>JAPVLO010000017.1:10000000-11200000 GCA_027257055.1 Cephalopachus bancanus
TTGATGTCTAGATATTGTCCCTTGCTGATTGTGCCTGTCAACACTGTTGAATTCCAGGTTGGATTTATTATTTAATATCAGAAATATATTTGTAATGTTATTCTGAATGTAAATACTGTTTTGCTTTCTAAGCTTTCAGTTTTTGAAATCAGAAATTGTGTCTTATTTTTATTTGAATAGACTGAAATATAGTACCTGCATCAATAGCTACATTTAATCTGTAACTAAGTTATGTATAATCTATCTATTGGTCAAACAAACTAGCCAGCTAGCTCCAAAAATTCTGTCTGTATCAAGTTGTATTCTTGGCTGTACAGAATCTGTCTCCAATTGCCAATAATGCAAGTGTCTTACAAACGAATCTGTGGTCTTTGCATTTTTTTCTTTATTCCCTACACAACCTGCACACATGAGGTCATCAGTGTGGCAGACCAACATAACATGATGATGTTTGATGTGATGATCAAGGTCTCTGTGAACCAAAACTTGGTGCTAATTGGCGAAACTGATCTCAAAGATACAGCAAAGAGCTAAGTTACAGGAAAAAAACAAAAACAAAAACAAAAAACACCAAACCTTGTTTGTCATGTTTTTTTATTTATTTAACTATTGAACCAAAGATAGAAAAAAAAGTATCAATGTTTCTATGCAAATATGAATACCAGGTCCAAAGTACAGTCATTTGTGCCAACATCAAATATCATGGCTGCAATTAGAATTACTGCTTGTTTAAGCATATGGTAATCCACTGACATTTTACAAAATCTTTGCATTGGCCAAATTGGAAAATTAAACACTATTTTGTTGAAAATCATAATGGTATATTCCAACTTTTAATCATAGCTATAAAATTTGTGACATCCTCGCCCCTGAAGTATGATTCTGTTTTTGATTAATTGATTTGGAACAATTTGGATCACTTTGGTGAATTATCTTTATTCCTTCCTATCATACTAGCTCTTATTCTATGAGTCAATGCAACATAGATATTTTATCAGTTGCTCATCCCTCTTCTAGTTTTATGCTCAGGAAACAAAGGGGAAAAGAGAAGAAAAAAAAAAAGATAAAGAACCGATTTCGATCCCATCCATTCTGATACAAGTTGGATTCCATTCAAAGTTATTAGCCTCTTAAAAATGTGAAGCCTCTTAACATGAAGTAGTCGAGGATAAGTAGTTTTTGTTCCTCTTTTCTTTACTAGCTACACACAGTTTTTAAAAAATAATTTCATACAGGTTCATGGCTTTGATTTCAATCTAGATGCCAATGACAATACAATGTACATAACCCTTTCTCAGGAGTGTTCTCCTGAATTCCAGATTTATATATCCAACTACTCAACATCTCTGTGTGGATGATTTATTGACATCTCAAATTTAACTTACCCATCCTGCTTTAAGTGCATCACTTCCCATCTCAGACAATATTGATTCCTTCCTACTAAGATCAAAAACTGTGGTATTATTTTTTATGCCTTTTTTCTGTTCCACTCATTCAAAATCGTATTGACTTTACCATCAAAATATCCAGAACCTTATTTCTCATCAACCTGGACCACCATAATCTAAACCACAATCATCTTTTGCCTAAATAATTGCAACTACCCACATAATTTCTCTCATTATACTCTTAATCCCCTTAATCTGTGCATGACAAAGTAGCCAGAGGTATCCAAAGGAATCAGGTTAGATTATGCCTCTACACAGCTCAAACGATTCCAGAGATTTCTGCTATGGTATGAATGTTTGACCCTTAAAATTCATATACTGAAATCTAATCCTCAACTTATTAATAGGTCGGCCTTAGAAGTAGTGACAAGGTTAAGAGAAGAAACCATCATGAATGGGATTAATGCCCTTGTAAAAAGGCCCAGGGAATTTGTTTTTCCCCTTCACCATATGAGAACACAGCTAGAAGTTGCCATCAATGAGGAATGGACCCTCATCAAACACTGAATGTGTTGGTGCCTTGATTTTAAACTTCTCAGAGTGGATAATTTTACGAAATAAACCCATGTTTTTTTAAAGTTACCTAGTCAATTGACAGTAGTGGGAAACTGCCAGGGGAGGGGAGGGCACACTTTATCAATAAGGGTACCTGATCTCACACCAGGTGAAGTGGGGACGAAAGTGAGGCTCAAATTTTACCTGTACATTGGACATATGTATACCTAACCCTGAATTATACCCCACATCTTTAAAATAAATTTTAAAAAATAAAATAATAATAAAATAATATAAAGCTACCTACTCTATGTTATTTTGCTGTAGCAGCCCCAAAGGACTAAGATACTCCTCTATCTCCTTCAGAAATTTAAGTTTCCTGAGACTTCACCTCTTACTGCTTTTTTCTTTCATGATACTGTTGCAACCTTATTGGTTTTCATACAGTTCTTAAGGAACATCATGGAAGGACTTGCCTTAGGGTTTTTGTGTTAGCACCTCTCTGCCTATAGTTCTCTTTCTGCAGATAGCTATATTAATAACTCACACATATCTTTCAAATTTTTACTTCATGCACTTACCCTGTTCACCCTTGTTCAAATTGTGTCTCCTTTCCTGACCTTCAGTATGCCAATATCTTTATCCTTTCTACTATTTTATTTATACTTTTTCTACTTTATGCTTTCTACTTTTTTCTTTCTGCTATCCTTTCTACTTTCCTCTCTACTTTATCCGTTCTACTATTTTATCCTTTCTACTATTTTTTACTTTATCCTTTCAATTTTTTCTTTCTACTTTTTAATTTTAAAAATTTATGAAATATAGGGTAATTTACTTATTTTGTCAACATTTGGGGTTCATTTTTTTTCTCCCCCAAATTGAATGTAAATTCCATGGAATCAGAAAGTTTTTCTTTTTTTTTTCCTCACCGCTATATTTTAGTCACAAAACACAACTAGATAGATATTAGGCATTCAATACAAGTTTGTTAAATTAATAACTAAAGAATGAATGAGTAAAAATTACATTTCCACAAATTATTCACTAACTCTTTTTTTGACTAGTGAACTACAGTACAGTTCTGGGTTTCTATGTATTAGTATTAGCTTAGAACTAATGTCTAACAAATTTAAAAAGTGATGTTGTTGATTCTGTTTTCTTTATGTAGAGTTAGTCATGGCAAACAACTGTAAGTTGTGTTGGGAAATCTTAAGAGGAATACTAATAGTATATACTTGTGATGTATTGCCTTCACAGGTTCTAGCTTCAACTATCTTCAGAACTTATTGCATTCAAATGGCTCTAGAACTGTGAAGTTTCTCATGTTTAACATTTGGATAAGGCATTGCAACTCATTTTTAGGATATTCTAAAACAGTGTAGTAGTCAAGCAAATCCTGAGTTTTTTTGTTTTTTGTTTTTTAGTGGTTGAACTGCCCATATATGTTGGCTCTAAGAGACCGAAGATCAATTAAACTGCTAAATATCTCAGCTTGCTAGACCATACTAACTTCCAAGGTAGTCCCTTTGCCTCTTTATGTCCCTCCATGTAAGTGCAGACATTCCAGGATTTTCCCAATCCCCATAAAAACAGTGAGCTCATTACAACCATATTTTTTTTATCAGTATTCCAGTCTACAAACACAACCACTAATCACTACTCAGATGTGCTGTTGTGCCCTTCACTAATGTAATTTTCAGGGCCTTGCGTCTACTGGATTTCCATGAAGAACATAGTAGGTGTATGGGCTGGTTACTCACAACATATTCACTCCACCATTTCACTCTCTCCTGATTATGTGAGGTACTTCACTAATACTATATCTAAATGTTCACATCTCACCTACATTTAGTATATGACATCATGAGTGAATAATTATGAAAAACAATTGTTATTATTTCCAGCAGCTTGAGCTAGCACATTGAATCCAAAAGCTGAAAAATTCAGTCATTTTGATGGATTCAAACTGATATAAAATTATATTCCTCTTTTTCAGTCAAATATTACCAGTCTATTCCCAAATATAATAGCCAGAATTTTGCTGATAACACTTAGTAAAGTCCCCAGATTCTCTTAGTGAGTCAGGTTCTCCTCTGCAATTTGACTGTTCAGTTGACGCCCAACCATTACCCTCCCCTACACACTGAAGGTTTGTCCGTGAGACAAATCCATGTGCTCTTACAGGGTAACTTCCTCATAAAAGAAGTCACAGTATTGTACAAAGATTGGGTAACAGTTTATTAAACCTATTCTGTATTTTATGACTACACAGCTAAATAAGTTGCCTATAACTCTTGCATATAGGTGTGACATAGGGCTAATTTTCCTCAGTAGAATGTGAGTAGAATTGATGTGTTGCTTTTAGGGTGCCTTCTCTACTCACTCATTCCTGTTTCTCACTGCCAGCTTGATATCAATGCCTAGGAAAAACTCAAGAGACATGATTTGTAAAAGAAGGAAAAGAAATCTAAAACATGTGGCAAAGGTTTAGCATACAGGAAACAAGAAATAATAAAACTGTTATCAGAGGCTGAAGAGATGATGTTTTCTATTATGTAATGGCAAAGCATTTGGTGAAACTTGTGCCTGCAATTTCCTGGGGGAAGATCACGTGTCTACTGAACCAGCAGGTGTGGGAAAGAGATTAAGAAGAATCAAAGTATTAGTGTCTGTTGGCTACTATTGCATCCTTTTGTCAAAGTATCACAAGAAAGAAACACACCCAGGAGGGAATTGGCCAGCTTGCAAACAAAAATAAAAGGAACAAGAAAGTGTCTGGAAATGTGGAACCTTAAAGAGTGGGAAACCTCACTGCTTTTGATCTCACAACAGTGGGTAATATGATGAAGTTGAGTAACAAAAATCCCACTAAAACACAACCATGCAGGAAACATCCTTTTTAGCAATGATGAGGTAATATGGCCCCAATCTATTCCTTTTACTTAACTAGAAAACTGAAGAAAGTACAGGAAGTCTCCAACTTATGATGGGAACTTTTTTCAACTTATAATTTTCAACTTTACAAATGGATTATTAGAATACTACGTGAAATGTCAACTTATGATGTTTTCAGCTTACATTGGGGTTTACTGGGACATAACCCCATAGTACGTCTAGGAGCATCTGTAGATGAAACAACGATTTTCAGACATGAGAAAACAGGCTGGTAGGATTGGGCCTCTGAGGGAAGATAGAAAAGCAAACAAGGATGGATTCTAATTGTCCCAAATTACTGTCTGGAGACGGATTTCAAGCAAAAATCAAGGAGGAAAAATTAAAAAGTAGTTCCAGAATCTCAATGAGTTGAGAAGACAAATTTGAAGTTAACAGAAACCAAAGCTACTAGAATTCACTGGGCAGAGTATTGAAAAGAAGAAAGCTGAACAGAAAGAAAGCTACAGTGATATTTAGAGGGGCCTTTTAAGTCATCAGCTGAGTACAGATCTGAGTCTGCATGAGACAAAATTATATGAGGGCAAGGAAAGAACTTGAGAATAGTTCAAATAATTTCTAAGGCTAGCATGAACCTGGCAATTGTGTTCCTCAGTCAGAAAGGAAAGAACTTATCATGGAAAGAGCATCACACAGAAATTTCAGAAGACTTTATCTTAGTAGTGGCTATCAATTAATTTTAGGGGGCATAAAGGGATTTCCTAAGTGCCACCAACAAAAAAAAAAGTTTGATTCTAAGTAAAAATGGCATGCTAGAACAAATCCCAACACTCTTTAAAAGAGTACAACAGAATTCAACATCCAAAAAAATTTATTTTTGTTCAGTACTGAATTTTTATTCAGTACTGAACAAAAATTACATACATAAGATGTAGTATAGAAATATTTACTCATAGCTTGAAAAAAAAGTGCTAAAGGAAAAAAACATCTTATAACTACGTTAAAGTGAAAAAGAAATGAAGCCAAAATAAAAGAAAAAATTCAAACCAAAAAAATAAAAAATGAGAAAAGTTCTTTCTCTCTCAACTGCATTTTAGATGTTAGGAGATCTGCAAGCAAACAAATATAAATACTTTATGTAGATGTTTGCCTATACAAAATAAAAAGAAGCACCAAATATGAAAAATGCAAGAAAAAGTTTAAAAGATATTTTATTATATTTAATTTTTAAAATATATTCCAAAACACCCCAGAAAACCTAGAATTTATTTATAATAATTGTGTATTTATTTTTACACAATGGAATTTATTTATAAATAATAAAATATGTATGTGTATTTATTATTGCATGTTTAAACTTCAGTCACCTTCAAAGTACTCTCCATTTGATATAAGATGCCTATCAAGACACTTTTTCCTCCTGCTCATAACTATTTTTGAATGCGCCGATTTTGATGACTTTTAGTGCTTCTGCCATTTTTTGTTTCATCTCTTCCATATCAGCAAAACATTTCCCTTTGAGGCCATCTTTCATCCGGGGAAACAAAAAAAAAGTCACTTGGGACAAGATTGGGTAAATAGGGAAGGTGGGACACATGGGTCATGCTGTTTTGGGGCAAAAACTGCTGAACTCTCAGCACAGTGTGGGCAGATTATTTGTGTAAATCAGCCATCATGAGAAGGTCAAACACATCAAAATAATCTCCAAAAAAAATTCACTGAAGCCAAATGCAGACTCTCACAATGCTAGCTGGTACAC
This sequence comes from Cephalopachus bancanus, assembly GCA_027257055.1. NCBI lineage: Eukaryota > Metazoa > Chordata > Mammalia > Primates > Tarsiidae > Cephalopachus > Cephalopachus bancanus. The sequence goes on from JAPVLO010000017.1 coordinate 10,006,595, forward strand.
TTTTGCCAATGGATTCCTAGAACGCTTGCCTAGCAGGAGAAACCTGGACTACAAGGGACCTACCCTACAAAAAATAATTCTGTTGTTTTGGGGAAGGTTTCCCCTTCTCCTCATAGATTACTAAAAGTAAAATTTTTTAAGTAAAAAATTTTTTTAAAAAGTATAGCAAATAAAAAAAAGGAATAAAAATGCATTTAAAAAGAAATTTAAAATCAGGAAAATATTTTTTGAAAGATGAAAAAGCTTGACACAGCTATGTGCTATCTATGAGAATCCACTGTACTTTTAAAGATACAGATATGCTAAAATTAATGTGATGAAAAGAAATATACCATTAACATTAGAAAGTCAAATAATGTAATATACTGTATTAATAGAGAAAGAAAGAGAGAGAGAGGGAGAGGGTTGAAGGAAAAAAAACGAAGAAAGAGAGGAAGAGAAAAATGATGGGATGAAGAAATAAAGACTATATGATCTTTTTAATAGATACAGAAAAGTTTTTTAAATAAAATTCGACACATATTCATGAAAAGAAACCCACCAATCAATCTAGAAATAGAAAAGAAATGATTAAAACTGATGTAAGACATTTACAAAAAATCCTGTGTCTAACATTACACTTCATGGTAAAAAATTGAATGGTTTCCTTCTATGATCAGGCACAAGGCAAGAATGTATGCCTTTACTGCTCTTATTCAACATCAAGTTGAAAGTAAGAAAATACATTTTTAAAAAAAATCTTATAAAGTGGAAAGGAAAAACAAAAAAGTCCTTATTTGCATATGATATACTTGATTATATAGAAAATATCTAAACTACTAGAACTAATAAATGAGCTTACAAAGATCACAGGATATAAGAGCAACATAAAATTTAATTTAATGTCTATACACTAAGTTAAAAATTGAAACTTAAAACATCACCATTTGCAACAGCATCCAAAACATGAAATGCTGAAAGAAAAAATTAAATATGAACAAGACCTGTGAACTGAAAACTATAAAATATTGTTTAGTTGACTTAAGAAAAACCAAAAAAAGTAGAAATATATACTGTATTCATAGATTAAAGTACAAAGTATTGTGAAGATGTTCATTCTTCCAAAATTAATCTATAGACTCAGGGTTTTCTTCACCAAAATTTCAGCTAGACACTTTTTTTTCTGGTAGCAACTTTTGACAAGCTTATTTTAAAATGTATAGGATTATGAAAATAAACCAAATATTTGAAAAAAAATTTTAAACAAAAGCAAAATTGGAATAATTACTATATATAATTCCAGTTTTTACTTTAATGTAATGGTAAACAAGACAGTATGATGTTAGCTTATAAATAGACGTGAAACAAAATAAAAATTGTAAAAATATTCCTATACATATATGTTCGACTGATGTTTCAAAAATTTTCTAAGGTGAAAATATTAAGTTACTAAAGTGAAAATTTCAACGGAGAAAGGACACTCATTTTATACAATTGATGAAATCACAATTGATATACATATGCAAAATAACAAATTTCTGTCTTCACCATATACAATAAATTGACTCAAGGAAGAAAATCTACTTACATGGAGGCACTAAAGCAATAACATTTCTAGAGAAAATAATTGAAATGCATTTTGTAACCTTAATGAGGGCAATTATATCTTTCATAAGTCACAAAAAGCACAAAACATAAAAAACAAAACTGATATATGGACTCATCTAAATCAGAAATTTATCTTCAACAAAGAACTCCTTTATGATAATTTAAAGACAAGTCACTGACTGAAAATATTTGCAATATGAATATTTGACAAATAACCTTTTTTTTCCCCCAAACTATATTTACAGAACTCTATAACTCAGTAAGACAAACCAGGGAAACAAATATTGGAAGAGACATTTTATTGAAGAGGACATAAAAGCACATAAAATTACATATAGCATAATCATCACTGAAAGGAAATAAACCTCACAATTAAATCACTAAATGTTTTCTAGAATAGTTAAAATCAAAAAGACTAGTAATATCATATGCTGGAGAAAATAACTAAAACCAATAAATTGTTCATGAGAGTGTCAAATTATAAAATCACAGGGACAGTCTCTTGTAAAGTCAAACACACACTTACTATATTTATCACTTTCATATTTATCAAAAAGAAATGAGAGCATATTCCCCAAAAGATGTGCACACAAATGGTCATAGGTCATAGGACATGACAGTCAAAAACTAGAAACAACTCAAATGGTTCTCAAGAGGAAACAAATTTGGGCAGCACAGTGACTCACACCTGTAAATCCCTGCACCTTGGGAGGTCAAGGTGGAAAGATTGCTTGAGTCCAGAAGTTCAAGACCAGCCTAGGCAACATAGTGAGACCTTGTGTTTACAAATAATAATAATAATAATAAGCTGGGCATGGTTATGCATGCCTGTTGTCCACTACTCGGCAGACTGAGATGGGAGGGTGGCCTGAGCCCAGGAGATTAAGGCTACAGTGAGCCATGATCATGCCATAGTACTCTGACCTGGGTGACAGAGTAAGACCCTGACTCAAAAAAAAAAAAAAAAAAAAAGAAAGAAAGAAACAAATTTGGTATGTTAATATAACAAGGTACTACTCAACAACAGACTAGCAGAGCAACAAGGATTAATCTCAAAATCACTAGGGTTAGTAAAATAAGATAGATTAATGGTACATATTGTATGATTTCTTTTATAAGAAATTTTAGACAAAATGCAATAATCTCTATAGACAGGAAACAGATCCACATTTGCCAGGGTCTGAAATTAGAGTAGAAGTTGATTGCAAAGGTGCATGAGAATATTTTTGCCTATGCCAGAAATGTCTTACGTAGTAATTGTAACAGATGTTAACACAATTATGTATTTTGTAAATAGCATCAAATTGTACATAAAAATTTGGTAAATTTAACTGTATGTAAATTATAGCTCAATTGGTAGAAAATGCAGTTCTGCACAAACATGATTATTTGTGTAACTTTTTCACTGAACCTTCAAAGCCTCAATGTAGCCACAATTAATTTAAAAGGAACATAAAGGCAAAAAAATAAAGTAGATGTGAGAATATGTTTAAGAATTAAATAAGATCGCTAACATATGTAACTAACTGAAATTAAATAAAATTAGAAGGTTTCAAAGTTACTAAAGGAAAAATTTTGCCAAATAAACCCTGTGTAGATTGAAAATTACTTGACTTTTTGAGACTTATAACAAACTTTGGTTCTTCAAACTTCCATGTGCTGGAAGCTAGCTTTGAAGTCATATGGTGTCTGAAAGGAACATATTTCTGCTTCAGACATTGCTATAGAACATGATAAACAGATTAGAACTTCTGAAAGGCAGAGTCAGGGCCACAGAGATTATTTTCCATTCTCTGGGTTCAGAGGCCTTCATAATATCTTCCCAGTGGTATTTTGGAATTTCTACAGAAGAGAAATTGCTGAGTGTCTCATTCTTCCTCTTCAGAATTCAAATTGCCACAACTGTGTCTTTATTCCACCATTGTAGATTGTGTATGTGGTAGGGAGCAGCGTGCCTCTTCGATACATGGGTGGCCAGATGATAGGGAATTCCAATCAACATCTCTGTTGTTCAAATCCAGATGATTTGGAATTTTGTTCGATACAGTTTCTAGGTTGGACCTTCGGTTTGCTCCCTTGGGGTGAAATTACTGTGTGCTACATAGGGGCAGAGACTAAAAAGTGGATTTGAGGGAACTCTACACAGGAATTGGCAAAATTTTCACAAAGCCTGTTTTTTTCTTTTTTGCACAGAGTGAAACTACATTTCCCAACCCCTTACACTTTGGTGGGACATGGTAGCAGTGCTCTCCAATGAAATGTGAGTGAATGTGGTGTATTTTCCGGTCCTATTTATTTAAAAGCATGTATAAATAAATACTCTTGCTATATGCCCTGACTAATGACTATTCATCGATGGCCATAAAAATCAAGGAATTCATCCATTGAAGATAAAGTCTCTTTCAACCATTGCCTACGAATGTGAACGTCTGGGAGAAGCTACATTCCTATGACTATCACCAACAGCACTCACGCCACTACCACTCCCTGTTGAAAACCTCAAAAGAAGCTGGGCTCGGTGGCTCAGCCTATAATCCCGCGCCTTTGGGAGGCTGAGGTGAGTGGATTGCATGAGCCCGCAGGTTCGAGACCCGCCCGGGCAACTTGGGGAGACCTCATCTCTACAATAAATCAAAAAATCAGCCGGGTGTGGTAGTACATGCCTGTAATTCCGGCTACTTGGAAGGCTGAGGCGGAAGGTTCGCCGGAACCCAGTAGGTCGAGGTTGCAGTGGCCGGGAGTGGCTACTGCACTCCAGTCTGGGCGACTGAGTGAGATTCCAACTCAAAAAAAAAAAAAAAAAGAAAAAGAAAACCTCAAAAGATTGTAATGTGAACAGGAATATTGTTTTGTTGTGTTAAGTTACAAAGTTTTTTGGCATTATTATATATGCTATTTAGCGTGCCTTAACTAATAAAAACATGTTTAAATAAGAGTAAAATAACTTTGTCAGATGAAGACTGAACACTTGGGAAGCAGGACCTGGGCATTTGACAGCATTCAAAATTCCCTCGTAGTTTACAGTGCATAAATATACTTCAGTTTTCCAAGGGATTTGATTTAGACCTGAGAAAATGAAACTCTCAATCGCCTCCTGGTTTCCATCTTTCATCCCACTCATTCCTTCACCCATTATCTATTGCATTCCGACTTGGACCAGGCTCTGTGTTGGACATTGGTAGATGGAAATGAAGATGAAAAGATCCTGCTCTCTGGCATCTTCCATTCTAGGAAAATAGCTTTGTAATCTAGTATTTTCTCTTTTAAAAAAAAAAGATGTGGAGAACAGTTCAGGATTAGGTATATACGTGGTCATCGTGCAGGTGAAGTTTGGGCCTCCTTTTGGTTCCCACTTCCCCTGGTTTGAGATTAGGTACGCTTACTGATGTTGTGTGACCCCCAACCCTCCCCTGGAAGTTTTCAGTTACTTCCAATCCCTTTCTTAGAGTATTATGACAAATGTTCAGGGTCTGCTTATGAAAGAGAACATGTGGTACTCAGTTCTTTGTTTCTGTGATAGAGTACTGAGTATTATAGATTCCAAATCCATCCAAGTTTCTGAGAAGTCTATATGTTTATCCTTCTTTATGACAGCATAATATTTCATGGTGTAAATGTGCCACATTTTTTTTTAACCAGTCCAGTTTTGATGGGCAGTATAATTGGTTCCAGGTTTTTGCTATTGTGAATAGTACTGCAATGAACATGTGTGTGCAGGTATCTTTTTTGCAGAATGATTTGAATTCCTCTGGGTATATTACCAGTAAGGGTATTGCCGGGTAGTACGGAAGGTCAATTTTTAGTTCTTTTAGAATTTGCCACAGTGTTTTCCATAGAGGTTGAACTAGTCTGCATTCCCTTAGCAGTGTAGAAGTGTTCACTTTTCTCAGCATCCTTGCCGGCAACTGTTATTTTTTGTTTTATTTTTTATTTTTATTTTATTTTTTTTTAGTTGGAGTCTCACTCTGTCGCCCAGACTGGAGTGCAGTGGCCGCTCCCGGCCACCGCAGCCTCGACCTGCTGGGCTCCGGCGATCCTTCCGCCTCAGCCTTCCAAGTAGCCAGAATTACAGGCATGCGCTACCACGCCCAGCTGATTTTTTGATTTATTGTAGAGATGAGGTCTCGCTGCCCAGGCGGGTCTCGAACCCGCGGGCTCAGGCAATCCACTCACCTCAGCCTTCCAAAGGCGCGGGATTACAGGCTGAGCCACCGAGCCCGGCTTATTTTTTGTTTTATTAATGACAACCATTCTTATTGGAGTTAGGTGGTATCTCAGTGCAGCCTTGGTTTGCATTTTCCTGATGATTAGTGAGGCTGAGCACTTTTTCATGTGTCTGTTGGCTGCCTATATGTCTTCTTTTGAGAAGTGTCTATTCATGACTTTTGTCCACTTTTTTTTTTTTTTTTGAGTTGGAGTCTCACTCTGTCACCCAGACTGGAGTGCAGTGGCCGCTCCTGACCTGCTGAGCTCCGGCGAGCCTTGGCCTCAGCCTTCCAAGTAGCTGGAACTACAGATCTGTGCTACCATGCCTGGCTAATTTTTTATTTATTGTAGAGATGAGGTCTCACCAAGTTGCCCAGGCGGGTCTCGATCCCGTGGGCTGAGGCAATCCACTCACCTCAACCTCCCAAAGGCACGGGATTACACTTTTTAATGAGGCTGGGTTTTTTAAAAATTTTTTTTTTTTTTTTTTTGGTATGTTTGAGTTCCTTGTAGATCCTAGATGTTAGACCTTTGTCAGACATACAGTTGGCAAATATTTCTTCCAAGTCTGTGGGCTGTCTCTCTGCTCTCTTGATGGTTTCTTTTGCTTTTCAGAAGCTTTTCAGTTTAATAAGGTGTCTCTTGCCTATCTTACCTCTTACGGCAGGGTCATCTGGGGTTTTGATCAGGGATTGGTTGCCTATTCCAACTCCCATAAGGATGTCTTCCCATAAGGATGTAAACTTCTCATGTCTATTTCTTCCACATATAAAGCCAGTAATGGCAGGTTGACTCCTTTTCCTAGCTCATCACTCTGAACTTTTCTTCTTCCTTCCTCCTTCGTCTTCTGAGTTTTCTAAGATTCTTATAGTTTGAGGTTTTATATTTAGGTCTTTGATCCATTTAGAGTTGATTTATGTGTATGGTGATAGGTAAGGGTCCTGTTTCAAACATCTGCATCTGGTCAGCCAGTTTTCTCAGCACCATCTACTGAATAGGTTCTCCTCTCCCCAGTGGTTGTTGGTGGAGTCTTTGTCAAAGATGAGTTGGTTGAGAAATTGAGGTTTTGCTTCTGGAATCTCTATTCTGTTACATTGGACTATATGCCTGTTCTTATACCAATACCAGGCTGTTTTGATTATTGTAGCCTTATAGTTTAAAGTCTGCAAGTGTGATACCTCCTGCTTTGTTTCTTTTGCTGGAGGATTTTTTCGTGCTTATTTGTTTCCATATGAATTTCTGTACGGAAAGCATGTATACGTGCTAATGACAGAGAAGTGAGCTCTAAGTTTTGGAAGAATCTTCTCAAAGAAAAGAAGCTTAAGAATGGATGCAAAGGATGCATAAAAAATGTGAAAGTGAAAAGCCCTTGATCCATTCAGCCATTTTCCTCAGGAAACTCCATGTGGATGTTTATCATACTAATTCATGTATTCATTATTCATTCATTCATTTAAACATTTCTTGAATTATAGAGACCCTTCTTTGTGCTTGTTACCATGTTTGACACTGCACTGGTATTATATTATTGATGTAACAAATTGCCACAAGCTCAATGCCTTAAAACAATACAAATTTATTGTTTTGTGGTTTCATGGGTGACATGGTCACACTGGACTAAAATTAAGATGTCAGTTGTGCTGTATTATTCTTTTGTATGTTGTAGGAAAGGACCTACTTAGTTACATTTTCAAATTTCTAGAGTCCACTGGCATTCCTTGACTCATGTCTATTTCTTCCACATATAAAGCCAGTAATGGCAGGTTGACTCCTTTTCCTAGCTCATCACTCTGATCTTTTCTTCTTCCTTCCTCCTTCGTTTTTAATGACTCTAATTACATTAGGCCCATCCAGATAATCCAAGATAATCTCCTATCTCAAGATCCTTTTAATCATATCTACAAAGTTCCAAGTACAGTAGCATATTCAAAGCTTCTGGAGATCAGAACATGGACATCTTTGGGTTGGGGCAGGGGGAATCACTATTCTACACACATCTATAGTGTCCACTCATACTCTTGAGATCAGCAATAGTGACTGACTATGATTGTCCTCCAAATTTCATCTAGTTGCTTCACCATCAAAAACAGCCAATAGTCTAAATACTGCAATTGTATCTACTCTTTGAGCAGGAAGCTATTTTGAGGAGTTCATCTCTTTCGCAATTTTCATTTTAAAGATTAGGCAGCTGATACTCTGGGAGTTTAATTAACATACCCAAGGTCACAGGTGATAGGAGCAGAATATTGTTAAAATTCAGAGCTCATGACTGCAGGTCCATTTATTTCCCAAAGAAAGACTGTTGATCTTATATACCGTATAAACTGAGTTCATTTTCAGTTTTTTAAAAAGGTTGTTATTTAATATCAGACTAATTTAAGGAAACTTGTATAAATTCTAATCTTTTTTCTCAGTTCACTAATAAAGTACCTCAAACTTTCAGTGCAAAGATTGCATTGAGCTAGAAACCCTGCTATTCAACTCAATGATAGCTGACTATTACTCATTGTCAAATGACTGATACTTGGTGATACATCTGCTCACCTCCACCCAAGGAACCTCTTTCATACATGCTTGTATTTTAAATAAATTACCTTAAGATAAGTTTGTATGTATTATACTGCTTTTTTCCTGAACAACAATTGCTAAGTGGAAGAAGTTATTTTGTAACTGTTGTTAAAGTTTGTTTTCCTCCACTATTAATTATTTGTGTATTTGTAGGGCATCTGTAGAGAACTCAATTTTTTTGAGAATATTAGTTATAGTAACAACCAAATAAGAGCAATTTCTTGAGGGGGGAGGGTCAAGATGGGCAATTGAAGATATTGCAGGATTGGTCACTCTCAGCAGATAATCCTAAATGGAGAAGAAGATCTAAGGGTTTTAGAGTTGACCTGAAAACCCAAGCTGAAGTTGATCTGTCAGCTGCTTGGGGTCATGGAGGATGGACAGTTTCAAGTCCCAGTCACCAGAAGCACCCTGTCACAAGATGGAGACAGAGCTCTTGGAGAAGAAAGGGGTGAAAGTGATAGCATTTTTAAAAACATCTTCACACAAGCCTCTGCAGTCCCAGCCAAGGAAAAGACAGCTCAGGCCCTCCTCCCACACCTCTCTTGCACCACTCAGGTGCAAAGAGCTGCCCTGAATTAAGAAAGAGGCATCAGCAGGAGCCACATGGAGCCCTGGGAATCCCAGTTCTGGTGATCCTGGAGCCAGTGGTCACTAACCACCTTATGGAGAGAATCTGCAGAAAATACCCGCAGGAGTGGCCTGTGCAACCTTCTACCTTCTTCTAGTGCTCCTCCTACCTTCTTCTCCAGCCCTCAGCAGGGTGATGTGCCTACTTCAGGGATATTTCTTTGGTGCCAGCGTCACTGCAACTCCAGATCAGATCAGGATTACAGATATGGCTTGCCATCAGGAGGCTGCCATCACTGTGATAACCCCTTCCTACCAAGCAGGGTGTGAATTAAGAGGCAATCCACCTCTACTGCAGTGCTGAGGAAGAGGTCCCCCATCTGCAGACTGAGGGAAAAATACCCACTCTCCATTAACAAGACTGTTGCTTCCCTTCTACCACTGGACCAAAGAAAGGAGCAATCCCTCCTAGACAGGAAGAGGTCACTCCATGCACTTGAGAGTATGCTAGAGTAGAGCTAAAGGGCTTCTCCTGACCACCTGTCAATCATGCTGATGAGGCATGTGGGCTTGGGAGGGACCACTAGAACTCCCAGACAGCCAGGGTCCCTGGTGCTTATGTGAGAGAGAGGGGAAATCCTCTGAACTAGAGGAAATGACTTGCCCAGCCCCCATCAGACTGCACTTGTGAAATCATTCCAGAGAGTTTTTCTCCAGTTTACCATCCTCCCTCTCACCTCTGCCTTCTGCCCGTCCCACAGATAACCCTTAAAAGGGAGATCAGAAAAATAAAACCTGCCAACAGTAGCAACTTTCATACAAATAACAAAAAAAGAGGAGTTTGTCCTCACAGATGAGGAAGAACAGTGAAAAAGAGCACCAACAATCTCCAAAGCCCTAACGAGTCAACAAAGGAGCTTCTTAAATCCCAAGCCACCCTGAATGACCTGTCCGTAATGACAGACATAGAATTCAGACTATGGAAAGGCACTCAACAAGATCAATGAGAAAGTGAACACTCAAATTATCCAGGCCATGATCCAGTAGTTGAAAGCTGACCTAACCATTTTAAGAAACTGAACTTCTGGAATTTCAGAACAAAAATAACAAGACTTAAGAGCAGAATAAACCAGACACAGGAAAGAATCTCAGATTATTGAACTAACTAAGTCTGACAAAAACAAGGAGAAAAAACTTAGGAAGAATGAGCAAAGCCAACAAGATGTCTGGAATGATATAAAAAGACCAAATCAATAGTCAACTAGCATCTCTGAGAAAAAAAGGGAAACTGAGAACACCCTGGAACAAGCCTTCCAAGATGTCATCCAAGAAAACCTTCCTGTCTGACTAGAGAGGCAGTCATGCAATTACAAGAGAATCAGAGAACTCCTGTGAGGTGTTATATAAGAAGACCATCCCCAAGGCATACAATAATCTGAGTCACTAAGATGAACATGGAAGAAAAAAGACTAAAAGCTGCTAGAGAAAAGAGACGGACTACCTACCAAAGAAGATCCATCGGAATTGCAGCAGACATCTCAGCAGAAACCTTACAAGCCTGATGGGACTGGGGTACCATCTTTAATTTTCTTAAAGAAAAGCAATGAACTGGACAGGAGAAAAGGTCTTGCCCAGCCCATAGCAGGCAATAATTTCCTGCCTTACTGTACTAAACTTCATTAATGATTATTAATGAAGTTGAATTAAAACCCTTCTCAGACATCCAATTCCTAAGAGAGTATGACATCTAAAGACCAGCCTTCAGGGAATGCTTCAGAAATTTCTAAACTCAGAAATGAAAGAGCATCTCTACCCATCACAAAAGCATAGAGTTGATAGGCCATACAAGTCAACCACAAAGCCTAAAATGCAAAGCAGCCTCTTAATAACCATATGAGAGAACAAACCTTCACATAGCAATAATTTTCTTAAATGGGAACAGATTGAATGGATGTGCCACTCAAAAGGCACTGAGTGGCAAACTGGATAAAGAAGTATTATCCATCTTTCTGCTGCTTTCAGGAAACTCATCTCACTGCAAATGGCATCCGCAGACACAAAGTAAAGGGTCAGAGAAGATCTTCCAGTAAAATGAAAATAAAAAATTAGCAGGAGTAGCTATTCTTATATCAGATAAGACAGATTTTAAATCAATAAAAATTAAAAAGGACACTACATAATAGTAAAAGTGACAGGAACTATATAATGATAAAAGGCTCAACTTACCCTAGCAATAAATAAATATTCATCATGAATGTATATGCACTCAACATAGGAGCACACATATTTATAATACCACTTTATAATATAGTTGCTAATTAAATGAAGAGAGGTCATAGATAGTCATACAATTATAGTCATAGACTGTTTCCCGCTAATAGCCTTCGATTATTGAGGCAAAAGACTAACAAAGAAATTCGGAAACTTAACTTGACACTCAACCAATTAGATCTAATACATCTATAGAACAATTGGACCAACAACCACAAAATATACATGCTTCTCATCATCATATGGAAAACACACACATATTGACAACATAGCCAGACATAAATCAAATGCGAACAAATTTCAAAAGATTAAAAACATACCAAATATTGTCTCAGATCACCGCAGAATAAAAATAAATGTTATCACCAACAGGAACCTCCCCCAAACACACAAAGACATGAAAATTAAACAACATGCTTCCGAATGACTTTTGGGTAAACACAGAAATCAAGACAGAAATAAAAAACGTCCCAGAAACAAATGAAAAATAAAGACACAACATATGAAAACCTCTAGGATACCATGAAAGTGATGCTGAGAGAGAAGTTTATAACATTGCATGCACACAACAAGAAAATAGAGAGATCTCAAGTAAACAGTCTAACATTACACCTAAAGAAGTTGGAAGGATAAAAGCAATCCAATCCCCAAATCAGTAGAATAATGGAAATCACTGAAATAAAGTCACAGGCAAATGAAATAGATACCCCCCCCCAAAAAAAACATAAGGATCAATGAGTTGAAAGCCTGGTTTCTTGAAAGAATAAATAAGATTGATAGAACTCAGCAACATTAATCAAAAAGAGAGAAATAAAATTCAAATGAACACAATTAAAAGTGAAAAAGGCAATGCTGCAATTGACCCTGAAGAAGTACAAAAGATTATTAGAGTTCACAATAACCATCTGTATACAAATAATCTAGAAAATCTAAAGGAAATGAATAAATTCCTGGAAATGCACAACTTCCCAAGATTGAAAAAGGAAGAAATTGAAACACTAAACAGACCAATACCAATCAAAGAAGTTGACTCAGTAATAAAAAACCTCCCTGCCAAAAAAAAAAAAAAAAAAACTACAGATGGTTTCTCAGCCAAATTCTACAAGATGTACTTAATGGGAAGAAGCTGGAAAAATTACTCCTAAGAACTAGAACAAGATAAGGATCCCCATCTCACTCTCACCCCTCCTATTTAACATAGTATTGAATGTTCTAGTTGGGCAATTGAGAAGGAAGAAATTCTTCCTAGTTCATTCTATGAAGCCAATATCATCCTGATACCCCCAAAATGGCAGACCTAACAAGGCAAGAAAACTATAGGCCAATTTCCCTGAGGAACATAGACACAAAAATTCTCAGCAAGATTCTAGCAAATCACATTCAGCAGCAAATTACAAGGATTACCCAGCATAACCAGGTGGACCTCATTCCTGGGATACACTTGGTTCAACATAATTTCAATACGTGTAATCCACCACATAAACAGGTGTAAATCCAACACTACTTGATTATCTCATTAGATGCAGAAAAAGCGTTTGATAAAATCCAACATCCCCTTCTTGATAAAAACCCTCAAACACCTAGGCATCAAAGGAACACTTATGAAAATAGAGCCAATGATGACAAACCTGCAGCCAACATTATACTTATTGTACAGAAGGTAAGAATTGGAACAAGACAAGAATGCCCACTCTTACCCTTCCTATTTAGCATAGCACTGGAAGTTCTAGCCAGAGCATTCAGATAGGAGGCCTAAATTAGCTGTATCCAAAAAAAGAAAGAGAAAGTTAAGTTATCCCTCTTTGCAGAAGATATTATCGTATGCCTAGAAAATGCTAGGGAGTTTATAAGAAACCTCCTTACATTGATAAACGACTTTGGAAAAGTCTCAGGATACAAATCAATGCACAAAAGTCAGTTGCATTTCTATACATCAACAACAAGCAGGACGAGAACCAAATTTGTAAAAAACACACAGAATCCCATTCACAATAGCTACAAAAAATATATTAAATACTTCAACATTCATCCAACCAAAGAGGTAAAAAAAAGGTTTTACAGTGAGAACCACAAAACACTGCTCAAAGAAATTGAAGATGATACAAACAAATGGAAGAACATCCCACACTAATGGATTGGAAGAATCAATACCCTCAAGACCCTCAAGATGTCCAGTCTACCTAAAGCAATCTACAGGTTCAATGCAATTCCTATAGAACCACCAGCATAATTTTTCACAGACCTACAATGACAATGTTGAAATTCATATAAAAAAAAAAAAAAAGCCCAGTGGATAAAGCAGTCCATAGCAAAAGGAAAAAATCTGAAGGCATCACACTTCAGATTTCAAACTTTGCTACAAGTTTACAGTAAACAAAATAGCATGTAGGTATTAAGATAGACACATAGTCCAATAGAACAGGCCAGAGAGTCAGGAAATAAAATAACAAGACATTCAACCAACTCATTTTCAACAGAGCCAATAAAAACAAACATTGGAGAAAAGGAACCGTATTTAGCAAGTGGTGCTGGGAAAAGTAGCTAACCATATGCAGAAGAATGAAACTGGACCCTACCTGTCACCACTTAAAAAATTAACTCAAAATGGATTAAGGACTTAAATGTGAAACTTCAAAGTATAAGAATCTTAGAAGAAAGCTGGGCAACACTTTCCTGGACCTCAAAGTGGGTGATGAATTCATGGCCAAGTCCTCAAAAGCAATGTAGCACAATCTGAAATTGACAGGTGAGACATTTTCAAGTTAAAAAGCTTTTGTACAGGGAAGTAAACCAGCAAGAGAGTGAAGATACAACACACAAAATGAGAAAAAAATATTTGCAACTATGCATTCAAGATCTATAAGAAATTTAAATAAATCGACAGGAAAAAAAAAACAACTCCATTAATAAGTGGGAAAAGAACATGAACAGACACTTCTCAAAGGAAAATATACAAGCAACCAACAAACATGTGAAAAAATGCTCAGCTTCACTAATCATCAGAGAATTGCAAATCAAATCTATAATGAGTTACTACCTCAAACCGGTCAAGATGGCTTCATTAATAAGTCAAAAACTTACCGGGCTCAGTGGCTCAACCTATAATCCCACGCCTTTGGGAGGCTGAGGTGAGTGGATTGCCTGAGCCCGCGGGTTCGAGACCCGCCTGGGCAGCGAGACCTCATCTCTACAATTAATAAAAAAATCAGCCGGGCGTGGTAGTGCATACCTTTAATTCCGTCTACTTGGAAGGCTGAGGCGGAAGGATCGCTGGAGCCCAGCAGGTCGAGGCTGCGGTGGCCGGGAGCGGCCACTGCACTCCGGTCTGGGTGACAGAGTGAGACTCCAACTCAAAAAAAAAAAAAAAAAAGCCAAAAACTTATTAATGGTGTTGGCAGGTGTTGGCAAGACTATGAAAAAAAGGGAACTCTTCTACATTGTTGATAAGAATGTACACTGGTCCAACCTTTGTGAAAAACAATTTCTTAAGTAACTAAAAATTAAGATACCATGTGATTCAACAATCCCAATTCTGGGAATATACCCAGAGGAACATAAATCTGCCTACCAAAAAAGACCCCTCATGTGTATGTTTGTTGCAGCACTATTTACAATTGCAAAAACATGGAACCCACCTAAATGTCTATCAAAAGTGGACTAGAGAAAGAAAATGTGTTTATATACGCAATGGAATATTATGCAGGCATAAAGAAGAACAGAATCATGTCATTTGCAGCAACATGGACGCACCTGGAGACCATCATTCTAAGTGGACTGTCACAGAAACAAAAATGTTATACTGTATGCTTTCACTCATAAGTGGGCAGTAAACATTGGACACATGGGCACAACAGTGGAAACAACAGACACTGAGCAGTCTTAAAGTGGAAGGAGAGAGGACATTAAAGGGTATACAACCTCCCATCTGGTACCATTTCCACTGCTAGGAGAAAGGGCTCACTAGAAGATCAAACCTTGCCTTCACACAATATACTAACATAGCAAATCCTAGCATATACCTCACAACTCTAAAATTAATTTTAAAATTATTTTTAAAAATAATAAAAAATTTTTAAAAGATTGATTTCTTGAATCTGATTCCAGAATAACAATGCTTATAGAGCACTTTGCAAATAGAATATAATCCATTTAATCCCTACTAGATTTATAGATGACATTCCTAAAAGGATGGCATGGTGTGGTTCAGTGAAGGAGACATATTCAGTCAAACAGCTAATAAGTAAGAGAGTCCAGAATCGAACTCCAAATCATGTACCTTCAATTGCATCATAATGCCTGCTAACACATAACAAATTTTGTCAAATATTAAGAGTAAAACTTGCTGATTGTATTTGTTTTTATTTTTGTTTGTAGTGTAGTGTGGTGTAGTGTGGTGGGCATGGTCACAGGCTGTAGTGTGGTGGGCATGGTCACAGCCACAGCAGCCTTCACCTGCTGGGCTCAGGCAATGCTTCCATCTCAACCTTCCAAGTAGCTGAAACTATAGGCGTGTGCTACCATGCCTGGATTCTTTTTTGATTTATTGTAGAGATGAGGTCTCACCAAGTTGCCCAGGCTGGTTTCCAACACTTGAACTCAGGCAATCCTCTAGCCTCAGCCTCCCAAAGTGCTGGGATTACAGACTTGAGCCACTGTGTCTGGCCTGTGTTTTAAGCCACCTCTAAGTGTCTAAACCCTACTGGTTCTACTTTACAGTGGAAAAACATGGAAAAACCAAATAGTTCACCTTAATACAGCAAAGTTAAAAGTTGTAATCTATGGAGTGGATATTTTTTAAAGATTCAGGCACTTTCACCTACATTAAAGAAACTCTGAAAAAGACATATGCTCAGAGTATCCTTCCTGGTCATAAGTGCTTAATGCTAAAGGCAGTCAAGCAACACAGAAGCAAGAAGGCTTAAAAGCTTTTGGAGACCAAGATTGTAACCTTTGGGTAAGATGGCCAAGCTGTCAGTCCAGTGAAACCCAGCACTTCCCCTCAAGTGTCTGTCTTGCCCTTTCCTCCACACTAAGTGGCTACTCTGAGCTCCTCTGGCTGTTACATAAAGCTTTTCAGGAAACATCACTCCAGACAGATGCTTAACCCCAGGCTCTGGGGGGACTATGCTGCCAGTTGCTAGGTCTGTTGATTAATATTACATGTATGCACATGCTAATGTAGTCTGACACCAAGGCCCTCACAGCCAGCCAGCCATATTAAGTAAACAAAGTAGTTCAGGAAAATCTGCACCGAAAGTTGTCTGTGCACAAGATGCATCTCACCCCAGGTCTCGAAGGAAAATTGTTTCTTTTTTTTTTTCTTCAGCAAGCATCAGAGGCAACCTGGTCAATGTTATCCCAAATCATCCTTGGTTTACTTGTCATATGCCATCCCATTTTTTTAACAGGCTTGTGCAGAATATGAGCTATTTAAGGCAGATGAAAGTTGAAATTCAATGATAATAAGATTATATAAGGACTTCAAACACTTTGATTACAACTAGTGGCAATCATTATTCATAAATTAAATTGCATAAGTTGTGTCTGTTGGACTCAAGACTATGTTTTGTGAAATTTATCACATTGCAAACATAAATGTGATAGTGTAATTATTGTTTAAAGTGAGGATTTGGGGAAAAACTTTGAATAATATATCACTTCTAAATATTAATATCACAGAGTTTCCTTCTAGTATTTGTAGATAAAACTGTTGATGATTAAGTCTCCCAATGAAAAAAGCTAGAAGAGCTAGAAAAAAAATTATTTATAATTAAAAGAAAAAAAAATCAAGGCAGCCAGACCCAAGGGATTGAGGACTTGAAGAGAAGGAACGCTTAGGTACAAGTTCTACAACAAGTGTCGTTTTCCCTTTGAGGTGAAGGAAGTTCCAAATAGTGTAAGAATGTCTACTTAAATACTTATTGAAAAGTAATTAACTCAAATAATACTTTCTGAGTGTTTGTTATTTTGCGAGGCACTATTCTATATTTTAGATCTACTGCAATAAGCAAAATAGACAAAGTCCCTGGTCTGATGCAGATTTGATCCGATTGGAGTGGACAGTTAATAAATAAACAAATAAAAATAGAATTTAGGGAGGCATCCATGCTGAATTGATATTTATAGTCAGGCTGGTGTGGTGGGATAAAAGTCTATTTAGAATTGGTACAACAAAAAGAAGTTGTTAGAGACATGGCACATAGAGCAGAAAAAGTACAGAATTCACAATATGTTGAAAAAAGTGGTGCTGCACCCCCATTTTTCCACTGGAGTCCTTTCCTGCTATGCCAGTTGAAATAGTGGGAGACGATGGCATCTAGATCATAGATTTGTCAAAATATCTGGAATTCTAGACAGTGAATTGAATGAAGACAGTAGCAAAACAATGAGAGCTTTTATATCGTCATGTTTTCTTCTCAACCTATACATGACACGCTATTTGAAAGTTAATGTGATAAATTTTATATTAGAATGATAGAGAATGAGAAAAATATAGAAAAGTATGCATGAAAAAAAATGCCTAAATAACAAACAGGCACAACACTCACATTCTTTTACTCTACATAATGCTTTGTGAAACAATCAAAATTATAACTTTTTACAGTTTTTTGGGCATCTGTATCAAGAGCATGAGAAGAATGAAATCCTAACTGAGGTAACTGCCTCATTAAATTGACATCTATCTGTAATAGTGCCTCCTAAGATCACAAATTATGTTGATGGCTAAACAAAAAGAATTCATACAGTTTATAAATTTAACCCAGCATTATTTACAGGCATGAAAATCTCCATAGTGACTTTGGTGCTAGAACCAGTCATCTGAGCCTGCTTAGAAAAGAGATTTATTTAACCCAAAGTATATTCTCTCTAAACTAAGCCCAGCTTTGCTGACCAAAGCATCTTTCTGAACTGAAGGACCCCTGTTGCCACCTGCATTTCAGTATCATAAATTTCAACAAATTTCTCTTTCCATTTCCAGGCTGGAATTTTATAGTGATGACAACTTCATTTTATCATGAATATTGCAAATCACTCAAAATAACTGAGTAGTTACACACAACAGAAGTAATTTCACTGAAGAATGTACAGCGACAATGTCTGAGAATACTGCAACTACAGAACCATTTTCTTTATTTAGTAGTATTTCCAATTCCCACTTTTTAAGCATATAATCAATTTTACTACCTGAAACATTTCCCACATGCTATTCAGAAATTTACATCTTGAAGTTGTCAGAGCAAGATGACAAGCACAATTTTGTTAGAAGACAGAAAAGAGGTTCTAGTCATTAAGTGCAGCTTCCACTGAACATGGATTGAGGAAAATAATGAAATTTTAGTTTAGATCAACTCCGAGGTATTACAAGTGACAAAATTAATTTCTCTAGAGGATATTTCATCAGATATAACTTGAAGTTACTCAAGAAATATTTAACAGATGCTACAAAATAGCCACAAATTTTTTTTAAATATCAAATATTAAGATATTAGCTATGTGGTTTTCTGTTTATGACACTGATAAAACAAGACAGGGAATTTTTAAATAGTCAACAGTATCAATCCATAGATTGAAACAGTGGTTTAAGAGTTGTGGTGGCTTCACCAATTTGGTTTGGTATAAAATACTTGTTTCTCTAGCATGATTGGAGAATGAGTTGTTCTTTGTTATTGATGATTTTCAGATCATCGAAAAATATCTTCACTCTTTTCAATTTCTGTTGCAATTGTAATTTTCTTAAAATATATTTTACATATTTCCAAATGCTTACACTGAGTTTTCTTAAAAATAATATAATTTTTACTTGATTTTTCCAAGACAATTAGGAATGAAGAAGGTTTTGCTTGATTTTTCCAAGATAATTAGGAATGAAGAAGGTTTTGCTGAGTTTTGACACCTATACTAAATGGGGTCTCACACACTTGGAAGTGTGCTTTGATTTTTAAATTTTACTTTCCAATGTCAAGTTATCCACCGTCATTTCTCACTAGTCTCAAGAAAATGAAAACTAAAGCATCTTCTTCCTGCTTCATACACATAAACTCAGAATGACATAAGAATTATTTGTATTCAGCATAGCTGTTATGTGAGAATTGTTGGGGACAAGTTTTTGTTGTTGTTGTTTTAAATAATGATGTGCTATTCTAATTAATGTTAAAGGCATTTTACTTTATTGAGTAAGTAAGCCTAACAAAGCTACAACATTGTTATCAAAATATAGCAACTTTGAATTTAAAATGGTCTGTTAAGTACAAATATATTTTAAAATTTATTCCATTGCTACTTTTAAAAAGAATTAATCAAATATCAGTGTTATAGACTTGATTGTTCCCTTCTTGAATTTATACTTTGAAGACCTATCACTCAATTCCACTGTATTTGGAGATAGGGCACCTAAGGAGGCAGTTAAGTTTACATGAGGTCACAGGATGGGGCCCTAATCCTACAGAATTTACGTCTTTATAAGAAGCTGAAGAGACACCAGAGCTCTTTTTCTGTGTGTGCAGAGGGAAGGCCAGGTGAAAAGGCAGCCTTCACAATCATGAAAAGAGGTCTCACCAGAAATCAGTCCTGTTGGCCCCTTGGTTTTGGAATTTCATCCTCCAGAACTGTGAGAAAATTAATTACTATGGCTTAAGCCCCCTAATCTGTGGTATTTTATTATGGTATCCCAAGATAACTAATACAATGAACAATTAACTCATTTTTTGCAATTGCCGACGAACTTCTCTAAGATATCAGCAAATGAAAGAGTTAAAAATACAGAGTAAAATAGTGTCATAAAAAATGACCAGGAACCTCTTCGATGAGAAAATATAATTGCTAGTTTCTTTCCCTACAAAATATATCCAATTATAGTGTATTGAAAAGTATCCCTGTATCGAAGGGTATTGAGATTCTACAGTATAGTAAAGCTTACTCAATAATTTCATTTTATTTTTTAATATGTTTTCCTATTTTGAACCACAGTTCTAGTTTGTGATTGAAAAACAAAATGTGGGCAGTAACTTCGGAAGAAAGCCTAATTGTTGCCGAGAGTAAGGACCTCCACTGGTTCAGAGCAGCAGCTTGGAGTACAGTGCTAAATCTCGGTTGGGAATTCTTTCAGCCCTGTCTGTATGAAAGGCATATTGTCCCCACATGGACTACTGCCATGCTCCATGCAGGACTGTGGAAGACTTCATAAAACTGAGGAAATAAAAACCAAGTATTTGTCTAAGGTCTTTCTCCATTTGTTTTTATTTATTTTCACTTGCATGTGGGAAAGAATCAAAGCACAAAAGTCATAATTATCTAAAGAATTCCAGACACTGTATAAGAATCAAGATGAAGATCAAAAAAGCATAAAATGTAGCTCATGCATTCACTGAAGTGTTATCATACAAATAGTCTACTAATATGAAAACTTTAAATAGACATTAGGTATCCCCTGATAAAACCATTTTTAGGGACTTGAAAAACTAAAACCTCAGATGAGTTATTCTAGTCTCCATGCTCTCTGTGAGTAGGGTCTGGATCAATAGAAAGCCTCAGATTTTCAATCTGACTTTTCTAATGGAAGAGTTTTAGATTTTTAAGCTCTCTTGGATTTGCTTACTCTCAGAAACAAGCCAGGAGCTTCTCTAGTTTTCCTCATTATGCACCTGGATTCACCTTCTACCTTATCTTCCCCATCCTGCTCTCCTTTCTGGAGCCTTGCTGCTACCTTCATCTCTCTTAGTAACTATTTGAGGCTTCTACCTTCAGCTCTAAGGACTAAACTCTGAATTTTTTTTCTCTTTCCCAAATTCCTAACTAAAGGGCCTGAAAATTCACACCCTACCAAAAAAACTCATCAGACAGATTTGTTTTTTTGTTTGTTCATTTGAGAAATAATTTGCATTTGTAGAGACTCTCTAGTAACAAAGTCCCCTTCCTGTCCTTCCTAGATCCAGGAAGGATTAATGAGAATTTGAGACCTTTAAAGTCTACATAAGAGATGTTTGCTATCTATTCTCTCTAAGAGTTTCTACCTATGAGGATTATTTACATAATAAGAATCCTGGTCTCCACAACTCCCCTTTCTTAACTCAGGCATTTTTTCCTACTGATTTCAGGTCTTTAGACAATAGCACAATTTTCTCAACCATCAATTCACCTATGAGTGTAAGCCCCAGCTTCAAGATGTTCCATCTTTTAAGGCTAACCCAATGTGTACCCTCCTTATATTAATTTATGAATTTTTGTCTTCCTGAAATGTATAAAATCAAACTGTAACCCAACAGCCCTAGACACATATTCTCAGGATCTCCTGAGACTATAACCTGGGCTGCAGTCCCTCATATTGGTTCAGGGTAAACCTCTGTGGTGTTTTTTTTTTTAAGTTTCTTTTTTTTTTTTAATTTTAAAGTTGTGGGGTACAAGTCAGGGTTAAGTATACAGATGTTGATTATGCAGGTACCATTGTTGATGAGGTGTGCCCCTCCCTCCCCTATCAGTTTTCATCAACCACCAAATCCGCCCCCCCAATCACTACTGCCATTCCCTTTCTTATAGTGTTATGATAATTGTTCAAGGTCCACTTATGAGTGAGAATATATGGTACTCTGTTCTTTGTTTCTGTGATAGATCACTGAGTATGATCGATTCTAAATCCATCCAAGTTACTATTTTTCAAATAGCTATTCAATTGATCCACCACCATATATAGTAAAATTCATGATATATTTACTAAAATGTAGACATTTTTATATTTGGAAAATGAAATATGTGTTCTGTACTCCCTAGATGGGCTCATTGGCCAGTTTATATATTTTCTTCCAATAACACACTGCTTTGATAACCTTAGTTTCATACTAATTTTTAAGATCTATTGGCATAAGTCTTTCAGCTTTATTTTTTTGAGCTTTCCTTGCCTGTTCTTGGTTAATTCCATTTCTAAAATTGTCAATTTCAATAAAATATCCTGCTGGGATTTTTTTTTTTTTTTTTTCTTTTTTTGAGTTGGAGTCTCACTCTTTCGCCCAGACTGGAGTGCAGTGGCGGCTCCCGGCCACCGCAGCCTCGACCTGCTGGGCTCCGGCGATCCTTCTGCCTCAGCCTTCCGAGTAGCCAGAATTACAGGCATGCACTACCACACCCAGCTAATTTTTTGATTTATTGTAGAGATGAGGTCTCGCCTGCCCAGGCGGGTCTCGAACCCGCAGGCTCAGGCAATCCACTCACTTCAGGCGCGGGATTACAGGCTGAGCCATCGAGCCCAGCTTGCTGGGATTTTTTAAATTAAGATTGCATTTAATTTATAGTTTACTTTAGAAAGAATTAACATAATATTCAGGTTTGAATCCATGAAAATTGCACATTCCTTTATTTATTTAAATATTTTATTTTTAAAACAATAATATATGTGTGTATAGATATATACATATATGTACGTGCGTTTTCTGTGAAGGGCTTTTTCAAAACTTGTTTTAAATTTATTATGAGATATTTAATGGATTTTTATGGTTGAGTGTTAATTTTATTTTCTAAGTATTTGGTTCTGCTATATCGAGCGGTATTTGAGTTTTTTATATTTATCCATATCCTACAAGCCATATAGCTTTATTTTTATTAATGTAGAGATCTTTGAGTTATCTATCTGCATAATCATGAGACTATAAATACTGGCAATTATAAGTTTTCTCTATAATGATTCTACTTATTTCCTTTTCTTGGCTTACTGAACCATACAATGGAAGTGTTGATGATGGACACTCATTTGTTTTCGTCAATTTCTGAGGCAAAGATGTCAATATATCACCATTGTGCCTAATATATGCTGTATAAGTATTTTGGAGCTATTCTTTATCCAGATTGATGAAAATCTTTTTGTAATGAAAAAAAATCATAAATATTATATTGTCAAATAATTGTTTTGCCTTTTGCACATCTGTTAAAATTATTGATTTATGTTTTTTTCTGTTAATGTGGATTTTTATCAATACTATTAATAACATTTTTAAATGTTATTTATATTTTTATATGGCTACTTTTTTATTTTAGTTTTAAGAAAGATTGTTCAATAATATATATTTTTTGTTTTTGAAAGGAACATATTAAACTTTAGAGTAAAATTTATGTTTACCTTATAAAATGAACTAGAAATTACTAATTTTTTTTCTATTCTCAGAATAAGGTTAAGTAAGATTGATATATTTCTTTGGAAAAGCCATCTGTTCCTGGAGTTTTACCATGAAAGGTTTCAAATTATGTGTGCAATTTTTAAACAAATAATGAAGTAGTCAAAATTTCTAAAAATTCTTTATCTGCCTTCTATATTCAGTAAAGTTTTCTGTTTCATGCTAATTAAAAAAAATGTGCTATCATAAATTTGGTCATGTTATACTCCTACTACCATTTGATAGTGGAATTATTTGTGTCCCTTTTTCATGTCTAATATTGCTAATTCACATTTTTATTATTTTCTTGATTATTCTTCCTATTAGTTTATTAATTCTATTGGTATATCAAAGAACAAACTTTTGTTTTGTTTTTATAACTATTATATAGTTATTTTATATTTCATTGACTTTTTTTCTCTTATCTTTGAAATTTGTTTTTCTTGCATATTCTTTAGTTTGACTTGATTTTGTTCTAGAAATTTGTGCTCAATATTTAAACCAATGATTTTCAGGCTTGATAGATTTTCTAATACATATTATTAAGTCTATACATTTCTCTCAAATCATTATTTTAGCTGTACTTCACATCTTAAAATATTTTATAACTTCATTATCTTTTAGCTTAAAATATTTCCCAATTTGCATTTTAAGTTCTTCTTTGACCCTGGAATAATTAGAAGAATTTTATCTAATTTCTATGGAGTTTGTGATTTGGGGATTATCTTAAAAAAAAAAAAAATTCTAGCTTAATCTCTGTGGTTATGGGTCACACTCTGCATAATTTTATTCTGTTAGAATTTGTTTTTTTTACGGATTCATCTTTATGGATTCATCTTCTTTCTATAGATATCAGTTAATATATTTTTATTTGGGGAGTAAAAATTGCCATTTTATATAATACAGCATAGGAGAAAGAATAATAGAAGAGTGAAATCCTAATTGGCTTACTTATTCCTGATAGAGTTCTTTAATTAATTACAGTCTTAATTGCCCTGTGTCCCAAGTCTGTCCTTTGTGCAATTAGCTCAGATTTCAGTGCCTCGAGGACTTCCATGGTAAATATTGTACTTAACTCTGGTGTTTTGGATTCTAAATTTCTCTATTAATATTAATCCACCTACTTAAAATTTTCCAGGCTTCCTCAAATATTCTGATCCACTGATTTTTTTTTCTTTTTCCTGTGGTACTTTTATTTTATTACTTTCTGCAATTCCAAAGGGGGTTTGGAAAGGAGAGTCAGTAAAATTGTATACTCAGTCTGCCGTCTTGTTCAAGCAAGTAGATCATTTTTTAGCAATATTTTCTGTGGTGCACATTTGATATCACTTTGGCAAACAGGTTATAATAGCCAGCATTAACTGAAACATTAAAATTTGGACTTTCTGGTAAGAAAATATTTTAAAATTGGAAACAAAATCTATTAAAGATTGTTTCCTATACTTTACTAAAATCAATCATTCATAGCTCAATTCAGTCAAACTTTAATCCAAGGAAAGGAGGGTACTAATTTTTCTTTAGAAATGAATTTTGCGCCAGGCTCGGTGGCTCAGCCTGTAATCCCGCGCCTTTGGGAGGCTGAGGTGAGTGGATTGCCTGAGCCTGCGGGTTCGAGACCCACCTGGGCAGTGAGACTTCATCTCTACAATAAAATCACAAAATCAGCCGGGCGTGGTAGCGCATGCCTGTAATTCTGGCTACTTGGAAGACTGAGGCGGAAGGATCACCGGAGCCCAACAGGTCGATACTGCGTTGGCCAGGAGCGGCCACTGAACTCCAGTCTGGGCGACAGAGTGAGACTCCAACTCAAAAAAAAAAAAAAAAAGAAGAAATGAATTTTGCAGGCACTTATCAGTAACATGATGATGTTTAGTACTACACAGCCAACCCAAGAGAGCCGATTATCTAGCTGGCCATGCAAGTGTAATTATTTAGAGGTGTGTTTTATGATCAATGGATTAAAGTAGAGGGTGGAATCAAATGTGAGTGACTCAAAATGTGCAACACACCTAGATACGATTTTTTGTGCCAAAAGCCTCATCAGTCATCAGTTTTCCTTTCATCTGCTGATTTCCTCTGGTCCCTTCAAATGAAAGAAAAGTCTACTTGTCAAAAGCTGACATTCTTCCTCTAAATAGTTTCACAATTGTTACGGTACTTTTGCTTCTCAAGTTTGAAAAGAGAGAAAAATTCCTAAGGGAGAGAAAAGGGTAGTTCCGTGCATTATCCTGAAAAGAAGATTGCAATAAATACTCTCCAGGACTGGAAGGTGAAGATTTAGATCAGAAAGACGAAAAGTAGAAAGTTGTATTCTATTGTCATGAGATTCTCTTTGAAATATTTGTCTGTAACATAACAGGTCTATTTTTACTTGAGATAATCAGCTAGCATGTGAAATACATAAATCTGTCCAACCTTGGGTGTTTAAGATGCTTCTCTTAAATCTTAAATGTGAGCACTCCAGTCTTTCTAATTGCCCCAAAATTTAATTTTAATTTTTTATTTTTTATTTTGTTTTTTATTTTTTTGAGTCGGAGTCTCACTCTGTCACCTAGACTGTCACCGGGAGCGGCCACTGCAGCCTCGACCTGCTGGGCTCCGGTGATCCTTCTGCCTCAGCCTTCCAAGTAGCTGGAACTACAGGCACGTGCTACCATGCCCGGCTAATTTTGGATTTATTGTAGAGATGAGGTCTCGCCAAGTTGCCCAGGCGGGTCTCGAACCCATGGGCTCAGGCAGTCCACTCGTATATAATCCACTTAATGCTCATATCGTGTAAAGAAAATTATATAATATTTCTCTTATAACACAATTTTTGTATGCTTTACACGAACTATTGTTACAATTTTTGCTGAATAGTTATAGGTACAACATATATGAACTTCCATAATAATGATCTGTCACTAACCGTGTGTGTGTGTGTGTGTGTGTGTGTGTGTGTGTGTGTGTGTGTGTGTGTCAGGAGTATCCATTTCTTACTGTCTCACTTGTAACAGCTTAGGGATAGTCACTATTTGACCATCAAGTATAAGAGACAGAATCTCCTCTCTGCTACCTCACTCAGAGAAGAGTAAATTCTTGTGGCATTGGTCTTTTGTCTAGGTAACAGGCTGAGGAGGGCCGTTGGTGAACTTGTTTTGACAAATGGGAGCAGGAGCAGTGGGTGCCCTAAACAGTTGATTCACAAAGTTTGTCAGCAATAAAACAATGTGTTTGGCAGCAGTTTTTGTTTGTTTGTTTTTAATTGCCAGGTTCTTTTAGCCTTTCTTTGAGACTGGGCCTTTCTCTGAGACCATCTTCCTGCTAGAGGAATCCTGATATTCATGTGCACCTTCTTTCTCCTGTCTTCTAAGACTCTACCTCCTTCCGGCTAAAAGTCCTTTGTTTCCTGCCACAAACATTCTCTTCTCTATCATAATGGCACTTAGAAACCAATCAGTAACCAGGATAAAAACCCATTAAGACCACAGTCCAATAATGAAAGACAGACAACTATTTAAAAGGCTATCCCCCCAGCCGGGCTCGGTGGCTCAGCCTGTAATCTCGTGCCTTTGGGATGCTGAGGTGAGTGGATTGCCTGAGTCCGCGGGTTCGAGACCCGCCCGGGCAACTTGGCGAGACCTCATCTCTACAATAAATCAAAAAATCAGCCGGGCGTGGGAGCGCGTGCCTGTAATTCCGGCTACTCAGAAGGCTGAGGCGGAAGGATCGCCGGAGCCCAGCAGGTCGAGGCTGCGGTGGCCGGGAGCGGCCACTGCACTCCAGTCTGGGCGACCGAATGAGACTCCAACTCAAAAAAAAAGGCTACCCCCCTCGTAAAGGGCAATAAGGAGAAAATAATAGTGTCATTGACACTTACTAGTGAGGAAGAGAGACATATTTTGCTCCTGGGAAGACTAATTCCCAACCCAACTGAACACTCCTACATCCTACCCACAGAAGGGCAGAATTAACTATTTCTAATGTAGCTTAAAAAGAAAATAAAAAGCTTATGTTTTTATATCAATTAAAAATTGATAGTCATATTCTTCTGGAACTATACGCTAATGTATTTGGAAACTTTTGCTGAGAAAATTCAAAGACTTACCTTTCAGTCTCTGAGTCTAATTTATTTTTTTACTTCTACAGCTTGAAGCTATATCAATGCACGAGTTTAGTTCTCTTAAGTTTCCTATACTGTTTAACAAAGTGTTTAGAAAGAGTGAAAAAGGTTGAGGTTTTTAGTAACAAAAACTATTTTTCATCTTTTATACTAGCCAAAGAATGTGTCCTAAAAGCATTTATTATCTGTTCCAGAATTCATAGATAAACATATTATAATTTCATTGAATTCAGCATATTTAAAAAATTGAAAAGATGAAATTTTTCTATTTATACCCAAAATGCAATCTGTGCATTTAAGAAAGAAAAAAGAAAAAAAAAAAAAACAGACTTCAATGACAAGCTGTAGAAGTTATTTAGTCTGTCTGTATTTAAAATGTGCCAAAAGGGAAAAAAATACCCAAATACAATTGGCTAATTGCTTTGCAACTTGGTTTTATTTCCTTGACACTAATGGAGAAATTCTAACACCTACACAGCTAATGAGTTTGGAAGTTATGAGCTTTATCTGAATACAGATATTTAGTTCGGGGGAAAAATTATTTGCTGCTTAGAGAACAGCAAAGACTGAGCAGACATTGGCTATGTCTATATACCAGTCTGTGTGTGTCAGGGTATGTACCCAAAGGATCTTGCAGTTTGAAGTGAAACATGGACATGGAAACACATATTCAATCTACTATGTTAAATGTAATGATCGATGTTCTGTCAGCGCATATAGAATGATCATTTAAATAAAACAATAATGAACAATGCCAATGATTATTAGTACCAACTAGAAAACATTCTGTGTGTTTCAAGTTCTCTGCTAAGTGCTTCATATGATTTTTTTTCATGTTCTCACTGAATGTAAGTATAATTGTCCTAATCTTAATCAAAACCAATAGTCATGAGATGAAAGGTAATTTTTTTTTCAATGACTCACATGGGAAAGATCCTGGATTCACTACCATGTTTATCTAAATCCAAAGCCCATGTGTTTGCATCCTACTGCTTGGCCATCAGGGACATTTGTTGGAGGAGAGGCAATCATAGCCTGCTCTAGAAAGAAGCATGAAATTAAGCAGGCAAGGAAGGCAAGTAAGGAAGTTAACTTATTCAGATAGAATGACATTTACACAACGCAAGAGGGAAGTAAATTATGTTTTTATAGAAACAAAAGCAATTTTTTGTCCTGTGATTATATATTGCATAGAGAAAGGTGCAGACACGAAGCTGAAGAGATAGGCTTAGGCCTAATTGTTACAGACTAAAAATCCCGGATAAGAAACTAAGGTTTCCTTAGATCATAGAATATGATAAAAGCTTAAGCAGGGTCATAGCATGGCTAGATTTGCATGTTTGATGGGAGTTCCATCAGAACAGGTGAGAGGACACCTCTCTGAGCCAGTATCAAGGTATCTAATAGAGAAACTGGAGCAAGTTGATGAAAAAACAAAGTCTTCATGTCAAAAAAGTGACATATTCCATCAGAGTGACCCTTGTGTTTACATGAGCTTTGAAAAGAAGCAAGTTGTTAGAAGTGGGACTTTGGAAATCCTCAGCGAAGGTGGCCCTACGTGTAGCTGGCATAGGTCTATGCAGTGGCTGTCTTATGTGGGGCAGGAGTATTGATATGGGGCTCTGGTCTGACTGGGGTGGTTTTCCTATTTCAGATAAGTGGGCAGAGTCTGAGCACTTTGGGCCTTCCTCACTGTTGGGTCACTCTACTTGGCTCCACTTGACATGCTCCATCTGTACGTAGCTCTACAAAGCACTCTTTCTGTGTCATAAAAACTACATCAGGGCTTTGGTATCTTTTTATTTCCTTCTACTTAACAGCCATTCTCCTACCTCCTATTATAGTCAATTCCTTTTCAAATTTCACATCTTAGCTCAAGCACCTGTCCTTAAAGATGGCATTCATTATCACTTCCCCAATCAGATCAGAGGCCTTATACCCACTCTCATAGTCCCCTGGGTCCCTACTCTTTTCTCCCATGTTACTAATCACAAGTTCTAATGTTTTTAAGGCATTATTTTATTAACGCCTGTCTCTTCCATTATACTGTAGCTTTCTGAGGAAAGGGAAATATATGTAATGTGATTAAATGTGTCTCACAAGCCCAGTACATTTTCTGGGACATAGTGTGGGATTAATACATATTCATTCAGTGAAGGAATGATTTTCCCATTGGCGCCATCTCATTTGACACCTTAAAAATAAGAATTATATTTTGCAAGCTGTGACCTCATTGAGCTCTCTCATAATTGTATTTTTTAAATGGGGATTTAATTGAACATAGTAGCAAGCATCCTTGTGGGGATTTCCATAGTTTGGTCATTCATTCACTCCATAAACAATAATTGAGCACAATGCCTTCCTCTCCAGGGCTCAGTTAGTTTTGCCCACCCTCCAGTCTCAGCATTCTACTATTTATTTTCCCCAAGCTAATTCTACCAGCAGAAAATAAGTTGCCAGTATTCCAGTCCCTTGTGGCTTCTACTAAAAATTGCCTGCAAAATGAGACATAGTCCTTTTGTTATTTTCATTAGAAAGCAAATTGCTTGTGATACTTTTGACAGAAATTAAATGGATGCATAGAGTCAGTGTTACCTTATTACAGAGCTGAATTTTCAAAAAAGGAATGGGGTTTGTCAGACATTTTGTTGTTGCAGCTTTAAAAAAAAAATGGCACCACTGAGGTCTCAAGTTACTGCTCCAGGACACCTAGTCTGAATGTTTAGTGACAGTTTTTCCAAATAATTTTATACTGTAATGATCATTCCTACCTTGTTATTGTTTCAAGAGGTTACAAAAAAAATTTCTTTCTGCTATTTCAAAGAATATTTTAGAGTTTTGGTATTTACACACCTTTCTTCTTTTTCAATTCAAAGTATGGGCAAAGAATAATTGTTTGTGGTTTGTATTGAAATGAAATATTGCAGTTGAGTTTCCCCACTGTGGCATGTTGATTCCAACCTTTTGAAAAGGAAATGCTTTGAGGAACTTTGATTATACAAACAGCACATTCTGCTCTTAAAAATTTGGAGGGAGTTAGGGCAAAATGGTTTCTATACCCTACTCAAAAGTATTTGATGAGTATAATGAATCTTTACTGATATATAGCATTTACTTAAAATGTTATATATGAGGGTGACCCTAAAGAAAAGAGAATTATCTTTTGAGTGGTGGGCTCCTTGGAGCACAGGCTTTCTCCACTAGGTAAGTGTTCTGGAAACCTATCAGCATCAGTTTATTAGCTAGCATTGCTCTGAGAGACTGTGTCTGACTTCAGTGAATTTGTTTTGGGAAATTCGATCAATGTGTTTGCCCATTTCATAATGAGCACACCTGCTCACACCATGCTGAGTGTTCAACAATTTTTGATTAAAAATAGCAGGAACCTTGGGCCCCACCCTTCCTATTCACCCTACACCGTGAGTGACTTTTTTTTTGTTTCCCTGGATGAAAAATGTCCTTAAGCGGAAACATTTTGCCGGCATGGAAGAGGTAAAACAAAAAAACAGCAGAAGCACTAAAAGGCTTCGAAATGAGCTCAAAAACTGCTTTGAGCAGTGGAAAAAGTATCTCAATAGGAGTATTGCATCAAGCGGAGAGTACTTTGAAGGTGACTGAAGTTTAAACACGTAAGAGTAAATACACATTTTTAAACAAATAAATTCTAGTTTTTTGGGCAGTCCCACCTTGTATTGTAACATGGGATATTAGTATTTAAGATTACTCACATGGTTTATGTATCTATATTTTTTTGTTGCTTTATGATTGACTCTCTTCAAGAAAGGATTTAAATAGGCTTCACCCATTCTTCACCAATCACCGGATACTAGTCTTATCACATTATTTTTTAATCTAGACAAAAATGAACCAACACATCTTAACCTTAAAAATTAAATGACAGCAATGTTTGTTCATAGAAATTTCTTTAGGTCACATTCTACTGTACTCTTATTCCATCACCTGATGTTCATGTTGTATCCAGCTGATTTGGTTCTGTGAATGGCTCAAAGATACAGGCTTTCCTGATTTCCTTCACTTAAGTGTAGATAAAACCTCATTATGTATATGACCATAATTCAGACTTTGGTCATTTCCTGACTATAGATTTTAGACTTGAGCAGAAATTGTGGTTCTATACCTATCTTGGTACTAAATGTTATAGCAACATCACATGGACATGCATTCAAAATTAAATTCTATTCCCACTAAGTCAGGCATAAAAACATTTTCGGATAAACCAAAAAATTTAAAAAATTAAAAAAAAAAACCTCAGTTGTTTAAATGCTAGATCTGATAATTTCTAAAAATCTGAATATTTGAAATATGCCACTTGATTGACTTAATTGGACTCTTTCAGTCAATTTTCTGACCCCATGGAAAGACACTGAAGTTTATGTGAGTGACACCGAGCATATCAAAAGTGGAAATAAACAGAAAGAAATATTAGAAATAAAAATAAGCTGTAACAGAAAAAAAAGAAGAGTGCCTTTCATGTATCATTAGTAGATCCCTTACAACTCAGGAAAAAAAAAGTGAAGCTAAAAACAAGCAATATTGGGAATTCCAAAATATGTGCTATGGGAAAAAAATTAAAAATATAGAACAGAACATTCAGAAATTGTCAAAAATCCCCACAAATTTTTTTAATTGCTGTAAAAATTTAAAGGATATAACATACATATTACTGGAAGAAAAAAGACTAAAAAAAGATTTGAAGTAATAATGGACAAGAACTCCCCATATTAATAAAAAAACACTAACATACAGATTCAGAAAATTCAAAAAACAGTAAGATAGATAGATGGACAGATCGCTGCTCTTAAGCATATCAGATTCAAACTGCAGAAAATTAAGGACACAAAGAACATTTTGAAAGTAGCCAGATCAAAAACATTTTATCTATAGGGGAACAAGGATAAAAAAGCAGACACCATAAATCATGCAAGCAACAAGAAAGTAGAGTCAAATATTTAAAACATTAAAAGAAACCAACTGCCAACATAAAATTCTATATCCAGCAAAATTATCTTTGAAAAGTAAAGAACAAATAAAGACAAAAGATTTAAAAAAAAAACCAAAAAACTAAAAGCTATCATAACCTGCAGACCTTCTTGTAAGAAATGTTAAAAAATGTTCTTTAGCTGGGCTTGGTGGCTCAGCTTGTAATCCCAGCGCTTTGGGAGGCTGAGGTGAATGGATTGCCTGACCCCACGGGTTTAAGACCCACCTGGGCAACTTGATGAGACCTCATCTCTACAATAAATCAAAAATTAGCTGGGCGTGGTAGCATGTGCCTGTAGTTCCAGCTACTTGGAAGGCTGAGGTGGAAGGATTGCTGGAGTCCAGGAGGTTGAGGGTGCAGTGGCCAGGAGTAGTCACTGCACTCCAGTCTGGGTGACAGAGTGAGACTCCAACTCAAAAAAAAAAAAAAATATTCTTTAGGCTGAAGGAAAATTATATATATCAGAAATGTTTATCTACATAAAGAAAAAAGATAAAAATAAAGATAAAATAAAATATTTTATTTTACTTATTCTCAAGTAACCCAAAAGATAGTTATTTAAAGTTATAGCAGTAAGTATATATTTGGTGATTGTGTCATATAAAATCAATAAATGACAACAATTAGGGGCGGAAAGGAGAAACTGAACATACTGTAAGATACCTGCACTACATATGATGTGTTATAGTGCTATTTAAAGGTAGATTTAAGTTTGTTTAAAGCATATATTACAAACCCTAGGACAATCACTTAAACATTTTAAGTATAATTGATACTCTGAAAGATAAATGGGTTGGTAAAAACAATTAAGCCCAAAAAAGGCAAAAGGAAAAAAAAAGGGGAGGGGGTTGGAGAATTTCAAAATATGTGCTAAATGTAACAAATAACAAACAAATATAGCATGTATTAAGAAAGTTATATCAATAATCAATTTAAATATAACCTAAACACACGAACTAAAGACAGAGATTACGCAAGTAGGCAAACAAGCAAGACCTAATTACACGTCCTCAACAAGAATCCTACTTTGAATATAAGGATACTTTTTATACTACACTACACTAATCATAGAAGAATTCTATTAATTTCAAAGGAGATTTCATAATGTGGAAGATTATCTGGGATAAAGAGGAGTACCACATAATGACAAAAGGTTCAGTTAACACAAGAAGACATAACAATCCTAAAGGAATATGCCCAACCATAAGCATCAAAATTGATGACACCAAAAACTCATAGAACTGAAAGAATTTATCTATATTTATAGAAAAAAGATCACTATTAGAGTTGAAGACTTCAATACTTTCCATGTCAATAACATTATAAATCAACTTTTATCTAACATTTATATAATAAACAACAGCAAAATGTAAAATTTTCTCAAGCTCACATGAGACATTCACCAAGCTATAACATAATTTGAACTATAAGATCCATCGTAGCAAATATTTTAAAATTAAGAATGATAAAAAATATGTTCGAAGATCATAGGTGGAGTTAAAAATAGAAACCAATAACAGAAAGATAGCTGAATATTTTTCAAATATTTGAAAATTAAATAAATGCACTTCTAAATGCCATAGGAATCAAAGAAAAAAGCTCAAGAGTCCATGTAGACAGTTTACTATGAAAGAAAATTAAAATGCAAGTTATCAAACTTGGAAGAATGCAATAAAAACAGGACTTCAAAATTCATAATAGTAAAGCATATCTTGGAATAGAGGAAAGATCTATAATCAATAGCCTAAGCTTCTGCCCTAGGAAACTGTAGGAAAAAGAGTGATTTAAGCCTAAAGCAATAATAATAATAATAATAAAGATTAAAGCAGAAATAAAAGAAACTGAAAGCAGAAAAATAATAAAGAAAATAAAACACAACAAAAGATAGTTCTTTGTAAAGATGAATATAATTGATAAAACTCTAGCCAGGCTAACCAAGGTGAAAAAAAGAAGATACAAATTACCAATATCAGTAATAAAAGCCATTACTATGGAACCCATGGGCATTAAACTATGAACAACTCCATGCTAACATATTTGATAACTAAGCTAAAATAGTTGAATTTATTGAAAGACATAAAGTATCAAAAATTATACAAAGGTCAGGGTGCGGTGGCTCTCACCTATAATCCCGGCACTTTGGAAGGTGGAGGCTAGAGGATTGTCTGTGCCCAGGGGTTCAAGACCAGTCTGGGCAACTTGGCCATACCTCATCTCTACAGTAAATCAAAAAATTAGCTGGGCATGGTGGCAAGCGCCTGTAGTTCCAGCTACTTGGAATGTCTAGGCAAAAGGATCACTTGAGTCCAGCAATGGCTGCAGTGGCCATGAGCATGCCACTGTATTCCAGCCTGGGTGACAGTGAGACTCTGACTCAAAAACAAAGACAAAAACAAAAAAAAACACCTTATACAAAGAAAAAGAAAAAATAATGAAAATTATCCTATATTTCCTTTTTTTTTTTTTTTGAGTCGGAGTCTCACTCTGTCACCCAGACTGGAGTGCAGTAGCTGCTCCCAGCCACTGCAGCTTCGACCTGCTGGGCTCCAGAGATCCTTCCACCTCAGCCTTCCAAGTAGCTACCACGCCTGCCTAATTTTTGATTTATTGTAAAAATGAGGTCTCACCAAGTTATCCAGGCGCTTTAAGAGATTAACCTGAGACATTTTATCTGCATAATAAGACAAACTTTGTTCACAATGATGGTTCATCCATAGCTTTTCTGCAATTTGCAGACACATCCTTGGAACTCAAAAGAACTTCCTCCCAACTATCTGTCTGAGCTGAGGGGTGGAAAGTGGGGGGATGGTCATTCATTTCCCCTAAAAATCATTGCCTGTACTCTAAATTGTCTATACTCTTTTCTCCCTTTCCCCTATGAAGAAGGTCTTATATAAGCTGCAGACATCTGGCCTTATTTTGAGTCTCATATTTTGTGTGTCTTCCGTGTTTATGCAAGTTAATAAATTTGTATGCTTTCTCTGGTTAATGTATTGTTAGTTTATTTCAACACTACAACTACAAAGGGTAAAGGAAAGACTTTCCCTTTGGTATGATCTGAGTAATGCTCAGCTGCTCCCCTTGAAATCAATAAATCAAAGGGGCAGGGAAGTTTATTTCTGAGTTCAAATCCAGGGAGCAGAGCCAGACTCGATGCCTTTCTAAAATGATTCTGCTCACACTTCAGGTCTCGCAGTTCACTGTTGTAGTCCAGAGTTGTTGGTACCTATACGTTTGCCATGTGACCAGCAGAGTATTGTATAGAACTTCAGCTACGGCTGCATTTTATATTTAGATAGTGACATTTAGAGTAAAGGAAGTTTACAAGGCCTAAGACATCATGCATTTGCCTAAGACATTGCAAAAGTTACACAAATCACAAGACTCATGATTACATTGGTACCACATTGTTCAAACGTATGACTGTTAAGAAAGGGAGTAAATAGGGATTTACAATTTTGGACATAATCTGCGGGGAAGGCAAGGATCCCCTGAAGCTACTTGCCGGGAGTGCATAGAAGACAAGAGGACTTTCAGCAATGTGCAGGAACTCTTGGACTCCTTGCCACGCCCTTCTCTAGGGGCTGTGGCAATATGGATAGACATTAGCAGGTCTCTGTATTACCTTTACTTCTACAAAAAGACCTAGAATAACCAGCTGAAGAAACAGAAAAGCAATATTGAAGGATTCAAGCTATCTAATTTTAAAACTTACTATAAAGCTACAGTAATTAAGAAAATGTACTGACAAAAAAAAAAAACATGAATCAATGGAACAAAATTGAGAGCCTAGAAATAGGCACAATCATATATTCTTTTTTTTTTTTTTTTTTTTGAGTTGGAGTCTCACTCTGTCGCCCAGACTGGAGTGCAGTGGCCACTCCCGGCCACCGCAGCCTCTACCTGCTGGGCTCCGGCGATCCTTCTGCCTCAGCCTTCCAAGTAGCCAGAACTACAGGCATGCGCTACCACGCCTGGCTGATTTTGTTTTGATTTATTGTAGAGATGAGGTCTTGCTGCCCAGGCAGGTCTTGAACCCATGGGCTCAGGCAATCCACTCACCTCAGCCTCCCAAAGGCACAGGATTACAGGCTGAGCCACCGAGCCCGGCTAATCATATATTCTAATAATCTTTTAATATAAAAAAATTTCAAAGTCAATTCAATGAAGCAAGCCTTGACTTAATAAACAAATAGTGCTGAAACACTCAAATACCCATATTTTAGAAAAAGAACCAAGCACACATCTTATAGTTTCACAAAAATTAACTTGAAACTGATCAAGAACATAAATTAAAAATGCAAAACTATAAAAAATTTAGAAGAGAAAAACAAAAGAATATCAGAACTAGAATTGTTGATGAGTTTTTACATACATCACCAAAAGCACAATTCATGAAAAAAAAAAAGACTTTATGAGTATTAAAAAAATCTGTCCTTTGAGAAATACTGCTCAGAGAATTAAAAGATGAACTATAGAATAGGAGAAAATATTTATAAAACATATCTGGTAAAACAAACAAAAAAGCTTGCTTCCAAAATTTGTAAGAGAATTCTAAAAACTCAACAATAAAACAAAGAACCCACTTAAAAAGTGGGCGAAAGTTCAATGAATACTACAGCAGTGAAGATGTACAGATGGCAAATCAGTATATGAAAAGATGCTCAACATAATTTGTCAGTTGGCATGCATAAATTAAAATAATAATGAGATATCACTGCACATATATTAAAATGGCTGAAAGTCAATGTGTAAAAGTACTATTGACTGGTTATGATGAAGAGCAACAGGAATTTTTATTCATTGCTGGAAGAAGTGCAGAATGGTACTGTAACTTTGGAAGACAATTTGGCAATTTCTAACAACGTTAAACATATTTTTATCTTGTGATTCAGCAACTGCCCTCCTAAATAGCTGTCCAATCAATTTGAAAATTTTTGACCACAAAAAACTTGTATATGAAGGCTTACAGTTTTTTTATAGTCGCCAAAAACTGAAAGCAACCAAGATGTCCTTCAATAACAAATCATGAACTCAGATACAGCTATACAAAGAAATATTATTTGAAGATAAGAATGAATGAGCTATCACGCTGTACAAAGACATAGATGATTCTTAAATGTATATTGCTAAGTGAAAGAAGCCACAGTATAATTATAATTATATAGCATTCTGGAAAAAGCCAACTTATACAGAGGGTAAAGTTGTTGGGATTGTTAAGGGTACATAGGCAGAGATTTGAATAAGTGAAGCACAGGGAATTTTCTAGTGTGGTGTAACTATTCTGTATGATGCATTAATGGTGGATAAATGACACTATATATTAATCAAAACCCATCAAACTCTACAGCACAAAAGTTGATCCCTAATGTAGGCAAATTTTAAAAATAAATATATGAAGGTTAGGAGATTCCAAATGGAATCATCAGTTAATCTTAAAGAAGGTGCTGTAAAAATAGAATACGTTTAGAGTATTACAGAAATGCTACATCAGGTTAAGCCATTAACAGTAGAAACAAAAGGCGTTCTGAAAAGATTTGAGAACTTGTCCAGTCTTTTAAATATTATGAGGCATATTAGTTTTTGGTCTATATTTCATAAAAGTTCTCATAATCTTACTTCAAGTAACTGTTTTACTTCACTAAGTCAAAAGAAATCAAATTCAAAGATGTAAGTAATGAACCATAGTCCTGGTTATAGTAGCTATCACTAAAATAATACTTCCTCATAAATCTTGAATGATTATAAACTCAAAAAGAGGAAAAGTATGTCTCTTGCTCAAGTAGACATTTTAATTTAAAAAGTCAGTCATGTTCTTTAGAGAAAAAAATTCTATAAGGAACTCTTGTGGAGGAATCTTTGGAATGCAAGAAGTCTTCCAAAAACTGTGTTTAAAGTACAGAATATTTTGAGCCAGTATTCAGAGCCGCCGCTGCATCTTTCTACATATATCTGTCTGTCTGTCTGTGTATCTATCTTTCTACCTATCTATCTATGCTATATGTATAGGTATACTAAAGAGTCAGTGCATTCTGGTGAATTAAAAACAGAATAAAGTTAGAAATAAGTGTAAGAAATTCTGAAAGTGGCTACCCAGTGGTGTGGTTGTATAATAAAGTCTGTGTTATACTAACAGGATTAAATTAGCCCCTTTTATCCTTACTTCCCTGACTATTAAAGACTTGGTCAGTATCGCCTTAAAAAAATAATAATAATAATCAAGCTGGCAGGATACAGTGGCTCACATCTGTAACCTCAGCACTTTGGGAGATCAAGGCGGGAGGATTGCTTGAGCCCAAGAGTTTGAGACAAATCTAGGCAAAATATCAAGGTCTTGTCTCTACAAAAAAAAAAAAAAAAAATTAAAAATTAAGCAGGTTTGGTGGTACTCACCTGTAGTCACAACTACTTAGGAGGCTGAGGCAGAAGAATCGCCTGAGGCCTGGAGATCAAGGTTGTGTGAACCATGGTTACACCACATTTCTCCAGCCTGGAAGACAGAGTAAGACCCTCGTTTACAAAACAAAAACAAATCAACCAAACAAAAAACTGTCAATTAATATTCTGTGTGTGTGTGTGTGTGTGTGTGTGTGTGTATACACATGTGTGTGAGAATTAACTTCCAAAGTTAAAATTATTTTTTATTCAGAATTAAGCAAAAAACAATGAGCTGAGTTGTTTATTAAATCTCTGTGTAATGAGTCAAATCTTCGTGAACTGTTGAGCAAGTTTTGATAACTCTTTTGATATTCTTCAGAGGACATAGGAAAACATATATTTTAAAGATTGAAATGATATCCAGCTGCAGTAATCGTATCAAATAAATCACATTAAAATAGACTATCTGTAGAACAGATTTCTTTTTCCCTGGTGTAAAAGAATTTCTTTAATTGTGTGCTTTCCACATGATTTAAAATATGTCAGAACTATGGCTAAAAAAGGGCACAGAAACAGTTGTTTTCAGTCATATCAATTTCCACAGCAGTTTGAAAAGGGCATTGTGCACATTTTGATGTAACCTGTCCTCAGAAACATAGTGGATGAGGTTAGAGATCTCTTGGTATTGTTTTGTTTTTCAAAAACATGTGATTTGTTAGAATATTCATTTTATGTATTCTCTCAAAAAAAATTTGATTGGATCACTAACAACAACAAAAAAAGACTCCCTTTTCTTCTCATTTCCATGACTATTAAAAGTCAGATCAGTCCCTCTTACCTGTGTATAAAAAGTTTGGCTGCAAATGAAATACTAAAAAGTCTCCACCTAGCTGAGTTAATTTGAGCCTGTCAGTATACACATAACTTTCTCTATCCAGTCATAGTATGGGAGAACTACCTTCAGAACCCACAAGTTGGTATTTCTAAATTCTTTCCTTTCTAATCCAGCAAAACAAAACTGACAATTTAGCCTAACCACCTCCATTACCTTCAAAGAATGGCTACGTTCTAGGAAAGGGACTTGTTGGCAATCTTGCTGACTACATTTCTTTTCGAACTATTAATTTCACGCTCAGAATATTCTAGTTGTCTGTTAGTATTCCAGGCCAGCAGCAGCTGCAGCTACATGGGAAAAAGAGCTCCAGGTAAGCAAGCTGTTATATATTCTGTTCGGCACTTAGTCCTCCCAAAGGAGTTCAGGGGAAACTCTTTTTTTCTTTTCTTTTCTTTTTTTTTTGAGTTGGAGTCTCACTCGGTTGTCCAGACTGGAGTGCAGTGGCCGCTCCCGGCCACCGCAGCCTCGCCTGCTGGGCTCCTGCGTTCCTTTCCCTCTCAGCCTTCCGAGTAGCCAGAATTACAGGCATGAGCTACCACGCCGGCTGATTTTTTGATTTATTGTAGAGATGAGGTCTCGCTGCCCAGGCGGGTCTCGAACCCGCGGGCTCAGGCAATCCACTCACCTCAGCCTCCCAAAGGTGCGGGATTACAGGCTGAGCCACCGAACCCGGAAGAGTCATTTACTTAGTAGGTGGCTTCATTAGGGAGATCAAAAGTAAATCAAAACCCACACTCTTCTGATGGCAGCCTCCGCCAATCTCTGGCTCATGTAAATTGCTAGAGATTTTCTAAAGCAGGCTGAGAAAATTTATTTTCATGAAAATCAGCCTTGAATATGGGATTGATCCAGATGACATTTGAAGACCTTGTTAAGCCTGAGGTTCTGGGATTCTGGAAGCCACTTAAAGCTTTACTGTAGAAAATGTGCATATTATAGTTATACATGTTGTCACCTACTCATTAGAAATCCATGGAGGTAGCAATGACAAGAGAAGAGTAAATCTATAGTTTTGAGGTGAAGTATAAGAGGACCATTTAGGCAGACACTCTTGGTC
This sequence comes from Cephalopachus bancanus, assembly GCA_027257055.1. Taxonomy (NCBI): domain Eukaryota; kingdom Metazoa; phylum Chordata; class Mammalia; order Primates; family Tarsiidae; genus Cephalopachus; species Cephalopachus bancanus. Next base: position 10,047,368 of record JAPVLO010000017.1, read on the forward strand.
TTCTAATCCAAATAATAACAAATTTTTTCACTAGACATATTCTAGTTAGTATTGAACATTTCATACATATCCAATTATAAAGATGTAGACTATGGTCTCTGAGGAATTTCTCTCTCTCTAAATAAAAAGGTATGACTTCCCTATGATAAAATTTATTCCCTTTTTCCTACCTATATATCTGAAAACACAACCACCATCTTAAAACCATGTGGAGAAAAGCTACTGGATTGAGACAGAAAGCTGAGACTGAGTCAATGAGAACAACTCTAAGCAGCCATTCTGAATATTGAGTGGCTCTCTCTGGACATCTTGGTATGTAAATAAAGAAACTCGTGTGTTTTTAAATGACTACAGTTGTATTTTATTGCCTGTTTTGGACAAGCTGTCTGAAATGGATATAGTCACCAAGGTTATAATATGTGGATAAAAGTACCTGGCCGCCGGGCTCGGTGGCTCAGCCTGTAATCCCGCGCCTTTGGGAGGCTGAGGTGAGTGAATTGCCTGAGCCCACGGGTTCGAGGCCCGCCTGGGCAGCGAGACCTCATCTCTACAATAAATCAAAAAATCAGCTGGGCGTGGTGGCGCATGCCTGTAATTCCGGCTACTCGGAAGACTGAGGCGGAAGGATCGCCGGAGCCCAGCAGGTCGAGGCTGCGGTGGCCGGGAGCGGCCACTGCACTCCAGTCTGGGCGACAGAGTGAGACTCCAACTCAAAAAAAAAAAAAAAAAAAAAAAAAGTACCTGGCCAAAATTATACACTTAGTGAATAGCAAGGAGATGATAAATCAGTGACTGAGTGAAATTAAGAACTGACATTCAAGCAATTATATGAGATTATAGCAGAGTTTGATGATCAAGCCAGACAAGAGAAAAAGGAAAAGTAAATGATAGGTCTTCATGAATTTGGTTAGTGTTCTACTTTTGGTAGTCACTCTCCTCCATCCATTTTCTATGTTCAAAATTCTCCTTTAAGACTTAAAGTCAGAGTAGCCAGCATATAACAATCTAGAGTAGGAATCCAGACATAGGATTTCAAGTTCCTAGATTTTATCTTGATATCAGGAACTTATTACACAAAATACAAAAAGCATTTGTTTTGTTTTTTCTATGCAAGAAAGAGCATGACAAATTACAGTTATGGTTTTTCATTTTGAGGAACGAAGGATGAATTCAGCACCGAGAGCTACACATTTATGAAATCTATTGTTAAAATTTTAATTTCCTTTTAGAGTAATAACCATTAGGAAGAGGTAATTGGCTAATTTTCTATAAAATTAAGATAATTATCTCAGAAACTTTAAATTATGTTACTTTTTGCCTTTTCTGATTGGAATAACGTGTGGTGAGATAAGGCATAATGAGAAGAATTCTAAACTTAAAGAAGGCTGAGGGCTAAGTCATGATTCTATCACTTATTAATTATGCTACGTTAGACATAACTCTGATCTTCAGTTTGCCCTTGTGTGGAAGGAAATAATATTCTCTCCTGACATTGTAAGAATGATATATACTGACTCTTTTTTTTTTTTTGAGTCAGAGTCTCACTCTGTTGCCCAGGCTGGAGTGCAGTGGCATGCTATTCATGGCCACCGCAGTCTCAACCTGTTGGGCTCAGGTGATCCTTCTGCCTCAGTCTTCCAAGTAGTTGGAACTGCAAGTATATGCCACCACGCCCAGCTAATCTACTGACTCATTTAATAAATATTTATTAATTGCCAATTATATACTAGGCATTTTAGTAGGGAACACAGACTTATAGAAGATAGATATAATCTCATTCTTAGAGAATCTTTCCTAGAATAAATATGTAACCAAACTTGAATAAATTGTGATGAATGATGTTTTGGCAAAACCCATTGGTGGTTGGAGAAAGCAACTTGACCCATGAGACAAAGAAATTACAAAAAGGAAACGACATGGTAAAGGATAAAATATTAATTATCCAAAAATAATACTATTGTTTTCAGCTATTCTTATTGGTTTATCACCTATAATAAACATATATTGTATGCATATGTGTCTAGCCCAAGTACTAATTGTCATATGTCTGTAATGTAGACATCAGGTGGAGCTCCCAACCTAAACAATCTTCACCTCGAATCCTCTTCCATGCCTAATGGTAAACCCAGTCTATCCAAGATATTTGTAATTTTTCTGGTATGTTTATATTCTTACTGTCACTTCTGTGACCAAACTCCCACTTCTAGGAGTGAGATTTTGGTAAATCATATTGAAACAGAGATAAAACTTGCATTAATAGAAAAATTAAACTCTATAAGATATTTGAAAGTGGTTTATTCTGAGCCAGTATGAATGACCGTAGCCAGAGAAAACAAACCCAAGAAGCCTTGAGTAACTGTCCTGAGGTGTTTGAGATATAGCTTGGTTTTATACATTTTAGGGAGACAATGATAACAGACAAAGTCATAAATCAACACATGGAAGGTGTACATCGGTTTGGCCTGAAAAAGTGGGATATTTCAAACCAGGGGCTCGTAAGTCATAAATGAGTTTGGGGGACTCTTTAGTTGACAATTGGTTGAGAGAGTTAAGCTTTTGTTTAAAGATCCAAAGTCAGTAGAAAGGAATGCTTTATTTAAAACAAGAGGATTGTGGAGGCCAAAACTCTTGTTATAGAAATGAAGATTGTTATGTAAATGAAGACTTCAGAGAGGATAAATGGTAAATGTCTCATTTTGAACATTTAACAGTGTCAGACTCTCAGTTAATCTCTCCTAGATCTGGGAAAGGTCTAGGAAGGAAAAAAAAATGACAGCATTAATAGAGATTTGCTAAAGATGCAAATTTCTCTCCGAAAGATGGCTTTGCAGAGCCATTTCAGTCTTCTGGCCCTGTGGCAGCCATTTCAAAATAAGTCCGAGAAATATATTTGGGGGTAAAATATTTTTATTTCTACTTTTTTTCAGGATCTGCTGTCTCTCATGTGATGTTAAATAAGAGTCAAGTTGGAAAATAAGCCACATTATACTAGGTTAATAAAAAAAATTCCTGGTTAATGAGATATGTGGTTTATAGAGTGAGACTTAACACTTACCTTGAATCTTATTTTTAATTTGGCATCATACTGCCACAAAGAGCCTATTTTGTCATTTGTATGATTTCTATTTTAATCTTAATACTGGCCAGTTGTGCCTAAACTCCAAAAGAAAGGTAATATAATGAGACATGTCTGACTTCCCTTTCTGTCTTGACCAGGCATTCAGTTTGTTAGGTTTTTCTGGGGTCCTTTTGGCCAAGAGGATATCTATTCAATCAGTTGGGAGGCATTTTATTTTTGGTTTACTCTTAGCTAAGTTCCTCCTCTTCTCAGGTTCTACCACTATTACCAGCAACAGCAAAGTACTCTTACAACTACCCATGTGATTGGTAGATGTCACTGAGAATCCACGATAATGGGACAGGCAATTTAACACCATAAAGCAACTATTAAAGAATGTATATTATATATACTTCTTTAATGTCTTAAAAAGGTTTACAAGTTCAGTCACCCATTGCTGGACATCTTTGAACCCACACAGTCCAGTCTTCTGTCATTATGACCCTTCCCCACTTCCCCTTTCTCTTCTCAAATCCATTCCATTTTTATACTCCTCTCCAGAAAATGAAACAATTTTTTTTCATTTGCTCATGCAGAAGAGCTTTGCAAACACTATAGTTACCCAAAATCTCACCTTTGACTCCTGTACTTCTCAAGATATTTTTATAAGCAAATTAATTTCTTACAGCAATACTCAGAACTATACATTCTTCATGGAAATTTTCAGAAGAAAAAATCTAGACCTGCAGATTTGAAGCCACTTGCCCAAGGTCAGTTAGCCAGTAAGTATTGGGGCTGGAATTCAAAACTGTGTCTCCTGATGTAAAAAAATCTCCCTTTGATTCTTTTTATCTCTAATGTACATTGGCCTTCCTTTATGTGGTTCATCCAGGCTTTATTTTTTGAAAGAAATTTGAACATACCCCAAAATTTTGAGAAAATACTTCCTTCCCCAAGATGTAAAATGAGCTTTAATTAAGGCAGAACTGCACTGAAAAAATATTTTCCAATTATGTTGATATAATTGTTTCCACAGCATGATGTCTCTGGGTATCAACTTTAGCAGGCAGAGGAGACATGGTGATATTGGGCTATTACCACTGCAGGCCTCCTCTTAAATTAGACATGGCATTTGGAAAGCAAGCTCGAAGTCAACATTCTTAAACAAATATAGATGAAAACTTTTGTCTCTATTTAGACTTCCCACAGAGCTTCATTAATTCATGGCTGTCTGGCCCTTTTGGTCCCCCCTGGAAGGCCATAGCTGTAATGATGAGATACAAACCCAACTGAATATTCAACTTCACAACCTGGCAAGATGCCTGGAGCAAAGCAGTGACAGTTCGTTATTCACGTTTCTATGTAAATTTTGACACTTACCAAGTGAAAGAGTAGATCATCTGATCAATGCTTCCAAAAGCAACCAGAGAGAAGGCAGAGATTCTGATGGAGATATAAAACTTTTTCTTGGGGTGCAAAACAAGGTCAGTGAACTACATTTGAGTCTTGCCAAATTTACCAAAGAGGAAAATAATATTGTAGTTCTCCTAAAAGATTTTTGTTTCAATTATAGTTTGATGCTAAATTTTAAGACTAATATGTTTAATTATTTTTTATTCACTGTTACTGAGAAATTTCAGAGTTCTATGTTTAAAAAAACCTCCTTTAATAAACTCCAATGATATCATATGTATGATTCATACAAAATAATAATAGCTTACACTTCTGTAGCCCTTACTATGAGCCAGGCATTATTCGGAATCTTGCACATAGATTAGCTGCTTTGATTCTCTTTTGAGATAAGCACAGTTATTATTCCTGAGGCTCAGAGAGGTTGAGGATATTTTACCACAACAGATAGCTAAATAGATATATATGGGACCTCCCCCAAAAGAGAATTTATTTATAAAAACTTTTGTATTTATTCTTAAATGTTTAAACTTCAGTCATCTTCAAAGTACTCTTCATTTGATGCAATACACTTACTGAGATGCTTTTCCACTGCTCGAAACAGTTTTTGAATTTGTCAATTTGGGTGGCTTTTAGTCTTTTGGCTGTTCTTTGTTACACTTCCACATCAGCAAAACATTTTCCTTTGAAGACTTTTTTCATCTGGGGAAACAAAAAATTCACTTGGGCAAGATCAGGTGAATAGGAAGGGTGGGAAATGGGGGTCATGACATTTTGCGTCAAAAACTGCTGAATACTCAGTGTGGTGTTGACAAATACGCTCTTAAATCACTCATCATGAAATGGGCAAATGTTGAGGGAATCTCCAAAAAAATGCACTAAAGGCACATGCAGCCTCTCACAATTACACTAGCTAGTCCACTGATGCTGATAGGTTCCTCGAAGACTTATCTAACAGGGGAGGCCTGTCCTACAAGGGACCTGTCTTCCAAAAAAAAAAGATAACTCCATTTTGTGGTGGAGTCCCCCTCATATATATATAGATATATCACTTGTTATAAAACTTAATGTATATTTTATATATAATAAATGTTATATTTGTGACAGGAGCAAACGGACATGTTAGCAAACTCACAGTGACTTCTAAAAAAGATGGATTCTCATCATAAAGGAGTGGATTGGCATTTGAATTAAGGGAAGCATATTTGGAGTGAAAGTGAGTGAGAACTGCCACCGATAGAAATTATTCATGCAATAAATAATATGGAAGAAAATAGAAAGACTTAGAGGAATGGCCTTTCATTCTGGGACCCAGACTATAGCAGGGGATAAACAGAGAGTCCGTCCCCAACATGAACATAAAGGAGAATTACATACCTGGTGACTAAAGGACAAAGAATACCTAAAAAAAAAAAAAAACAGAAATGAAAATGAAAAGTGGGAATTTGTTTTGATTTTTTTGCTGTATAATATTTAATATCAATGCTTTTTTTTCTTTTTACATAAATATTTCAGTAAATTACACATTTCTTACTAAGTGTTTGATGCAACTTTTTGCTTTTGATGACTATCTCAGGCACCAGGTTTTCCTGAAATTACTGAAGGTTAGCTCAGGACAAATGAATGACTGCCTACATGAGAATGACACAGATGGGATATGTGTTAGACACATTCCAATATCCTCACTTCATAAAGTCAACCTGTTGAAGTGGAAAACTTATCAATGAGGTTAGGGAAAGATAATCAACTCTTGAACTCATGTTCTAGATCTCCAAATGACCAGAATGTTATCATCCTTATTTACCAGTTTCTTAGGCTAGAATTTTGATACCACTTTTGCTTTCTACCTCCAGATCCAGGGGCATGAGGATCACCAGAAGACCTCTTCAAAGCCTCGGAGTGGCCCTGAACTGTTAGACAATAGGTCTTATTACTTATTCCATGGAATCATATTACCTCAGACATTGAACTTTCTTCTTCATGGATCAGACTTCATCACGAATCCTCCAGAAATATAGGCAATCAAAGCATATATTGTACATTTGGTAAGTATCACAAGTCCTGAGAGAAGAGATCAAAGAAACAGGGATCTGGTAATAGACCAGAAAAGAAGAATGAGAACAGAGGAGTGAAAAGGAAAGGAGAGGTAAAGAAAGAAAACCAGAGTGGTTGGTACCCATAAGGAAGAAAAGAGAAGTGAGGATATACAATAACTCATGCCAAAAAGATGCAAAATTTTACATCCCCTACTATAGGGAAGTGTGCCTTGGCTGTAGTCTTCTGGAAGAGTATACACATATGCTACAATGGGAGTGTTTGGAGTCTTTAATGTAGAAAAAAAATCATCTGGACTTCTGTAAAGACAATTGTCTAAAAGATTGCTTCTAATATTTTAACAATTATTAAGAATCACATAAAAACACTTATTTATTTAAAACTCAGATTGATAACTCTATACCAGATATTCTGATACTAGTGACCTGTAGTGACCTGTGATGAGACTCAAGGATATTCATGTTTAATAAGCTCCCCAGGTGATTCATATACAAATTGACAGAGGATGAGGCTTTTCAAAACACTGGCCTAAATTCAGTAAAGTAACACAATTAAAAAGTAGGACAGAGACCTTTATAAATACCTCACTAAAGGAGATATACAAGTGGCAAATAAATGTATGAAAAGATGTCCTGCATCACATATTGACAGGAAAGACAAGTCAATAAAACACCACTGTACACGTATTAGAATAACCAAAATCCAGAACACTGACAACATCAAATATTGTCAAGGATGTGGAGCAACAAGAACTCTCATTCACGGCAGATAGGAATGCAAAATTGCACCGCCATTTTGGAAGACAGTCTAGTAGCTTCTTACAAAACTAAATATGTTCTTCCAATACTGCCCAGCAATTTTGCTTCTTGGTATATATACAAAGGAGTTGAAAATGTATGCTCACATAAAAACCTACACATGTATGTTTATAGCAACTTTATTCACAATTGCTAAAATTTGAAAACAACCGAAAGATTCTTCAGTAGGTGAATTGAGAGATAAACTGTGGTACATCCAAACAATAGAATATTATTCAGCACTAAAAAGAAATGAGCTATCAAGCCATGAACACACATCAGGAAAATTAAATGCATATTACTAATGAAAAAGTCAATCTGAAAAGGTTACATATTGTGTGATCCAACTGTTTGATATTCTGGAAAAAGAAAAAACAAGGAAGATCAGTGGTTGCTGGAGATTAGCATGAATGAATAGATCGCAGAGGATTTTTAGGGCAGGGAAAATACTCCGTATGATACAATGATGACAGATAAAGTCATTATACATTTGTTCAAACCCATAGAATGTGTGTTACCATAAATGAACCCTAATGTGAACTCAGACTTAGGAACGATTGTGAGGTATTGATGTAGGTTCATCAATTATAATAAATGTACAATTCTGGGGGGTAATATTGATAAGGGGGGAGTCTGAGCATGTGTGGGGCAGGGAACATAAGATAAATCTCTGCACTTTACTCTCAATTTTTCTGTGAACATAAAACTGCTCTAAAAAATTATATCTAGGTGACCACAGTGGCTCATGCCTATGATCCTGGCACTTTGGGAGATAGAGGTGAGAGGATTATCTGAGCCCAGGGGTTCAAGACCAGTCTGGGCAACTTGGTAAGACCTCATCTCTACAATAAATTAAAAAAAAAATTAGTAGGGCATGGTGGTGCATGCTTGTGCCTCCAGCTACTTGGAAGACTGAGGCAGAAGGAGCACCTGAGCCCAGCAGTTCAAGTCTACAGTGGCCATCAGTGTGCCACTGCACTCCAGCCTGAGTGACAGTGTAAGACTCCGACTCAGAAAAAAAAAGAAAAAGAAAAAGAAAATACCTCTTCAAAAAAGAAGACAAACAAACAACAATACTAGCCTCTGAATGTTTTGGCCCAGAGAAGACAGCAAGATATCTGATATATCATGTTTTGTTCTTTTTTTTTTTTTTTGCTTACGGTTTTTTATTTTGATGAAAAATTTACAGTCAATTAAGACCAGCCTGAACAACTTGGTGAGACCTAGTTTCTACAATAAAAATCATAAAAACTAGCTGGGCATGGTGGCTTGCGTCTATAGTTCCAGTTACTTGGAAGGCTGAGGCTTAAGGATCACCTGAGCTCAGCAGGTCAAGGCTGTGGTGGCCGTGAGCATGCTACTGCACTCCAGCCTGAGTGACAAGAGTGAGACTCCAACACACACACACACACACACACACACACACACACACACACACACACACACACACAAGATAAAGAACTCATCTAATGGTTCAACAGTACCTGGGCAATACTTGAGTGAAATATGAGTGTACTGTGAATTAATAAGACGCTAAACTAAATTAGATCTTAGCCAAAAGACCGAGAAGCGATGAATACTAAACTACATGAAAAATAATACAGGTGATAGCCTGAAAATAGGTGTCATTGTGTCTGTAATCTGTTCTCTGAGTCCTCAGAAACAAAAGGCAAGGGTACGGATTAAGTTTCTATCACCAGCCCTATAAAGGCACTATTCTTTGCACATATGGTCTATAGAACTTTTATAACCGGTTGATCACAATTCAAATTTATTTCTAACAGAACACATTCCATTATGCAGATGCTAGAGATGAAACAAAATTGAATTTGGTCATATCCTCTGTCAAGGTGAGCAAACCATTTCCCCCTTTACTCTCCAGGTCTTTCTAATAAAGTGTTGGTGCTGTCAGCCTTCCATTACTGTCTCTCATTGAAAGACAAACCTATTTAGAATAAAATTATATTGTTCTCTGCCAACCATGCCAATATTCAATGGATGGTCCTTATTTATCAGGTTGCTGTCTTTCCATATAGTTCTTATTAAATGTGGGATCTAATCACTAATGAATGATCTAACTTAAAGAATATTTTAAATATATATGTATGTGGGGGGAAATAGACATACACGTAGATTTGTGTGGATATTTGTGCATATACATATTTCTGTTTGTACATATACATATTTCTGTCTGTATATTAATGTATCTATTCTTAGACAATATATACAAATATCTTTATTTATGTAGACATCCTATATTTTATACATAATCTTCTTATAAAATAAAATAATTTTAACAGAAAAATTACTGGGTATTATAAAATATATTTACAAAATAAAAATATTTATAACGAATTGCTTGAGCTGCAATTTGCTATTTCCCTAAAAGGGCACAGGACAGACTGTGAAAACATATTGTGTTACCATGGAAATGTTATAATCAAATGTAAGGATAAAGGTTCTATCTCAAAAAATATCTTCAAAAGAAAATATAGCCAAATGAAGTTTTGTCAATAAAAATATAAAGTGTTTTTCTTGAGTAAAGTTTTATTATCAATAAAGCAACCAAATTAACACAATTTTAAATAAGGTATATATTTGCTGCTGTTTCTTTATATTTTCAAGAAATCAACAAGTAAACACACAAAAAAACAGCTCACGCATCCAACTTTGCACTCAAGACTTTCCCTGTCTTTCATGGGCAGTTCACACATTCCAGGATTCCAGATGTAGACTGCTCCTTAAGACTAGCATCAGTCAACGAGAGTCCTGAAGAGTTAATAACTGAATGCAGGAGAGTCTGAGGATTTATCCTAGAGTATTATACCCAAGGAGAAAGAATCAAGACCTCCTTAGATCCTTATAATGGTGTTTATATGCAAGTGTAAGGAAAATCTTTAATATGTTTGCTCAATCCCTTGCCTTGAATACTTTTTTGAAATAAGAGCTTATTTCTGACTTTCATCAGACTGATTAACAAACAATTCAATCCACAAATGAAAACCCGTTTCTGATGTACACCACATGTATGGAGAATGGAAGAATTTATAATTATGTGACTGGAGTGTAATCTTTCTTATATCAGGTTTGCTGTGCTTCCATTGTAGATTCTGGATTAGGGCATGATCCCCCACCCCCAAAGTTAAAAGTTTTTTTTAAACTAATTGGCATGTGTTGAATACTTCAGTGTCATTACAGATATATTTTACAGTAGATTATAGATATAACAATGACCTTGCACATGAGCTAATGAGTTACTACCTCAGCAGTACGATGTGAAAGATGTTAGGAAGAACTCCTAGTAGCCGTGGTGCTGCTGAAATTCCTTCTGGGACACATTAACTAGTCCAGAAGAACCAACTGAGTAAAGACTACAGAAGTCTGAGGTTAAAAGTGGAAACTCCAAAGCCTGGGGAGCTTGTTGGACCACGGGATAAAGAACTTCAAATACAAGTGGAGAATAGCATGATGGCTTCTCTTCCCTCGTTCCTCACTCTGCTTATTCTGAAAGACATTTGATACTAGTCTTTTGCGGTTTGATTGGAGCTGTGGGGCTGATGAAATGGGGGTGGGAATGGTATTTAGTAGATATAAGTGATTAATAGATTGATGCAGTGGTAGGAAAGAAGACATGACAGACAGTGAATGATTCCCAGTTCTTATACTGCATAACTGAGCAGATGGGGGATGCTGTTTATTTATTAGATGCAGAATGCAAAGAAATAGGTTGGGCTAGTGTTGTTTGTAACACGTCAACTTTGTGGTTCTAAAGAGTCATGATGGCAGTCATTTTCCAACTGCCTCTCAAATTAGCATAACTACCTCCCCTGTGATTTACTACTTTAAATCATTTGTGGGAGTTAATTGGAAAGCACATTAAGATATTGGGATAATGCACTTATATGGGCAAGATTATATTATTTTATGTCTGTACTTCCAGAAAGCCCATATTCCAATTTGTTTATTCAAAAAAAAGTCAAATTTCTGACTAGAAACATCACTGTTATTTCAGTGAGTTTGGCTACTATGACAAAGTACCATAAACTGGGTTGCTTCTAGAGACTGGGAAGTCCAAGATCAAGATGCAAGCAGATTTGGTGTTTGGTGAAGACCTGTTTCCTAATTTACGGGTGGCTGTTTCTCACTGTGTCCTCACATGACTTGAGAGCATTGAGAGAGACAGCAAACTCTCTTCTGTTTCTTCTTATGAAGACACTAATCCCATCATGAGAGTTGCAGTCTCATGACATAATTACCTCCCGAAGGCCCCCAATACAAATGCCAACATATTGGGGATTAGAGTCTCAACATATGAATTTTAAAAGAACCACAAACATTTAGACTTTTTTTTTGAGTTGGAGTCTCACTCTGTCACCCAGACTGGAGTGCAATGGCTGCTCCCGGCCACCGCAGCCTCGACCTGCTGGGTTCTAGCAATCCTTCCGCCTCAGCCTTCCAAGTAGCTGGAATTACAGGCATGCACTACCACGCCCAGCTGATTTTGTGATTTTATTGCAGAGATGAGGTCTCGCTGCCCAGGCGGGTCTCAAACTCACAGGCTTAGGCAATTCACGCACCTCAGCCTCCCAAAGGCACGGGATTACAGGCTGAGCCACCAAGCCTGGTTTAACATTTGGCTTTTATCAATAGTATTAGAGGACACACATTCCTGTTTTAAATTTGGGCACTGGTCTTTGTTAATTGTGATGACTTTTAACTTATCCTAATCTCTCCAAGTATTAGGTTTCTCATCCATAAAATGAGAATGTTAATGTCCTTTCTCCCTTTTTCAAGGACTGTGTATTAATAAGATTTAAAGATGATAAGGGTCTGTGAACTATAATTTATGAAATAATGTTGTTTTAATTATTATACTAATTATTATAACAATATATTCATTTCTGCTTTTTAAAAAAGATTACTTTTTCTAAGATCAAATATTTAATGGCATTTATTTATCACTATTATATTAATATATGTTATCTGCAATCTATAAGCAGTTTATTGCTTTAGGAGGCCAGTAGACCAATGGATACTTGTATGTTTCTCTCTGGGTGTTGTGTATATACACATATGTATTCTAGAACATTTTAAAATTTAAAAAGACATTCTGATTTTGAGGTTTTGAAATTATATTGATTAATATGACCATCATGGAATATATTGATTTCAGTATTACTAATTCAAACAAAATAATAGAAATATTATTCAACGTAAGATAGCTTTTGTTAATGACACAAATATAGTTGTCAAAAAGATACCTTTTACTAAAAAATTATTTTTATCATTGATGCCAATATGTAACCATAAATTATAAAAATGTATCTGCCTTTCATTGCCTTATCTATCACATGGGTCCTTTTATTATTCTTTCCTGAAAAAAAGAACACAGCAACAATAAACAATAGATGATATTTTTAATAGCAATGCTAATATAAACATTCACTAAATTGCATCTGATTCCCAAAAATTCTAGTCAGTAAATTCTGGAGCTCAGTGGGATATGCCAGGTCCAGATTTGCTGGTGTTCCTCTTTCCTTAAATCTTTCAGCTGATTTTCCCTGTGCCCATACTCCCTCATCTGTAGTTAGTTGAAAACAAAGGTTAATTTAGAAATGCCAACTTCATGCTATTTATCTATCAAAGTAAAACATTGAATGAAACACACTTGTACAAACAATAGTGGCCTTTTCCTCTTGTAGTATATGATGTGGTCAATCATTTGGCAATTCAATTTTGGCACACTATGAACTATTTATTTGTTAAGTCCAGTGCTCTGAATTGCAAAAGCTTGAAAAGGGTATTTTTTCCTTTTACAGGAAACTATTAAATTTACAGGACCTAATGTTTATTTCACAGTCAAACTTGTACTATTGTATTGATAAATATTTAATGGTATTGAGCTTAGTGGTTATTGCCTTGTACATTTCATTTAAATGATATTTTGTTACTACTCTAAAAGTGTAGTGTGGGCCACTGAGAAAGGAGAAGAAGGGAGAAAAATCTTTCCAACCAGAAATGACACAGAACTCAATTTCAATTTGGAGCAAAGAGAGGAACAGGAAAAACAAGCAACCAAATATTTTTGAGGTCTCGACAGATTGCGGCTTAACAAAGTTTCCATTTAGAAAACAACATCTGGAAAATTCTATGAAAATTTTAGAACTGTTTGAACGGAAAGACTTTTACAGTGCTTCAAATTCAAAATTATTTTGAGAGATATGTAGACAGATAATGATGTATATTCCAGGATTTCTACGGGTTAATTGACTTAGTTTATCAATGGGAGGCAATGATGGTTGGGAGAAAGAGTCATCAAATAAAAAATAATTTCTATAATAGAGAAAGTGAGTATTTGAGTAAATGAATAACATTAAATAGAAAGCAATCTCTGAATGGAAAAGACACTCCAGTTGCATTTATAAATAAGATTAAGCTTATAAAGAAAAGTACATGCCACAGTAAAACAAAAACAGATTTTATTTTTGCAGCTGGTAGCTTTATAGTTCAATACAATAGTTTTTTATATTTTCATATTTAAGGAAAATTCTTTGGATGCCAAATAATTTTTCAGAGCTCCACAATATACTGTCAGTTTTTAAGACAATGACTAAAAACTATCATAAATTTACTGACACTTTAAAACACTCATTAAAAACAAAGCATCACAGCAATATAAGCAAAAAAAAAAAAAACGAAGATAGTGTTTATACAAAATGGCAGGTTAAGGAGTGGACCTGCCAGATAGCTGGCCAGAATGACAATCTATACAAGGCATTAAAATGCCACTGAAATAAGCAAAAATAGTTTGCCAGTTAAATCTGACTTGTTAAATTCTCATTGAATTGTAAATTCTACCTCTGCTTGTAGTAGATAGCGTCCTCAAGTGGAAATTTTATAACCCTTTTCAAGAGCCCCAGGCCCCACTTCTACTAAATAGATATTGAACAATTCAAAAATATAGGCTTGAAGAGGTGCCAAGTTCTAGGCTCATCTGGGAGGCCCATTTCTGCACACAACAGAGCACAGATGCACTAAACATGGTTAATGTCTGAAATCTACAGTCAGTACATTGTATGCATGTGAATTCAAAGGTCCTTTGAAATAACCGTAACCCACTTTTAACAGACCTACAGGTCACAGGTCAAGAATAACTGGATAAATCAATAAATCCTCAGAGTTGGATTGGCTCTCAAGGATTCAGCCACCCTTCTTGGACTTGATGTCAAAACTTCCCTCGACTCCATTTGTTACAGGCCCAGTTATGCCCTAGTATTTACCCTTAGACTCTCAATAGCTCTGTTCTGACATTTTGCAACAAATCACCACTCTCATGGGCCAGTTTGAGTGGTTCTTGACCCTGCTACCACGGAGTCCTAACTAAGTCAATCACTTTGATCCATCATATGTACAGCCATTTACCTAGTAGACAGTAATTTTAGTTCTGTGCTATTGCCCAATCACATAGCATACAAAGTTTAATTCCCAAATTGGATTTCAACTACTGAATTCTCTCCAGGGATCACAGGTTGCTATTCTTTCCTTCAATCGCTTGTCTTCAATCCCAATTCAGTTTTGAACTAAATTGGACTTATTGACTCTCCTTAAAATCACAGAAATTCATTTTCTTCTTTTTTTTAGTTTATAGAAAGAAAAGTAAATATGGTAACATGCTGTCACTTGAGTAGATATGTTATTTTAAATCCAAATGACGTATTTAACAGGAGGGTCATCCACATTAGAAAAGACAAGCTCCTGACTTGGGGCTCCAGGAGACTATCGGTCTCTAAAAGCTCTTCTCTATTGGCCATCGCTGCAGAGTCGTTGATGGTGCAGCTGCTAGAGGCAAGCATCTGGTCAGAGATATACAGCCACAACAGCTAATTCAGAGGATGATGTGATGATGCTGAAATGATAAAGAGATCGTTAGTACATGGCCCTTCTGGTTGTTGTGGCTCTCTTTTATAGTCCCTGGGCAACAGGAAGGTTGCCACTCAAAGTATTAGCTGGTCACATTTTCATAGGGGGGTTTAAACATGTTGCATATTTTTCTTTCAATCACTAGAAAACGGCTTTAGAAAATCCTAATAATTCTACATTTGTATATAACGAAATAGATATAGCAAAAACTAACAGTGAAAATAGAGGATAAGGACAAATACACATTTGTAGTTGATTTTAGCACTCTCTCAGTAATAGAGATACCATCCAGACAAAACCATATATGTAAAAATAAAAATTATACAGATTAGAACAACACTGTCACCCAACTTGAACTATTTGATATGTATGAAAATATTAAATTCAATTACTACAAAATATATATCCTTTTCAAATTGTACATAAAACACTGACCAAGATAGACCACATGCTGCTATGTAAAAACAAGCAAAAGATTAAAATTAATTAATGTTAACATCAAAAGAGTAAACATAACATTAAAATATCAAATTTAATTATTAGCAAATTAAATTTAGCAACATAAAATAAAATATATTATAACCAGGTAGAGTTTATCTTACTTGATTTCACTATTAAAGATAAACACAATTCACCAAATTAATAGACAAGAAAAAATATATTCAAAATATTCACTCAACAAAACACAGCAGCCATTCTCCATACAATTTTTCAGCAAAATAGAGACAGAAAAAAATCTTCCTCAAACACATAAAGCATCTCTATAGAAGTTTCAAGCTGTGTTACTAGTAAAAGACTAAATTTGATTCTGCTAAATTCAAGAATACGACAAGGCTATCTATCTCACTATCTCTATTCAACATTAGAATGGGGTTCCTAGTCATTGCAAAAGATAAGAAAAAGAAATAAAGTACTATCATATTGAAAAGAATACAATTTCACATTTTACTAGAAAATAAAAAAACTTGTTGCAAGATAAAATTCTAAGAACTATTCCCTCCCCTGAAAAATTGAAATTGGGCAAATAATAGATTCACTTCATTGTCACTATTAAAAATTCAAATGTATTTCTATATGCTATCTTGGAACTATTGGAAAAAGAAATTAAAAACCCATATTATCAGAAACATAAAATTCATCAAAATATGCAAAACCTCTATCTTGAATATCTTACAATATTGCATAGAAAAATAAAAGAAAACCAAACTATATGGCAAGATTTATTGTGCTCTTAAATTAGAAGACACTAGTATTTAAACATTAATTCTCTCCAAATGGATTCACTGATTTTCAAATAGTCGATTATGTAGAATTTGAGATTTAGACTCTCAGGAGAGGATTAGATTGTCTTCTGGGGGTATTTGAGAACGGTGCAGGGTGGGGGTGGGGAGGTTAATTTCCTAGTGATGAGGATGAGGCAACACTGGATTTTATTGCCAGGGGACAGGTTTGTCTTCAGAAATCAGAAAGCTATTTCTACAAAATGAAGACTTTCCTTGTCTTTTTGAGAAATATTGCTCTAGGTGACTTAAACCTAGAGCTGTAAAGTGTTAGATCTAAAAGAGATCCAAATTGAGACCAAAGTTATCATTTTACAATTTAATATCTCTCTGAACTTAAAAACTTAAATCTAACATGTTACTGTTACTTCCTTGAAGTCGCCACATCACTTTTGACAGAGTTGGAAATAAAACTCAGGTCTCTCATCAATGTTCTATTCTTTCTGCTTTACTTCATTTCATCTTCGCTGATGTTTCTTTCCAGTTCTAAAGAGAAGTATTTGCTTTTAAGGAAAATAGTATATTCATACAATGAAACACTACTCAGTATTTTAGAGAAATGATGTTTCAAAATGCAGTTGCTCAAAACAACACACATCTTGTCGTCTCTCATGGTTCTGTCATTTCAGTGGGCTCACCTGGATGGTCCTATGGGTCTCTCTCATGCTGAGATGGCTGGATAGTGTTTCTTCTTTATGTATTTTTAAAGCTTCTCCTCTCCATATGATCCTTCCATGTGGTTTCTGCATTAGAGTAGACAAACTTGTATGTGATGGCTCAGGCTGTTGAGGGACAGTTCTTCATGGGTGTTTAATGCTTAGGCTGATTTTGTGAATAGAAGGACTGTTCCATTCCTTGGTTGATAAAAACAATAAACAACTGAAATACTAATTTGGGAAAAACACTAAGATAATGCTTCAATTTTCTTATCTGCAAATGTAGAGGTCATGACAGTGCTAACTTGCTAGAGTAATTGTGGAATTAATTGAGATAATGGAGTGTATCTTAAATTCCTAGCACAGTGTTAGATATTAAATTTATATTATTATTGAGCAAATATTCTAAAATTTTATCTTATTTTCTCATTGTTCAGTTTTTGCCAAAACTACATTTAGCTTACTTGGTTACTTCATGCTGTTTCACTTTTGTGAAGTAATCACAAAGCATATTCCACTGTCAATGTCAAATGAGAATTGATTTTTTACTACAGCCACTAAATGGAAACTTTGAGCATTTTCTATTTTTCATGAATCGTATGGTCTCTTGTATAATAACTCATCAACAGAAAGCTTCCAGGTTGGTTGTGATGAATTTACCTGAAGTATTAAGTGGTAAATATTTCTGCTATTTTTGTTTCTGATTATTACAATTCATTTCTTTCTTAACTGCTAACCTGTGTATTTTGTAACCTTGAGCTATTTTCACATTGTGATGTTAGAAGCTAACTTCATAAAATAAATTTCATGGTCAGAATAAAAATCAAATCTTTTTTTTTTTTTTTTTTGAGTTGGAGTCTCACTCTGTCGCCCAGACTGGAGTGCAGTGGCCGCTCCCGGCCACCGCAGCCTCGACCTGCTGGGCTCCGGCAATCCTTTCGCCTCCGCCTTCCGAGTAGCCGGAATTACAGGCATGCGCTACCACGCCCGACTAATTTTTTGATTTATTGTAGAGATGAGGTCTCGCTGCCCAGGCGGGTCTCGAACCCGCGGGCTCAGGCAATCCACTCACCTCAGCCTCCCAAAGGCACGGGATTACAGGCTGAGCCACCGAGCCCAGCTAAAAATCAAATCTTTTAAGAGGAATTTTTCACTGTTTTTTTTTTTTTCTTCCTACTTTGGGTTTGCAGATGTTAACTATATGCAAGATTTAAGGGCAGTGTAATGCAAACTTCAGTTATCCAACTATTCAGAAAATTGCCTGGAACATAGTAGATTTTCAGTAAATATGTGTTGAGTACCTGATCAAACTGCCTGGAAGAACATAAACCTCCCCCTGTTTCGTATAACTCCACAGGTATCCCTCTCACTGAAGCTGCACCCTTAAAAGAGAAGCACCTTGTTAGACAGAGGATCTTCTCCAACATCTAGTGATTGTGTGACTGATCCCATGAATGCAGTAGGCTTAGTCCTGGGAATGTCACAGTGTCACTTCCATGCCATCCATTGCTGAAACAATCACAGGGTCAGCCCTTAACTAAGAGAAGAGGAAATAAACTCCACCATTTTATGGAGGAGAATTATAAAGAACATGTGGCTGTCTTCAATCCACTGCTGTATCCCCCCAGTCAAAAATTATTTCCATTCCTCCAATAAACAAAATGTGCTCATCACATTCCAAGACTCCCAAAGTCTCACCCAGTTATATCATCAGGCTTGAAGAATAAGATCGCATCACCCAAACAGGTTCAGGTGAAGATGAGAGTTCTAGGAGAGATTCCTCTTGATCCCAAAACCTGTAAGCTAGGAAGCATAGGTACAAGTTATTCTCTTTGTCCCTTCCAACAAATAGTTATCATTATAAGACAGGGACAGGAAAGTCGTTATAGATTTTTTTTATTTAAGAAGAAAGAAAATGGAAGGTCTATTTCAGGTAATGCTTTGTAAAAATTCTGAAATAAAGATAGACACATACTACCCATTACTTGATTGGAGCTCAGTCTACCTCTCATGCTTAACCCTTTATTGTATCTGATCTCTGAGTCTTGCTTCCTCTTCCATAAGACATAACAAGAGTTTGCAATGAAGAGTTTGCATAACAAGAGGTTGAGGGTCCACAAGACTTTGTTTCAGGTCTGTATGGTGATTCCACTAATAAAATTCTTTAAAACAAGCAAACAAAAGGTTTTTGGGGGTTCTGATAAAATCTTGCTGAGCTTCAGTTTATTATACCAAAGCTAAACTCAGAATTGTATGTAATAAAGCCCCTTGCTAACTGAGCTGAGAGTCAGGAAGATATTGTAAAATGTCCACAAGATTACTAGAAGCTTTTTTGTCTAGTTAAGAGGGTCTACAAGGCACTGCTTTAAGTAATTCAGAGGTCTTAATAAAGTATCTTATATCCATACCCTTGAGATCTTGGTCCTGATGTCATATACTAGTGGCAGTATAAGTTTGATCTTTTCTAGTTTTCCAGCCTGCTCTAATCACATACACTTATTCCTTAAAAAACAATTATTTCTTTCTTTCTATCTATCTATCTAGCCATCTGTCTTTCTATCTAGCTATCATCTATTTCTCTATCACTTACCTATCAAGGTCATTCATATGCAGTATATATACTATATACATATTGCATAGTATTATAATATCATATTATTAAAATGCATGTGTAATATGCATATATGTGTGTATGTATGTATATACAAGAAGAACCCCTCAAAATCCAGAATTATATTTTTGAGGGTGGGCCCCTTGTAAGTAAGTGTTCTAGGAACCCGTAGGGCATCAGTGTACAAGTCAGCATTGTTGTAAGAGACTGCGTTCAGCTTCACACAATTTTTTAAAATATTCTTTCAAATGTTTGATGGGTAATTTAGGAGTGCACCTGCCCATATCACACTGAGTGTTCAGCAGTTTTTGACCCAAAATGTCATGAGCCCCGTGCCCCACCCTTCCTATTCACCAGATATCACCCCAGGTTACTTTTTTGTTTTCCAGATGAAAAAAGTCCTCTAAGGGAAACATTTTGCCTACGTGGAAGAAGTGAAACAAAAAATGGCAGAAGCACTAAAAGGCATCAAAATTGTTGAGCTCAAATTTGGCAACTGTATATCTGACAAAGGCCTAACATCTAGGATCTACAAAGAACTCAAACATGCTGAAAAGAAAAAACCAAACAACCCCATTACAAAGTGGGCAAAAGATATGAGTAGACACTTCTCAAAAGAAGACATTTGTGTAGTCAACAGATACATGAAAAAATGCTCAGCCTCACTAGTCATCAAAGAAATGCAAATTAAAACCACACTGAAATACTACCTAACTCCTGTCAGGATGGCCATCATCAAGAACTCAAAAAACAACAGATGCTGGAGAGGACGCAGGGAAAAGGGAACACTTCTACACTGTGGTTTGGAGTGTAAACTAGTACAACCTCTGTAGAAAACAGTGTGGCAATTCCTAGAAGATCTAAAAATTGACCTTCCATACAACCCTGCAATCCCCCTACTGGGAATATGCCTAGAGGAACTCAAATCACTCTATGAAAAAGATACCTGCATACATATTATTTATTGCAACATTATTCACAATAGCAAAACATGCTGCCCATTGAAAGAGAACTGATAAAATAATGTACATATACATAGTGAACTATTATGCAGCCATAAGGAAGGACAAAATTATGAACTTCGCAGCAACTTGGATGGACTTAGGGTTTATAATACTGCGTGGTCTATCACAGAAACAAAGAGCTGAGTACCACATATTCTCACTCATAAGCAGACCTTGAACTATTATTATAATACTATAAGAAAGGAATTGGCAGTAGTGGGACACTGCCAAGGGAGGGGGGGCACACCTCATCAACAAGGGAAACTGCATAATGAACATCTGTATACCTAACTCTGAATTGTGCCCCACATCTTTAAAATAAAAAATTTAAATAAATGAATAAATAAAGCATTTTCACACACACACACACACAAAAAGTGTTCTGAGCAAGGGAAAAAGTATCTCAATAGGTGTATTGCATCAAACAAAGAGTACTTTGAGGGTGACTGAAGGTTAAACATTTAAAAATAAATACACAATTTTGTATAAATTCTGACTTGTGGATTCCCCCCTCATTTATAATACATACTATTGTGTCTGTTATTTAGGGAACCCTGACTGATACAGGGTTCCCAGTACTGTATTTGGCCTGTGAAAATGATATTTAACTTGGGGACCTTAAAATCGGATTAGATTTGTGGGTCATACTACTCATGTTTTATATCTTTCACTGTTTCTAAGGATGTTTCTGTATATATAACAACACAGTCTTCCAAGTGCTTTCATGCACTGATAACAAGTCTTTTTAGGATTAAGAAAATAAAAGCAGATTATAAACTATTTCTGTGAAAGACCATTTGAATCTAGTGATATCTTTATAAAACCAAGCATCCAAAATTCCATCATTGTATCTAGCAATTCCAGCTTGTATCTAGCAAGCTGAACAAACAGAAATAAAACAAAACAAAACAAAAACATAATATGTGTAATTTGGCATTAAGAAACACATACACACACAGAAAAACCGGATGCAGCCATGACAATTTCATATCTGCGTAAAAATGCCTTTGTTGGTTTGGGCAAATCTAGTCAAAAGCTTAACCTAATTAGGATGTAGATTAGTGTGACTTTTTGGTGAAATACACTGAAGGGAATAGAGAGTATGGCCAGAGCTTTGGGGCTTTTGCATTAAGCTCCAACTGGGCCCAACAGACACTGTCCAAAAGATGACCTCCAAATAATTAAATGATTTCCATATGTTTGCTCATGTCTAGTCTTCTAATCTAAGTTTTGCCCTTTCCTTCCAAGCCCACTGTTTCTGACTGTGCAGGCTCAGTGCTTAGAGGAGACGCACAACTGGAAACCCTCAAATATTCTACTACTGAATGATTTAAAAAATATAAAACTGCAACAGTCACTCTTCTCATTTAATCTGCAAAATGGAGCCCTAAGTGTGATATTGTTAGGTTGATTTTAGGCAAGAGAACATTCATCGGATCTTCAGATTTCGGAAGCTGTTTAAAGAAAAAAAAAGTTTGAAAAATAAGATTTTATTAAAAACAAAAGGAAAATACAAGAAGCTCTATATTTCTCAAAAATAAACTTAGGTATCCACAGATTCTTAACAGTAAAATACATTTTCTACTGACTGAAAGAATATTCAATGTTAAATGTGAATGCTTTATCTTACATTTCTTCAAATAAGAAAGTATGATTAGGTTTTAAATCAGCATTTATTGATTATGTGACTAGACAGATTTTAGCAAAATATAATGGAGTTTTTGGAATGCATGGTTTTTTTTTTTTTTTTTTTTTTTAAAAAGCCATTTTAAAGAGATTGCAAACCATACCTTTGAATAAAAAAGATATGGGCTTCAACATGATTATCCTAAACCTAGGCACTCTGTCTATTACACGGAGGAACCACACTTTCAAAGCATTTTTATATTCAGTTTAAGAGCTATAAATGACCTCTTTTATTTTCTTCTTTTTTTTTTTTTTTGAGTTGGAGTCTCACTCTGTCACTCAGACTGGAGTGCAGTGGCCACTCCCGGCCACCGCAGCCTCGACCTGCTGGGCTCCGGCGATCCTTCCGCCTCAGCCTTCCGAGTAGCTGGAATTACAGGCATGTGCTACCACGCCCGGCTGATTTTTTTTTTATTTATTGTAGAGATGAGGTCTCACTGCCCAGGCGGGTCTCGAACCCGCGGGCTCAGGCAATCCACTCATCTCAGCCTCCCAAAGGCGTGGGATTACAGGCTGAGCCACTGAGTCCGGCGACCTCTTTTCTTTATAGCAATAATGGACAAACTAAGGCTCAGGAGCAAACCTAGCCCATCACCCAATTTGGTAAATGAAGTTTTTTTGAACATGGTCATGCCCATTCAATTTCGTATCTTTTGTAGCTACTTTTCTTCTTCAAAGCAGAGTTGAGAGTGTGACAGGGGTGGGATGGTATGTAAGCCAAAATTACCTGGTCCTTTACAGAAAAAGTTTGCTAACTCCTGCTTCATATTGATACAACAATAAGAAGAGCATAATCTCACTTGAGTCATGTATTTATTCCTTCTCTGTACAATTTTTGAATGTTTACTGTGTTTCAAGATTGTGTTATACAATATGTGCATAAAGATGAACAAGATATCTAAACTGACTCCAAGGACCAAATGTTCTACAGAGAGTCAGTCATGCAATTACACAATTATCACACAGCACAATAAATGCAAAAAAAAAAAAAGAAAAAGAAAGAAAAGAATCAGGTTTAAGTTTTGCTTGAGACAAAAGGAGGAAGCAACTAATTCTAGAAGTGTAGGGAAATGATGATATTTGATCACCATTATAATGTAAGAACAAGCATTCACAAAGTTGTATGAGAAGGATATTCAGACAGAAAGTAATGCATATATAGCGAGCCCTGGAAGATCAAATCATGTTATGTGGAAGAAAAATCAAGTGTAGAGTTAGAACTGTGGCCCATGAGGCGGTAACAGTAAATGAGACTGGATAGGCAGACCAGGGCTCAACTCAACACTAATGCATTCATTAAAGTGTTATAGGGAATCTTTTAAACATTCTAGGAGGGGAAGTAACATGATCACATTTACATTTCAGAATAACTCAGGCAAACATTGAAAAGTTGGCAAGAGTAGAGAATAGATAAGAGTTGTGAGAGTAGAAACCATAGTAGGATATTCATCAAGATTACTTTAGTAGACAGTGGTAGAACTTCAACACCAATTGACTTAGGCAATTTTATATATGCATATATTTATATATGTTTAACTAGGCTTTTTCATTTGGAGACCATCTACAGAGCCAGATCTAGTTCTGTATTCCTCTAGCACACTGCCCTTAATAAAGGAAAACTTTCTTCCTAATAAATGAGGAAGTCCCCAAAATTAGAATTTATTTATAAAAATGTGTGTGTTTATTCTTACATGTTTAAACCTCAGTCACTTTCAAAGTACTCCCTGTTTGATATAATATGCCTATCAAGATGCTTTTTCTGGTGCTCAAAACAGTTTTTGGTTTTTTTGGTTTAAAAAAAATGTATTGTAAAGATGGGGGGTACAATTCAGAGTTAGGTTATACAAACATTGATTATGCAGGTGCCCTTGTTGATGAGGTATCAAAATAACTTTTGAACTCATCAATTTTGGTATCTTTTAGTGCTTCTGCCATTTTTTGTTTCACCATTTCCACACTGGCAAACATTTCTCTTTTAGGACTTTTTTCCTCCAGGGGTCATGATGTTTTTGGTCAAAAACTGCTGAACACTCAAAATGGTGTGGGCAGGTGTGTTGCGGTGGTAGAAGAACCAGTCACCTGTTTGCCACAACGTTTGACATTTCTTCTGCAAATCATAAGGCAACCTTCTCAAAACTTTCAGAGAAACACTATGGTTGATCATTTGGTTGACCTTGCAGGGGAAGCCTGTACTACAAGGAGACCATACTCCAAAAGTTAATTCTAGGTTTTTGGGGGGCGATGGATCCCGCTTGTAGTTTTAGCCAAATTAGCCCAATTCTTTTGCCAAATTTTGTGCTCATGCCATCTCTAATCAAACCACTATGCCTAAAAAGAGGCAGGAAATCATCTTTCTATGAATAAGCTTGAAGTGATAAGCATTAATGTATATGGACTGTAAAGTTATATACAGATGCTTTTTAGGTCACCCTTGATTTTCCTTTCATGCATTCATTGAGAATATATTATTTGATTGTTACATGGTGAAAGGCACTGAGTGGATGGAAATGCTGTGAGATAGAAGTTACCCCGATCTCAAGGCTCTTTTTGTTCAATACACAGAGAAAAATCCAGAAGGCGAATAAAGAGGCAAGCTCAGAGTGTTGCAGGAACACAAAATGAGAACCAAATGGGGAAGGCTGGGGCTGTCAGGAGGGCCACCCAGAAGTAGAATTTCCCCAGTTGAGACTTAAAGATGAGCAGGATCAGCCGGGCTCGGTGGCTCAGCCTGTAATCCCGCATCGTTGGGAGGCTGAGGTGAGTGGATTGCCTGAGCCCGTGGGTTCGAGAACCACCTGGGCAATTGGCGAGACCTCATCTCTACAACAAATGAGCTGGGCGTGGTAGCGCGCGCCTGTAGTTCTAGCTGCTGGAAAGGCTGAAGCGGAAGGATCGCTGGAGCCCAGCAGGTCGAGGCTGCGGGAGTGGCCACTGCACGCCAGCCCGAGACACCAACTCAAAAAAAAAAAAAAAATGAGCAGGATCCATCTTGGTTAAGGAATAAAGTATTAATATGTTGCCACTAGATAAAAGGGAATTTACAAGTTCATGACAATATGGTTGACATAAAGGGAGAGTAGGCATGAGGAGAGAGGGTATCTGAGTCAAAAGCTGAAGTCAAGCCATGAAGATTGGAGACACCATAACACACTTGAACCTTATTTTGAGGGAAACTGGAATCAACTGAAAAATTTTAAGAGGAAAGTATCATGAACCAATTTGCACTTTAGAACACTCTGACTGCTATATGGAAACTGGTTAGTGCCTGTCAGTGTGTCTTATTTCAAGTGACTAGTACTGACTGGTACTACGTACTGAGAGAGAATGCTTCATTTCTATTGAAAACATGGATTCAAAGCAGGCGCAGTGCATCTGTTCTTCGGCTTAGTTGCTGTCTCATCACTCTGAACCTCAGTTGGTTTCCTCTGTACAAGGAGAATAATAAGATTCCTACTCTATAGGATTGTTGTTAGAACAATTGAGATAATGCAATGCACAAATCTTATAATGAATCGAAACATATAGGAATTGCTCAATAAATTGCCACTATTTTTATTATCGTTATTACAATAAGTAGGTTTTCAAGAGTGCTTATAGGCATCCCGTTATTTGAAGTTATATAGATACTGAGACTGCATATGAGAGGGAGAGGGAGATCGGATGAGAAAGACAGAAAAAGAAAGAGTCAGAGTGAGAGGTGATTATCTGTCTCAGAGAATGAGAGGATTTCATTTTAGTTGATATGAAGAATTTTACACACTGTATCATAAATAAACATTACTTTTACAGTTAGCAAAATGCAGCAACCTCTGGGGTGAAATGAAGCAGCTGTTTAACAGAGCACAGCCTCTCTGCAGGAGAAAAAGATTACTTTAGTCAACCAAAACCATAGGTACTGGTGTTAATCAAAACATGTTTCAGGTAAAGATCATAATGTGTGTTTTTACAGCATTAATTAAGAAAGCAAACTATTATCTGGAGGCAAATTAAATTGAGAAAGCTGTTCGATTAAAACTTCTATGGTGCAACCATTACCCATAACTAGTCTCATAGATTCAGGGAGGAAATAAGGGATAAGAGAAAAGTAAATCATATATACCCACCGGGACATATGTGTGCATAGTTTTATGGCTTCCACTAATGAGAGAATGGCCACTTGGTTTTATAAAGAAAAGTGGGAAAGCATATTGATAAGTCAAGCTGTTTCTCACTCCTCAAAGAATCTAACAATTATTATTTAGATATAACAAGACTTTTAAAAGACAGAAAGGGCTTTAGTCACAGTATTATAGAAACCTCTTCCTTTCTGCTATGGTTTGAATATTCTCTCCAAAACTTCATTCCCAAAATGTCAGTATTGAGAGGGTGGGACCTTTAAGAGATGATTGGGTTATAAGAGTTCTGCCTTCATGGATGGATTAATCCATGTATGGATTAGGGAATCAATAGTTTATCATCAGAGGAGAAATGGTGGCTTTCTAAAAAGAGGAAGAAAGATCTGAAATATCGTGTTACCTACCTGTGATGCCATGCACTTTGGGACTCTTCAGAGAGTCCCCAC
This sequence comes from Cephalopachus bancanus, assembly GCA_027257055.1. Lineage (NCBI taxonomy): Eukaryota > Metazoa > Chordata > Mammalia > Primates > Tarsiidae > Cephalopachus > Cephalopachus bancanus. The sequence goes on from JAPVLO010000017.1 coordinate 10,074,406, forward strand.
TAGCAAGAACTCTCCCACCAGATATAACCCCTAGATCTGGGACTTTTCAGCCTCCACAATTGCAAGAAAATAAATTACTTTTTACAAAATAAATTATCTGGTTGCAGCTATTTTGTTATAAGCAATAGAAAACTAATACACATCCTTGCCTAAACCTTCTCCTGCATTCCTGTTTGTCCCACAACCATGATATATGCCTTATGAATAGCCTCCTGAAATGAGATGCCAAGGGACACATAGAGACACTGGCTGGTCTTATCTTAAAGAAGGTAGATAGGTAATATGTGGAATGATTCAGAACATGTTATAGAGCTCCAAATAGGCCCATCAACACAACTGCTTTTTTTTTTTTTTTCCTGTTTTGGTAAGTCCTATTTTGGTAGGTCCAACTTTGGTAGATCAATATTTTGGTAGGTACATTGGCTGTCTAGAATATTTTAAAAAAATAATTTAGGTAGAATTATTCCTAAAAGAAAAGACAATAATGAGTTCCGTAGGGCAACTGAATTAATTAGATACCTTTCCATTATTGCAAAAAAGACTGAGAATGGAAGTGGACAAACTGGCAAAGGGAGAAATTAAAATAGAAGAAAGGCCTAGAAAATTCAGTCATTGGGAAGGAGGCACTGTCACCTCCTTGCCTCCAGGTAGAGATATCTGATCAGGCTCTTAGGAAAGCATGGCTGAGGAAGAAAGGCGAAAGCAGGCAACCATATAGCTAGTTTCTTGCCTGTGCCTGTTAAAGAATTTTGTATGAGCAACTGAAATTGAAACTTGGGAGGAAAGTCTTTAATTCAGAAATCCCAAAGGAACCCTCAGTCTGTTCATTAAAGCCTGATTTACTCATTCTTTCTGATCTCTTGTCTAGCTAAGGACATTTATCTTTTCTCCTTTCATATTATTCTTGACCCCCCTAAAGAAACTCTTAAATTATTATTAATACCCAGAACATTTTTTTGCCAACTCCCACATATTTCATCTATGCTTCTCCTTGACTTTAATTCTCTGTTTTTCCAGATTGATGTTTTCTCCAGGGGTCATATCAGAGTAGAAGTCAGAGGTGATGCTACCTTTACAAGGAATAATCTAACTTTGAATTTCTCTCCTCTTTTTAAACAAACATAATTGGCCAAGTACTTTGTAAACCAACCAATTTTCGCAGAAGAAAACATCCATCTGTTTCATGAGGCATACCATATTTACAAATATAAATGAAGAAATAAACAAAGAATCTAGGAATATTTTCTGGCTCTACTTAGTGATTTTCAACTGGTTAGAAAAAGAACAAAGACTTCCGGTTTTTAGGGTACTTGTCTTAACTAATACGCATGACTCCATGAATACATAATACAGATGAAAACAATAAGAAGACGGGTCAATGTGGCCACAACTCCTTCTCTGCATTCTAACACTTGGGCTGCGCAAGGTTCCACCTGCACCACTATGTGTCTGTACAGCAGAGAACTGAAAAGCTCTTCCCCTTGACCTCCTCGGATTTTCACATTGCATGGGATTGAGATGGTGATAACAGCTGGCTTGCAGATGTGCATAATTTACCTGCATTTAACCAGCCCGGGCAGTTGTAGAGACATCTTTGAATGTGTACCCAATTCCATGTGGTCAATCAACAGCCTTTGGTCTGTTCTGATGGCTCAAGCATATGTCTTCCCCAAGCTTTATGGACTGCTGGAAATAGACTGAGGGTGATTTTAGACATGGTGAGGGTAAATGAGGGTTTCAGAATGGGCGAGTGGGTAACATCGGATAGGAAGAATAATGGGAAGTAACAGTGTTCCTGGCCTAGGGTGCAGTTTTTCATACATATCCTTATGAAAGAGTAATCACATTGAAAGAGAAGTGAGGCAAGAGCAAGAGCAGCCTGATGTGTCTGGAAATTGCTATGAACCAAGAACCATATTACACAGGAGGCAAAGTTACATACCTAGCAATCACCAGAGAATGAACAGTTTTTTCAATGTATACATAGGTTTATTCCATATTACCTTCCAATAGACAAGGCAAGAAAAACCAGCCCACTAACACAGGTACTGTTTATTCTTTCTTGAACCCTATTGCCAGACCTAGATATGGAAATACTCAGCAGACTGAAACCAGAAAAAGAGTATTGGAAACAGGTCACTTTCCATTTGTATGTGCTTTAGGATTTGGAATTGAGTTACCAGAAAGGAATAATTTTTACATTTTAAAACTAATTAAACTAAAACATGTTCAGAGGGAACTTAGAGCACCGGTAAGGGATTATGTTGAATAGTGCTTTCTTTTCAGGCACTACCATGTATGTTTTATTTCCATCTCTGAGCAGCTAACTCCCAGTCACATCACCTCAACGTTGTCAAGGGATTTGCTCAGTCCCATAATTACTCGGTGAGTACTGCAGGTTTCTCCCTGATGCTTAGCAAAGGATAGTTCTGAGCTACTATCTAATAGTGAAACTGATTAGTTGCACAGTCCTCATGGGTGACTTATAATCCCCACCTTAATACTTCGAGGCTGAAAATAGAAATTCTATAATAAGATAAAAAGCTATTTTCATTTGTCCATTTAACTTATTTTAAAGGCTTGCTAGTTAACTACTTGTCAGAAAAATTTTAAAATATTGTGGCTTATTTAGTTCAGAAACAGAGATTCTGTTTGAAATTTCCAAAATAAATGTATCATTTAAAAAAATCAATAGTATGCATGTCTTACAAAATATGAAAATCAATTATACAAGAAACCCTCTTTTATACAGCAGGGTATAAAATTGGAAGCAAAAATGAATACCTCAAGGAAAAAGAGGTCCAAGGCTATAACTTGGCTAAATAATCATGATTATCAAAAAAATAAAATACATTTCACATATATATCTACAATTTAATCTTATAATGATACCTTTGAGGCATCCTTACACAATTAAGACCTATAATCATTTATTTTTGTCTAGTTAGATACCCGCAGCTCTTTGACAGATCCATGAAAATAAATAATCTGCCTTTAATTGAACCTAAATTTCCCATTCTCCCCCAGTGTCCTTGCCTGTGCCTCCGGATATCCAAAACATTTTTAAAACAATGCAAACAGAAATGGAATCACACAGCATGAAGTGACCTTCCTTATGCATGACTAGCTTGAATAAGGGGAAAAAAATGCATAGCAATGTAAGCCTTCATGCACAGCTTCTGATTCACTCCATGAATTATAGATGTACTTCTGAGGGGCCATTTGCCTTATGGTTTCTGATGCAAAAACTGTCTGCACGTATCTAATGCTCTTGACCCAATATGTTAATCAGGCTGTAAGGTAGACATCAGTGGCCTCTCTCTGCTAAGTTTAATTAATGGCATGTAAAACTGTACAGCCCCGATCTCTTCCCCATACACACTACATAATGGGATACGTTCTCCCATAAGGGCCCCAAAGTTTGTTTTCTAGTCATGAAGTTTTGCTCACTGTTATAAGGTCAGCCCATTCATTTCTCAGCACTCCCGGTTCTCAACTGCTATTTAAACTGTTTGTTCCTTGAGTTCATCTGTCATGGGCCTGCTTTAACATGCTTGTCAAAGGCTCTGAGAACTGTTCCCGCTCTGCTATTTCTTTGTGCTAACGAATCACTTTGAACTAGTCACATATATCCTCACCATCGAATGGAATTCCTTATGTGGTGTCAGTGTAACAAACCCAGGCTGAATATTTGCACCTGCTAACTCCACTATGTGGCCTGTTCCTTTGTGAGAGCTCACACATATCCACAGGTTAGGAGGAGAAGTCTTTTGCTTTGTCAGTGCACCATGAGATATGACACACGACCTGGGTCTGAAAGTGTCAAGACACATCGCAAAATAAACAGTGAGACCATACCAATTTTAAAGCCATTCAGAGTTCTCACTGAAGGCAACAAACTTGACTTTTGAAATTAAATATTTTCTTTAATATGATTAAAATTCTGATTATTATGATCACTATTCATTTAACATGAAGTTTCCCTAGAGTTTTTTCTTTTTTCTTAAATCTAAATGGAGGCAACTGATTCAAAGGAGATTTGTCATTTTCATTAACATAACATTTAGAAACTCAAAACTAGTCTTTTTGTTTTCTATAGAAAACACTTTAGTGTCATGTTTCTGCATTCATCATAGAATCTATTTTCATTTTAAGCCCCAAACAGAAAATGAATAGTCCCAGAAAAAGTGGGTTGTATGCCTCGCTAAAGTCTGGAACAGGAAGACCCATAATTCATACAGAAAATACGCCATTTGTAGCCATAGAATATTCAGGTTAAGGAGACTACTAAAGCTGTAGCCAAAGTTTTGCCTAGCTTGTAGGAGAAATGTGAGACTACCTTTTAAGAATTGAATTATAAAATCTCTGACTTGAAGATAAAGAAATATTCCAAGTGTCATTATATATTCTCGTGTCTAGCAAGACATGCTCTTTTGAGTACTAGAATAAAGATCTGGAATAAAGCTTATGTCATCTACTTCTATGGTAGCTTACCTTTTGATCGTTTTTCCTATAAAAAACTGTGCTCAGGCAGAAGAAGGGGCCTGGAGTGGTGTACACACTAACTGGGTAGGTGATGACTGATATCACTAAAACCACTTGTCTGCAACTTGCAAAAACAGACAGTGCTGAAAGGTGCAGAAATGACACATTTGTGAGCCCCATGGAACACATGAATAGCATTGTGATCCCCTGTGCATACTCATTCATTCATTTACCAATCATTTTTCAACTCCTACTCTGTGTCAGGTGTTGCAAAAAGACTGGGAGCATGAGAAAGACAGATTCAACAATCTTCAAGGGGTTTTAATCTAGTAGCACTTATATGCTCTATCTTGAAGAAGATACCCCCTTCTTCCAGGTTTGTCCATTGAACAGCATGCAACATTCCTGTTATTTACAGAAGGATTGAAAGCTGGAAATTTAAACAAAACAGGCATGCACTTACTACCTGTTATAAGCAAAGCATATTAGGTGCTTTACAGTATACAAAGATGAATAAGACTTCCTGGGTGCATAATATGGTGAGAGAGGGAAAGAGAGAGACACATATAAGTACAAGAAGACAGAGTATAGTGAAGCAAAAGTCTGTCCCCCTAGAAGTGGGATAGAGATTGGATGGGACCCTTGCAAAATTGTGAAGAGATGGACTGTGGTGAGATCACATATTATTATGTGATCCATTGTAAAGAAAAAGTAGCTAGAGTAAAATGTACATTAGGGACTGGTTATTTAAGAGAAGTTACTGAATATGATAAAATGTGGATAAAAAATACTTTTACCATCTCTTTCTGTAATTTTCCTTATTTTCCATGAAACTCCCTCCTCCAGGCTCAGGAGTTAACTCATAACCTCCAGTGTGCATTTTATTATAGTTACGCTTAAGAGTATTCCATCAGACTTTAAAATTGTCCTCATCATTCAAAAATTCCATTCAGCCTTCTCCAACTACTGAACTAGTATTACTATCTTTCTGGAATGCATGTGACCTCATTTGCCTACTGATACAATCATCTACCTACAGTTATATATACTGGACACTTATTTGAGTGTCCAGTTTCAGTTTTGTTTCCTTACATGTTTAGTTACTTGAAGGACATCTTTTCCTTGTTTTTTTTTTTTCTATCTTCCCTGATGCTTAGAGAACTAAATAAATACCTACTCTGAACAGAGAATGTGTCTTAGAGCTGTGAAAATTCCTTTCAAATCCTCATTGTCATTGACTTTCTGGCTTACACTCTTAAGACTCTTATTTAAATCTCTTCTTTTCTAGTGTTTATGCATTATTCCTGTATACATATGCTGAACACTCTAAAAGAGAAGAAAAATCAACATAACCTTGATTTTCGATGTGACTCATGATCATTACAAGTGTAACCCAAGCCTCAGTTTTGAGTGCCAAATACACGCCTGGTTTCCTGCTCCAAAAAGTTACCTGCACACTCGCTTATTCTCTGCAAGAACTGAAATAGTGCTGTATATCTATGGAAGGCTTCTTTATGGAAGAGAATAAATGCATTCACCAGCTAATTTTTCATTTCTGCAATATAACTCTTTGAAATTTAAGAGTAAGTCTACTGTGCAGCATCCATAATTATCCCAATTTCATAATCCACACTTCAAAATACTAGTGACAAACCACTCACACTATCAAAGAGGGCATGAATTTTAAAGAAAGAGTAAGTATTGCCATTCTATGCACACTGTTCACAATATTTCTGTGAAAGCAGAAAAAAAATTGATTTTCCTTTTACCATCAAAATACATTTCCAAACCAGCATTTGCAAATTTTAAAATAATTATTCAATAGTGTGAATTTAGAGAGAATCCAACACTTCTTTTTTTTTTCCCTGACAGATTGACAGTGCATTATAAATTCCAACAATTTATATTTTAAGGCCCCAGCTTCCCATGCCTGCCAACCATGTCCCAGCATTGAGGAATTATGGCCGTTTAATCAGGGTTGAGCATTTCCATGTTCAACCTTCAAGCAGTGATGCTCTGCCCATGTTTTCACCAGTGATAGATGAATCCACTTATTCTACTGCTTCCTGCGTGACAGTACTTTAGAAGTCCTGCTAAAGTTCACATTTCTCAATATATCAAAGTTTAGCAGCACAATGACCTTCTAACATTTGTTTTCTACTGTTTATAACCAACAGTTCATTACTTTCCCAAAACGGAGAAGAAGGAAGCCGATAGATGCTCACTCTAGCAAAGCAGGAGCTGCAGCATATTCTATGTCTGGAAATTGACAGCAAGGAATTCCATAAAGAACAGTGTAGAAGAGTGTTGGCCTCTTTGAACATAGAAGCCATGAGAAGCAAAGAGGCAGAATTACAATAGTCTCATCTGTCTTTAAAAGGTATATGAATCCTTTCCATGACATTTTCTCTATGTATGGTTAGTCATTTCTGTTTGACATTGTCACTCAGCCGTCTCCCTTGGACTGAGCCATTTAATCCAAAACCCTCTAGGATAATCCAGGGGTCTCAACAGGCAAAGCACATCTTCCAACGCTAGGATTTGTACTCTATGTGCTTTTCTGCTCTGGTAAATGGAATGGAATCATAGGTAAGTTCAATGGAATCTTTTTTGCCACTCTAGCTAGAACTATCAAAAGAATACAAGTGGTTTTCATTTTTTTTTTGCTGTTGTTTGGGGGTTTCTTTAGTTTTTCCCCCCATTCGGAGTCTCTTATGTAGTAAAGAAGTACAAGTAAGTATACACACATGAATTAATAGTCACTAGCATTCATGTGCCAGATACTACACCATATATAATTTAATCCACACAACATATCAAGGAAGTAACTAGCATTATCACCTTCATTTCACAGATGAGGATGCTGAAGATACAGCATCTGAGCTTGTCTTTCCACACTCTCAGAAAGGCAGTCAGTAGGAATGTGATCCAGCAGCCAAGTGTTACAACCTGTCTCCTGACACTGCCTCAGATAGAATATTTTTTACCAAGATTTGGCAGAGGAGGTTCCTGAACAAATCATTCACAAAATTCTTTCCTACCCCAGGGTGCACTCTGAGCCCATAAGTCTTCCAAAAATGTATGTCTACATTTGTAGGAAATGTGATTCCAAAATAAGACATAACCCCACACTCATCTTATAACACCAGGTAGGTATATAATGAAAAAATGAGAGCAAGTATATTCAGAAATCCCTCAAAAGACACTGCATGTAGAACTAGCTTTTTGGCTGTTTACTTCTTTTAAGGATACATAGATGAACTGTGTGTTCCCAGTATGGCATGAAGGTTTCATCACCTGTGGTAACCCCACTTGATTGGAGGTGGTTATATGAAAGAATACGTTGGAACACATTACGAGACAATGTTAGAACTTTGATGGAAAGTGTGGTGACCTGTAGATAAGACTATCATGGATGCTAAAGATGTAAAAGGAACAGGTGTTAGGAGTTTGTCATCTATACCCCAAGTCCTTGATGTATAATTACCATAGGCCTTGGGAGTTAGGTGAAGAAGGGCGGTCTTAAAGTCTTCTTTGGATAATTTATCTTCTTTTTTTGCCTCTTTCTATTATTTATTATTTTCCCTTTCTGGTATCTACTCTACATTTAACTAAGTTTAGGATTATAAAGATAGAAGAGGGGCCATTAGTAATATCTTTATACTTAACCAAGACTCAATGGGATCCCTGGCTCACTCTTCCAATATTATTCTCTCCTGCCCCACATAGCTTTGGTTTTACATTCTGGTGGGTTTAAGAGTCACCTGAGCATCTTGTCTCAAATACAGTCTCTGGATCTTCTAATTCGGATTAGAAATGGATGGGAGATACCATCGGCATTTGAAGGGCACTCTGAATATCTCTGAGGCAGGGGACTTTAAACCATAATTTGGCCATCACTTCTCTACACCCAGATAAATCACCCTTTTACCCAGGAGCTGGGACAAGATTTAGTACCAGACACAGCCTCAGTTCTTCTGTTCTTACCTCCAGAGCATCTAGTACCCCGGCAACAAAGTCACTGGGCCATGATTTAGGAGGAGCAATCATCCCTATGTTTCTAAATGAAATTGGGGAGGGTGCACTTTTGGGCTCAGCACCCCACTATTTTATCCCCATTATCTCTTCTCTCTTGATTGATTTATAATTTATGTGCACAGTGTTTCCTCTTTTCTCACTCCCACAGAATCATGCATTCTTTTGAGGATGGCATTGTGTCTTCTACTCATCTTTGTATTACTTAAAGTAAACACATAGACTAAGAAGTCAACTATATTTTTTTCAAAGGAAAAAAACAGATCAAGCTCAAGGGCAACTGATTTAATTGCACTCTTGAGCAAGTCCATTTACTGCACTAGATGTCTATTTATGATGGTTATATGCAATGTATTTCATTTCTTTGATATTCATGATGTTGATGAAGATAACAGCAACAACCATTAACTGAACATTTTGCCAGATGCAGACTATTGTGCTGTGCTGAGTATAATTTCATTCTTCATCTTATTTCGTTCTCATAACAATTCTGCAAGTGTGTCAACAGAGGCAGACAAGAGGCAAGTGGACAAACCTGTAATATGCAAAGTCCCTTCTAATTATGTGGAAAACAATGGCCACTGGACCCACATCCAATCAAGCCACGTCTGCTAGAACTGTAAGTGCAAAGTCTTGGCCCCTGGACATTAATCATTTCCATACATGAATGAGGAGACTGTGTGGAAAGGTAGTTATATTTATAAGCTGACATACACTGACTCCCCCTCCCTACACACACTGACTCCCCCTCCCTACACACACACACAAACACACACACACACACACACACACACACATAAGCTTCAGCCTTTTTAAGACACAAGGGTGTCTTTCAATTTATCCATTTTTTTAGCCCTGTGTGGATATAAGGATTACAGGTTTCCTGCCTGTCCAGGAAGAGTGATCGCTTTGCTTTCTAAGAACTTAACTCCCAGGTTTAATTATTATGCGAGTGTGTCAGTATATTAAACTTGTAGGCCAAAAGCAATTTAAAGTCTATGCTGCATGACTTTCAAATTATTTCATTTCTAATTCAGATACATGCTTTGTTCAGGCATTTATCACTTTTACATAATCAGCCTGATTGTCCCAAGACTACAGTCCCTCCAAACCTCTAACCCCACCAGGTTCACATCTATGGCAATAAGTGACACTTGTACCCTTCCACGTTGAGTCTAGTTGGGAAGCTCCTCCCCAAGTTCCTCACTTCATATTTCAATGTAGCTTCCATTTATGGAAAATTGATCAAGTACTGCAGGACTTGTCAGCAAAGCTGTTTGTTCTTCATTACTGAAGAACCGTGGTGTTCCTGGAAAGGAGGACACTGTCTCACAGTCACACTCAGAATTCCTTGAAACTAGTCAAATGGCAATTGTTGGTCAATCAGATCTATTACTTTCTTCAATTTATCAGATTCTTAGAAAAAATAACAAATATAAATATTCTGTGGTCTTAGAATATGAGGAATTAGCACATCACCAAAGTACCTGAAGTCATAGCTAATGTGGATAACCTATCCTTTGCAAACATAAATCCAGGGAGGTATGTGCCAACTGCCTCAAAGGACCAATAGTCCTTCACCACCTAGGCCTCTTAACCTCGGTGAGGCATGTTCCCATTGATAAAATAAAAAAATAAAAATAACTTAAGACAAATTAAATTTAACAGAGTTCATGAGTTGGGAAGCCTCCCTAACCAGAGCAGGTTCATAGTCTACAGCACAGCCACATGGCAGAAGAAATGATATGAACAGAGAAAGGAAAGTGATGTACACAAAACAGAAGTGAAATACAGAAACAGCGGAATTGGTTACAGCTTGGCATTTGCCTTATTTGATCCTGATTTGAACAGTTGGCTGCCTTTGATTGGTCCTAACTCAGTGATAGGCACAAAAATAGATTCGAGTTTGTTTACACATCCAGATAGGTTACAGCAAAGTCCATGGAAAAACTTTTAGGTAAACCCAAAATATGCAAGGAGGCAGCTTTGGGCTATACTTAACACCACCGTGCATGCCACATAGTAAATCTGCATCTAGGAAGAAGAGGGAGTTTCTGGGATACTAAGAAAGAAACTATTTTTGCTATCTTTTGTCCTTGACATTTTTATTGTATACTTAGTATTTTTCCTTATTTTGCACTTTTAGAGTCAAGAAATGGAATCAGAGATGAAGAAGAGGAGGATAGGTAAAATTAGGAAGCAACTCAACAGAAAATATCAAAGATTTTTGGCAAAAGATACAACAGTGGGATTCAAGAAAATATGTTGATCCTTACTATTAAAAATAGGACAGTATTTCCTGTGTGTCAGAATTTTCTTGAGAATTAACTATAATAATATTCATAAGTGTTTGGTAAGACTGGATAGCATATTCATTTTTATGGACAACATTTTAGAAAGTTTAATGCTGAAATAAGCAATTTGATCTCTTAAAATTTTTAATCTGGTTTTATCAGATCCTTTAAGCAAAACCAACCTAAAATAAGATGTAATGCCAGGCTCGGTGGCTCAGTCTGTAATCCCGTGCCTTTGGGAGGCTGAGGTGAGTGGATTGCCTGAGCCCGCGGGTTCGAGACCCACCTGGGCAGCCAGACCTCATCTCTACAATAAATAAAAAAATCAGCCGGGCGTGGTAGCGCATGCCTGTAATTCCAGCTACTAGGAAGGCTGAGGCGGAAGGATCGCCCGAGCCCAGCACGTCAAGGCTGCGGTGGCCTGGAGCGGCCACTGCACTCCAGTCTGGGCGACAGAGTGAGACTCCAACTCAAAAAAAAAAAAAAGATGTAATAGTGGAGGCTGGGCACAGTGACCCACATCTATAATCCCAGAACTCTGGGAGGCCAAGATGAGAGGATTGCCTGAGCCCAAGGGTTCAAGACCAGCCTGGACAACTTGACGAGGCCTCATCTCCACAATAAATAAAAAATTAGCCAGTTGTGGTGGCATATGCCTGTAGTTCCAACTACTTGGAAGGCTGAGGTGGAAGGATCACCTGAACGCAGCAGGTCGAGGTTGTGGTGGTCATGAGTGTGCCACTGCACCCCAGCCTGGAAGACAGAGTAACACTCCAACTCAAAAAAAAAAAAAAAAAGCAATTGGGCTAGGGGGAGATTTTGCAGACATATATTTATGTGTACTTGTATAAATCAATAAACATTATTTTTAGGTTTCCATTTTTGTAAGGAGAATGGTGTTTGCTTTCTTTATTTGTCAAGGATGGTAACACCATAAACACTCCATGATGCTCCTTTCACCTTTTCATTACTTTCTTTCTCATGTCTGCAGATGATAACTGTGTAGTCATCAGCAGCTGAATAAAAAAATCTAGGTTTTTGGTTCTAATTTAGTATGACCCTTTTCTTTCTGACTCTGACACCTCTTAAGTGCTGCTGGGGAAACACACATTCCTCTTTTCACTGCATTACATTCAGTGTAGCTGAAAACACTCATCAGTTAGTATCCTCAGGTTTAGGCTAACCAATGAAATTAAAGAAAGGTAAGGCATTACAGTCAGATACATGATTTAGGTCCAATATGAGTAACAATGGAGACAGTTTTGTATGTTGTTAATGGAAACTTGCCCAGTTCCTACCTGCTAATAAATAATGTTCCAACAAGCTGAGAGTTAAATATTTGGGTGAGAATTTGGAATTTTCAGGAATTCCCAAACTATTAAGATATGAATATGAGGATCCTGAAAAGCTCAAGGATAGTTTTAGAAAAATGAATGCACCAACAAGATGACCTCACTCTCCAGTAAACAGGCTCAGGGGAGGTAGGACCGCTAAGTGAAATTGGGCTCCTGGAGGACAAAAAGGTAGCTGAGACAGCATTTGTGGGATCTGGAGGGAAATATTTGTATTTTTGTGTATTTTTGTCTTCTGACCCTTATGCTTACCTACTTTTTTCAATGAGAATAACTCAAGCTGATGTGAGGAAAAGTAAAAATGATTTTCAAGAGCTTGGGAGGGATGAGGCAGAGCACAGCAGACCCTCGTTTCTGGCCACTCCTGAGACACCAAATGAGGAAAGAAGCCCCACAAGTGTTAATCACGCCTGAAGAGCAGAGTGTGGAGGATGGGGAGGCCCCATTGCAGAGGTTTGCTTTTGTGTTTCATCTGAAACCAATCAGTAAGTGAAAAAGCAGAAAGCTCTCTTGGCATGGATTCCACCATTGATACTGGGGGAAGGGAAGAGGATTTATACAGAGACCCCCATTAACACTAATGAAAAGTAGGCGCATAAATCCCATGAGTACCAGGAGCAAACACTGCCCTTTGTGTGGGAGTAATTATGAACTAAAGGGAGCTCACAGTGGCTCACCACCGCACACATGCTCGTGGTGAAAGTTCCTTCCAGCAGTCTTGCAGAGGCTTTCTTTCCTTTCAATGGTTGGAGCCTAACAGTTGTTAACCATCTCTCGCCCTAGTTCCCCCATAAAGAACTGAAAGGGAATGATGTATTGGAAATGACAATATTTGACACTATTTGCAGAGGGGCTTTCAAGGAGAAACTACAAGCAAAGAGAGGAAGATATTCAAAAAGAATCTAAATTTTAGCAGAATAGAATAAATAAGTGGCTCACGGGAGAAAATCCTTTTCTTATAACATCTTTGTCAGCATCCCATCCTTTGGAACTATGGCAGAAAGAGTTGCTTTTGTAGACCAAGAATGCTGAGTACTAGCAAACATCATATCTGAGGTCGAAAGTCATATATATGGGAAGGAAATACTCCAGCAACTATGGAGAAGAAAAGGTGAAAGCTATGATGTCATCCTCTTTCTCCTCTGCAAATATAGTTTTGTACTTTCATTGTGAGTTCCAGAAATAGCTGAGGACAATAAAAAAAATAAATTTGTCTCTTCCCAGGGCATGTTCAAATCTCAAAATCAACCCTTGAACTTAACAGATTTGTCCCATGTGAGCAACAAACGACACAGTGAAATTTTACAAATATGAAAAGCACATGAAATCTCTCGTTTATTAATTTCACTGATGCAACATAAGAAAGCCCTGACTAGGCTGGGCATGGTGGCTCAAGCCTGTAATCCCAGCACTTTGGGAGGCCGAGGTGAGAGGATTGCCTGAGCCCACAGGTTCGAGACCAGCCTGGGCAACTTGGGGAAACCTCATCTCTACAATAAATTAAAAAATTAGCTGGGCATGGTAGCCAGCACTTGTAGTTCCAGCTACTTGGAAGGCTACAGCAAAAGGATCACCTGAGCCCAGAGGGTTGACACTGGGATAGCTATTGGCATGCCACTGCACTCCAGCCTGGGTGACAGAGTGAGACTGCAACTCCCAAAAAAACAATAAAAAAAGGAAGCCCTGACTGAGGAACAGACAATGAACACACGTTTAATTCACTGCTAGTTCAATAAGTATTCAGAGCATATTTGGGTTTGATTATTCCAGCTTCCTGCACATATTCTCTCATACAATATAACCTCAGCCTGATGGCTGATTTAACAAATACATGAGATTGTTAGATAGGCTAATTCAAAATTGAACTGCCTCCTTATCTTGAGAGGAATTATCCTGCTGTATGCTTCATGGTCCTGATCTAGAGTATATTTTTCATTCTAGGCAACACAGTTTCAAAGAAACATTGATAAACAGTGGGTCTAGGAAGCTGAGGTGTCTGTGAGGGATGATATATGAAATCCAGTTGAAGAAGCTGGAGAAAATCGTTTTAGAGTAGTATACACTCAAGACAAAGAAACCAGCAGCTTTTGTGTATTGAAGGATTACCATGGAGAACAAAATTCTTTCTGTGGAAGTAGCACTCTACTTCTTAGAGTACAGTTTTGGTTGCTATAACAGAGAGATTCAATCTAACAGAGTATGAACTCCGCAGCTCAGGGCTGAAAGGGACGGACAGAAGCTTCATGTTTTCTGGGGTCCAGAATCTTTTCATTTGCTCTCTCACACATCACAGAATGTCTCTATCTCCTGGTCCAAAACGGCTGCTCTAGCTCTCACCTTCATGTCTACATTACAGTCAGCAGAAGGAACCAAAAAAGAGGGAATTGAGATAATACTCCTTTTTAAGAGTAGAGCAATTCCATTGGCTAAAACCTTACATGGTCCCATTTAACTTCAAGGGAAAATGAGAAATGTATATTTAAGTCTCTATTGCTACAGATAAATAGAATAGATAATAGCAAAATTGGCTATTTCTTTTACTGTCACATATACAGAAGGCAGAACATTTGAAAATTGTAAGAATGATATCAGGTACGTCGCTCAATGTCTCTATCTAGACTAATTTTACGAAAGCATGTTTAGTAATTGGATATATTATCTAAAGAATAACATTTATATATATGTATATATATATAGTGTTTGATGAAGATGTTCTAAAATGGATTCTGGAGATAGTTGTACAGTTCAGTGAATATACTACTGAATTGTACATTTTTTAATGAAATAAATGAATAAACTACTGAAATGTACATTTTTAAATGGATGGATGCAATAATGTGTGAATTATATTTCAATAAAGTTGTTGAATTAAAAAAAAAGAAAATGCTAATATCTACAGCCAGGATATTTCATGGGCTATATCTGACCCCAGCATGCAGTCCAGGAAAAAAAGATGAATAGTTTTCATTAATAAGCTTACATGTGTGAGCCATCTGTTTATAAGAAATATGAAATATTTGTTCTAAGCATGAAAAATCTAAGTTCACTTGTCACACGTTAACAGTGGCATTGAAAAGTGTGTGCTTGTGTGGGGGGGAGATATATATAGAAATGTGGACCATACCTACCTTTCATTTCTGTATTCCTTCAGTAATAATAACACTTCACGTTTTTGAGCACATAAACCAAGAATTATACTAAATATTTCTAATGTATTATCTTAGTCTTCATTGAAATCTCATGAAACTACAAATTTAAAGACTAGAAAAGTTATGTATCTTGCATAAAGTTACCTAGGTAATAGGTTATATAGCTGGGCATCGAACCCAGACTTTCTGAGTTCAAACCTTGATCAACTTGAAATATCACCTCATGCAACTTCTATTATGCATGATGTAATTTTCAATAAATTGCCTTTGTGCATTTTACCAGTTTGAGAAATATATATTGATGGTAAAAATGTGTGAAGATAATTTATTGAGCTCTTTCACTAGCCCAATAAAATTGAAATAATTAAGTTTTAGAGCAGAAGTAGGCACACGGCAAAATTAAATGGAAAATTCCCACATATCTTATCCCCCTAAAACACACTCAGTCACCCTAACAGTCAACATTCTGCATCAGAGTGGAATATTTGTTGCAACTGCTGAACTAATACCGATGCATCATTGTTTGCCAAACTCTATTGTTAACTTTAGTGTTTGTTCTGTGTGCTGTGTATTCTGTGGATATTGACAAATGTATAAATATATGAATTCACTGTTAGAATATCTACCACATAGTTTCACTGCTCTAAAAAGTCCTCTGTGCTCTACCAGTTCATCTCTTCCCCATTCCCAAAATTCTAGAACGACTGATTCTTTTAGTTTTGCCTTTTCCAGATGGCATAGTTGAAATCATACAGTAAGTGGTCTTTTCAGGCTTACTTCTTTCAATTAGTAATGTACATTTAAGGATCTTCCATGTACTTTTGTGACATGGTAGATTATTTTTAATGCTGAATAATTCTCCACTGTGTAGATGCTTATCCATTTACCAATTGAAGGACATCTCAGTTGTTCCGTATTTTGACATAATAAACAAAGCTATCATAAACTTACATGTGCATGTTTTGGTGAGGATATAGCTTTTCATCTCATTTGAGTAAATCACAAGGAATGTGATTGCTGGATCGTATGGTAAGAGTATGTTTAGTTTTGAGAGAAACTGCTAAACTTTAAAGTGGTTATACCCTTTTGTATTTCAACCATCAACGAGTGGGCATTCCTGTTGTTCCACATCCTTTCCAGCATTTGGTGTCAACACAGTTTGGGATTTTTGTCATTCTAGTAGGTGTTTTGTGGTTGCTCATTGTTGTTTTAATTTGAAACTCCCTAATGATGTATGACATTGAGCGTCTTTTCCCATTCTTGTTTGTCATCTGTATATATTTGTTGATGAGGTATTTGTTCAGATCTTTTGCTCATTTTTGAGTTGGTTTATTGATTTTTCCCTAAAGATTTTTTAATGTTTAAAGAAAAAGCATTATTATTGTTTCTTAGACCTTCCTTTGATCTCCTGAGATCATACAGATAAAACACGGGACTTAAGGATACCAATACCTATTTTAATAATTAGACCATTTGAGATTTTTAAAAATAGGGATTACATTGCATATATGGATCAACAAATGGCAAATAGATTTACAATGATTTAATTTTCTTTAGGATACTGCCCTGAGCTTAATGGAATAGAAGTTTTTAACCAGACCTAAATATCATAAACCTACCTTATCAAAAAAAGTCAGTCATGAGGAATTTACTGAGTTTAAGCCGTGACCACCAAGAAAACCTAGTACTCCCAGGATCTTAATAGTAATGAGAGGTCTTTTCTAAACTCAAGATGACCTTTTAAGGGCTCAGCACATATTTTTTTCCCTTGGCCATAGAAAACATACTTAAAAAGCTGTGAAATTATCTTCTCTAAAGATATCATTTAGGTCTTGTTTGTCTACTTCAGTCTTGAACATTCATAGTAATCCATTTAAAGCAGTCTAGTTGGCCCTAGCTGGATTTTATTAGCAGACTTTAGAGAATTTACCTAAGCAACACTGTCCTAGAAACTCTTCCTAGTGTTTTGCCATGAGAAATTGTTTCTAATCCATGACCTGTGACACCATGAGAAGCTCAGATCTGAATCAACTCCAGCCTAAGATTCTAGGACATTGGTATTACCACCATGACTACCAGTCTCCAGTTCCAGATTGGGAATAACCAGCATTCAATCTGAGTCAGTGTCAACATTATGTTATTAAATTTCGACACTCAGAGTCCACTTTTGGAGAATAAGTTACTTTTTTTATGAACCTCCTAAACCAAAAGTCGAGCCAGCACCAGTAACACCAATTTGACAGATTTTGGTTATTGCCTGATGGAAAGCACTTACTATTTTAGAATAGCTTTAATATTTAAATATCAATACTATCACTGACTTGGTTAAAACTGAACAAAGGGGTGTATGTGTGTGTGTGTGTTTAGTGTATAAAAATATTTTACAAAGATAAACGTGTATTACTTTTATTTTTATGAAAATACACTTACTGTTTCACATGGGTTCACTTTTGATTTCTTACAGAAAGTTAAAACTTTTTAATAACTAAAAAACTGTAGTCTACCCTTGGTATCAACAAGATCCGTGTGTCTCATACCTATATTAAAGTGGGATAACTAAACCAACAATGAAACCCTATGGCCAGCCCATCAGTGCAGTATGCAGTACTACACAGAAGTCTTCTGTCCTTCTACTCTCTGGTGGTAGCACGAGGTTGAATCATGGGATATAACACCATTTCTCCCTAAGCAGCACTACCCATTTAGCACTTCTACTAAATACTATTTACTTTCTATGACTCAAAACTCCTAAAGTTAGTCATGAAAAGCTCAGTTATCCAAAATTTCAGAAATCTTGGTTCTAATTCTAAGCAAAACATGTCAAATGAAATGTAATAATAATTACTTTTATTTTCCTTTTATTCAAGTGAATCTCATACCGGGATATTCTAATTTTTTGTGTTTTTTGTGTTGTTATGTTTTGTTTTGGATTGTTCTAATTTTTTGTGGTATTGTTTCTTACCGTCTCTTTTGTTAAAATCAATTTTAAGCAAAGCCTTCTGTCGTTACAAGTCCATTGAAATCTTTAATATTTTTATTTTTTCATAGTTACAGTTTCCTAAGCACTGTTATCATGGATAAAAATTCATAGGACAGAAAGCAGTGTGTTCAAAATACAATATCTTTCAACAAGTAAGAAGCTTGAGTTGAATGACACAGCTTGTAGAGTTTGATGTGTTTCCTTTAGGCCTTCCAGGCATTTCATAATCAGACTCTCTTCTGATACTGAGTGCCCTCTCTTGGTTTTTCCTACATCTGTTCTGCACAACATGCTTCCCTAAATGCTTCTGTTATCCCACTCACCAGGCATAAATTTCTGTTGCTAATTATTAGAACAAATATTAAAAGTTATCATAGATCTTGGTGATCCTGTTGTGATCAAGCAAATCTTTGGCCAGTCTCCTTCATCAAGATTTCTTTCACATTTCAACAGAGATTAATTCTATGTCTGCCACACCAACTCATTTGAGGTCTATTTCTTGAATTGGTATCAATCATTTAAATGTGATGTGGTCCTATGGGATTTAAATTAGTCCAAATGATAATTGGGCTGCTGCTCTGTTCCCAGAATTTGGTATCCACGGTTTTGCCTTTTCTCATCAGAGCAGAGCCATAAGCAAAATCAGAGATAAAGAGCTGTGTCTATTCATGCAGGCAGTTACAGGCCAATGCGGGTAAAGTGATACTATATTTTCACAAACGTTTTCCAATAACTACATGCTGGCTTCTCAAGTTAGGCAATAATTACTGGTAACAGAAAACATGCTTGTACTCCATCCTTTATTAAATAAGAATGTGTTTTCCTTTCTCCTTTTATACTTAAACAAATTATCCTATTTATATCTATTTAAACGTTTCTTTTGTTCTTGACTCCCTTGTAGAGAAACCTGAACATTTACTAATAAACACACAATAGCAAATCCTTCTTTATACTGAAACTACTTGGAAGATACATCACATTAAGAAAAAAATATAATTGTCAATAGGAAAACATACTTGCATGTAACTTGTATTATGAATGTTTAGCAATTTTTAAATTATATGGTCCGTATCTTTTTGCAAATGTAGGAAGTAATACACAGACTATTGCCTTGTGTTGCTTTAGTAAATACTTCTGTTCCCTCAAGAGTAGCAGTAACAATCATTTAGTGAAGTTATAGTGGTGACAAGAGTTTAAGTTGTCCCATAACAAGATAATGTGAACATATTTCCAGAAACTAGCATTTTCCACAATCTGTGTTTGCTGAAGTTGTGACATTTAATGGGCTATTGCCCAAGCTTTTGCAACAATGTTCTAATTAACTCACATTTCCCCAATGATTCTATTATTACAGACAGAAGTCATATTTCATGCACTAATATTCAACTCTGTAGCCAGAAGTTGAGAAATCTAGACAATGCATCAGAATTTCAATTCAATGTTCATATGCCATTAAGATGCTCAAGCAGGTAACAAAAAGACATCAGATTTCTGGTCTGGTCAGCTACCAACCTGCTCTATGCTATTTCTTCTCTTGTTCCATGGGAAAATAAACATACTAAATTGAATAAATTGGAATTTTTAGAGCTAGAAGAAATCCCAGAAACAGCAAAACTAATTTAATTTAACTTTCTCATTAGGAGGTAATCTTACATAATGAATATTGGAAAGATTAAATGAGATAGTACACAAAAAGTACTGAGAACAATGTGGGCACAAGACAAGCTCTCCAGACTGATAGTCATTGTATAAATAAGGAAATATTCATATATTATTAGTATGTTTAGTATTTATCATTGTATCAATAAGGAAATATGCATATATTATTAGTTATATAATATAATATTCATTATATTATGAATATTAGGAAATATTCAAGTATTATTAGTGTTTTCCAAAGCTCACATAAGTTATTTAACAAAATCATCAAAGCTAGAACTCATTTTTCCTGACATTTAATCTAATATTCTTTTCACTACACCACAGATAAGTAAAAATTTTCCACTTATTTCATCTATAGTAGCTGATACATTTCTTTAAAAGCTACTGCCAGCCAGGCTTGGGGGCTCAGCCTGTAATCCCGCGCCTTTGGAGGCTGAGGTGAGTGGATTGCCTGAATCCGTGGGTTCGAGACCCGCCTGGGCAAATTGGCAAGACCTCCTCTCTACAATAAATAAATAAATAATTAGCCGGGCATGGTAGCGCACGCCTGTAGTTCCAGCTACTCGGAAGGCTGAGACAGAAGGATCGCCAGAGCCCGGCAGGTCGAGGCTGCGGTGGCCAGGAGCGGCCACTGCCCTCCAGTCTGGGCGACAGAGTGAGACTCCAACTCAAAAAACCAAATAAATAAATAAATAATTAATTAATTAAAAAAAAAATAAACACTATTGCCTTAGTCTCATTTGAATTTTATTGGTTCAATACATTTAGAAGGAATAGAATTAGTTTGATAAGCCATTTGTTCTTTAGACTATAAATTGAACCTTACAAACTCTTCAGATTCCATCATTATGAATGTTTATATTTCAACTATCCTATATATTTAAGAAAATGACTTGCCTTTATTTCTAAAGTAAACAGCATTTGATTGGTTATAATTGCTTAAAATATTTAATTATTAATATTTAAATTAAACAACCATTCAGTATTTCAGAACTCCTAATGTACACTTATTAATCATCTTCAGGTCCTTACTAAATGACTGTTGTGTGCTCTACTAGGCATACCAGGAGCTGGGACATTCTTTCTTGCTAAATGGGAGGTGTTTAATATCTAATGATTAGACAATCAATTTGATAAAATGGTAAGGTATAAAATATCTTCCTTACCACTGTATGCTGTTATATAACCAATCCTCTAATTTTAGTCATCTTCATAAGTGTTGTTGATATTCATCAAAAGTACACATCTAGAGCCCTTTACTTTATATATTACATGATATGAGTGAATCCTTTTTATAGGAAAAGCCCCAACTCAATGAAAGATTGCATTACTTTACA
The DNA here is from genome assembly GCA_027257055.1 of Cephalopachus bancanus. Classification (NCBI taxonomy): domain Eukaryota; kingdom Metazoa; phylum Chordata; class Mammalia; order Primates; family Tarsiidae; genus Cephalopachus; species Cephalopachus bancanus. Next base: position 10,095,700 of record JAPVLO010000017.1, read on the forward strand.
ACTGTTAGGAATAAAACAGTAAATTTCCTCCAACTTCCTTTTTATCATCCATATGGTACCTTTAACATAACCAGGAAAACACTGTAGAAAAAGTGCTAGACGCTGCTCCATCCTTGACCCTGAGTCCCCTGGCTAACAACTTAACTGATTCTGCTGACCTGACCCACAGCTTATGTCACAGTTTTCTTGACAGAGGATTAAAATGGGGATGGAGCTAGTTCAGCTACCATCAAGAAAGCACTGCTTGTGGGGTTCGGTGGCTCACCCTGTAATCCCGCCACTTTGGGAGGCTGAGGTGAGTGGATTGCCTGAGCCCGCAGGTTCGAGACCCGCCTGGGCAACTTGGCGAGACCTCATCTCTACAACAAATCAAAAATTAGCCGGGTGTGGTAGCACGCACCTGTAGTTCCAGCTGCTTGGAAGGCTGAGGCGGAAGGATCACCAGAGCCCAGCAGTTCAAGGTTGCGGTGGCCGGGAGCGGCCACAGCCCTCCAGCCTAGGCAACAGAGTGCGACTCCAATTCAAAAAAAAAAAGAAAAAAGAAAAACAAGAACTCTAGGATTCCAGAGAAGATTTCAGACTGGTCTTTCATAGGAAATATTATATTGCCTGAGTCCAGTTAAGGTAAACCATATCTCTTAATGCGTACAGCCAGAAAAGAGGAAGCATTCAAGAAGCACAATGAACAGATCCATCTTTGCTTCTATCCCGAGTGATAGAACTAAATATAAGGTATAAGAATATGGGTGGGGCTCCTTCAAGATACATTAAATTTATACTTATCCTATTTTGCTGGGGATACCAAATAGCTTAACCTATAGCTTATTATTTTTGACAGTTTTGTACAAGTATATGTTGCAATGTTAATTTTTTTGTGCAAATGTATTGTCAACATCACTGTGTAGGACGATGAAAAGGTTATTTATGAATACATACGTTGTGCACATACATCCACAGGCTTATTCTTACACACGAAGCATTAGTAACACTTATACTGCTTTTATTGTTTATGGCTTTGTACTCTGACTAGTTCTCTACATACACTAGTTTGTAACTTCTTGATAAACAGGACAGTGTTTTACACTCCTTTGATTTCTCCATTGAACTTAGTGCTGTGTTTGACAAATAGAAGACATTTCACTAAATAGATGTTGGACAAGTGATCAGGTTGAGCAAACAGATGGATAAAGTAAAGAGAACAAAACAAAAAGCCTTTGGAAATTGACATTCATAACTATATTTCCAGATTTTTTTTTTTGCCTTGTAGTTCTGTGATATATTAAGAAGGGACCAGTGAATGTTTCAGACTATGCTTTTCCTTTCCAATTGAGTCTCTTACTTTTCATTTACATTAGAGACATGCTGCTCTCTCAATGAGCACCATGATGAAAGTATGAGGATAATACACATCTAAGGAGAAAAATTCAGAGAAAATCAAATTTGGATCACATACATTCACGGAGTACGAGTCACTTTGACAAACCAATATTTTTCAAGTTCAGTGCAGGAGTCCTCAGGCTGTTGATTCTACAATGAAATCCTCTACCCTCGAGGAGAAGAACTATATTGTACACATATGTAATACCCTTGAAGGGCTTCAGCCAAATGACATTTCTAATATAAGCCATGGGCAACATCTAGCAATGTGTGTGGAATTGCTTTGTATCCAGAATTTCAGGAAAATCAAATGAGTTAACATTTTGTGACCACAGAAATCTCATTAGTCATGCTTTTTTGCTGTTTCCCTACTTCATTTTTCAACCAAACACAATTCAAGGTTAAACTAAAGTGGCCAACAGTTATTCAGGATTTGGAAATTTCTTAGAAACCTTTGGGGAAGACATGGACTCAGAAATATTTGATACCATTGTAGTGCATTTATAGAGGCAACTTTTTCTCTTTCTCCTTTCAATTTATTATTTGCCATAATAATCAGTTTTTCTCTGAAGCAACAATTCCAATCTAAGAAAAGAGAATAGTTCTAAGAGAACCGAGCTGAATTAGCTTTCATGCAAGAGTAGTTCTTTAAAATTTTCATTTGCATGTAGATAGCATTTTGGTAAGTTTAGAGACATCTCTCATTCCAAATGCATCTATGGGCAATCGATGCAGTGGCATCTTCTAAATGACATGATCACACCCAAATTGTATGAGCTAGAGGTCAATTGTTCTTATAGCACACTTTTAAAATTAAAAAGACACTGCCCATTGAGCTTTGATCCATAATTTCAGTTTCACAAAAAAGTGGAGACAGAAGAGCTGTAAAATCTAAAACGAATAAAATTACTTAGAGTTTATTTTTGGCATTAGCCAAAAACAGATTGGTTTTATTTAAACCTTTCATTGCCGTCACAGAGGTCCACTGAGAATTATTTTATATGTATGTGAAGCATTAGGAGGCTAAAATTTAAAATGATAATATAACAGACTGATTATACTTAGAAAGACTTGAGTAGTCTTATTAGCCAAACTAAATGCACTGCAAAAAGTAAACATCATTAATGATAAAAAAGCAGGTTGGATTGTATTACCTTATTCAGTTTTGAGGAACCTGGGCTTCTGTTGGTATCACAGTGAAAAGACCAAGTGATGTTCCCGTGAGTACCTTAGCACAGCATTCAGTTCTTAAAATCATGAAATGCAAAAATTTGTTTCTACTTTTACAGCCCTAAAACATTTGGCAACAGACAAAATAGTGCAAAAAGTAAAGAATTGTATTTTCAGTTGTTTAGAAATCATTTTTAGCACATTAGTAAGGTTAAGATTTATAGTTTTTCTTGCTTTTTGTACATGTGTATCTTGCAATCACAAGGACGGTTTAAGGAACATTAACACTTATCTAATAGTTGGAAAAACAAAATTATATATTTACTTGGTTTCAATAAATGTAGAGATAACTGATCAAAGATTTTGTAAGCCAAAAAGAACAAAAAACCTGTGTGAGAATCGATAATAAAATGCAGTCTTCACGAGGCAGTCAATTTTTAGTTACATGCATGAAGATAATACAATTTATAAAATTTTTTAGCTTTTGTTTTATATTGCCTATACAAACTGTGCTTTTAATGTAAGCCTAAGCAAAATATAATTAAGAAGCTAAATCAACTGAAAAATACTTTTAAAACCAAATATTAAAAAATCTTTCCATAATGGATATTAACAATGTAAGATTATTTCTTCTGCTAATTTCTTTCATTAGCACAAACAATTGAAAGTTGACCTTACAGCATTGTCTTAGATGTGTAAAAACGTTGCATTATATGAGATTTGACAATTAGTTTCCTGAACCATCCTAGAAAAAGTATTACATACTTCATTGCCGAATATCACTATGTTCATCTTTGGAGTACTCCCCTTGGAAAATTATACACTGACACAGGCACCTAGTTCACCCATCAAAGCAATTTTGGAACTCTTTATCTGGAATAGCCTTCAGAGCTATGGTCGTTATTGTTGAGGACTGACAAATAAGTTCGCAGACTTGCCACTATGTGCCACTTGGCAGCACTGTACAAATAACTGTATTGGAATATCATCCTTACTCACCTGATTTGGTACCCAGTGACTTTTCCTTACTCTAAGATAAAAGAAATATTGAAAGGAAGACATGTTGGTGACATTCAGGACATCAAGAAAATACGAAAGCTCTGATTCCAGAAAAGGAGTTCCAAAATTGCTTTAATGGGGGTGAAATAGGTGCTGGCATCAGTGCATAGCTTCCCAAGGGAAGTATTTCAAAGGTGACCTAATTCAGCAATGTGGTATATAGCACTTTTTTCTAGGATGAGTTCATGAACTTAATTGTCGACAAAAATGTTCTGTGGCAACCAGATGTCAGTTGAAGTCATCTTACCTTTGATATTTGTACAGACCCATCTTCAGTCCTTGGAGTCATATCCTTGAGACAGCCCCAGTACCCCACAGAACACCACTTGCTTTGCTGATTTTCTGTCTTTTTTCTTTGTTCTGAACCAACTAAATCATTTGTGCTATCAGCTCTAATCTTTGATTTCTTCAAAAGTAAGACAACTCTGTATTGAACAGACTTGTTTAAGGCTTATGAGATGCAATCATGAAACCCAACCCAATTAAAATTAAACAATAATACTATAGCGATTCTTAAATGGCTTTGACCACCTATCCAAATGGTGTAGCCTCTTCTCTTTAAAATTCCCTTACCTGCCGGGCTCCGTGGCTCAGCCTGTAATCCTGCGCCTTTGGGAGGCTGAAGTGAGTGGATTGCCTAAGCCCGCGGGTTCAAGACCCGCCTGGGCAGCGAGACCTCATCGCTACAATAAATCAAAAAATCAGCCGGGCGTGGTAGCGCACGCCTGTAATTCCGGCTACTTGGAAGGCTGAGGTGGAAGGATCGCTGGAGCCCAGCAGGTCGAGACTGCGGTGGCCGGGAGCGGCCATTGCACTCCAGTCTGGGTGACAGAGTGAGACTCCAACTCAAAAAAAAAAAATTCCCTTACCTCCCAGTTTCTTTCCTTCACTATAACTAACTACATAACTTCCTATTGCTTAGACCTCTGAGTCTATCTTTAACTTTCCAATCCGCTTTGAATTAAACTCTCTTTTTTTTTCTTATAATTTAACAATATTGAATACGCGGTAAAAGATTGAAGATTTGGCCTTTCCTTGCTACTAACCAATAATCTCTTTGCATAGAGTATAATATAAAATTATTTTCAGCCGGGCTCGGTGGCTCAACCTGCAATCCCGCGCCTTTGGGAGGCTGAGGTGAGTGGATTGCCTGAGCCTGCGGGTTCGAGACCTGCCTGGGCAGCGAGACCTCATCTTTACAATAAATCAAAAAAATCAGCCGGGCGTGGTAGCGCGTGCCTGTAATTCCGGCTACTGGGAAGGCTGAGGCGGAAGGATTGCCGGAGGCCAGCAGGCGAGGCTGCGGTGGCCGGAGCGGCCACTGCACTCCAGTCTGGGTGACCGAGTGAGACTCCAACTCAACAACAACAACAACAACAACAACAACAACAAATTATTTTCAAAAAAAAGAGATGTGCCACCTCCTGATCTCCCTCTCTTAGAAGACAGAAAAAGTCATAGGCAATGAGAAATAGATGCATTCTGTTAAACATATATCCAAAGGCAGCTGAAGGGCATTTAGAATTTGTAGGATTATTTGCTGACAATGAAGATGGCCAAAATAAATTGACTGACAGCAAAAAGAGCATAAAAAATATTCTGGAGCATATTCTTTCATCCCATTTATTCACTACTCATTTTGCTGCAAAGAGTTCTTTCTACAAGTGACAAAAAATGTTTTTGATGCTAAATTTAATTAGTCCTAAATCTTCTTCAGAACTTAGCTATCATGTCGTGCAGAGAATCATTCTTTATTTTCAAGTTTTGGTTGATTATTTGTGCTTTATTATTCCATATTCTGTGTGTATTTCTCTCTTGGCATTTGTCGCAAAATATTTTAATTGGCCTGTTTATTTAATGTTTTCCCTGTCTTTCTTAAAACCAGATGTTGTCTGATATGTAATAAATATTCAAAATACTTGTTGCATAAATGAGTATAAAAGTACGGATATAGAGCAAAAATGTAGGAATGATACAACAAGGTAAAGAATATGTAAAATAACATAAAATAAGACCATAATCTGTTATCTGTCGTCAAACTTCAAGTCAGCATTGGCCATTACCTTGGTTTGTCTTGTCCTGTCTTTCAAAAAATATGTCACTCCGTTGTTCAAACCTCTTCAAAAATTGACTTAAATAGACAGAGAATGGAAACTTCAACTGTTTTAACTAGCATATCCACATCAAGGAATTTCAACCAGGTTCATCTCTACATAACAACTTTATATACTAAATAACCAGTAATTTTGTCTATCTTCATAATATGGGCTATCATAAAGCTATTAAATTGCAATACAAAAATATGTTTAAAGTAACTTTCTGAAGAATATTCATTTACAGAAACTTAATGGACAAGACCATCTGAAATATGTCCAAAAAATACAAGGAGAAAAGTATATAATTGAGAAAAACATTGCGGTGATATATTAAGGTCTGCCAAGTTTCCCATTATAGCACCAGGTGAAATGTTCCCTTGGGTATCACTTGGCATGAAAGAAACCAAACCAGAAGAGAAACTAAACATTCAAAATGGTTCATGGTTTTATGAGTTACAGAAAGAAATTAGAGAAAAAAGATAAGGAAATTTTAAAATTTTCTTTTTAAAATCTAACTCCTATTATTTTAAAGAGTTTATTCTGATATAAAACATGATTCTAGTCTATTCTCTGGCATCATCAGATGGTGCATGGTCCAATGCATTGTGTGGAAATAAAACAGACACTTGAATGGTTTGAATTTTGAGACCACCATGACTTGAGAACTGCAAACTTATGGTGGCAAATCAACAAAATATTTTTAAGACAGAATTAAGTTTTGAGAAAGCAATATATTTTTTAAAAAGACATTTCTCATAAACATACACCTTTATAGTATGTGATTTACAGATTTTTTTCAAAGAAAATATGGAAATAAACATTAACTATTGAAGTATTTGCAGACTTTCTCAGTTTGGAACTAAAATTACAATTTAAGCCATCAGAAATAAATGTTGCGGGCATACTCTGACAATACTGCCATCTATCCAATTCATTAAAAGTTGCAACATTGATACATTTTTAGATTACATTGCTTTCTATGCCTTAGGGTTTCAACATTTAAATGAAATATTCTCATTTATTTTACTTTAAAGTCTCAGAATACTCTATTGAATTCACATTCTCCTTTGTGTACTGCTATAACATCACTTTTATAAGTTTGAATTCACTTAATTACTTTGACTTGATTATAGGAGTTTATTTGCTTGTTACCAACTTGTAATACTTTTAATTTCCTTCTCATTGTTTTCTGAAGTTATCAGTAGGAATATAAGCATCTCAAAATATTGCAGTATTCTTTTCAAGCACATTAGTTAAATTCTTCAAATCGTATGTGGAATATATTGACAAATTACACATGAACATTTAAATAACGAATCGGAGATGATGGCTAAATAAGTGATGAAGTAATGAAACCAGAAAATGCTGATTCAGCATTTAATCTTTCTTTGTCATAAAATGCCTTCATATTCTGTGCCTCAGTTTCCTACCCAAAGTCTGGTTTGGTTTGAAAAACCAATCAGCCTAGTTCTTTATTGCTGGTTCTGTAAGAAGAATAAAATACAGCTTCCTTTTGAGGTTCTATGAGCGTCCGGACATGTGGTAATAACTTAAATGTAAATACCAGAGCTTCTTTGCGAACTTAGTTCCACCTGACTCCTTTCTTCAGGGAACTAATTGCAGCATGACACCGACATCTGCTAGCCAACAATTTGGGGGATTCTGTGTTCTGAACCTGTACAAACTTGCAACTGATTAAGATAATAACAATGTATTTTCTGTTCCAAGTTGTAAAGAATGGATAATTCTTTTTTCCTCCTTTACTGTGACCTGACTCTTAGCACTCTTGTTTCTGTTTGTTGCTATTGTTTTGTATTGTTTTTCATTTGTTTGTTTTCTATTAGATTGTAGGAGAGGAGGAAAGCAAACTCCAGATTTGGAAATCTAAAGAGATCAATTTTTTCGGGTTACTTTTCAGAATTGTATAGACTCTGAGAGTCAAGAAAAAGTTCATCGCAACAATAATTATGATCTCTCACAGCAATAAAAAACTGACTATCACATGTTCTCACCTATAAGGGAATACTAAACATCGGGCACACAGGCACAAAGGTGGAAACAATAGATGTTGGTTGCTGCTAAAGAAGGGGAGTGAGGAGGGAGGATAACGGACACACAGTCACCCATTGGGTATCATGTTCACTAATGGTGGGGAGAGGGCTTTCTAGAAGCCCAAACTTCGCCTTCATGCAATTTACATATGTAGCAAAACCTCACATGTATCCTACAGCTCTAAAAGAAAAGACAGGGAAGGGAAGAAGGGAAGCAGAGGGAGAGAAGAAGGGAGGGAGAGAGAAAGGAAGGGAAGGAGGGAGAGTTTTGATCTCAGTGCTGAATCAGCAGTAGATAGAAAGTGGTGAGGAGGAAGGACAATCTTCTTCTTTACTAGTAACTACCTGTTGACCCTGTACCGAGATTTGCCTCATGCTCTGTGGCTTCAAAACTCATAAAAATCATAACTCATAAGGTGGAAATTTTTATTCCCACTGAGAACCTGCCAACATTTATGTCACAGAACATAGCCTGTGTGAGAGTAGGGTTAGGGAGTCAGTGGCCTTTCTGATTGAAAAGTTCCTGTTTAGCCAAGTACCTCATATTTCCATTTTACTATAAGGCATTCAAGTCTGTGCTGAGCTTTTATTCATTATTAATTTTTATAATGTGAATGCAATGCATATATTGAGCAATGGCCTACCTAGATGCTTGGATGAACCATAAAGATAGAGCTTCAACCTCAAGGAGCTTATATTGCAGTGAAGTAAGAAAGTAAATGTACATATTAAAGACTAAATAATACTGTATCTCATTTTCTCTGCCCATTTTAACATCTCGGAAATTGGCATAGTTTCTTTCAATTATAGTAGGCCAGTAGGCAGTGGTAATGTGTTATTGTCTATGCATGTATGCAACTTGGCTGTTATAGCAAGTTGATAGCTTGATAGCATGAGAAAACTACCTCAGTCTCTTGACATTTGAATCTATGACCCATTCAAAAACCATTTAAAGTTGGATTATAAATCCTAGCCGATGTGTTAAAAATGTTTTGTTGACACCTTCTGATAAGGTTTAAGAAATACCATCCCTAAAACTTATAGAAGGGTATTTATTAGGGTCTTCAAAAAAAATCCCAGTGATAAGGGTAAAATTTCTTAAAGTAATTTTATATCTTTACTTCTGTAATGGCAAAAGATGATTATATTGTCTAGAAAAAGATAGAAATATATTTATTTTACTTGCATTAGAAAATAATATCAAGAAACAAATAACACAATATAACTTAATTGGCAATTTTTAGTGTACACACAATAAAGAAGTGTCTGATAATTGAAGACCGTAGATTCAATGAAATTTTAATACAATTTCATTTGGTGATAAGTTCAATTATGATAATATAAGGTCAAGTGGCTACTGGGAGGGAGGCAGTGTGTTGAAAGGGAAGTTATTTCAGGTGAACTAGACTATAGTAATAGTCAGTGTTAGAAGAGTCAGAGAAGCTTCGCTAAAACTCCACTGAGTCACCTTGAACCTAAATACGATACGTTACAATCTGACAACGTAATTTATGCTGCATTTGATACACTAGTTGCTGTGCCTTTTCTGTTTATATTTCATTTTTGCTGAGGGATTTGCAAGTGTTAAAACCGTAGTATTTGCTCACAAGACAAGGAAAGGAAGGCTTATACTGGAGGGAAAAAACTGTTACTTATGAACATCTACTCTGCAGTAAATTAATTCCACATTTGTCCTTCATAGAAATATGCAAACAAAAACTTAGAAAAATACCAAATCAAATCAGCAAGATCTCTCTTACCAAAGCTCTCTGGTACCTTATAGCCTTGCCTTGTTTTCTTCCATATAAAGCTTGAAAAGAAATGTCTACATATTTTATTTGCATTGTTAACTTTGTGTGTGTGTGTGTGTGTGTGTGTGTGTGTGTGTGTGTGCGCGCGCGCGCGCGTCGTGTGTGTGTGTGTGTGTCGGCTTGGTACAGTGCTCTGTATATAAAAACAGTTCTGTATTCTGTAATTATTATCTATGGGCTTTTAAAGGTTTTTGTCATTTTAAGAAAGAAACTTCTTTAAACCAAGTCCCCTAGTCACACGAGTTCCTACCCAACATTTTCTTCTTTTTACATGGGTGCCAGCATTTAAAGAAAGTATTGTGACACAACAAAAATTGCAGGCTTCTGTTCAAATCCCAGCTCTGAACATAAACTAGGAATTGTGGAGAACATCAAAAGCACGACAGGCATAAAGGTGACTTATGTTGTACATAGGCCATAGCTGAGACTCAAACATAGATGTGATCTTTATTAGCAATGAAAAACCGATAATGATTGTAGGGAAACAAAGACAAACGTAGAATCATTATACTTTTAAAACTCTTTTGGAGTCTTAAGGATTTGGTTCTTAGATTAACTTTATTGGTAGGATGTGTGTTATTGCCCCCACTTAGTAGAGGGGAACACTGAAGTTTAGGAGCAGGGACAGTCCAGAGGCAAATTTCTGTCAAGAGGTAGAATCTACTGCAACGTTTTCCTGCCAGCAGCTCCCAAGGTGTGATTTCCAGATTTCCAAAATCCACTGAGGGAGTCCACAATGTCAGAAATACTTTTATAATAATAATCATATATTATTTTTCTCTTTCATTATGTTGACATTTGCACCAGTGGCATGAAAACAATGGTGGATAAAACTACTGGCATCTTAGTACCAGTTAAGGCCATGCCACCTAACTGCATTAATGGTCATCATTGTCTTCATCACTACACAAATAGGGTCAAAGGGAAAGCAAGTTTCACAAAACTTCATTCATGAATTAGTCAAATTTGTTAATGTTACGAATTTTGTACCCTTGAACTCATGTCTTTTTTATATCATGTGTGAAGAAGTAGGAAGAGTGAATAAAGTACTTTTTTTTTTTTTTTTTTGAGTTGGAGTCTCACTCTGTCACCCAGACTGGAGTGCAATGGCCACTCCCGGCCACAGCAGCCTCCACCTGCTGGGCTCCGGTGATCCCTCAGCCTCAGTCTTCCGAGTAGCTGTAACTACAGGCGCGCGCTACCACGCCCGGCTAATTTTTGATTTATTGTAGAGATGAGGTCTCGCCAAGTTGCCCAGGTGGGTCTCGAACCCGCGGGCTCAGGCAATCCACTCACCTCAGCCTCCCATAGGCGTGGAATTACAGGCTGAGCAACCGAGCCCAGCTGAATAAAGTACTTCTAGTACTTAAAGAAAAAATGCTTTACATAATTGATCAAACGGCCAACTTAACTAGCCTCTAAAGAATCATGGTATGTGATTTTTACTTGAAAATGATGGGCAAACCATGCTTATTCACACTTAGGTATTTGGCAGATATTTTCTCAAAAATGGATGAAGCCTCAACTTGTCATTTCAAGGGAAACAGTAGACAGCATTTGTTGTCAATGATAAAATGTGAAATTTAAGTGAAAATTATTATAAGTTTTGAAAGCTTATGTCAGTAATTGTGAGCTTGACAACTTCTGATAAGACTGAAGTTGATATTAGTAGATATTATTTTTGTCTTATTGCACAAATATGTCAAAATTGTTAATATTTGTATAATTTAGTGAACCATTATTTTCCAATGAACATGATGCTACAAAATCCTGTATAAGTAAAGATTTATTCAAAGTGCAAGACAGACAAATGGGTGGAAATTCAAAAGAATAAAAATGTTTATTAATATGATATAAGACTGAAGGAAACCAGATTATAAGGTGACAAGGTCCTTATATTCTTTGGCTTATATTCAAGGAACTAAGCCTACACTTCCTTTGTCTCCCCGACCTTTTAGTTGCATTTCTGTGGATAGCCAAGTGGTGCCAAGTCTGGCCTGGAACCTGCTCATCCTATGTGATTGCCTTGCTTAGCATAGATGTTAAGATATGCATAGTTTAGTTGTTGATACTTACCCTGCTTTTGTGATTTAACTCAGACATTAACATATCCTGCCTGTATGCTTTCGCCTTCCTTTGTGAGATTTTTGTCCTATATGAGGCATGCAATAAAAATAAAAAGTTCAGCCGGACTTGGTTGCTCAGCCTGTAATCCCGCGCCTTTGGGAGGCTGAGGTGAGTGGATTGCCTGAGCCTGTGGGTTCAAGACCCGCCTAGGCAGCAAGACCTCATCTCTACAATAAATCAAAAAAATCAGCCGGGCGTGGTAGCGCGTGCCTGTAATTCCGGCTACTTGGAAGGTTGAGGTGGAAGGATCGCTGGAGCCCAGCAGGTCGAGGCTGCGGTGGCTGGGAGCGGCCACTGCACTCCAGTCTGGGCGATAGAGTGAGACTCCAACTCAAAAAAATAAAAAATAAAAAGTTCTCTCTCGCTCTCAGCTACCTGGGAGAGGACCCTCCCAAGCCCGCTGTTTCTCTGTCTCTTTCTTTTCTCATTCCCTCCCCCCAACTCAGACCCTGCTGGGCGGAGGCTGGTCCCCTGCATCAGATTACATATTGCTATTAACTTATAAGCACCTACCACTAGCCAGGCACGGTGGCTCACACGTGTAATCCCAGCCTTTGGGGGGTGGAGGTGAGAGTATTACCTCATCCCATGGAATCGAAGCCAGCTTGGTCAATATGGCAAGACCTTGTCTCTACAATAAATAAAAAGAATTAATTGGGTGTGGTGGCGCATGACTGTAGTTCCAGCTAAGGCTGAAGTGGAAGGAGCACCTGAGCCCAGCAGATCGAGGCTACAGTGGCCGTGAGCATGCCACTGCACTCCAGCTTGGGCAACAGAGTGAGACTCTGATTCAAAACAAACAAACAAACAAAAACTACAACTTAATGAGTTTTAATATAATTTCAGATAAGAATATTTACAATTTTCTGAAGCGGTTACTTAAAAATACTCCAAAACTACATATTTGTGTGATGTCAGATATTCCTCTGATACCTCAACCGAAACAGCATATTCTAACCGATCGAATGAAGAAGTAGATATGAGTCTCCAGCTGTCTTCTATTAAAATAGATGGTAAAGAGACTTGAAAAAGTGCAAAACATTGTAACTGTTCTTCTATATTTTTAAAACTCAATTATTTTTCACAAAAACATTTATATTAACTTGGAATGGATTTGCTGTTGTTATTCTCAGGGCTGGCTTCCTAGGTTTGCAGCCAGGGAAGAGGCATCAGGCCAGGTACTCAGAAGTAGTCCATGCTTGTTTTAATGTTCTGCTATCGCCATCTTGAAATACTTTCCTTTATCTTTAAACGTGTTTTGTAAGTGAAGTCCACTAAGACAATGGAGCATGCTTGAGAAGAGGACGCATGCACAACACTTTCACCAGTCCTTGACATTCCATTAGTCTAGGCATTCACAGTGCCCTCTGAGCAGAGAATTCTGATGGACTCTCAATGCATGGGTGAAGGGTGCAGGAAGCGACCAGAGGGGCGGCTCCCAAAATGGCACCGAGCATGGTGAGGACACACCAGACAACAAAAGGCCCTAGGTCCCTGATTGTGTGTGCACAATTCCCCTGCGTGGGAAGTTCAAACCTGCAGGCCTCCAATCCTTAGCCAGCTTTGTTATGTGTCCAATAGGACTGTAACATGGCGTCGGCCCACCCTGTTCCCATGCAGCTCCTCCAATAGGAACATAGCACGGCCCCCTCCGGCCCCAGTCAGGCTAATAAATACAGCCCACTCCCTGCAACTCTCTCTCTCTTTTTTCCTCCCGTTACAGATCCTCTCTGTAACAGCCCCTTTAATAAATCTCTTGGTCCTGGCCGGGTGTGGAGTCATTACTGGCACCGAAATTCTTTCAATGGGAATTCAGTGAGATTCAAAACAAGTTCAGTCAAACAAGCTGCATCTAAGACTGAGAGTAGGATCAGGAGCATATGGGGACTGTCAGCTGACATCCCTAAGATGACATGTGCTCTCTTTGAACCAGAATTTTATTTAATTACAGACCAACAGTAGTGGCATTTTAAGATACACTAGCAGCCACAGAGCCCCCATCACATTCTTTTTCACTTGTGTCACTTCCTTTTATTACCAAGCACATGGTGACTCAGAAGGAAAGGAATAGATGGTGGAACTTGTAGTTCTTTTGTTTTCTAATCCTGATAAATTAGTAAGGCAGAGGTCAAGGATGTTGATAAAATGTGCATATATCAAGCGGTAAAAAAAAAAACAGTTTTGAGTTAGTTTGTGCTCTTTCTACCATTCTGATAAGAATGAAATACATATGGACACATGAGCTATGAAATGTACATTGTCCAATTTCATTTGTTCCACATAAAACTTTAATGTTCTAATATTTATAATTAAAACTGGCATTGCACAATGATAATATTGCTTCCAATAATTTAAAGTTTTAGTTTTCCTTTACTTATAATATAATGACATTCAATGGCAAGTTTTTTTTTTAATTGACGTAAACACAAAGAAAAGAAAACAAAGCACTTTTATTTCAGTACCTTAAGCAATATTTTTTCTGCTTTTGGAACAAAGGTCTCTGTGCCCTAGACCTCTCAAAAGATGTAGCTGGCCTGGTAATTTTTAACAAATAAATGTATAAGTACATATTTTAAAGTTTGTTCATTTTAACTTCTACTTGGCAGCGGTCATATATTGGATCCAGAAACACTAACTGGAGGAACTGATTGTGCAAATCTCTTTACAGGTTCAAGGTCAGTAGCTTCAAGCTGGTAGCTTGAAGTCAGTCATGATGGACCTGTTTCTAGCACAAATATCAGCAAGGTCACATATGGGGGCCTTTTCCGCCATTCATTGTTAAACATTTACCGGCATGTCACTTGATAAAACACCTGTAAAAAAAAAAAAAGCTCTTTGGTGTCCCCAATATGTTTTGAGAACATAAGAAGTCTGAGACTAAAAAGTTTGAGAACCACAGTTTTATGCAATACATTGTTAAAGACTGTGACATGGACTGATCAGTTACTTATTCATTCCTTCAGAATCTAAGACATGTAAGTTTTCAGGGTCAAATAAGAAAATTATTGATTTCTTTTTATTCAGGATATAATCCCCAAAATATACCTTCTGCTATTTTTGAATACACACATGCACACACACACACACAAACACACACACACACACACACACACAACAGAAGCATACACGTTTTTCTTTCTAAAAAGCCCTTACCAGCCTATGAGTCACCCCGCCCTCCCTACAGGAGAGAGGAGGGTGACATGGGAAATAGGTCCTTTATTAAGCAAGTTTCCTTGCAAAGTGATGCCCCTGTTCACACTCAGTGATCCACATCTTTTCTGATTTCAGCACCTGTGCGTTTCATGTAAATTCCTCCAAAATGAATAGCAGGTCACACACTGCATGGAATTTGAACTTGACGCAAGAACCATTTTGTCAAAGCTTTACAATAAGAGTCCAAATATAATCACTTCCTTTACTGCTCACTGTAATAATATTAATCACACAGATTCTGTCCATATTTTCAGCTTTCCTTTGAAACTAATTACCAAAGTTCATGTCATTCCTGAGCAAAAATGGAGGCCCCTCTTATTTTCTTTAATGTACTTATCTGCAGAGATGATGTCACAGCCTCACAAAAGCCCCTCTACATACACATCTGTAAAATGTAAAAATCTGTGTAATCTGTATACTTGAAAAAAATAAATGAAAATTGGGGGAAATGTACCATGGTTTTCAATTGCTTTCAATTACCATTAAACCTTTCGGAGAATGATTTGCATAATGTTTCATAAACATGTAGGCAGATTAACCTTTTTTAGTTAATTTATTCATTAGCAGTAAAAATTCAAAGCACCTCTTATGAGAAAATAATGTCATGCTGTTAAATTACATGGAAACAAAGCAATTGGGACATACTTGCCTAAGTTCGCACTGTGTCAGAGCACAAAAAAAAAGTAGAGAGAAAAAAAAACTGGTGCCTGTTAGCAGAGTGTTGATTAAATTGCTGGTTTGTGAACAATTAGTGGTATTACTAGAAGATTAGGTGAAGTATTAATTAGAGTTAGGCCAAATGACTTCTGAGGAGTAAAGATACCTCTTCCAACTGCACTGAAGGTGAGACAGGCAGGATGCAGAGATCCTGAGCCTGTTCCAATTTTCTCACACCTGCAGGCATTAGGAACTGCAGGACCTCAGCTCAAGGCTTGAGTCTGGGTGCGTATGTAAGCTTTTTTAAAAAAGCTTTATTTTAGTCACTATGCCTCAGGATAAATAAAAATATTCTATACACTCTGACTAATGAGAAGTCAAGTCTCAGCCCTGAAATTGGTTAAGCTGTGAGTCAAGCTGTATCAGGCAACTACTGTATATTTCTAGGAAGCTGGAGGTCAACAGGAATTTTAAGAATGATTGACCAAAACAAGGTTTAAAAGGAAAAAAATATATAACGATATGTGGAATAGGAAGTCTACGAACAATTCATCAACCACATAAAGATGAGATCCACACAAGGCAAGGGGAATAGGAACGTTCATCTAGCACAGGGAAGGGAAGGCTCTAGGCTCTGTCAGGTGGGAAAACTTGGTATGGAATTCTGGCCCCAAGAGAGGGAAGCTGCTGACTTCAGGAGAAATTTTATTTTTAAAAAATCCCATCTAAAATGACAGAAAAATATTATTGTTAATGTTAATAGCAGCAGCAGCCACCAGAAGTTCAGCTCTCTCTGAGTTCATGACCTCCTTCCACCTCATCTTGCCCCTTGTGATGCTCTTCTTCCTTCCCTTCCTGCCTCTCTCCCTTTCTTTCACAAGTGTGTGTTGTCAGTCTATAATGTGAAAGGCTTGCACAGCAAGCAGCATTTGTCTGAACTTTTGAATATTCCATTCTTCCATAGGAATCAGAGTCGCTTATTCATATGAAATTCCCAAAGTCAGGAATTCGTTTGATTGTTATTCACTCTGATATTTATATTTTATTCAGAGGATGTCCTTCTTCCTTGTATCACACCACAGCAAACTCTCTGACAAGAGTTCAAGTTCCTGAAGGATTGAGTTCATGTTTTATTAAAGTTGATATCTTCAGTTATCTATCTTCAGGTATTTTGCACAATTCTGTGTAATGTCTTCTTGTCTTTAATATATGCCTGTTAAACTAAATGTTAGGAAAAAGAATGAGCTCTTCCTTTTCTTATTCCTTTATTTATTTTGTATCTGTTAAGAGAAGAAAATTAACTGCAGCAAAAGAGTTTTGTTTTTAATTAGTCTTTCACTATGTCCAGCTAAAGAAGAGAAATGACAATAGTACTGGGCTTCCCCGACTGTTTCATCAGATAACTTATGACTTATTATTTTGGTTAGGGGAGCCCATAATTTTGTATCTGTATGTTTCCTCATTGCAAAGATATGAATATCTACTGAAAGTAAAATTGAAGTAAGACACGCTAATAAAAATTCTATAAATTGAAGTGTCTTGAAAATCAGCTGACAATAAGTTTTTCTGAAATATGAACATAAAGAAAAGTAAGTTATAAACTTGAGTAATTTTTGAAAAGTGTGTTTGATGAGGCAATAACAAACTTGTAGAGATATATTATACCTTAGGTTACAAAAGAAATATGCTGTCCTGTACCTTGGATATTAGTTTATCACAAAGTTAGTTATAAGCTGTAAAATATATTCCAGATAGAGTTCTGGAAGTTAGTTTCAGGAAAGAAGGTGAATATAGCCCCAGATGTGACAGCTCAAGAATTTCTATATTGAGTACACTTTAAGGCCGATGACTAATGTTACCTGCATGCTATTCAAAACTCTGCTTTTACTTGACACACACACGTACACACACACAGAGATATACATACATACATATATACACACATTTTCAAATGTATCTTATACATGCATGTGTATATACATATATACACATACATATATACATTTTTGGATACACACACTTGTATCTAGTACATGTTACATGTATACATATACTATATGTATATATAAGTATATATATATATACATATATATATGTGTGTATATATATATATATATATATATATATATATATATATATATATATATATATGACCTTGGTCACCTGCCCAAAGAATGAAGCAACAACTTAGTAGCCACCTCCTCACATACTGTTTCTTCCCTCCTCTCCTGCCATATCTGAGGCGTGAGTTCTGTCCTTCCTCCAGCTGACCAAGAACCACCCTTGTCTGGCTCAGAACCCACATCCACTCAACATTAAGCCTCTACTACTACCAATACCGCATACCCATCACTTCTGTACCACTTCTAGCTTGATTCCAGGTCTGTGGACTCACGCCCAAGGTTTTGCACAAATTAAGGCCTGCTATATGCCCTCGGAAATCTGTACTAGCTCCCTTTACTCTATTCTAGAATGAAGACTAGACTTTAGGCTTGCTCCCAGGATGATACATGTCCTGTCCCTGTTTTCAATTCTCTTGAGGGCCTCAATGACACTGCAATAGAAAAAGGTCTTGCAAATGGGAAAGTTGAATAAATGCATGAATTGTCCCAAGGGTTTCATACAAATGCATTAAAATATGCATATATACTGGTGGGTATGGAAAGCTGGCAAGTATAAAGGTGTTCAAAGTGCAATACAGTGCTATTATGTAATCAATTATGAGATAAAAAGCTACTACCCACACATCACTGAATCATTTGTTCCAGAGGGCAGGTAGTATTGAATCCAGGAACCAGCACCTGTGCCATCAATGCCAGGCTCGAGTAACATTGTAGCCAGCCCTCTGTCTCCTATTGCTGATGATCCTTCAGCTCTGCCGTCTCCCCACTCTCCTCCCTCCTCCAGTCAGTAACTCTTCTTGCGTGTTCACTGGATACCAGCTCCTGTATGCCACGTGTTACGTGTACTGTACTACTGTACTTTTCAAGGTACTATACTGTAAGATTAAGAAAGTTTTTCTAGTCGGGCTTGGTGGCTCAGCCTGTAATCCCGCACCTTGGGAGGCTGAGGTGAATGAATTGCCTGAGCCCGTGGGTTCGAGACCCGCCTGGGCAACTTGGTGAGACCTCATCTCTACAATAAATCAAAAAACTAGCCAGGTGTGGTAGCGCGCGCCTGTAGTTCCAGCTACTTGGAAGGCTGAGGCGGAAGCATCACCGGAGCCCAGCAGGTCGAGGCTGCGGTGGCCGGGAGCGGCCACTGCACGCCAGTCTGGGCAACAGAGTGAGACTCCAACTCAAAAAAGAAAGTTTTTCTTTATTTTGTGTGATTTTTGATTTTATCTTTTATTTGTGTGAAAAGCATTATAAACCCATTACAGTACAGTACTATATAGCTGATTATGTTAGTTGGGTGCCTAGACTAACTTCATTGGACTTACAAACAAATTGGACTTATGAATACACTATCAGAAAAGAAATGATTCATAGGAAACTTGCTGTATTTAGAGATGGAGACTCGCTTTGTTGCCTAGAATGGAGTGCAATGGCTCTTCATAGGTGTAATCCTAGTACTGATCAGCAAGAGTTTTCACCTAGTCTCTGTGTTCACCTTTCTAAGAAACAATGTTTTTAACATCTTTATAAACCTATTGTAACTATCTTACATTAACATATAAACTTTAGGCTACATTTAAAAAAATTAGACAAGTTTTAAAGCAATTTACTTTTTAGAACAAGCATAACATAAGGTGGATACATTTAAAAAGATAAATGCTTTTAGATTAGAGACAGTTCTGTTTCTTAAAGACTACACAATGAAAGTTGTAAAAGTGCATTTTAAGATAGTTTTAAATGACATTAGAAATATATATTCAAAAACTCTTAAATAGATTTTTTAGAATGAAGAAGAAAACTCTAGACAATTGCCTTAAATAGTAAACAGTATGACGATAGATAATCATTAGTAGTATACACACAAGCAAAGCAATTTAATTAAGATTCTAAGCAAGAACAAATAATAGATCCAATCTCTATCGAAGTAACTTCAGATTTAATTTAAACTAATAAAAGAAAGCACTTAAATATTTATTTTTGTAGCCCAAACTTAAAATTATGACTAAAAACAATACTTGAATATTTGACTAGAGAAAGAGTTGCTAAATCTCAGTTCCAGTGTTGGTTCTGATATTTACAGGATTTATGGTCATAAGTAGCAAACTAAAAATAGCTTTGCCTTATTTCTGACTTTTTGAAGATGAGATAAACTTCAAGCGTTAAAATTTTGTGTCTCAAATTGAAATTTAAAAATACACATAATTTCTTAAAATTGAAAATAAATTGCTAATTATTTTTATTGAAAAAGGCTTCATAAGATAAAGTCAAATTTGAACAGAACATTAAAGTAAGCTGTTTCCCAAAAACTCCATGGCCCATTGTTATTTAGTTGTTGCAGTAGATCAACTATCTCTGCCGCTTTCCCTCACCCTTCAGTTTTTCGCAAAACTCCTCAAAATAGTTATTTTGTCCTCGTCTCCAATTCTTTACCTCCTACACTCTCAGTCATATTCATTCTAAGTTTTTATTCCCTCTTTTCTTTAAATCCATTTTAATTAAAGACACTAAATGACATCAAAATTGTTAATTTCTGCAGTCAGTTTCTAGCTTTTCCCTCTGTCCGTCCATCAGCAGTACACCCACAGTTTCTCACTGACTTCTTCTTTAAGTACTTTCTCCAATCCCCTTCTGATATAGCCTCTACCCATGGTTCTCTTATGCTCCCCCCCTCCCCCGGCCTTCGTCTCCTTTGCTGGATTCAATGATTTCCTGTTCTAAGATGTTGGCCTATCTCTGAACTCTGTCCTCAAACTTGGCTCTATTGCAATGACTTCCAGGAGGAGTAATTCCATGAACATAAAATCCCATGACTTTAAATACCATGAATATCCCAAGGATTTCAAAATATCTATCTTCAAGTCAGGCTTCTCATCTAAATACCGACTCATATTCTGTTGCCTCCATGATATCTCCATTTGGGTGTCCTGTTGCCATCTAAAACTCAATAAGTCCCACACTCAACACTTGCTATCTCTTTCCAACTTTGCTTTTCCATCTGTGCTGCTCACCCCTACAAATGGTACTACTTCTACTGAACAGTTCAGACTCCCAACCTTGAAGCCTTCCTTGACCCACATTCAATACATAGGAAATTCGGTTAGTCAAAACTCTAAAACATATGTTATGTCCGAGCACTTCTTATCACCTCCTATGCAACCACCCTCATCCAAACTATAATTGTCTTTCCTGTGTCTTTAGCAATAATCTGTTAATGGTCTTCTAGCTTCTGCTTTTGTCCATTTTGTCTGTTCCCCATGAAGTAGAATGAGCCTTTAAAATGTACATCAAGCCGGGTTCCGTGGCTCAGCCTGTAATCCCGCTCCTTTGGGAGGCTGAGGTGAGTGGATTGCCTGAGCCCGAGGGTTCAAGACCCGCCTGGGCAGCGAGACCTCATGTCTACAATAAATAAAAAAAAATCAGTCGGGCGTGGTAGCACATGCCTGTAATTCTGGTTACTTGGAAGGCTGAGGCGGAAGGATCGCTGGAGCCCAGCAGGTCGAGGCTGCAGTGGCCGGGAGCGGCCACTGCACTCTAGTCTGGGCGACAGAGTGAGACTCCAACTCAAAAAATAAAAAAGAAAAAAGGTACGTCAAATCATGCTACTTCCTTGGTTTCAGACATACAATTTTCCCCATTAATCTTTTCATGTTTTATTCAGCAGAGAAGAAATATGACTTAAAGAACATGTTACAGGTGTGGTCTGGTCCTATTGTATAGATGGAAAATGATTAATCTCTCCTTTGAATGACCATAAAATATGATGTGTCTGTTCCACACTTCCTCCAGTTGTTCATCCTCTCACTATACTTTCATTAACTTTGCATTCTTGGCTTTCTAATTCAGTTTTCTTTGGTTTCCACAAAGAGTACTTCCATAAACGCTGCACATTATTTGTTTTATCATCATCATCTATACATTCCCAGGAAAGTAGGAAAGCAGGTTAAGAGAGTACAATAGAAAGCAATGTTAATTATTGGACAATTCAGTGGTGAAAATAACAGTTACCCTCCTCAAGTTCAAGGTCAATGATACGATGTTCCTGTATTAATACAAAATAAGACTTTTACATATTCATGTGACTGAAGGAGTTGCCTGAGGATCACAGAATAACTTGTGATGAAAACGAAGTAAGTTTGAATATTAAGGGCATGGATTCCATAACCTGTAAGCTCTTCTTGAGTAGAAGTTTAACCTCTCTGTAGAAGAAGGGGTGGACCAAAGGAACAAAGCAGCTGAGAATGTAATTAGTGGGCATATTTTAAGATTCAGTGTTTAGTATATAATTATATTAATATTATGGGTTACTAATATTGTGCTTATAGATATGGAAGCAGAAAAAGTTGGCATAAAGAAGTTATATCTTGTAAAGTAGTTTTATTAAACATTCATGTCAATACAATCATTTCCTAATTGGAGCACTGGGTCACGTGTTCCCACGCCCTTTTTATTGAACCATTTTCTTTACCTCCAATTAAAGATCTCAGATAAAAATAAAGATATGTATATCAGAATCTTCTGTAGCCCTTCATTTAAATAAAGTAAGTAGCATCTGCAGGACATCTATTATGTGCACAGAAATTTGCTAAGAAAAATTAGTGTGTGATTTTATTTATTCCTTACAACAACAAAGAGAGGGTTATTCTCTCATTTTACATAGAGAAAAAGACCAAGAGTAAATAAGTAATCTGCCATAGTTCAATGGCATCACTGAGACACGAGGCACGGTAGTCCAATATTTGCTGTGCTGTGCTAAGGGAGTCTTCCTAGCAGAGAAAGTCATTATGGGACTTGAATGGTTTTAGGCTTTAGTTTATACCATCTCACTGTTGAGCATCACAGAGATTCTATTCATTTTCATATTAACCTCCATGACTTGGGTACTGAAAAATGAGCATAATTACTTTTTTCACACTACGCCATTAACTGTATCTAGAACTTTGACCAAGAAAATTGGGTTCCATGTTTAGTACCCCCAAAAGATAAATAAGTTGATATGAAGGTATATTTTAAGAGACAATTACAGGAACTATTCATTTAGGCGTTATCAAACTGTCTCTAAAAAAATCTTTTTTTTTTAACCCTGATCAAAATACTAGTAATGTTATTTCGTCTTAGAAAAATTGTCAGGTATATTCTACATTTTGAAAGTTTGATATATAAAAATTTAATTTTTAGAAATGAATTGAACTGTCTTCATTTTTCAGAGTGGATCACTGTATTGGAGTGTTGCGGGTGTGTGTGTGTGTGTGTGTGTGTGTGTGTGTGTGTGTGTTTGTATGTGTGTGTGTGTGTGTGTGTTTGCATGTATTTGTAACATGTTCCTTTAAACTACTTAAACCATGATTGCATTGAAAAATTTTAATTAACACAAAGTTTTTCAAACATGCCATTCTTTAAAAAGAAGCATCAATCACCTAGAATGACAGCTAAACTTTTAAATCTTTACACCAAAAGCGTGTTGTAACATTAAAATATTTAAAAGTCAGCTAAGTATATCTGTACATTAATTTGATGTATACTATATATAAAATATATTGTACTCACTGGCCAATGAATGCAGTGCACCATTACTTGGTAGAAATTCCTCTTACTATCACAACTTAATTCATTTTAACTTATAATTATTTGAAGACGTTTAATCTGCTCTTGGGGAAAGAGTTCATTTATTATCTTTTTAGGTTTGCTCAAGGGCCTAGAAGCAGAGGGATGTCCTAGATGACCTTTAAAGATCCCTTCTAGTCCTAGGACTCTGTCATAAATTAAAGTTTTATGACCACATTATGCATAAGCATCAGTGGATCTGGAAGACAATGAGGATGAAGTCTGTGCTCAGACTCTCCCTCTTAGTATTTATGCTTCCTATTCATTTCATGCATAACTAATTTCATATAGCAATTGGTAATCGCATCTTGGTAATGACACCACAGGCATCACAAAACAATTGCAATCATGGCTGCAATTCATTGTAACTACAGCTAAATGCCAGCACTGCAGCTGAAATACCTCCCTGACCCGCCCAAATAAAGGATGAGAATAAAATATAGCTTTAAAATGGTCACCTTCACTAACTAGCTTTGAGTTCTAAATAGTCTGGGTTCTTACTTTTTTTTCCTCTGCATTTTCAAGGACATAGTGATTTATTGAGACAGTGAGGCCTGGAAGTTAGTCCCCCTTTTCAAATAAAAAGACACACTTTCCCCATTTATTCCACTCCACCAATGCCACCATGTTTGTGCAATTTTTCATTGCTTTACAGATATGTTGATGTTTATGCATAATGTGGTCATAAATAAAAAGATATATTTTTTTTCTGTCATGCATCCCATTGAATCAACAACAAATTCAAGCATAAGAAGTGATTATCATGAACACGTTAAACTCAAAGTCTGGTCTTTTCTCTGGGGTCTAAAGCCAGCATCTGCTGATGGTATCTTGCAAGGTTATTTGAAATGTGCTAATAACATTGTAATAATTAATAACATACATTTTATGACACTTTCAATTTTCACAATACACATTCAGTTCTTTTTTTTATAAAAGATAAAAAACTGTAAAATATATCTAGTCAATGTTTACCATTTCAAAATCATATATGAGAGATCAGAGGCCCCAAAAATCTAAGTAATGTTTCTCTTGTCTTCTAGATTAATTTCTCATTACTATAAAATTGAATAGCTAGATGGTATGAAACAATTCAGAAGCCCATGTATGCTGGGATGCTGAACCTGGCCTTGTGTCCTCCTGACTGATGGGAGCTGTTTCTCCCACAAACTCAGTTGGCCTTCAGCTACTCTGTGACTATACAAAGATGTTGATTGTCAGAGTTGAGTGGCCAATCTTTGTGATTGCATCCTTCATTCTATTAACTAATAGTAGAGACACTATATTTTTCTAAGTCAGAATTTCAGTGCATTGAATAGCTTCAAGAAAAAGAAGTTATTTCTCTAGTTCTTCTAACCTTGAAACAATTGGGTTCTTAGGTGAGTAAGGTTGGGTTTACCTTAGTCAACCCTTTACTAGTTACCATAAAAGAACAGACTTGTATATTTCACCGTGTATTGCTAACACTCTTAATTTTAAACCATATCTTTTTATTTGAATTAACATAGGTACATTTCAGGCAGTTCATAAATTAGTCTGTAAATGAACGTGACCAAGTATGTCTCCCAAACATTAAATGATATATTTTACTCCTTAAATATCAACCATTTTCATTTGTGAATTCTATTCTATTTGTCTGAATGGTTATGTTTTAATTTTTCCCCAAATACATACCAAATTTGTATTTTAAAAAAACAGACATACATAAGTTATTACTGACTTCAAGTGTTTCAAAAAGATGTTTGTTTTAGGTATTGGTGACATAGTAGATCAATGAGTAAATGTATCTACTGACATTCTCACAAGAGCAAGCCTGGTACCCCTAGAATGTGAATAATTTTATACCAGTGACATACACCAAACTGCCTTTGCATAAAGTTGTCAGCAGGAACTACTCCTCACTTGTCCAAAAGAATAAGAATTAAAAAGAGTAAGAGAGAATTAAACTTTTAGAGATGAAAAATCTAGAAATTTTGAGCTCATTTGTCTTTTTAGGGGAAAATAAGAGGACTAAAAATAAGAGGAAGGGAGGAAGGGATATATTGGCTTTTGAATTGCCAAAAGGTCACACTAACCAAATGCATTACAGCATTACAGGGAACAGAAGAATTAATGAGCTTTGAATCTCCCAGGAAAAATAGATCTGGGAACTCCAGTTTATATTCAAAATATTAAAGCCATAGAAGCATGTTCTACTCACCATAAAAAAATAGCAAACTTAACAATAAATATGATTTTGGACAAAAGAGTGAATGAAACTATATTAAAAAAGAATAATAACAATGTGAGTTTGTGTACATTAAATTATTGCTAATTATTAGCATCTTTATTTAATTTCATAATTATGCTTAATTTAATATTTGTTAGGTTTTGTGTCGACAAAATTATTTTTCACATATGTTGATTTGTTACTGTTATCTTAAAAAACAGTAAAATTCTTAGAGAAGGAAAATTGCCTAGTTCTGGTTCCAAATAAGTGGTGTCTTTGAAAAATTGTCAAACTTAGGGTTTACTAGTCAGTTGCTCTAAATCATGTTTTAAGTTTCATAACTATACTATATTCAACCAAAAACTCTTATGGTTGTGAAAATTGTATAGATAATTTGATCAACATATACCTGGACTTTGGTGCAAAGCACATTTTAGCTGGAGAGGAATTACTTTAATTCTTAAATCTACTCGTCATTTTATACAAACCATAGAATTTCAGCAATAATTCTTGGGAGATGAGTCTATTGAACAGTTCTTAACAGAAGTAAAGTTCCAGCATGAAGATTACAGACTTTTTCTGACACTTTAATTTTAATAAAGGATAAAAAGAAGCTGCTAATGTCTTAAGGGAAAATTAACTCACATGTTCTTGCTTGACATAAAACTAAATACCAAACACATGTTTCTATAAGTGCCATCTGATGCTGCCTTACTCCTGCTTGCATTTATAATAAGCCTACGGGTTTGGCCTATATAATAAACCCATGGGATACTGTCTTTCTTTCTTTCTTTCTTTTTTTAAGAGACAGGGTCTCATTCTATTGCTCAGGCTAGAGGGGAGTCGCCCAACTATAGCTCACTGCAGCCTTGACCTCCTGGGCTCAAGCAATCCTCCCACTGCCTCCTGAGTAGCTGAAACTAAAAGCACGTGCCACCATACCCAGCTATGACCAGCTATTTTATTTTATTTTATTTTTTAGAAATATAGTCTCAGTATGTTGCCCAGGCTGGTCCCAAACTCCTGGCCTCAAGCGATCCTCTCACCTCAGCTTCCCAAAATGGTGGGATTACCAGCATGGACCATTGCACCTGGCCAGGGATACTGTACTGCCATTCAAGAGAAGAACATATTTTTCTATATAAAGTTCATCAAAACAATTTCTAAAAACTTGTTTGTGCTGAATCCCCAGTTTCTGGATTACTGTTAAATTTTATAAAGCAATTTTCTTCCTTGTAATCATTTTGATGCTATAAAGCTTTCCTGCACAAAGAAGCACAAATTCTTGGTAGAAAGATGTGGTACAGTATCCATTTCAGAAGGAGCATGTTTAATTTGCATTATGATACACATTTCTTATTACTCTTTTTTCTTTAATTTGAAAATCAGAGGTTCCACAGAGCATTCACTGCTTGTTCCAAGTAGTCACTTATGGTAAATAGACTTTAATAATGTTTAAGGGGCATGGGAGTATCACAGGAAAGATCGATGACTAATGAAGCCCTCTATGTAATCCAAACCTTGCTCTAATACGACTTTTCCTTCCTACTTCAATTTGTTTATCTTTGAGATTGTAGAAAAATAGCCTCTTTCACATGGAGACAGACACTCTCCTTCTCCAGAAATGCCAATATCCTTTATTTGATTTGTTCTGCAATAGACCCTCAATCTGCCATGTTCAAATAACATTATGGCTTGGCTCTATTTTTCATATTAGAAAGTAATCAACATAGAATCAATAGGAAGCCATGTTTACTCAATAATTAATTAAATTTCCTAGAGAAAATGGATGTGCAATAATTTAGTAATTGTTCTTATTTTGACCAAGGTTTCCACAACCATCTTTAAAAGGATCAGTCTAGAAGTATGGGAAATCACTGGAAAAGAATCGCAGGAGACAGACAATGTGGCCATCAGATATGCCGGTACAAACAGTCACTGTGCTCAGAGCGCTTGACTGCTTCAACCAGGGCCAAAAAGTAGCCTTTTAAAGTGGATAGCCTCATCTGAAATCTGGGATACACTTATATTTCTTGAAAGTAGAGAAATTCCCTTCTCTCTTCTTTCATGGTTTCATGCAGAGAACGTTCCATTAGAAAATAGTCCTGGTTGGCCAGGTGTGGTCACTCACACCTATAATCCCAGCACTTTGGGAGACCAAAGCAGGAGGATCATTTGAGGCCAGGAATTTGAGGTCAGCCGGGACAACATAGTAAGACCCTCCATCTCTATTAATATGTTTATATTAATATATATACATGAAAAACTTTCTGCTAGCCCTTTTTTGTTGCCTTGGTCTCCAGGAAAGAATTGCTTTTCTGATTAATATATTTGGGGAAAATAGCTGATTATGGCCAAAATAACAACTTTTTCCCCATTTCCATATCTGCAGGAAGGATCTACTCTGGTCTCTGTCTTACATAGACCAGGCCCAATTTCTGCCCACCCTTGCCAGGGACTGGCTGAATCAGTCTGTCTAATTCTGACTTAAAAGTACTACCAAGTCCAGTGAGACCACAAATCTAAATCATCTCCTCTAATTCAGCTTTTTCAGTAGCACAGCTGCTATTTCTGTTGCCATCAATTTGACGCTTATGTTTATTCTTTTATCAGTTTTGAACTTGAATGGAAAGTGAGGCATTACTTCTTGATAGAGCAAAGTCCCAGTACCCTTCTCAGAGAGCCACAGTGCACATGAGTTTGCAGGACACACGGGCTTATCATCGTTTATCTTCATATCACCCAGTGTATATAACCAGAAGAAGCTGGGTGCTTATGTGTACACATGTGTGTGAGTGTGTGACTGCCTTGTGTGCCTGTGTGTGTCTATGAATAATATGAGAGCTGGCATATCATGGAACCCCATTTTAGCAGAATATATTTTGGAAAATGCTGGTGGTGGGAAAAAACTTGTTGTTATTCCTGATATTATCATGGACAATCTATTTACTCAAGTTGAACCTCAGTTTTCTTATACATTTTTTTTTCTTTTTTTAATTGTAGTCTGGCTTTGTTGCCCAGGCTAAAAACAGTGGCATGATCATAGCTTACTAAAGTCTTGAATGCCTGGCCTCAAGTGATCCTCTTGCCTCGGCCTCCCAAAGTGCTGGGTTTACAGACATAAGTCATTGCACCCAGCCAATTTCCATGTATTTAAAATGGGGATAACCAGATCAACATTAGTGACTTGTGGTGAAGGGTAAATGAAATAATATGAGGAAAGTTTCCAGCACAGTATAACATCTTCAATGAATATTTATTTCCATCTTGCATGACCTTCTCTCAAGTAGAGATGAGAATGCCACAAAACATGTAGCCTAATTTCACTAAAAATGTGATTCTCCTGAGTCTTGTGTCATTTAGCACAGGAAATTGTTGCTGTTACTGTTGATCTGGTAAACTCCCTACGTTGGGTCTCATACTAAATATCTAATTCCTCAACAAGGTCTTTCTTAATAAAAATTATCTCTCTCCCTTTGCACTTTCTCGTGTATCACTGCACAGATTATCATTTTTAATGTCCTATGTATTTTAATAACTGTTTGCTTAGAATTTATTCCCAGTAAGAATGCCATATTCACAAGGAAAGGATCTCAATCTGTTTGACTCAGTGCTGTATATTAAGGGGCTAGCACAGAGTAGGCAACACAAATTGGTTGAATGAATGAATACATTAAAGGAAAATTAAAGTGCCCGTAGAATCAAAGTATGTATCAGATAAGGGTAAGGGCAGACAAGACTTCTTAGTGCATTTTTTTTTCATTTAAAATATCAAGGTATGATATAAGATTCTGCTTTTGTTTTTTAAGGAAGAGAATGACCTCGCTGAACAATATCTCACTTGGCAAGATCCATTCTTTTAAAATCAATAAACATGTTCCAAAAAAGAATTGGAAAGGTTGCAGCTGAAATGATCCATCAAACTAGACTCATAAGGGCCATGCATGTCCAACCACGCACTCTCGTCCTGCCTTAGAGTTGAAGGTTATTATGAGAGTTGCCGTATCTGCTGCTCAAGGAGAATGGTCAATATTTATATTCAGCTTGGATCTCCTGAACACTATTTCTTTTCCCAGAAAGAGTGTATTTGGCCCTGTGAATTTCCCCAACAGCATCTTGAGTAAAACATGTCTGTAGCCCTGCAGGGAGGGCCACTCACTGAGGAATATACAATTTGCCTGAGTTCAAGGGTCATCTCTCTCTAATGACATGATTCATATATACATTGTCTTCTTTTGCTTTTGCAAATGCCTTCACAAAGAAGCGGCAGTGAAATTTAAAAGGTACTTACTTAAAATACAGATTGTTTGTAAAGTACATTAGCTAAATTTCAGCTGAGCCAAACTCAAATGTACTAAACCCATAAAAAGTAATACAATGCTTTATTACATCTTAAGGCTGGTAGCATCTTTTGTTAGGAAACCATCCCAAATCTTTCTGCTTTTCTCTTTAATAAATAGAAATAAAGAATGTTCAGAACAGACATGCATCAAATACTTTCTTGTGTGTGGTTTGAAGGAACAGAGGAATAGTTCTTTGATTTATTGAAGTCAAATCTGTTTTAGTGCACTAAGGGACAATTAACATTATAGATCATTCATTCTTTACTCTCAGGACACAAAAGCAGAAGCCTCAGATACAACTAGCTCTGTCTCCTTCAACAGCTCCAAAAGGGACTGGCCACTGTCAGATTTTTATCAAGATGACATACATATTTAAATATAAACATTATGGAAGTCAGTCGGATTTAGTGAAAAGAACGTAGACTTGGGAACCAGATTGAGCTGGGATTAAATCATGGTATAGCTATTTATTCTGTGCTACCTTGGGCAAATTATTTATACCACTCAGAGCCTCAATTTCCAATCTATAAGGTGGATAAATACTTTTTTTATTTGAACAGTTGTTTTCCAATTATAGATAATGTATAAAACATGTAAGCAGTACTTGGGCCATAGGGCATACTCAATCAAGGTTATCAGTATCATTATTATTACATGATTTAGAACAAAGTAGCAAGTTCAAACTCCTCTAGGGTCCTGGATAGGTAATGTACATGACAGAGATGGGCCTCATGTAAAAAGATTTGTGGCGACCATCATGAGAAGAAAATTCTGAGTATTGACAACAGCGTTAACAGTCACAGCTTCTTTTTGATGTCTGTTTCTTCAGTCAATTCAACTATCTTTCCTGTAATTTTAGTTTCTCACACAATTCTTATCTATACCTTTCTTTCATTTTCTTAAACACCTTCAATGTCTCCCCATCCCAAGTTTTTAAAAAAGAAAAGATAAAGAATAACAAAACTTGATTCCATACCCCTTCTAGTTCTATTTCTGCTCTCCTCATTCTCATGCAAACTCTTTGAAAGGACAGACTTTGCTCCGTTCTACTTAATCATGCTCTCACTTTCCACCTTTAATTGACTTCTTTTCCTAAAACTTCAGCAACATGAGTCACTGAAGTTAGCTATAATGTCCTAATTGTCTGATGCAAGGGCTGTTTTACAGTCGTAATCTTACATGGACCCATTCTCTGTTCCATGGATGAATTTTAAAGACCTAATAATTTCTACATTTAGTCTACGGCTCTACAGACTGTAGACTCTTTCAAATCACCTCAACATCCTCAGAGTTTCTGAAACAAACCTATGCTGATGATTCGTAAATATCTCTCTCTAGCCAGACCATGAGCTTTAGCTTCAAACTTTTACATACAAATACTTGCTAGGTTTCAGCCAATGTTCATCTAACATTTGAGCGCAGCATGTCCAGCACTGTACTCATTCATTTCTCCCTGAAATAATACCTCCTTTTGTGATCTCTGCTTTTGTGTTGAACCCCTGAACCTATGTGGTAGTGCAAGTTGCCGTGCAGGGAATCTTTGATCTCTCTTTCTTTCTCTCTCTCTCTCTGTCTGTCTCTCTCTCTCTCTTTCTCTCTCTCTTTGTCTCTCTCTCTCTCTCTCTCCCCCCTATCTCTTTCTTACTCAACCTTCCCAACATCCATCCATTGTAAAAGCCCATAGTGTACCTCTTAAGTCTTTCTCAAAGCTGCTGCCTCCTCCGTCACTATTCTTACAACTGCCATAGATCAGACTCCCATTCTCTCTTCTCTAGAGAACTACAGTTGTGTTTTAACTGATTGTCTCTTTCAGATCTTTCTTCATATAATTGCCGAATGATCTATCTAAAAGTAATCCTGATGATGTTATTCAACTCTTAAAACTTTTCTTTGGCCATCAATTACTTACTAACTCAGATCTACTTAACATGACAGTCACTGTCTCCATCTCTGTGACCTGCCACACTTGGTCATGGTCATGTCTCAGATTGGGGGTTTCCTGGGCATTGATTTGGCAATGCCAACCCACTGAACTGCATGCATGACTAAAGCTGAATATGAATGGAACCCATAAACCCAACACTCTACCTCTAGTAAATATACCCTAGAGAATTATGTTCCCTAAAAGACATTATCAGGAGTGTTCATAGCATTGTATATCCACAATATCCTCTTGAATCTGCCCAATATCCATATACAATAGAATGGACACAAAAGTAATCACCTATCTTTTCCCTGGAATACTATATTGTAATGTAAATGAATGAACTGCAAACAGTGATGGATGGCTTTTATTTATTTTTTAAAGTTTTGATTCAAGGGGTACATGTACATGTGCAGGTTTGTTACATGGATATATTGGGTGATGGCAAGGTTTGGACTCCTATGGAGCCCGTTGTCCAAATGATGTGCCTGGTACCCAATGGGCAGTTTTCAACGCTTTCTCTACTCTATCCCCACTTTAGTGGTCTCGGTGTCTGTTGTTCCCATATGGATGGATTTTAAAGACCTAACAATGAACAAATGAGGCCAGACACAAAAGAGCATATCCTACATCATTTTAATTATATAGTATTTATAAACATGGGCAAAACAAAACTGTGGCATTTAGAAATTAGAAGAGTGGTTTTCCTAGGTGGAACACCCACCAAAACCTCCAGAGGTTTCTTATCTTCCCCAGAATAGAAACCACAGTCCTTTAAAAAGATTGAATCAGCTACTTCTTCCATTACTATTTCTCTGACATACTTCCTAATAGTCTTCTTCTTACCTACTGCTTCAGCTACATTGATTTTTCTGGTTTGTCTTTAAAAAGTTCAGCGTGCCCCTGCCTCAGGGCCTTTGTACCTGCTATTGCCTCTGTTCTTAATGCTCATTCCTCAGACAGTTATCAGGTAGATATCTGTCATGTAGATATCTGAGGGTAGTTCCCTAATTTCATTCAGACTTGCTAAAATGTCATTTTCCCCAGTGAAGACTTATTTGACTATCTCCATCCAATTGTAATGACATCTTTCCCACACATCCACTAACACATCTTACCTCTTTGTCTAACTTCAGTCTTCTCTCTGGTTCTTTTAGCTATTTAAATATTATATATCATAATAATTTACCATCTTTATGGTCTTTCTCTTCCACTAGAATAAGCTCCAGAGGGCAGGGATTTTATATTTTGTTTGCTTTATTTATCACTCTATTCACAGAGCCTGAGAGAAGTTGTAGCATAATAAACTTCAGGAAATATTTCTTGAACTAATGAAAGAAGCAGTCATGTGTCCTAAATCCCAAAGCCTTATGAGCCAACCCAGCAACAAGTCACATTTCTTTTCTCAGAATAGGAATTAGAAGGTGCAGTCAAGACAGGGATGAGGGGCGAGTGACTTTCCTCGTATGGGAAGGGGCGGTAGGTAGGGACATATCGACTTTAGTCCCAAGTAGATACATTTACTTTTGGTTACTTTTTAAATAATTGTAAAATTTGTTTGAGTAGAAAATAGCATAGAAAACAAAACATGTCACATTTTGCCAATGGCATTGAAAACTGTAAACTGGACTGCTCTTGAACACAAGGGGGCATAGAGCAAGCTGTGCTGTATCAGTGCTAGTAACAGAACTATCGTTTTAATGGTGTGGGGTTGCCCTACTGGAGTAAGTTTCACTTCATGACTTTGAGTAATCATTCCTTCTAAAATACATAGGTTGAGAATTTGGACTTTTAGATATAAATATACGTGGTGAAGTACTTTGAAACTAAATGCATCACAATAATGTTGATCCATGCAGTAATCCTTTATTCCTGTGCATCATTCATTTTCTTCCTTTTTTTTGACAAATAAAGATGGTATACATTCAAGGCTTCTACATGAAGATTTGATATATCTATACTTTGTGTAATGATTATCTCAGTCAAATTAATTAACATATCCATCACCACCCAAGCTGTGCAGCATGTCTCCAGAACTCATTCATCTTGTAACTGAAATTTTGTATCTCTTGATCAACATGTCCCCAATTTCCCTGCCCACAGCCCCAGGCAAACACCATTCTTCCCTCTGTTTCTATGAGTTTAATTTTTTAGAGTTCAGATATAAGTGAGCTCATACAGAATTTGTCTTCTGTGTCTTCATTATTTCACTTAGCATAATGTCATCCAAGTTGTCACAAATGACAGAATTTTCTTTTTTTGTGAGGGCTCAATAATATTCCATTGTATATATGGGTGTCAAATGACCAAGTGGTCTAGGGTGCCAAACTCAAGATGCAGCCACCATTCTTATGGGTCCTGTTTGCCATGTCCCATTACTTTTGGAATGGGTCCATGGATGTCAGCATGAGCTGCCTGGTGGAAACACCTGGAAATAATAAAAATAATGCTGATACCTGGATCCCACTGTCAGAGATTCTGATTTGATTGCTCCTGGTAACAATTGAGCATCAGGTTTTTATTTTATTTTTTCCTTAAGTTATCCAGGTGATTTAGTTAAGGTATAGAACCACTTGTCTACATAGTTAACATTTTTAATTTGTGAAATACATAAATGTTTCTTTGGTTTTTTCTTCCTTTTTGCATTCATTTTTAAAAAATTCTTTCCACAAATATTGGTTGAGACCAGTTCAATAAATGAGTCAGCACTTATTAACAGCCAGGTGTAGACTAGTAAATACCACTGTTCTGAACACTCCCTAGTCACTGCTATCGTCACTTATAGTCTATTCCCTTGCAAAAATGATACTGTCATCTAACTGTGTTACAGCTCAGATAGAATAATCTCTTTGAATAGTTGGAAGAAGTTGTCTCTAGCCATGAAGACAAATGACTCTGAAGTGAAACTGTGGGGTGTCAGAATATTAACAGTGACAAGAAATCTCCCAGATTTTTTTCCATGCACTTCCCCACCAGAAACCACATGAGATTTTCTTTTAGTTCCTTCTTTGTTTTCTTCTTCCAGTAACTTCCATGTATTTTCCAGTTATCGTTTCATTGTTAAATTGTGAGGATTTTAAACGCTCACTCAGAATGGTACTTACACCTGAAGCATTTTTGTTTATGAACTAAGGGAAATGAACTGACCATTGAATAACTACATGTGATTTTGGCTCTTACTATTCATTTTCTTTCAAAGAGAGGTAGGAATGGAAATAGCAGATACTCAGGACACCAAAAAGGAAGGAGGGTAAAAAGAGGGTTAGGGAACAGAAATTACCTATTGGGCACAGTGTTTTGGCCATCTGGGACTCAATCCCTGCCATTACACAATATGTCCATGTAACAAACATGAATATGTATCCCCCCTAAATCTAAAATAATAAAAAAAAACAAATAAATAAAGAGAGGTGGGAAGATAATTGCCAAAGGCAAATCCCTCTAATAACATATAAACACTTAGTAATGTTCCAACTCTCGCTAGAATTTAATGAAAACACAAGTAATAGCACAGTATATCAAATTCAAATAAGACAACTACTGCTAATCATTATGATAACTCACATTTATACATTTATTGAGCTTTTTTGTTAGGCAAAAAAATTATTTACATGAATTATCTCATTTCTTTCTCAAAGGATAAAAGTGAGGTACTATTATTATTTGTTTTAAAAGAAAAGTAAACGAAGCACAGAGAATTGACACTTGTGTACTGACCTTTCTGTGTTAAATAAATGCACATGGACATGGATGTCCTTTTAAATTTAGATACCTACTCAAAATGCCTTTGTATTTGAGCTGCAAACTCTTCAAAGCCTCAAACAGCACATCATTCTTCTTGCTTATTTTATAAAGAATGGCCTTGTTTTCCAGTTAATGTTGTCATGAGTCAGGTAGTTCATGGGTTTCAATTCAGCAAAATTTCCAGAAGAGAATGTTTTTATATGTTTTATATAAAAGTAGGGATGTCAAAATCTAATCCATGGTATCAGAGTCTTGCCAGAACGTTGTTCAGACTGAATAAAAAACACAATCTCCCACGGGGTTCTCTTCCATAATGAAATCATTGAGATATGAAGGGCCCTGGGAGGAGAGGACTTTTCAAGTTCTAGCCATTGGCAAATAAGAAACCAATTGAGATTTGTTTTTAAAAGAAGATGGTGTAATATTCCTATAGTTTGATATTAGGAGTGAAGCCAAAAACCTAAATTGTGGACCATCTGGAGAAGAAATATAATAAAGAAAGCCAAAAAAAATATAATTACAACAACTGGCTTAGAAATAACAACTGCATTTATTAAGAACAGTCAAGTAAGGATGTCGAGAACAAAATCAGAGTTGAATTTCCATTTTAGCTTGATTGCGGGAATAAGAAGGAAAAATGCCCTTGTGTGGAAAGTCAACCCCATGAGCAAGAGATATGAAAAGAATTTGGTAAAACATCAGATATAGAAAACCCACATTTAAAATTCTGTCCAATAGTTTTTTCAAAAGAAATAAATAATGAAAGGGTATTAACCATGAGAAAGTCTATGGTTCTACCCGGTAGTGCAGAGTTAAGAAAAATATGGTCTTTTTTTCATAAACTTAAATCTGACCTTGTATAGGAAAACACAAGTCCACAGAAATCAAGAAGGAGAGTTGTTTAAGAATATTAAAGTGTGGTTTCATTTAAGTATTTTTTTCAAGTTGGGATCTCACTCTGTCATCCAAGTTGGAGTGCAGTAGCATGAACGCAGTTCACCACAGCCTCGATTTCCTGGGCTCAAGTGATCCATCAGCCTCAGCCTCACGAGTAGCTGGAGCTACAAGCAAGCACCATCATAGTGGTCTAATTTTTTTTGTTTTTGTTTTTCAGGGATGAGGTCTCACTATGTTGCTCAGGCTGTTCTTGAACTCCAGGGCTCAAGCTGCTGTCTGGTCTTGACTTCCCAAAGTGCTGGAATTATTGGTATAAGCCACTGCACCCAGCCAAGAATAAAATTATTAAAATAGACTTAAGTGTGGTCATTAAAAGACAACCTGTAATAATCAAACAGACCTTCTCTACTTCCTAAAGTATTAAAACAGGGACCCACTTAATTGATAATTATAAGGAACATATTAGATGTACAGAAACCCTTAATTCATTCAAACCATGTGGCAGACACCATGCTAAGCATGATTACTGAAATAAATAGAAAAATACACACTTTTTCCTCATGCCAGATTTGAAGAGAGAAAAAATTGAAGGATTTTCAAAAGAAATAATTAATGAAAGGATATCAACTATATGTGAGAGGCTATGATGAATTCTAACCGGTATTGCAGAGTTGAGACAAAGATAGTCTTTCCTTCAAGAAGCTTACATCTGACCATGTACAGAAAAAGATAATGATCACAGAAATAGAGGGAGAGAACTGATTAAAAAAATAAATGTGTAGTTGAGTTTTTTATGACTAAGATTCTTTTAATCATCTTGATTTAAGAAGCAACGAATTGATTATTTTTTAAATAATTTTTAACGATTAAGATACAATGTGACAAAAAGGAGGATTGCTTCAGTGAGAGAGTGAAAAACAATACTAGAAAAGCTTCCAAGAGTAGATTTACCTACAGAAAACTATTCTTAGGAGGAGGACAGGCAGTGTGTGAAAGATGCATTAACACAAACTTAGAACCTTAAAAGGAAAGGTTGGTGGGCTCATCGAGAAAACATCAAGTAGTTTGCTATGAGTGTATTAATAATGGTGGCAGATGATTCAAAAGCAGTAAGGGAATATCAAGTCAAATCAAAATGAAAAAGAGTTTTGACTTGAGATTGATAGGGAATCAATAATTGATTTTCTGTGGGGAAGTGATACAAACTGATCTACCTTTGTATAACAAGCTACATCTAAAACTTGCTTATGTGGCAAATTAATCAAATCTAGTCATTTAGATTTTAGATCTAGAGAGAGAGAGGAGTCTAAAATGTATGATGAAAAATGTATGTGGATCTCACTGCTTCACCCTTCTGTGGTCTTTGGATATTTACATGTCTCAAATATTCACTCAAACTGATATTGATTTTTGACTTGCTGTAAAATGTTCAGATACTTAGTGTCTATCCTTTCTAAAAATATACGGTTGGGGGGGAAACCTTGGAATTTATTTATTTTAAAATGTGTATTTATTCCTTTATTTTTACATGTTTAAACTTCAGTCACCTTAAATTACTCCTCTTTTGATACAATACACCAATGGAGACCATTTTTCCTCTACTCAAAACAATTTTTGAACTCATCAATTTGGATGACTTTTAGTACTTCTGCCATTTTTTGATTCACCTTTTCCACATTGGCAAAATGTCCCTTGGAGGACATTTTTCATCTTGGGTAGTTAAAAAGAAAAGTAATAGTTGCTCCAGGAAACATCAGGTGAATAGAGAGGGTGTGGCATGGGAGTCATGCCATTTTTGGTCAAAGACTGCTGAACATTCAGGGTGATGCGAGCAGGTGAGCTTGTAAATCACCCATCATGAAATGGGAAATGTGTTGAAATAATCTTCTCCCTCCCCCTCCAAAAAAAAAAACCCAAAACACTGAAGCAAAACACAATCTCTCACAACAATGCTAAATACTAGCTGGTACACTGATGCCGATGGGTTCCTAGAACACTCTCACCTAGAGGGGGAAGCCTGTACTACAAAGGATCCACCCTCCGAAAGACAACTCTGGGTTTTGGGAGTCCCTGCTCATAATATTGTATCCCTTTCAGCTGTTTGATTTTTCCAAAATCTATTATTCCCTTTCTGTGCTGCTGAGTCTGGGCTAGCCTGCCCGTGGCATTCTACCTGCTCCCTCCGTTCCGCCTCTCTTCCATTTGTTTTCTAGGACACGCCATGAAATCTTCAAATTTCTTAGGTGACGACTCCCTCTAAGAGAAATTCCCTGGGGAACACCCTGATCCACAGCCCCTCAAAACTCAAAGAAACTGTGCTCCATAGCACCTTTGCTATTTGCAGGTTTTAATTATATTTGGGTGGTGATTGACTTGTGCTCTTCTAGGTGACTCCAGAACGTGAAGTTCTCAGGAACATGGCCAGCTAAAAAGGCCTAAACCCTTGACTGAAAAGTCTGTCAGAGACTGCAATGCTTTTTCGGTGCACCAAGTCTGGTGTGAGGAATGCCCATCTCCCCCATGAGACCTGTTAGGGAAAACTTTCGGAATTGCCTGTGGTAGAGCCAGAAACAGTACATATATTTCTGGTTTGGGGCCAGAAATTGGAGTCTTAATTTTCCTGTACACACACACACACACACACACACACACACACACACACACAAAATAACCTTTTTTTCACCTTTAGTGTTTGCTTTTCCCGTGATGTTTGAAAGATTATTTTGAAGCCCTAGTGTCTATATCTGTTTGTATTTCTCCAAGTGGTGTTAAGGTATGATTGCTTATTTTGAAAATTAATGTATATTTTTCATATTTCTTCTTTAAAAGAGATATTATTTATAGTCATACAATGTGTTAACCTTGGTAGAGGCTGGATGAGTGTCTTACAGCACCCCCTGTACATTTCTTTACAATTAACTATGAACCTATAATTACCTAAAAACAAGTTTTTCCTAAAAAGGGTATTAGCAATTGCTCCAATTTTAAGATATTTTACTGTTTCAAAAACCTAACTAAATGAGTATTTTTTCCTCAGCACAGTTTGTATAGCCTAGTGACTTGAATGTATTGAGAATCTCATTATCTCTTGCCTTGACTATTGGAAGGATAATTATTGACCTTCTGGTTTTCAGCATCTTCTCTGAAGCACAAATCAGATCATGCTATTGATCTCTCCTTCACACTCAAAGCTTAAAGGTCCCTGTTAGGAATAGGATGTCCCCTTGACCAGCCTCATCTGAGACATCACCTT
Source organism: Cephalopachus bancanus (assembly GCA_027257055.1). Taxonomy (NCBI): domain Eukaryota; kingdom Metazoa; phylum Chordata; class Mammalia; order Primates; family Tarsiidae; genus Cephalopachus; species Cephalopachus bancanus. Next base: position 10,135,349 of record JAPVLO010000017.1, read on the forward strand.
CTTTTTCTTAGATTATGTCCTTCACCCCTTTCCAATAATTCTAGACCTACCAAGACTGCATGCACAATCACTCAGGTCTTCTTTTCACCATGGAATTCATTATCATATGCTGATCAGAAACTCTAAATCATAGTAATCCTTGTTGTTCATCATGAAATTAAAACATAAATTATTATGACAATTACTTAATAGCTCATTCTCAAATGTGCATTGTGGAAAAAATAGAGATTCAGAGCTACACACTCCTGAAACTACTTATTAGCTTTTATCCTTAGGCTCCTCTGAAACTCAGTTTTGTTGTTGTTTTTTTTTTTTCTATGAATGGGAATAAGCATACCTATCTCATAGGCTGCCATTGAAATGAAAACAGCTAAAAGATATGTATTATGTGTGGTACACAGATACTCAATAGTTATCACTTCCCTACCTTCATCTCCTAGGTGGCTTCCTCCTAATAATTTCTGGTAAACAAGCTTATTCAAACTGTGGAGGAGGAGAAATAGCAGGGTTTCTTGATGTCAAAAAATTTGAGAACCGAAGTCGATTTAAGGCTGCTTTTATAGATAATGCAGAAAAGAAATAGTCAGGATTCGAACTTGCACACCCATCTGAAGCCTTCTTCACTATGTATACAAGACTGCATGTGAATTTCCTACTTTGAGTGTTTCGAGTTTTAAAATGCAGGCATGGAAATTAGAGCCAAGAGCAATCTTGACCACCAGTGTTCTGATATTGACCTCAGAGCATTTTTGATGGAATGGATAGGGACAGCATTTGATTTGCATCAGCTTGAAAATAAAAACTCTGACACTCTTGGCAAATGTACCTGTGTGGGTCTCTTAGGTGACTAGGAGTGATGAAAAGTTAGAGGAAGATGGATTTTCCCGAATGATAAGGATAATTGGATTGGGGACACAGGTCTAGGCTCTGTCTGGTACACAATCTCAACTCTGACGTGAGAGTGCTCAGCTCAGTTCAGCTCAGCACAGACATTTCATGATGCACACTGTGGTTGTCTGGACCATCTCCCACCTCTGCAGCATGAACTCAGGCTTCAGAAACCAGAGTAGTCCCTAAACTACCTAAGGTCTCTGAAAGCTAGAGGTGTCTGTAATCAGATCCTACGATAACTCAGAAGAAATGTTTCTACTTCAACACAGTAAAGACCACTACAAGAATGTTTACTTTCACTGATACAATAATGGTTTTGCTAAAAATTAGCAGCTTTGCTTAATGCATTTGATTGATTTGAACCAATCAAGGTAACTGGCAACAAAGGACACAATTGTTTTATGGATTAATATGGACAAAGCGTGACAGTATCTATCTGCATTTACACACTCTACAAAATATATTCATAAATATATTTATTGGTAAATGAAGCTTGGAGTGATTTATATTGTTGTAAATACTAAAATTGAATGGAGAATTAAGTGTGCAACACATGTTATTCTTGATATGGCATTATTGATCTATTAACTTGAAGTTATTAATTTATCTTTTCTTTTATCATTTGGGAAAAGTGATGTTGGCATTAAGTGATAGTTAAGATTTTTCTAAAATTTAAGAACAAAGAACTAATATTTAAATCATGGCAGTGACACAGAGGAGGTTTTAGTAAACGTGTGGAAAACAAGTATACTATCTCCCCAAAAAACCTACATGGGAATTTGTCATTCATTAAGTTGTTCAGTTTACTGCAGGCCAGAATCTGGCCCTTAAAGTTGTAGATTCTAATTTTTTTTTCCCCCTCTGTGTAGCAAGAATGCATTCATCAGCCAAGATGGAAAAAAAAATGCTATTTTATAAAGAGAAGTAGGACTATCTTAAAGCCTGAAATATACCTATTAGCATGATCAGTTTATCTAGTCCATATATATCATCAGAAAACAAAATCTTAGATAATTTCTCCTTGAGTGTGAAGTCAGATCACAAGTTGCCAGATAGCCAGTTGAAAGGATTTGCCATGTATCAGTGTAGGTGGAATGTTGGCCATTGGAATCACTGAACACAGTGCTTCTCTCAAGCCAGAACTTTGCTGGAACTTTTGCACTTTGTCTCTGTGATTCAATTTTCTGTGCTCTCATGACTGTCCAATTCCATTTCTGATGACTATATTATTCTCTTAAATATATTAACATAGCCGAGCTCGGTGGCTCAGCCTGTAATCCCGCGCCTTTGGGAGGCTGAGGTGAGCGGATTGCCTGAGTTCGCGGGTTTGAGATCCGCCTGGGCAGCAAGACCTCATCTCTACAATAAATCAAAAAATCAGCCGGGCGTGGTAGCGCATGCCTGTAATTCCGGCTACTCAGAAGGCTGAGGCGGAAGGATCGCCGGAGTCCAGCAGGTCGTGGCTGCGGTGGCCGGGAGCGGCCACTGCACTCCAGTCTGGGCGACAGAGTGAGATTCCAACCAAAAAAAAAAAATATATATATATAGATATATTTAAAATATACATATATATTTAAATATATATATATTAGATATATTTAAAATATACATATATATTTTAATATACATATATATTTTAAATATATTTAAAATATATATATATTTATAAAATATATATTTAAAATATATATATTTAAAAAATAATTTTAAAATATATATTTTTTATATATATAAACATATTTAAGGAAATTATACATACGTCTTAAAGGGCCTAACTCTACATCATATATTTAAATTACTTCTTATGTATTAACATTGTTTCTGTGATCTAGAAGTTTAACTTTCAAAGAGAAGTCTTACTGTACTCTTTGTATATTCTAAAGGACGCCTCAATATTAACTCCTAAAAGCAACTACAGTTAAGAAAACAAACAAAACATAAAACAAATTTTTTTTTCATTGTTGCAGGTGATGGCCCACACTAAAAACAACGGGTTCTACTTATGAACTGCAGGGTGAGTGGGTATTAAGGTCTTTACAATTTACTGTTCAAATGCTGGAGGATCTTTTCTTCTTGTTTCTTTTGCTGAAGCCCATCCTGAGGGATTCACTCTAATGTTTTTAATCAGTCTATGAGGTATGTCTACATTGATTATTTTAGTGGGTCCTTGGCATATACAAGTTTAGATATATTCAATTTCTTAGTGTCATGTTTCTCTAAGTATTCTTACCTTCCAATATGTCATTTGAATTAAAAATTGGAAGATTTATTCTTATAATTTTAAAAATAAGTATCAAACAATAGAATTAGCAGACATGTTATTTTGAAAATTAGTTAAAGAGTTTGAGAATGATTCCCTGGTTTAAATTTGTTTCTCTGTCTTATAGAAAATATGAGTATTGTAGTTTAATCCTTTATTTTGTCCCTTTATTTTAAGAAAATATTGTGTGTAGTATGAATTTAGTCTTTAAAAATGAAGTTTTATTTAGTTGTTTATTGATTCTTAATTCAAAGATATTATCTATATTTTCTAGGTCAATAAAAAAATCATTTTTAAATTCTATACTACCAAATCATAATTTTTATGTGGGCACAGAAAACAAGTTGTCCAAAGATTTATGTTCCCCTTCATAGAATTTTCTTTTATAGGAAGTAGTTGCCTACCCAGGGACTGTGTTTCTTGATAATACTTGAATCTTAGTAAATCATGTGACCATTTCTTAATAATAGATTTTGAGTAAAAATAAGACATTCCATCTCTACACCTCTCCTCTACCTTCCACGTGAAAATAGAGTAGTTGAATGCCCTAAAAGATACTGGAACCACATGACCCCCCCAAAAAACACCTGAGACCTCCTATCACCACATGAAAGATCAGCTGCTCAACACCATACTGAGTTTTTGTGTGAGTGAAAACTTACCTTCTATTTAGTTCGTCTATACAATAGCTTATATTACCTAAAGCAGAACCTCAGAATTTTATAAGATAATATTAAAAGCAATATCAGAAGTAATTTAATTCACTCTCTTTTAAGCACTACACAAGACATTATTAATCCTGAGGACAAATTTGAAATTGGGGAAGGAGTGACTTTAACTAAGAAATAGATTTTTCCAAAGCTAGCATTCCAACTATGGTAAATTTATTGACCTTTTCCCCACTTATCCAGATGATTTCAAAGACCCTAAAAATTTCTGTTTGGGTCTGAACTAGAGGAAACAATATGGAATAAAGAGAGGAAAAAGAAAGGCTACTTTTTCTTGGATGGAATAAGGACATAGTATAGTGACTGAAGAATTTCATTCCTAGAATCCTCAGTCACCAACATGGTCGCAAGTGATTCAGGGTCTATGTTTAATCAAGATACAAATAAACAAAGAGTGTAATATCAAAGTGGAATGGCCAATACTGAGTATACAAAAATACCCTAAAATAGAAAAATAAAAGTTGAGAAATGACTGAGGAGAAGTCAAAGGAAATATGCCAAATCATGTAAATACATAGAAGCAGAGATCAAATTCTGGACCCCAAATTTTCAGTTCTATTCAATTTGTATTGGTTTTCTGTCAAACAAAGCTAATGTACTTGAATATTCATTATTTTAAATGCTTTTTTTGGATTGTGTTCAATATCCACTGTGAAAATCCAAGACTATATCTAAATAGTAAAAACATTTTTCCCCAGAGCCTTTACATGCCCTTAATTGCTAAAAATGCATTAAAAATAAAAACTCTAAACCAGTCTGCTTCCAACTTTGACATCAATGGAATTATTTGAATATACAAAAAAGGAAGATGAAAAGATGAGATCGTTATGACCAAACAGAGATACATTATCTTCTGTTCTGTGCTGAGGTAGGATATGTTCTCACTAAGAAAGTGACTTTGTTGTGACTCTTTGATAAGCATGAACACCTCTTTCCTGGTCACATATATCCTGGTACAGCTCAATGAAATGCCAACCAAGCATGCATAGATAACAGCCTTCAGATTTCTACTAAGCCTGTCCAAGTTAAATGGAGATGCTATAATGTGCTGATTCTATGGTTTACTGTGAAGATTAAAGGAAATACTTCACAAAATATATTTAGTATAGTGCCTGGCATAGACTAGTAAATGGAGTCATAACTATTTTTGTTATTGTAACCTGAATGCCCCTTAGTTTTCTCAAGTTCCTGGGTCTTTTTCCATAACTCATTACCCCATTGTGAAACAGGAGTCCAGTGATCTTCCTCAAATACATATGAGGACCCTTAGCCAGTGGACACATTGTCAAGATTTCACTTGACACCCTTCTCTACTTTCTAATCTTCTATGCATCTCTGAGATGGCTCCTTCTATGCCTCTCTAAGAGAAACCAGTATTCCTCATGCAGCTACTGTGCTCATTAATCTAATTCGGTCCAAAACATGGGGCCACAGTCTCGCCTTCTATTTACTTTTAAACATATCAGTAGTTGTTACCTAATATTATTGTAATTGGCAGCTTACTCCAGAGAATTACATGCAAAATAGTAGCTATCTATAGCTCCATCCATTCACAGCGTTCTGGATTTCCTAGTCTGGCTCCCTGTTATTTGGGCCCACTATTTAGCCTAAGGGGTATTTAGCCTAAAGCAATGTAATTGTAGAAGAGAAACTTACCAGGATTTATGGAAGTAGAATGTGTAACATCATAATACAAAAAAATACTGATGATCACCAAGAACTTATAGAAAGTAAGGAACAATATGGAAAAAGACTGGAATATTGCTGAACTAGGAGTGAGATGAGCAGAGATGACCACTCAAGCCATGCTCAAACAGAACAAAATATGTGAAACTATCCCTCACAACTTGAGCCAGTATGTGAATTTGTTGGGGAGCCACACAGGGCCATCCAGTTCAGCATTGGGGGAAAGAATGGCGGAGTGCCTGCCTGTCTTTGCCTAGGAAACAGTGACATCATGGAGTAGTAAACTTGGGGAATGTGAAGACAGGTTCAAGTGCTTCTTGACTACAAACAGACACTAAAATGTCTACTGACCTTGGTGGCAGTCAGTGTAAAAGACTGGACCAAATCAACTCTGGATGCATAATTCCTTACCTGTGTGTTAGAAGATAGCGCTAGTATGAAGGAAACTCTTATTCCCTTCAGTCCCTGAAGACAGACCCCAAGTCTCTAGGCTGCCCAAAAAAGAAATTGATTAGTCACATTCAAATCACTTCCAGAGACCCAGCTCATTCCCCAATAAAACAAATAATGAGTCTTTTTTGTTTGTTAAGTAGTTTGTTACTCCTTTGTTCAACTCTTCCCATCCTGAGCCTTGCCTGTCATTTAGCTTTTCATTCAACAACTATTTAGTTAACACCAACACTTTTCAGGTAGCTGGGCATAAAGTAATAAATAAACCAGACAAAGACTATTCCCTCAAGGCGTTAATATTATAGAGAAGTAAATCACAGATAAATCATGGATGACAAATATATACAAATCAGGTGTTTATAACTGCTACTGAGGGTATACAGGACAGAGGACATAGGGAAGCCGGATTAAATACTATTTAGTATGTTCTGATCAAGAAAGATATGTCTTTGTAGATGCATTTTGAACAACGACCTGAACGAAGTATTTCTGGGGAATCGCTCTTCTAAGAACTTAGAAAACAATGCTGGTCAAATGCAGTGACTCACTCTGGTACTCTCAACACTTTGAGAGGCCTAGGTAGGAGCATTAATTGAGGCCAGGCGTTAGCAACTAGCCTGGACAACACAGCAAGATTCTGTCTCTACAAAAAATAAAAATAAAGAATAAATTAATAATAATGAATTAGTCAGATGTGGTGGCATGCACCTGCAATAACAGATACTTGGGAAGATGAGGTGGGAGGATCACTTGAGGCCAGGAGTTAGAGACTGCAGTGAGCTATGATCATGCAACTGTACTCCAGCCTGGGCAACAGAGCAAGACCCTGACTCAGAAAGAAAGAGAGAGAGCAAGAGAGAGAGAGAAAGAGGGAAGAAGGGAGGGGTAGAAAGAGAGGAGGAAGGAAGAGGAAGAAGGGGAAGAAGGGAAGAAAGAGGAAGAAGGAAGGAAGGGAGGAAGGTGGAAGGAAGGAAAGAAGGAAGGAAGGAAGGAAGGAAGGAAGGAAGGAAGGAAGGAAGGAAGGAAGGAAGGAAGAAAGAAGAAAAGAAATGCCATGAGCCTAGGCTGGAGCATGCTTGGGGGAGGGGCTCATCTTGTCTTAATCATAAAGTATTCTCCCTAAATAAAAGGTCCTTCTCTCAAAAATTCAGAATTTGTAGGCATCCCTGGGATATAAATTCATAGCTACAATACTCTGACACCCTTTTAAGTACTGCTGTACTGCACTGTTATGATGATGATCATTATCATTATCATTGCAATTATAAACTGTGGACCAAAGGTTAACTTCACACTGGATCTTTTGGGAAAGCAGACAAAAATGAAGTGTACAGAAAAGGAAGCTTCATAGCTTAAAATACTAATCTACTAACATTATTCAGAACCATGTCACTTCAGTTTGCCTTCAGTGTCCACCAGAAGGATGCACTGTCCTACTGTGCTTCTGTGACTTCAATATATATAATCCTTTCTGAAGATAAACTGGTCAAACAGAAACAAGTCTGTGCTGACCAAGACTAAGTGATCAAGAATGTTCTATGGATAATTAGAGTTATAATACTTGAATTCCCTTAAATTTTCTTTTTGTTGTTTTTTTAGATATTTACAATCTAGTTGAAGAAACAAAATGATTGCTTAATAATAAGTAAAAATGTATGACTTAGCATCACACTGTGACCAGCATTTGTTTGTTGGATGGATGAAGGAGTACGTACATCGGGTGTTTGATCTTTTGTAAATGTCGCATAGAAAGTCATCACTCAGAAATTAGAGAGGACCCAGTAATTAGGAGTAAGACTTTACATGGTGTGAGAATGTCTTTGAATGTTCTCACTATGCATCGTGCACAGCCTGGGAAACATTCCTTTCAATTTCAACTCCTAGAGATACACAATAGACATCTTCCCAAACAGTCCACCTGCAACCTTCCCAGCTCAGTAAATGACAACCTGTTCTTTCAGCTGCTCAGGCTTGAAACATGGAGACATCACCCCCTTGGTCTCTGAAATCCCACATCTAACTCATCAGCTTAACCCATGTGCTCTACTGTCAAAATACATAGTCTGATCACCCCCTTCAACCTCAACCACAGCCACAACCACTCCTCTTTGGATCTCAAGATTTTTCACCTTAATTATTGCACAAGACACTCCACATTCCTCTATGCTTCTAGCCAAGCTCCCAGGAGTCTTATTATCAACAGAGCAACCAGAGTGCTTTCATTCAAAGTTAAGTTCGAATGTGTCACTTCTCTGTTCAAGATACTGCAGTAGCTGCCTAATTCTCAGGCTAAATCTCAAATCCATACAATCAACTAACAGACTCTCTGGTACCTCACCTTCTCTTTGCTCTGTGAACTCAAATCCCACCACTTTCTTTTTCCCCTTGTTCATTCAGCTCCTTTTAGTCTCCTTGTTGATCCTCAGTCACAGAATTGTCGTTTTTTGATTTTTTTCTTTTTTTTAACTTACTGATCCCTCTTCAGGGAATATTTTCCCCCATGTATTCACAGGGCATGTCCCCTTCGCCCTTCAGGACCTCATCTCTGATCAAATGTATTTTCAGAGAAGACTCCCTGACCCAGCTCTTCCAACCCTCCATTATCTGAATCCTGCACTTACCATAGGTTGTATATATGTTTGTTTATTTTCAACTCCCACTTCTCCAATCTCATGTTAGAGAGGACTCCATAGCAGTGGGAAATATGCTCTGTTCACCATGGTTTCCCCGGATATAGACTCGTGCTAGCATTGTAAGGTGGCTTCACTCCAACTCCAGAGGTAAGCTCAGTTTGAAACACAAGTCACAAAACTCACATCATATTGGTCCTGCCACATGACATGAAACTGACAAACATCACATGTTTTCTTCTTTTCCCGTGTTTTCTTTTAAGTGTAAATTTGATCTGGCTTTGATATTTTGGTACATTTTAGCCACATTTTGGTGGAAAAATATATATCTACATACCAGAAGTATCTGAAAGAGATGTAAAAGAGAGATGACTGCATTGATAGAAATAGGAAGGGACTCGGCTTCTATATATGATGTGCATTTTTAAATTACAAAAATATTTAATATTACATGCATTTACATTCTTGTCTTATCAAAAAATTATGGTGCTATACGTTTATCTATAGGCTTTAGAATACAATCTTTTTTATGAACTAACTCTTCACTTTTTATTTTTTTTAATTTTTTTATTTTATTTTTTGAGTTAGAGTCTCACTCTGTCGCCCAGACTGGAGTGCAGTGGCCGCTCCCAGCCACCGCAGCCTCGACCTGCTGGGCTCCTGTGATCCTTCCACCCCAGCCTTCCGAGTAGCTGGAACTACAGGCGCGCACTACCACACCTGGTTTATTTTTTTATTTTATGGTAGAGATGAGGTCTCGCCTGCCCAGGAAGGGTCTCGAACCCGCGGGTTCAGGCAATCCACTCACCTCAGCCTCCCAAAGGTGCGGGATTACAGGCTGAGCCACCAAGCCCGGCTCACTCTTTATTTTTAATGTTTAACTTTTCCTTTAGAATTTTTAACATAAAATATAACACTGACAGGGTTCTAAGGAGTTAAATATTTTTACATAGTTATAACTCTTGCTGTCAAAAAGCAGGACAGGGCAGAAATTTTACTGAGACTCAGGGAAATTAAGCATTTTGCCTAATTTCACAGAGTTTATGTTTGTCAGAGTCACACCCTTAACACAATTCTAACTCTTAAACCCTGGGTGAACAAAGTATCACTCAGGTCATGAATTCTAAGCTGTCCAAATGCAGTAGAATTTGAAGTTTTCTTGAGGTACTGACATTCTGGTTGATAATATAAAATACATATTCAAGAAATAAGATACACAGAAACTAGACATTTCACGCTCATTTGTGTCTGTATTTGATTTTTCACTAAAATCATACAAGGATAATAGCACGTATCAGTATTTTTATCAGGCAGTATAGACAGTTATGCTGTAGTAACAAACTACCCTCAGATCTCAGTGACTTTCCACAACTAATATTGATCTTTATTTAGCTCACTCTGCATTTGTACTGCAATCCAAGTGTAGCTCTCAGCCGCTATTTGGGGCACTGAAGTTTCCTGAAAAAGAGAAAGCAGAAATATGGTGAATCACTATGGGCGAACTTCAATTCTGCCTATATTTCATTGGTGAAGAAAAGTTGTATGTCAGTTCATTCAGAAGAGGATGTATTACCTTCCACAAAGGGGGCGCAGCAAAGTCCCATGGTCAAGCTTGACACCTATGGCATTGGTAAGTACAACTCTCCCTGAGGTGGATATATCCTAGAGATAGTACAACCTAGAATATTCAGATGAGGAAACCGGACTCAAAATGAGTAGGTAGTATTTGGCCAGAGTGTGCAATTCCACTCAAACTCATGGTTCAAGTCTCAGTGTTTACTATACTACACTAAATTATGCTAATTTCTAAATTAGTGCCAGCACCATGGATGTCCCTATATAGAAGTCAGTCTCGCCAGCAAAGTTTCCAAATGCTGCCTATGCCACCCCCATTGACCCCAACCCCCTATTCTCACCACACCTCCATCTCTATCCTCTGAGATGGAGCATCCAAAAAAGCAAAGTTTGAAAATAATTTAAATATTTAAAATTTAGGCTGAATTCTGTGAACCCCGGATTTTTTTCCCCCTATTGTCAAACACAAATAAACAGACTGCTCCCTGAGGTCCTTCACAGCTATAACAATCAATGGAAACTAGACTTATTTGGCTCCTCACAGCTGATAGATCATCATTCCCTTTTCCATAATGTTCTTTTGTCATAGATACAAGACATATATCTAGTGTGGGATAAAATATCTTTTTTTTATTTTGCTATTTAAAAGATGAATCTTCTATAAGGAAACTATTTTACTCTTTAGTGTTTTATAAAAGAAAAAAATGAAATTTAAAAAAAGTGTTGGATTCATTCTTGGCGAAATCCAGATTGCTGGAAATTCTGCAAGTGACCTGACTGCTTCAACAGATAAAGTATAGAGAAAAAATTTATAGAGAAAATTTACTTTAAAAGACACATCAGTTAAATATAATTGCTCCTCATTTGAGCAAACCAACTGCAAAAATGGTATGCAATAATAAAGGATACTTGAAACCTGATTGTATATTTAAAATTATAGAATTAATATTGTTATTGTTTCCACCTTTAGGATATTGTATTTTTAGAGGTCCATGTTCAATATTTACAGATTAAATTATATGATGTCTGAAAAACAAATTCCAAGACAATATTAAGAGGAATAGATAGAAATATGGATGAAATGAGAATATCGCTGAGTTAATAATAAAGTTGGATATTGCTGAAAACATCAGAATTCCTTGTACTCTTCTTTTTTTGTTGTTGCTGACTTCAAATTTCTCATATTAAAATATTTATGGCAATTTATGTAGCAATCCCTACCTAATATTTAAGAACTTAATATCAATTTTGTTGTACCTTTTTACATTTATAAACCTCTAATCATGTGCTTAAATCCAATCATCTTATTATTTATTTATAAGTTGACACCAGAAGACTGAAAAGTAAGGTCTGGTCTCAACCTTCTGTCACATTTAGATTATCGGAGCCATAGACAAACATCAAAGCCACCTGTTGTGTAGACTGTGGCCAGATTGGACCAAAATGAACATTTGCCTACTTATGGCATGAGTTTTTGGAGAAAGAGGATTAACTGCATTTCAATGTGTTCCCATTGACATTGAGTATAATTTACCTGCTATTTGAAGTACATAGAAGAAACAAATGTTTTCTATCTTGATGCCTCAATTTTAAGTATTCCATTTTCTACTTAAAATAACACAAGGATTTGAATGTGAAAAAGAAGAACATCTGAATGCTGAAGATCTTTATCAATCTTAATGCAACACACTCAAAAGTATGGTAACTCAATTTATTTCTTACGCTAAAAAATTCACCCACAGAATATATATTTGCAACTTAGTCATGACCTTGGTTTGCAATGTCAACATGAGATTCCTTCCAGTCAGCAGTTCTTCCTCCAAATTCTATACAACAATATCTGAATTTTATTTTTAATATGGCACTTACATATTTGGGATGTCAGCTTGCCAGCAAAAATTCAATATGAGATCCTTACATATATTTAACTTGAATTGCTTGTGGCTGACACAGTAAAGATCCAGCAATGGAGTGTTTCATTCATGGCCTTGAACGACAAGATGCTATATTGTGTTTTGATGCAGGGCAGTCAGATGCTAGTGCAATCCAACACCATGAAAACAATTTTACCAGCTCTGGTAAAATGAAATGAAAAGGCTGTGTGTTTTGTGCAAGCACATGTTCTTCACGTCCATGGTATTTCATGTGTGTCTGCTGCTTGTGATGTTTGTGTCCAAGCCTAAAGCACAAGAAAGGTGCACAGTGGGCATGCTAGAAGACTTGAGATGAGGAATGTTAATATCAGAACTTCAGTCCACAGAGTGCAAATGCCTGCAGGTTAGCATGGTGAAGCAAATCCTAAGTCAAGACTGCTTGATTTAGATTTTCTTAGTAACTAGATTAGAACTAAGATAGATTCAAATTGGTTTCTCAGGATTGCCTCAAATTTCACCAACGTTCCTTTCTGTATTATTTTTCCATTTCCTTTAGGGACATAACCACATGCATTATTCCCTTATCATTTGGTAGAGAAAATAAATCATTTTAAACAAAATTAAGTATCATAATTCTATTCAGTGTAACGAAACACAGTTTTTTAAGATTGATTCAGGACAAACTCTGCCTTGGCTTTTATTTCCTTACTTGCTGTGTAACCTCGGGAAATTACTTAACTTCTCTAGCCTCCAGTTACCTCGTCTGTAAGATATAACAAGAAATAGAATTTACTTTGTAGAGTTTTCATGATGTTTAAGAGATAATTAATGAAAATCACTAGTGCTGTGTGTGAGATATAAGAGAAGTTCAATAAAGTTAGCCAAAAAGAAAAGAAGGAAGAAGAAAATATTTTCAGTTTAGTTCAAAAAAGAAGCATTATGAGTAGGGGATGAAGAAAGAAGAGAGAGGGGAAAATATAGGACAAAAATATGAAAAGCTGCTAAGAGAAAAAACATACACCTGATGTGAAAGATAATGATGCAAGAAAGGGAGCAAAAAGAAACATGTTCATAGGGGGAAATGAGCATTTAAACTTGAATATTTTCAATCCAATTCCATCTTTGACTGGACAATATTTAAGACATTGAATATATAGTGTATAATACATTGAACAGGTAGTGTATGAGACATTGGATGGATAGTGTATAAGACATGGTGTAGGTTGGGTATAAAACTTGGACAGATAGTGTATAAGGCACTGGACAAGTAGTATACAAAACATTGAATAGATAGCATATAAGACATTGGACAGGTAATGTTCAAAACATTATATGGATCGTGTATAAGACATTGGATCGATAATGCATAAGACATTAGATGGATAGCATAAAAGACATTGGATTGGTAGTATATAAGACATTGGATCAGTAGTATATAAGACATTGGACAAGTAGTGTATAAGACATTGAATAGGTAGTGTATAAGGCATTGGAACAATAGTATATAAGACAGTGGATGGATAGTGTATAAGACATTGGACATATATATAGTATATAAGACAATGTAATAATGTGAAAGACACTGGATTTTGATAATCATTGCAATAATCACAATAATATATGTGAAAAGATGAGACACCACTTGCATGCAAGAGTTCACAGTCCAGTGAGGGAACAAATGAGAAAAACCGGTGTGACATCAACTGATAGTAAGTGCCACCTCATTGGGAAGCAGGGGGTCCTGGGACCACAGAGATGATACAATGAGGCCAGGGAGATTCAGGGGAGCTGTCGCTAAGGAGGTCACTTTGCACAGGGATCATAAAGGAAATCTAAGATTTTGTTTGTTGAAGTAGAGTTGCAGGATATGTCTAAGTAAGTTCAAAGTCAGGTAGACTTGAAGGAGGGTATTATTTAAAATTCCAAGGACTTTGTATTAGAAGGAGCCTAACATACACATTTGGGGTGGAATGCAGAGCAAAGAGCCTAGGACTATAAAGAACTTTTCATTGGGACTTATCATGAAAGCCATGGCAGATGGAGTTTATAGAAACATAAAGCAGAGAGACATCATTATATTGACCATGGGGATGGGGAAGTTGAGAGGAGAGTAAGTAGGAGTCATTCTAGATTTTCAGACATTCTGGGCTTCCAGGCACCTGGCTTAATGATATGAGGGCTGTGGGGATATTTGTCAAAAGAACAATTATGAGAATGAGGCAGATGATAACAGGTGATGAGAATTTCTGTTTTGTTCAAGGTTTTATGTCAATGTTCAACCTCCAGATAAATGTATTGAGTGCATTTGAGTATCACTGGGTGATGACTGTTGAGGAAAATGCTTTTAAGTTTTCAGTATATGAGCATTAGTTGTCCTTTTGTTCTTCATGCTGCCATTTATTTCCAACCCATATGTCTGACTTCAACTAGATTTAAATTGCCCCAAACCAAAGACAAAATTATATGATTTCCTCTTATCCCACAGTTTTCAGCACAGTGTTGGCTATGCATAGATGTATAACAAATATCAGGATGAACTAATTGAATTTTATAGAGTAGGAATTAGTTCTTTGCTCTAAAAAAAGGTAACTTGTCAATTTAAATACTAATAAAGAGAACACTTGTACACTTTTGGTAGGAGTGTAAACTAATAGAACCTCTGTGGAAAACAGTTTGGTAATTCCTAAAAGATCTAAAAATTGGCTGTCCATATGAACTCGCAATCTCCCTTGTGGGAATATACATGGAAGAACACAAATCACTCTATGAAAAAGATAACTGCACATGCATGCTTATTGCAGGATTATTCACAATAGCAAAAACATGGAACCAACCACGCTGCCCATCAAAAGAGGAGTGGATAAAAAAAATGTGGTACATATACATGATGGAATATTACACAGCCATAAAGAAGGACAAAATTATGAACTTCACAGCAAGTTGAATGGACTTAGTGTCTATAATACTGAATGATCTATCACAGAAACGAAGAACTGAGTAACACATGTTCTCACTCATAAGCAGAACCTGAACAATTATCATAATGCTATAAGAAAGGATTGACAGTAGTAGGAAACTGCCAGGGGAGGGAGAGGCGACACACATCTTATCAGTAAGAGTACCTGATCTCAAACCAGGTGAAGTGGGGATCAAAGTGAGGCCCAAATTGACCTACACAATGACCATTTGTATACTTAACCCTGAATTGTACCCCGTATCTTTAAAATAAAAAAATTTAAAAATTTAAAAAAGAAATGCTAAAAAAATCAACCAATGTATTCATTGGTCAAGTACTGACATATGCTGTCCTCGGTGTCATTTCTGATAGCATCTGCTAGTTTCACTAAAGCATAATATAAGACCTGATTTTTTTTAAGATAAAAAGAATTTACAATGACTTAATCCCAATTAACTCCCTTTTCTAACTGTTAAAATAAATTTTGAATTATCATGGACTAAAGTGCTTCACTTAAAAATGAAGGTTTCTATTTCTCATGCTTAATTGTTGGTCAGATATCCCCCTTTGGACATACTCAAGAGCCCTCCCTCATATCCTGATCTGGACTCTTCTTTCAATACAGCACATCTCCCTTACAGCGACATCCTCTCCACCCAATAATCCAGGCTCAAAAACCCTTATACAACCCTGACTTCTGCCTCCTTTTTATCTCATAGCTTATCATTTGCCAACTCTTCTTATATAAGTTCTCGATTCACCATTTTTCCTTTTGCTCTTCTCACCACCAATCTGCTTGCCTTCTTATTAATTTCTCGCCAGTCAATTTTTACGTATTACAGATTGACTTGCAGGAATGCCTACATTTATACTGGAATTACATTAAAATGTGTGAGCTAATTGTATAACACAGGGAAAGGCATTGAGAGGAGGGACAATCGACATAGAATTGGAGATCTGATTATTCATCACAGCTTCACTTTTCTCCAAATCCAGGCACCACACAGTGAGATATCAAGAAGTCATAAAATGCCACTACAATACCAGATCCTGGTTTTCAGGCTACAGTTAAATGCCAACCCTTCTAGCAACTGAAATTTGTGTAGACAGAGGGTAACTCACTCAAAACGCAGTAAGTCAAGAGAGACTTGGTAATAATTTAAGTTTGCTTTGTATTAACAGATATTTTTAGAGAATTAAAAACCAGAAGCTTTATATCACATTCCATATGAAACATTTTTACAGACCACAGGGGATTCCCCCCCTTTTTAAAATAGGCAGATAAATTCAAATAGTGAAGAATACTCACACTCACAAGTAAAGCAAAACAAACAAAACCCCTTCTGATTTTTTTTTTTTTTTTTGCCTGAAAGAAACCTGTGCAGGAAAAAAGTCATAGAGTAAAATCACAGGATTGTAAAGCTGGACAAGGCCGTAGAGATAATTTCTTCCAATCCCTTCAAATTCCAGATGAGGAAACAGACTAAGGGAGTGTGTAGCTTTCCCAAGGTCACAGTTAGTTAACTTTTCATCAGAGAATATAATTTAAACCTTTTAAATCCCAATCCAGTCCTCTTAAATCATAAGGAAAGGTTGAAAACTAGTACTGTTTCCCAAGGAGTCACTTAGCTACTCACAAAAGGAGGTTTGACCTACCTGAAGAGAGACACAGTCTGTATTATCATATGGTTTAAAACATGGAGCAGTTACTCCAGTTCTTCTGGAAAGTTCTTGCAGGCAAGTTCAGTATCTTCCTGCTGGGTTTCCTAACTGCTCTGAGAAACTGATCCCAGGGTCCATGATTACTTCTATAGACTTTGCATGCAACAGACTGCACCAGCAGCTTCTGAATTATGATCCCTGAGCTATTTGGGGTTTGGCATGCCTTGCAGTTTAGCAAAGAAGTAAATTTCAATTTCCAGAAGAGTGAATTGGGAAGGGGAAGGAAGAGAAATGATTTTAACTGAAAGGTGAAACACAAGCTGTGGATTTTACCATGAATAATAGACAGTAATTTCATTGGTGTATGAAATACATTTTAAAAAGACAGAATGTACTAAAAAGACTATAACAACAAAAACACAGTATCATGTCTATGTGTGGTAGGCAGAGGACTGGCCAGACCACTTGCTGACTCTTTCAGGACTTTGAAAAAAGATCACTGAGATGAAAGAAAAACCCATCTGTATGCAGTAAAATGCAGTCTCTTTTCTGATGTGAAGAAATAATTATTCTCAAAGATCCTGTGGTCATTGCCTCTACTTTTTGATATAGAATAAGGAATAGTATAATAGCATTTACTAGAGAGAAATCCTATATGTCCCTGGCAGTGTGGTGGAACATATCAGAGAAAATTAACAGCTTTAAGTCAGGTAGTTTCCTGGGTCAGGAAAAATGCCTGGTAAGTATTCGTCATTTAGTCTCAGGTTTCTTAACTGGCCATATTTCTGGTCATACACATAAGTACTACCAACCATCATACATGCACATGCCCCCCCCATGTGTGCATACACACACACACACACAAACACACACACACACACACACACACTCACTCATGGCCCTAAAGTCAACACATGGCTACAATTTTCTTATTGTCCCAGATTGAACTTGAATATACAGTAAGCCAGCTGGAGGATGATAGTTTTACAAGGTCTGGAGATAATTTATCAATTGGACTTCAAAGTTCTCTCAGCCTTTCTGCATTGGTCATTATTAAGTAGAAAAATATGTAATAATTTGAGAAGAAAAATATTAGATTTAAACTAAGGTCAACTAGTCTTGAATCAATGTAAGTTTCCAAGCTCCACCTCCTTGCTTTCTTAATCTGCCATTACTTCAAACACAGTCATCACTTCCCGATTGAATCTGGGGTGGCGAAGTCTATGGTGAGAAATAAGAAAGAGGGTATGTATTTCCTATTATTGCAATAAAAGAAATGTAACATGTCTCCCTTCTTAGTTCACATAGTAGAAAGGTGTTGATAGTTGAAAGTTGATTATTTGTTAAGATTCCATCTGAATTAGAAATGAGCACAGCTGAAAAATATGGGTAAGGCAAAAAAGAATTTGAGCATTCATCTATCTACCCAAAGCTGTAGAAGCAACTAATTCTTGTCGAGCATTTGGTATATACTGGCACTGTGTGAAGCCAACATTTGTGCATTATATCTGCAGAGCAGTCTTGGAAACAGGTATTCTTTTAACTCCCATTTTACACAGGAGATAAATTGATGTTAGACTGGTTAAGCAATTAGAGTTAGCTACTGTTGAAATTGGCATGCAGGAACAGGATGGTTTGACCCCTAAGTACATCCTCTTAATAGCACACTACAGGTGAGGAGCAACAGGGACCCAGAGCTGTTTTATTCAGAGATAACAATAAATGCTATATTTGGCAGAGTTTCCAAGTCTATCTTGTAACTAAAGAACAAACAGAAAAGAACACAAATATATGACAAGCTAAGTAAAAGTTCAGAATGGCTCTTGTTCTTGTTAACAATTTATAGTTACATTGAATCTCATCAGATAGTTATTCATCACCTGTGTTTTCAATAGAATATTCTTTGGCAACATAAATACAAGGGATTTTTTTTGAGTAAGACACAATATCGGTTCCTATGCTCATTGTTAATAATTTAATAGCAAGTATAAAATATGCCCCCAAATAATTCAGGACAAGGCAGATGAACATCATAGTCTAATGGGAATGTAAGAGTATCTCTCTGGGAAAGGTTGTGCTTTAATTGAAGATTAAGGGATGGATAGAAGTTGAGAGACTGAGATGGGCACCAGCTTTTCTTGGTAGGACAAATGTTGACAGCAAAAGCCCAAGGAGAAAAAGCTCAAGCCGAGTTCAAGGGTCATTTAGTATGTCACTCTGACTAGTGAAGATCATTGAATTGGGTGAAACAGTAGTGGAAATAGTAAGATAAGTTCATACTGTAGTTTTTGTTTGTCTTTGCTTTCTGTTTAACTATTTTTTCATATTATTGTATCGGAGTGTCACAAATCACCATACCAACATTGTTAGAACTGGAAATCTCCATTAAAAAGCATTCTATTTATGATGTTAATTTGGACACCTTTAGTGATTCCTCCTAGTTAAGTCTCAATTACCCCAAATTTAAAAAAAAAAAAGAAAGAAAAGATACAAAACCCCAAAGGATATTTAAAATTTCTAACAGCATTTTATGTGAATCAATTTAGAGTCCTTGAGACCATTTCTTTTATGAACACTTATAATTATATTATCTGATGATATTCCCACAACCTGTCAATAAGATTCAGGATAATAACTAATTGGGAGGATTACTATAAACATCTCCTGAAAACAACCAAAAAGAGTTATATTTCTGTTTCCGTTTGTCTGTACATACCCAATCAGATAACACTAAACTATCTGTAGCACATCAAGGAGCCCAAACAAACAAAAGTCTGAAAATTCTGAAAGACTTTGTTGTTGTTTGCTTGTTTGTATTTCGTTTTGTATTGGGGGTTGGTGTGCAATGTGCCTGGAGGATGAAAAGACAGAATGCAATTGACCCTTGAATTCCACACTAAGCTAATTCTCATCTTTACTGCTGCAAATATTACATTTTTTAAGTCCTTGAAAATTCCTGATTGCTCTTTTATTCCCATGTGGCACACAGCTACAATTTAACTAGCAGGAAAGTTAAAACATTCAAATATCAAGTTGTCTCCCATCTTAGAAAGCAGCATATTCTGTGCATCAAAAACCTCACTGGAAATAAAGAAGATTGAAAAATACGAGCTTAGACTTCCAGTTTTATTGAAAGCCCAAAGGAAGTGCTGTAGCTTGTGGCCCTAAAGATGAAAATAAAGCAGTTCCCACAAACCAGTTTGCAAGTAAAAACAAAGTTTGGATTCATTTTAAAGGATATAAAGTAAGATGCAAATGCATTATCTAAATCTCAGTTCTTGGCTTGATTTAGCATCTGGCTGTACTCTTGGTATGAGTAGAATTGATGCAAAGAGTTTCACGCTGATGAATTGGAAAAATAGACACACCTTCTTTCCCTCAAATATTGCAAATGCATTCATGGGAGGATCTTTGTTTGTTTGCTTTTAAATCACAGTTCTGATTTTAGCACTAAAATTCATAAAATGGGATTTTTATAGGGATTTGCTTCATAAGAATTTTACTTAAAAGTATTATCTGATGAGTGCTGTTACTAAGCTAAACTGCTTCAGAGTAGGGGTTCTGATTTAATGTTTAATTTAAACTTGCTAGCTGACCCAGATCCCCGATCATTCATAGACGCATCGCCTCAGTAATTTTTAAATTTCTCTCTATATTTAGTGTCCTTTTCCTTCCTTCCTTCCTTCCTTCCTTCCTTCCTTCCTTCCTTCCTTTTTTCCTTCCTTCCTTTTTCTCTCAGTCTCCCTCCCTTCCACCTTCTTTTCCTCCTTTCCTCCTTCCTTCCCTCCCTTCCTTCTTCCTTTTTTCTTCTTTTTTTCAGAGATGAGGTCTCCCTCTATGACCCAGACTGAAGTCCAGTGACATAATTATAGCTTGCTGCAGCCTCCAGCTCCTGGGTTTAAGAGATCCTGTCACATAATTCTTCTGAGTACTTAAAACTGCAGGCACACACTACCATGCCTGACTACATCTTTTTTCACTTTTTACAAAGACAGGTTCTCCCTACATTGTCCAAGCTGGTCTGGAACTCCTGACATCAAGCAGTCTTTCCTAAACCAGCCCCCCAAATTGTCTTTTCTTTTGCTACATCAATGGACAAATGTCACTGCTCATTTTGATTGCCCAAATATCTTCATCCCTCTACTTAAAAACATAAATTCTTTTTGTTTTACTTATATTAAATTTAAAGTCAATATTCCTTGAGTGAATGTGAAAACTTCCCTAAATCAAATCCTTTCTTATCTAGTCAAACTTGTTTTACCTAAATAATACAGTTCCATCTTTTCCTCTCCATTCTGTGTCTTCTTTCACGTATGCATGCCCGCTTTCATCATTTTATCTTTGTATATTTTGCTTTCTTTTCTATGAAACCTGTGTGTTCTATTTCTCTGAATTTAACCAATCCTTCAAGGCCCAGATTAAATTTTATCTTCTTCAGTAGACAGTGTCTTTGGTGAATTTCTATTGCATTTGCAAAACATTATAATAAATTTGACATACTTGAAGGTATCATACTCTAATAGTTTCCCTTGTATATGAAGAGTAGCTACCATAGTACTGTGAGCACAGTAAGTCCTTTGTAGATATTGACTGACTGATTGATGCATTCATGGTTAATTTCCTTCCAGCACACCTGTGAAGATGGACTAGATTTTAAGAAATCACTTGCATTCTATCCTTGAATAAGTCACCTAGCATTTGTGTTCAGTTGTTTTAAAGACTGGATATAATGTTAACTATATACACTTTTAAAAAGTCATAGCTTTCCACAGAGATTGCACTAGTTTCCACTCCCACCAACAGTGTAGAAGTGTTCCCTTTTCACCACACCCTCTCCAGCAGCTGTTATTTTTTGAGTTGTTGATAATTGTCATTCTGACTGGAGTTAGGTGGTATCTCAGTGTGGTTTTGATTTGCATCTCCCTGATAATTAGTGAGGTTGAATGTTTCTTCATGTGTTTGTTGGCTGCTCGGATGTCCTCTTTTGTGAAGTGTCTGTTCAAATCTTTTGCCCATTTTATAATGGGGTTGTTTGTTTTTTTCTTTTCAGCACGTTTGAGTTCCTTGTAGATCCAGGATGTTAAGCCTTTGTCAGACCTGGCTCTAAATAAAACCTCCCATATGACCCTGCAATCCCCCTACTGGGAATATACCCTGAAGAACTCAAATCACTCTATAAAAAACATACCTGCACACGTATGTTTATTGCAGTGTTGTTCACAATGGCAAGAACCTGGAAACAACCATGCTGCCCATCAAAAGAGGACTGGATTTAAAAAATGTGGTACATATACATGATGGAATACTATGCAGCCATAAAAAAGAACAAAATCATTAATTTTGCAGCAATCTGGGTGGAACTAGAGTCTATAACACTGAGGGACTCTCACAGAAAGAAAGATCCAAGTATCACATGTTCTCACTCATATAATGGACCTTGAACATCCAATGTAATACTATAAGAAAATGACTGACAGTACTGGGAAACTATGGGGGGGGATGGGATTAATAGTAGCAAATATTTGTCTGGGGATGGGGAAACACCTCTTATCAACAGGGTGCCTGAATGAAACGTAATTGTACACCTAACCCTTAACTGTACCCCACAAAACCATAATAAAAAATACTGATTAAAAAAAAGGTCATAGCTGCAGATTAAAAACAACTCACTATTGCAAAGTATAGTATAATTGGGTGCATTATAGACTATAGTGATCACATACTAAGATCCTCTACTGAGGTATCTTAAAAATTAGAACACAGACCAAATAGAGACAATGACTATAAATAAAACATAAGTCCAGTGACAAAGCCCTTTGGAAGCATCATTGATTACATTCAATGGTGCTCTGTGGAGTTGAAGATGAGAGGTAAAATATCACAGTTCACAAGGGTTTCCATTGTGTTGGATGTCTGGCAAACGACTGCTCTACCTTCTTATTCTGGAGCAAACACATTACAGACAGGAAGGCCCCATTATGCGATGGATTTGTTCCTAAACTGTGTGTGTGCTTATGTGTGCTGATTTTTAGTAAATTTTATGTGAGTTAAGTCCTATTTCCCCCCACTGGCTTACACAGTGTTTAAATTACAGATTTATTTAATGCTTCTTTTTCTCAGTAAACCTAAGTAAAAATTTCAATTTTAGTTATTATTAGTATTATTATTATTGTCCTTGCCTTCAATATTGTTATCTTTAAAATTTTAATTCATGATCATGTGACAAAATTCATTTGAGAAACTCTCCTGTTTAAAGTCTGGGAGTAAATATTTTTGCTATAGTTATTGTACTGATTACTTGCTTTATCACTAATTTATCTATGTTTTCTTAATATGTACTTGCACTAACAAAACTTTAGTTGAACATTCTTTTTTTTTTCTAAACTCAGTTTCTATCACCTCTTTTTGTCACTTATTCTTTCACTTATATTCAGCAAATGTGTTCAATTCCTTCAAAAATGTACAGAATTTAGGTCCCTTTTTATAACTAACAGAAAGAAAAAATAGCTGTTGTACTTACCATTGTTTTTGCTTTAAAAACCTCTTAATTTAAATATATATGTGTGTGTGTGTGTGTGTGTGTGTGTGTGTGTGTGTGATTGCTTTAATAGTGGGTATCCATGGAGACTAACAGAAAAAGTGCTTATCCATAGTAGCAGACATGCAATTCCCCAGAGTGTGTATCTATCAATAATAACTTGTCAGACCAGGTAAAATTCTGATGAAATGACAGTTATCGCCATGTAACCATTTTCATCACTGTGATTAAAGACCTGAACATATACCAACAATCATTTTCAGCAGTATCCTTAGAATATGTTTTCTGAGCATCAAAATAAGCTGTACTTGTCCAGCATAATTAATGGGACAAAAACTTAAAGCTAGATTAGAGCCAAACAAGAAGGTCAATACAAATTCATTGGTAGAGAATGATATGGTCACAGAGATAGAGAAAATTTCACTTTGTGCTCTGGAATCATAGATATATGGATGCCGCAAACTTGAGTCATAGATAGTCACTTTCTTTTTTTTTTTTTTTGAGTTGGAGTCTCACTCTGTCATCCAGACTGGAGTGCAGTGGCCACTCCCGACCACCCAGCCTCGACCTGCTGGCCTCCAGCGATCCTTCTGCCTCAGCCTTCCACATAGCTGGAACTACAGGCACGCACTACCACACCTGGCTAATTTTTTGATTTCTTGTAGAGATGAGGTGTCGTCTGCCCAGGCGGGTCTCGAACCCGTGGGCTCAGGCAATCCACTCACTTCAGCCTCCCAAAGGCGCGGGATTACAGCCTGAGCCACTGAGCCCAGCTGATAGTCACTTTCATAACCATAGAAGGAATCAGATTAAAATGAAATGACAGAGAGAAGGAAGGAAGGAAGGAAAGAAGGAAGGAAAAAATGAAGGAAGGAAGAAAAAGAAAGAGAAAGAGAGAGAGAGAGAAAGAAAGAAAGAAAGAAAGAAAGAGAAAGAAAGAAAGAAAAAGAAAGAAAGAAAGAAAGAAATATTGAACCTTATTTAAACAATTAGATTGACAGAGGCCTGAAATCTGTTGTACCTTTTTGGATTTCCCAAATTCATGAGCCAATACATTCACTTCTATTATTCACATTTGTGTGAACTAGGTTTCTACCACATAAAATTCTTACTCTCTAATAAGCACGCACACTAATTAGCTGGGCATTGCTCACTCTGTTGGTCTACCATCCCTCTTCCATATGCTAATGGACACACCATATTGACCTAGTGTTATAATTGAATTACAAAGACTTTGAACAGAATGGCTTCCCAAAATGTGTCCTGCCATAGTTTCTCTTCAATGTTCAGTGGGAGCTTTCTGCTTAGGGATATAGAAGAGCAACTCTCACCTCTATGTGTCTGTTATGAATTGAACAAAGAATCCACATCACTGTGACTAAACTCTAGACCCAAGTCTTCATTTAGGCATGTTGCAAAGCAGCACACAATATTTTGGGGGCTTTCTATCTAGCATCAGGAAGATGAACCCACATTCCATGGGTCATATTCAGGGAGGGACTTTCAACTGGCTAGCAAAGCAACCTATCTTAGCTGTGTAAGAATCTCCCTTTTGTTACTGGTGGCCATCCACTATGGCAGGATATGGAACAAAGAATCTGGGCAGGTGAAAGCAACAGTTATCCCCTAAATTACATCCTGTGAGAAACTATTTTGTCCTCCTGCCTGTGGTAGAGGCAGATTCACCTCAGAAACAGAATCCGATGCACTTAACACATGGGGTTCGGGTAACGCAGGAAAGAATTTGAACATTCAGTTATCTCTCAAAAGCTTTAGAAGAAACTAATTCTTGTAGCGCATTTAGTATATACTGGCACCATGTGAAACCAGCAATGGTAAGTGCGAGCTTTCTGCCCAAGGATGTAGAAGAGTAACCCTCTATGTGTTCATTATGGATGGCACCAAGAATGCATGTCAGTATGAGTAAGCATTAGTCTTAAGTTTAATAGGTCTTTACTTTTAAGCATCTTAGCATTTCTAAGACTAATGATTTGCTGTGATCATCCTGTTGAAATGTTTTACCTTCTGAAAAAAACAAAATAAAACAAACCATGACATCTAGTTTTTGGCCTTGCATGACTTTTTGTGAATGATATTGATTTTCAAACCATTCCTCAACTAGAGGTCAAATATAATGTCTATTTCACTGGCATGACAACAAAACGTTCAAGTCTATCTAAGAGAGACTTTGGGTTTGGTTCCAAACCACCCAGTAACACAAATATCACAGTAGAGCAAGTTATGCATTTTTTTGTTTTCCAGTACATATAAAAGTTATATTTTCACTATATTGTAGTACAAGCTAACATTCATCTAAGTAAAATTTTACTCAGAGCACAACTTCTTTTAAAATTGGAGTTAGTCTTCTCAAACCCCTCTTCTGCTTTATCAAAGCTTATGTAATGATAAATTCTTTATCATTTCAACAATGTTCACATCCTCCTCACCAGGAATAGATTCCATTTTAGGAAATCATTTTCTTTGCTCATACATAAATTACAACTTCACATCTCTTCAAGTTTTATCATGAGATACAGCAGTTTAGTCATGTATTCAGGCTCCATTTCCAATTCTAGTTCCCTTGTGATTTCCACCACATCTGCAGTTACTTCCTCCAGAGAAGTCTTGAACCTCTCAAAGTCATTCGTGAGAGTTGGAATCAACCTCTTCCAAACTGCTGTTAATATTTAATGTTGATATTTTGACCTGCCCGATAGATTACAAATGTTCTTCATACCATCTAGAATGGTGTACCTTTCCAGAAAGTTTTCAATTTACTTTGCTCAGATCCATCAGAGGAATCATTATCTATAGCAGATATAGCCTTATGAAATGTATTGCTTACATAATAGGACTTGAAATTTAAAATTTCTCCTTGATCCAAGGGTCTTAGCTGGCTGCATCAGCTGGCATGAAAGCAACATTAATCTTCCTGTACAACTCCATCACAGCTTTGGGTGATCAGGTACACTGTCAATGAGTAGTTATATTTTGAGAGAAATAATTTTTTGTCTGAGAAGCAGATGGCAACAGTGGGCTTAAAATATTTAGTAAACTATGCTATAAAGAGGTATTTATAGAGTTCAGGAAGAATAAGTTTAGCATATTTCTTAAGGACGCTAGAATTTTCAAAATGGTTAATAAGTATTGGTTTCAACTTATAGTCACCAGCTACATTTGCTTTTAATAAGATAGTCAGCCTGTCCTTTAAAGTTTTAAGGCCAGACTTTGACTTCTCCTCTCTAGCTATGAAAGTCCTAGATGGTATCTTCTTCCAATATAAGGCTGTTTTGTGTACATTGAAAATCTGTTGTTTAATGGGACTTAAACTAAAAAGTTTCTGCTCAGAAAAGGAAATAATAATAATTTTAAAAGAGTGAAAAGAAAACCTAAAAATGAGGAACGATATGTGCATATTATGCCTCAAAAAGGCCTAATATCCAGATTCTACAAGGTACTCAAACAACTCAATATGAAAACAAAACAAAACAAAACAAAAAAAATCAAAAAGTAGGTGAAGGATATGAATGAATATTTCTCAAAAGAAGACATACAAGTGATCAACAAACTTATGAAAAAGTGTTCAGCATCACTAATCACCAGAAAAATGCAAATTAAAACCATAATGAGATATATCTTACACCAGTCAGAATGGCTATTATTAAAAAGTCAAAGAACAACTTGTTGGCATGGTTGCAGAGAAAAGATAATACTAATTCGCTGCTGGTGGGATTGCAAACTAGCTCAAACTCTATGGAAAACCATATAGAAATTTCGCAAAGAACTAAAAATCAAATTACCATTTGACCCAGCAATCCCTCTACTGGGTATTGACCCAAAAGAAAAAAAAAATGTATGTAAAAAAGAAACCTACACTTGTATGTTCATTGCAGCACTATTCACAACAGCAAAATCATGGAAGCAACCTAAACACTCACTCACCAATAATTGACCAGATAAAGAAAAGGTGGTATATAGACACCATGAAATACTATGCAGTTGTAAAAAGGAAAGAAATCATCATGGTGCTGCAGAACATCATCCTAAGTGAATTAAATTTGAAACAGAAAACCAAACAAAGCATGTTTGCACTTGTATGTGGAAGCTAAATGGCCACAGAGATGAAAATAATAGGCATGGAAGACACCAATAAGTGGGGAGGTGAGGGGAGTTAAGGTTTAGAAATTGTCTACTGGGTACAATGTTCACTATCTGAGGAATGGAGCATCTGAGACCCCATCCCCACCAGTACACAGTATGTCCATGTAACAAACATGACTTTGTACCCCTGATCCTTAAAGAAAAAATAAAATGAAGGAGGAGGAGGAAGAAGAAGAGGAGTGTTATCCATTCCGGATAACAGTGTGAAATTGTGCAGAGAGGAAAAGGTACATGAGGACTACAGTGTTCATTAAGCTGAGCTGCCAGGAAGTGACTATCTCCCAGTTGTGCCCCTGTGGATATTGTCTGCTCCTCATGGCACTTAACAAATGGTACCCAAGCCCAAATACAATCCAGATGTTGACCTTTCTGGAGTCCACTTTTTTGAGTATGGCCTGAATGCCATACATCTAATAATATTTCTAAAAATATTATCCATTTTAATTAATTCTCCATTCTAATTAATCGAGTTCCCAATATTAACTCATAGTATGTTTGTGATCTTTTTAATGTTAATCTTTGTCAAATTAGATATACGTGTGGCAGACTTAAATAACATAATATTAAAATCTAAACAAAATAAATAAATCAAGAGGCTCTGCTAAAAAAGAGAGAGAAAATCTGTTCAGTGTAGCTACCTCCATCACTGATCTTAGCTAGATCTTCAGAAGAACTTGCTGCTTCACCTTGCACTTCTATGTTGTGAGGATAGTTTTTTTTTCCCTTAAACCTCATGAATCAGCCTCTGCTAGCTTTAAAATTTTATTCTGCAGTTTCCTCCCTCATCTTTCTCAGCCTTCATAGAATGCAAGAGTTGAGGCCTTGCTCTGGATTAGGTTATGGCTGAAGGGAATGTTGTGGTTGGTTCGGTCTTCTCTTCAGGCCACTAAAACTTTCCCTGTATCAACAATAGCCTGTTCTGCTTTCTTATTGTCCATGTGTTCACTAGAGTGCATTTTTAATTTCCTTCAAGAACTTTTTATTTGCATTCACAACTTGACTAATGGGAACAAAAGACATAGTTTTCGTTCTTGGCTTTGGATATGTCTTTCCTCACTAAACTTAATCATTTTTAGCTTTTGATTTGAAGTGAGAGATGTGTGACTCTTCCTTTCACTTGAATACTTAGAAGCCATTGTAAGATCACTGTGTCTCAGGAAACAGGGAGGCCACGAAAAGGAAGAGAGGCGGGAAAGGACAAACGACAGAGCGACCTGAAAACACACCATACATTGATTCTGTTTCTTGTCTTACATGGGTGCAGTTAATGGTGTCCCAAAACAATTACAATAATAACATCAAAGATTACTGATTGAAGATTGCCTTAACAAATATAATAATAATGAAAAAGTTTGAAATATTGTGAGTTTACCAAAATGGGTCACAAACACACAAAATGAGCACATGCTGTTGGAAAAATAGCACCAACAGACTTGCTTTAAGCTGGGCTGCCACTTTAAAATTGTAAAAATTATAAACACCACAATATCTGCAAAGCACAATAAAGTGAAGCCCAACAAAACAAGTTATGCTTGTTTGTCTCTTCTACATACTTTCCTTTGAATTTGATATGTTGTATTTTGTTTAACTTCAGGAAAGCATTTCAATTTAAAGTAACAAAAGATTAAATAATTCTTTTTCACATAATCCTAAAATCTACAGCAAAACTCATTTACACACACACACACACACACAACACACACACACACACACACACACACTCTTACAGATACCCCTAACTTCTGAATAAATAACAAAGTACAAAAAAAACCTACCAAGGAAATGGGAAAAGACCTCTCACAGCTTAACCTGTTTTGAGAATATGTCTGTTAAATAAATTTTACACATGATCTGAAGTGTGAGCCAAGGACGTACATATGGTGAAACTTTAGCAAATACTTACTAGGGGAGTAACCCACAAAGGAATTAAAATGCCTAGCCACATATTTAATTTTTTCACCCAAACTGTTAAAAGTTATGTCATTTTTCGCTGGAGAGAGTAGGTTGGCTAATGGATTTAACACCACCATTTGGACTAATTTCCTGATGTCTGCTCCAATCATTGTATAAGTCTCTTTATAGAGAAAAAGAAATCTTAGGGTTTTATCTCCTTGTTTTTTGTGTTCTCACACAGGCACTCTGTTATTTTTTATGTATTGAAAGCTGATGTTGGTGGGTAAAGAAACAATTCAGGATAGAGATGAGTTTTAATGTGATATACCTATCCCTGAAACCAAAATGACTGAGATAAAAACAATTTCCAACACAAACGTTATAATTTTTAGGTCAGAATGGAAAACCTGAAAGAAAGAAAAAGTGCTTTACTCTATTCATATAAAATATGTTTCTGGTTTTAATAATTTTTTTAAAAAAAAATTTCTGTGTGAATCTTGTTTTATCGTCTAAATTTCAGGTTGCATCTTTTTAACCAAACCTCCATGTCAATGACTAGTCCCACAATAGTGATTATCCTCTGGAGGGTTGGGACTGCCATTTTTTAGTTTCCCCTTCCCAGGTGAGAGAAACCTACATGTGAAGTAGATCTGATTGTTTAACAAGAATTTTTAAGTAGAGCTTTGAAACTCCTCTTTAGAAGGTGTAGGATCCTGATCTTTAGCAGGCTGTATACAAACCTAGGAATCTGAGTAAAATATTTCATAGCATTTAGTATTAATCTAAGCAGTCGTTGAAGATGAGTGAAAGTTTTGAGACAGACCTGAGTTCCAGTCACAGACCCATGACTTATGAGCTGTGTAACCTTGGTATATTTATATAACTTTTAAAAGTTCACTTCCTTATCTTAAATAGAGATGGAAATTGCTTCCACTTTCACAAGATTGTTATGAGAAAGAAGTATCCCAGTTTCAGTAGAATCCTCAACAAATGATGAATGCTCAAAAGGAATGAATGATTTCATTATTATAATTATAGAGCATCATTAAAATTTCCATTTAAAGGTAGTCCCCTCATATCATCAAGATTTTTACATGTAGAAAAATAATTCACTTTGGCCATGTTAGAACAATAAGTCCACTGTCCCTTATAAACTCTGAATGCTTCATATACTTTCATTAAAAAAGCAAACATCTGTTTTTGAGTTCTGGCTTAAGATTATTGTTGTGTTGTTAGTCACCACAATCTATGACTTCTTTTTTTTTTATTTTAAAGTTATTTATATAAAAAAATTTTCATGTTATACAGACAATAAAACTCTGCACTGTTTGTAGAAAGTCAACATATATTTCTATGACTTCTTAAATGAACATTGTCTATCCACAGGCTCACTTCTAACTTGTAGTCTACATACTTTAAAAGGAAATTGCCAGACTTTATTCATCTTACATTGAAAGTCAATTCTACCAATGCCTGAGCAATAAATATAATGCTGTAAGTAGTAAATTCGTTTGCTTATTTTTAAATTTATGATTATTCTCTACTATATTTCAAAAGAATTTATTAGGTAAATAGAAAGAGAAACAGACATGAAAAATTACATGTACAATAGAAATAAGGTATTCAAGCCGGGCTCGGTGGCTCAGCCTGTAATCCCGCGCCTTTGGGAGGCTGAGGTGAGTGGATTGCCTGAGCCCGTGGGTTCGAGACCCGCCTGGGCAGCGAGACCTCATCTCTACAGTAAATCAAAAAATCAGCCAGGCGTGGTAGCGCATGCCTGTAATTCCGGCTACTCGGAAGGCTGAGGCAGAAGCATCGCCAGAGCCCAGCAAGCTAGGCTGCGGTGGCCGGGAGGGGCCACTGCACTGCAGTCTGGGCGACAGAGTGAGACTCCAACTCAAAAAAAAAAAATAAATTAAATAAATAAGGTATTCATATAATTAAGATATTCATATAATAATGAATAATCTTAAGGTAGTGATACTAAAAAATTGTCTTTTATTTCATTCAGAATTTTTTGAAAGTGAAGGGAAAACAGGAAGCTAGAGGGATTACGGAGTTACAACAGAATCGGGGGTAAAAATAGGCTTAGTGAAAAGGAATGGCATTTATGGAAATGTACTAGGTGTTCCAAATTGTGCTAGATACGAATATTGCATGCTTCATTCAATCACACAGCAACTTCGTGTTGTAGAGGCTACTGTGAACATTTTAGACATGTATGATTGGTAGTACTAGCAACACAGAGACTAAATGACAAACCAGATTGACACTCCAAACTGCTTAGTATTTCAAAGAGAATATCCAACAGTTGCAGTGAAGTTTCACAGAACTTGGATTTTCTATTCGCAAGCAAATTTCAGAAGGGGCGGATTTAAGTAGAATGTGTTTTGCTCATAGATTTGGGACTCACTAACATCCACACCCAGAATGTTGATGCTAGCTATTCACTAATTCTATATCTGCAAACTCACCTACTCACAGTAATTTGTTTGTAACCCCCCAAAATCAACACTCACAGTGTTTTTGTGGTCATTGGGAGATATAAGAAGAGTGGCAAAAAGATTAAGTCACTATTGCCTAACTTGTGCATTCATAGACAAGGTTAAATAAGACAATAAACACTCTTCTTGTTTCAACTCTCATACTGTAAAGAAGTGCCCTTTTTGTGGTCTACCTAGTGTCATATATTCTGTCTTCTTGTGCTTCTCATTGCTAGTTTCCTGTTTAAAATGGCCACACGCATGGCACTGAGCTCTGTCTAGTCTTCCTAAATGCAAGAAGCAGGTGTGTACCTAATGGACAAACATGTATGTTCAATGAGCTTCATTTGAGCATGAGTTATGGTGCTGTTGGCTGTGAGTTCAGTGGTAACGAGTAAACAACTATATCAGAAATTATGATGATTTTAATAGAAATACAAATAAAACAAGGCTGTGTATTGACTAGTGAGTGAAAATATTGTGACCAGAGGCTTGTGGCGATCTAAACAAATAGTTCCTCTAGGAGTGATGACTCAGCATATGCTAATTCAGTGTTCACAACTCTTTATAGAACATAAGTGCTGCAAATAGCAATAATCAACTATAGCTCATTTAAATAACTATGGTTCAGCTAGGACATTTAAATAGTGTTTTTAATCTCCCTCATACATTTATATTAAGATGTGTGGTAAGGTTGGTATTTCTAATTTGATTTCTAAAAACTTATTAAAATCTTTATCCTCTACTATTTGTGACAATCTAACTCTAGGATGGATCTTACACTTTCTCCCCAACAAACTTATTCATCCACAAGGTTTTGTCCCCAAGGGCTGGATTGCCAACTTCTTTACTCACCTTGCTAAAGTTCCCTGAGAAGATGCTACATTTCTGACTCATCCTGACAAGACATATCTTCTCCACCATAGCACTCCCTGTGTGGAATAAGTTGCTCTTTTACCTGTTGATTTCTTTTGCAAATCAGCCTGTGTAACTTATGTGGTTCCTGTTCTTTCCTGGACAATGATTCAGAGAGAATATTGTGTAAAAACCAAGCAAGCAAGAGTTGGAGAACGTTCATCATGGTGAAACCCATGGCATCTGGAAAAGGTGAGAGCTTATTGCACTGTGAGAAGATAATGACTCCTGTTTCACACAACTGGGTTCCATGGCCAGATGATTTGATCTTCTTCCACCACTCCCCACCCCCCCATTTCTCACTTGCTTTATTTTCCTTCTACCTCCACCTTTAAATTGGGAAGAAGGGTGAGGCAAGATGATTCATTCATTGCATCTACAGGGTCAAAGAAACACCACCAATAAATACAATTCCACCTCATTTTCAAGGCTCAAACCCTTTCCTGTATACTCTCCTAACAATAATAGATAGTTCACTTTTTTAAATCTATGAAGAAGATTCATTCTACTAGTGAGAGCTTCAATGCTGACTTTTGCCTTGTGGGAGATATCTTAATACAAACTGTAGCATCCAAACTCAGTTCTATCTCCTAAGAAGTCTAATGCCTTTACCAGTTTTAGTTAAACACTGTAGGCATCTTTTTCTTTGGATAGGTATTTTTAATACATGCAGAATTCAACAATTTGTCACTCTTTCTATGACTACCCTAGATCAAGAGACTTTCTTCAAAGGCAACTGCTATAGCCTCCAGTAGAAATTGTTTTCAGTCTGAGTGTGGTGGCTTATGCCTGTAATTCCAGCACTTTGGGAGGCAAAGACAGGAGTACCGCTTAAGCCCAGGAGTTTGAGACCAGTCTGGGCAACATAGCAAGACCTTGTCTCGCCAAAAAATCAAAACATTAGCAGGACATGATGGCACACATCTGTACTCTCAGCTACTCAGGAGACAGAGGCAGAAGGATTGTCTGAGCGCATGAGACTGCGGCTGCAGTGAGCCATGATTATGCTACTGCCACTGCACTCCAACCTGGATGACAGAGTAAGACCCTGACTCAAAAAAACACCAAAAAAATAAAAAAGAAAAAAAAGAAAGAGAAAAAGAAAAAAATTGCTTTCCAAAAAATTGCCAGAATAATTTTTTCAAAATCTAAATCTAACCATTCCTTTATTCACAATTCTCTAAGGACTTTCTTCTCACTAAAAATTAACTTTGAAATTTTTATCATGACCAATAAAAACTTACATATCTAACCTCCTCCTATATACCTGACATCATCTCCTACCACACTCTCTTCCTAATTCTAGACACTCTTGTTTCTGGCTGCTTTTTGTATAGTCTAGAAAAGATCCTGCCTCAGACCCTTCACAATTGCTGTTTCCTTTCCCCGACAATATCAATAGAACCTCCTCTTTTCATCCAGGTCATAGTTTAAAAATTGTCTTTTCAGAAACACCTCGCACAACAAATCTTTCTAAACTCGTACGCTCTTCCGATTACTTTCTAATTCTTACAACATGTGCCATGTTTACTTGTTTATCATCAATTATCACTAAATGTAAAGTCTACAAGAAGAGATTTTTTTTTTGCTTGCTCTTTACTCCATAGCTTGATGAATTGTGAATATATGACACTGTAAGGGAATGGAAAAGTTCTCTAAACTCTTCCATTGCTGCACTGTAAGAGAGAAATCATGACTATCTTAGAAAAGTGGCCATCTTTATTATTTTTCAAAATCCTAAGAGAGACATTTCAACAACCATTTCCATCACTGAGGTCTTAGTAAGGAACTTGGAATTTAACAATGGCAAGGTTTGTTTCCAGAACAGATTTAAAGTCTTTATAGTTTTATGGCCAACAGTTTCTTAGGTTTTCTGCCATCATCCTATCCAGTGCAGTATTAAGTCTCAGAACAGGGTAAAGTACTTAAGCAATAACCTCACCTTTATCGCTGGACAGTCATTACAATCCTTGCATTTAAAAATCAATGTAAGAGTTTTTTGAAGATTTCTTTGTGACAATATCTCCTTAGGATATGTATGAAAACAGCAAGTATGACTTTTTGTTAAATTACAAGTCCTAAGATAGCAAAAACAAAAAATTTGACTCTTGGACTTCTCAGCAAGACATGACCTTGTATAAAGAAAACTCTTTCAGCAGCCAGTTTGAGCCCCTGCGTTCAGCAGATTTTAGGATAACTAGCTAATGATAAATAAATCCGCCACAAACTTGGGAGAAAATAAATGGTAAAAAACATGCTCAGTTTCTAAAGGAAAGACGAGAGGAGGACATAATCTCTGTTTGTCTTCAGCCTAAAGCTGGAAGCCCCGTTGGAAAACACATTGATTCTTTCCTTCATAGAGATGGGACATTGATGAAATGCTCTTCTCTGCCTATTCAATCCAATATATAGGGTTGTGTGTGTATGTGTGTGTTGTGTGTGTGTGTGTGTGTGTGTGTGTGAGAGAGAGAGAGAGAGAGAGAGAGAGAGAGAGAGAGAGAGAAACTATGAGTTTTCAACTTCATCAATCTGTATGAGTGAGTTACAGAGAACTTGAACAGACCAATTTCTTGAAGCTCATTTCCTCTAGATAAATAAGAAAGCTTCTGGAATGATTTCTCTACTCGCCTCAATCCATACTAATGGTTGCCTTTGGAATATCAACCCTTATTGTGAAACCATATGACATAGGATTAAGGGTTTGGATTCAGTGCAGAAAAGCCATCCTTTGGAAAATTATTCAACCTCTCTGAAGCCAAGTTTATTCTTCTGTGAAAAAAGAAAGCTGGCAGTACTTACCTTTTGGATTGTTTTTAGAATTAAAGGATTTGGAATATGTCAGGCACATAATAAGTGATCAATGAGTATTAATTATGTCTAGTAAAGGTTCTGGTGTTAGAAGTACACACAGACCCTCACACACATATATAAACTTAAACTGTATGAAGTAGAGTATTTGCAAGGAATACAATTGAATAATAAGACAAAAATGAATGACTAAGTGTTTTATTGACTAGGAGGAAATTACTAAGAAATGAGAGGCTGACATGTTCTTGAATGGTCAGAAGTGTCCCCATGGCAGAGATTTTCCTTGAAAGTGGTATAGGGTTTGGAGCATTAGATAAGAAATGTTAGGCGAAGGGAGTAACATGTTTGAAAATCACTACAATGTGTGAGAGCATCTACCACTCTAACAAAGTGGATCCTCCTTGGGAACATGGATGAACCGACAGAGTGTTGAAGTAGAGTGCAGTCATCACCGATTCCTTTTCTAATGTAAAAATCACAGAATTCTTCCTTACTAATATTTGAAATGTAAAACTCACTATCCTCACTTATTCATCTCCTGTTTTGATCATTTTTTAAAAGTTTATTCAAAAATAACAATCTAAAAGTTTCAAACTAAAATTAACTTGGTTTTTACCCAGTTATTGTTTGCAGTCAGAAGAAGAAATAAAAAAAAAAAAAACACCCTGCCTGCCACATTCACTTTAAAGAGAAGAAAATCTAATCATATTGTGCGAACTAATAATGAAATTTATTAAAGACTGGAGAATATTTTGACCAAGTGTTGACAGTCTAAAGTCTTGAATTTAAAATTACTTTCATAGTGCTGTCAAATGCATCCTAGGCTTTAATTAATGTGAAATGTTGAAAAAAATGTTTGAATGCAAAATGTCTTAATTTCCCAGTCTTAGTTTAGTATTTACCGAATCTGGAAATAATGCAGAGGTTTGGGGGTTTTATTTATTCATAAGTAAATAATGCAACAGACAAAATATTTCTGGCAGATCAAGCTTTAAAATTTAAAAAAAAGTGTCTTTGTAAAAATAAATAAATAAATGTGGGGCGGGCAGCAGGTGTCAAAGGAAAATTTCATCAGACATGAGCACGACCTACACGCTTCCTCTGATCCTTCCTACATCCACAAAATATATTGGAAAAATTAATCTTGTACAAGATTGCAGGACCCAAAAATGACCTTAGCCAAGTTTCATAACTTCTCAAAACACAAACCGTGCCATCATCATGTAAAGAATGTGGTGGGTCAAAGTGTCATTTCACTCTCTGAATGACAGAGGAGAACGAATTGCTGTTTTAAGTATATTTCCTGAATAAACACATCCTATACCAAAGTATGGTTGACTCGATTATTTTCCTAAAGTGTTGGATATTTCATTCTGTTTAATCAGAAAGATAATATTCACTCTAGGACTCTGCTTGGTAAAGTAATATAGGGATCTGCTCTCTCTAATTAGCTGTACCAGCGTTTAAAACAATTTTAATAGTGTTATCAAATTGTATCTGACATTAATTACTATTTTACTAAGATGGGGTCAAAAGGTTCAGATCCTGTTACAATTTTTGGAGGCAACAGATAATAGAGCTGATGCTTCAGTTGTTAGTTGAGCAAAAGGTTGCATTAACAAAGCCCGAATTAGGTAAACTAAGTGCAATGAAAACATGCAAAAACATTCTGTAACACAATATTGTGATTATTTTTAATCTTGGGATGAGGAGATGCTAAGAGAGATTTAAATGCGTTCAATGGCTAAAGCATTTCAACACTGATATAAATCTGACAGTCAGCCGCTTATGAAAACTGAGTTCACAGATATTTGTAATCCAAGACAGTGCTAAGATTCCTGTTTTCTTAATGTAGAATGAATACAAATATACCAAATATCACTATGGCGGAATGTTTTGCAGCTAAACCTCAGGAAGTAATCTATTTTTCCCCCGACATCATTAAATACAAATAATTCTAAAAAAAAAAAATAACTCTCAGAACTTTAGTATTTTGGAGTCCCTTAATTTGTTGTAATTATATTAAGTTATATTTCACCTAAACATATTTTTATTTGGGGTCAAACCTGATTTTTCCCACCCTACTCTCTTCTCATTTAGACAGTGCTGAAGATACTGCAAATATTTATTTATTTATTTTTTGGAGATAAAATAGGGTTATAGATAGAGAATTGTCCTTTCTCACTCCTTTAGACTCCTGAAAAGAAGAAACAACTTTGAAACAAAAGAAGCTTTCCCAAGGTCAGGGCACCGCCTTGAAGGTAAGTTGCTTCTAAGCACTGCAACAAACAATTAGAAAAGGAAAACAACCATTTGCAGCATGCTCTGACACTTAACCCCAAAATGCTAGAAGCATTGATAACTAAATCATGATGTGCAACTGCTAATTTTAAGAATTAAACAATTTCTCTGTTTCTTTCATTATTATTATTATTATTATTATTATCATTATTATTATTATTATTATTATTTATCCTAAAGATGTGGGGTACAATTCAGGATTAGGTATACAAGTGGTCATCGTCCTTCTCTAT
Organism: Cephalopachus bancanus; assembly: GCA_027257055.1. Classification (NCBI taxonomy): domain Eukaryota; kingdom Metazoa; phylum Chordata; class Mammalia; order Primates; family Tarsiidae; genus Cephalopachus; species Cephalopachus bancanus. The sequence continues at coordinate 10,173,393 of JAPVLO010000017.1, forward strand.
TTCTTTAGGTGAAATTTTGGATTCCTTAGCTAGGTTTATTCTTAATTTGGTTATTTTGGCTTATTCAAGTGTGTGTGTGTGTTTGTGTGTGTGTGTGTGTGTGTGTGTGTGTGTGTGTGTGTGTGTGTGCGTGTATGTACTCAGTACTGGTAGGAAGACTCTGAATTGTAGTTAGAGTTGCCAAAAATAAAAATAATACAGAATGAATTAAATTTGAATTTCAAATAAACAATGAATACTTTTATATAAGTTCAAGCATAAGTTCAACCATTTTTATTTGCTAAATCTGGCAACCTTAACTACAAGGGGGGGGCCCCAAAATTTCGAATTTATTTATAAAAAATTTTAATAGATAATTTATTTAGTTATTTTTTTATATATACAAAACCCCCAAAATATTTATTTATTTATAAAAAATTGTGTATTTATTCTTATGTGTTTAAACTTCAAAGCACTCTCCATTAAGGCAATACACCTATCGAGACGCTTTTTTCACTGCTCATAATAATTTTTGAACTTGTCGATTTTGATGTCTTTTAGAATTTCTACGATTTTTTGTTTCACCTCTTCCACATTGGCAAAATATTTCCCTCTAAGGACTTTTTTCATCCAGGGAAACAAATAAAAAGTCACTCGGGGTGAAATCTGGTAGGTCATGCTGTTTTTGGTCAAACACTACTGAACACTCTGCGTGGTGGGGGCAGGAGCATTGTCATGGTAGAAAAACCAGTCACCAATTTGCCACAACTCAGGATGTTTCTTGTGCAAATCATGACACAACCTTCTCCGAATTTCCAGAGAAAAATTGTGATTGACTGTTTGCTCCAGAGGAGCAAATTCCAAATGTACTATAAGGGCCTTCTATCCAAATGATAATTCTGTTTTGGTTTTGTTTTTGTTTTTTTTGGGGGGGTTCCCCTCCTATAGTGAGCTAAATTTCTAAGCAAAAAATGTAAAATATTATTTTCATGAAGAGTCCTGTTATATCTCTGCAACTTATTATTATGTTGACTGGAAAATGGGCTTATATTTGGAAGCAAGCAGTAAATAGTTTTGTTTTTCTCCCTCTTGTTCAGTTTTAGAGAGGATTGAGAAAGCAAGGATGAATTTTGGGCAATGAAGATAAGACCAAAGGCACTCCCATTGGTGGGCAATAAGATTATCCTTTGAAACATCTTTCCTGAATTACCAGGACTTAAGAAGACAGGTGGTGAACTGGAGTTACTGTGGGAATATTATGGCTATAGATTGATTTGTAAAACAAATAAACATTATTCAGGAACTCCCAGAAATCCTTGAGGAAGAGAATCTGACCAGTGACTGAAAATCTTGTGGTCAAGCAAGATGAGATTTAAGCTCTTATTTAAAGTGTCATTTTAAAGAGGAATGGGACTCCTGATGCTTAAAACACTAGTGCATTGATTAGTCCAACACCCTGAATTAATTTCTGTCACATATCTTACATCATGCATGACAGAAATATACACAAGAATACTGATGCTGACTTGATCCAGGGTATGGGTTATATGTAGACATGTAGAAACAATGTTGAGATTTTCAAAAGCTAAATCATATCATGGGACTGTTTGCCTGAGTAAGGCCCAAATAAGGATCCAATAGTGACACCACTGGGTCTAATATGGCTGACAATGTATAATGTGTTGGCTTAAGTGGGGACAACTCTTCTGGATGCCTAACACTACAAAGACCAACAGAAAAATTTCTTCTGACCTAAACCAATATTTAGGAATAGCTGTGAATGCTGCATTATAAATATACTTTCCTCAGAAGCAAGTGAGAATAAAAATTAGTTTCAGCAAGTCCTAAAAAAGTGTTTAGGATATGAAGTAAATGAGTTTTCACCTCTTCTTTCTCTATTAACTTAATTTCTTAATAAATGATTCACATTCACAATGTGACAATAAAATATCATATCAATATCATCAATATCATCAATCAATACTAATATCACATCAATATCAAAATTTTAATGTTTTCAGGCACTTTCTGATAGTCTGCTTTTGAAAGATGTTATATGGATTCATCTGTCATATCAATTGATAGCTATGAAATATTACCTAGGATAAATGCTTATATAAGTGACTACTTAGAAAAATTTGTGAAATATTTAACTAAGCATAAAAGAGTGATATTATTGTCTTTCAGTCTTTTGAAACTTTGTATTTCTTTTAACTGTGTTTAAAACAATGGATGAATAAATGAATGAATTGATGGGGGAAATAAAAGTTCATTATATTTCAAACTGAACTGACATGAGGTTTTCGTATTCCAAACACGAATAACTGCTTCAAATAATTATTTTTCCAGATAGCTATCAATATGTTTAGAAGAGAAAGAAATTAGGCTAAGAATGAATATATGAATTCTACCTACACAGGCATTCTTTGTGGAAAAGTCCTGAGCTTCATATAAGGGTTATAACATTCCCTTTTCTTAAACCCACAGAGAACAAATTGTTTCCTCTGGTTACTTCTTTCCATATTTTCCACAGAGGTTAGTTCAGAGAAAACACTAGAAACCATTCCATACCTTTACATGCCTGCACAAATTTGGGAGGTAAAAAGAAAGAGATTTTAGGAAGCAAGAGACACTAACAAAATTTTTCCACACACATGAAATTTCCATCCCAGAGTCCCTAATGTTGGGTCATCTACATGTCCAAAATCTTGTGGTCTTCAGATAATATAGCATTTTCCAGTTGGTCTTTTTTATGTTGACAGCATGAGGCATAAATCCATAAAATGCTACAACCACAAAGCATAAAGCCCGATGGTAGGGCTATTGCTTAGCTTAGGGTTTAATAATACTATTTAATGCCATTTTACCTCAACATTGACAAAACAAATCTACGTTTATAAAATTAGAGAAAAAAGAATTATTGCCATGTGATAGCTGCTCATAAGCAAGGCTTAGAGTTTGTCTCTAAAAAGAAAAGAAATTGATGAAAAACTCAAAATTTTGGTCAACCAAAAAAAATTTTTTTACTGCAAAGTCAAATATATTATTTAAATGACTTTTAAAATAAATCCATAGAAAGTTGATACCAATCAAGAATGGACACTAGTAATTAAAAATAAGACACTGCTACATTGATCAGAAAGATAATCAGTCACATCAAGTAGCTACCAAACAAATTACTAGAATTTATGCTGAATAGAGAATATAACCCTTTCCTTAAAGTTTCTGAAATATAACGATGATAAGTAAAAGGTTTGAGAAGGACCTAAATAATTGGATAACTAGGTTTTAATTCAGTCATTTTCAAGTATTTTTGGCCATGCTGTTAAGAAGCACAGTTTATATCATAACTATGTACACACAAAATGCTCACACACAAGCACACTTTTATAAAAATATATAAGCTGATAATACTTACACTTTTTACATATAACTAATTCTGTTATTTTCTATTTTTTTTAAATGATGAGTCATGACACACCATTTAAAAAACCTTTGCCTAGGACCTGGACTGCAACTTTTTAAAGAACAAGAAGTCTGTCTTGAATCCCTGTATTCTAGGAACTAGTTCAGTGCCTAGAATTGAATGCATGGGTAATAATTTCTTTGTGAATAATGGAATAAATGAATGAATGGCATTTATATGCAGCATATTAAAAGTAAAAGACCAACACTTTTGAAAGTGGCTATCAAATCTTACTTTAAATTGTATTCCTATGTTGCCAGCAAAGTGAAAGGGAGACCCAAAAACCTGGAATTATTTTTTGGAGGGTGGGTCTCTTATAGTACAGGTTTCCTCCACTAGATTAAGTGTTTTAAGAACCCATCGGCATCAGTGTACCAGATAGTATTGTTATGAAAGACCACGTTCAGCTTCAGTGAATTTTTTTTTTTGGCGGGGGGTATATTCTTTTAACACCTTTGCCCATTTCATGATGAGTGATTTACGAGTAGACCTACCTACACCATACTGAGTGTTCAGCAGTTTTCGACCAAAAACAGCAAGACCCCTGTGCACCACTCTTCCTATTTACCTGATCTCTCCCCAACCTCTTTTTGTTCCTTCAGATGAAAAAAGTCCTCAAAGGGAAATGTTTTACTAATGTGGGAAAGGTAAGACAAAAAAATGACAGAAGCACTAAAACGCATCAAAATAGATGAGTTTAAAAACTGTTTTGATTTCTAAAAGAACTAGAAATTGACCATACATATAACCCAGCAATCTCCCTATTGGGAACATATCCAGAGGAACTCAAATCATTCTACAGAAAAGATACTTGCACAACATGTTTATTGCAGCACTATTCACAATAACAAAAACATGAAACCAACGGTGCTGCCCATTGAAACTGGACTGGGTAAAAAATTATGGTGCGTATACACGATGAAATGATACACAGCCATTAAGACGGACAAACATATGGACTTCACGGCAACTTGCATGGATTTAGAGTCTAAAACTCTCAGTGATTTATCACAGAAACAAAGAACAGAGTATCATATATTCTCACTCATAAGTGGATCCTGAATATTTACCGTAATTACTATAAGAAAGGGATTGGCAGTAGCAGGATACTGTCGGGAAGTGGGGGGAGACACATCAATAAGGGTACCTGATCTCAAACCAGGTGAAGTGAGGACCAAAGGGAGACCCAAACTTTACTTGTACAAAGACCACTTGTATACCTAATCCTGAATTGTACCCCACATCTTTAATATAAAATAAAATTCTTGAAAAACAGTCTTAAGCAGCGGAAAAAGGATTTCAATAAATGTATTACATCAAATGGAGAGTACTTTGAAGGTGATTGAAATTTAAAAATGCAAGAATAAATACACAATTTGTTTTCATGGTGATGCACACCTGTAGTTCCAGCTACTTGGAAGGCTGACAATTTTTTACAAATAATTTCCAGGTTTGTTGGGCTGTGCCTCATAGATTAGATACATGGATAGATAGGTGGTGATAGATGAGTACTAGTTAGCTATCTATTGAATAGCTAGATAGATGATAGGTAGATGATAGATCGATGATAGATAGATGATAGATAGGTGATAGACAGATAGCTGTATAGATAGAAAGATGACATATAACTTTTTCCCAATAAAATCAAACAGGTAATCTTTTTCTTTTTTCTTTTTTTTTGAGTTGGAGTCTCACTCTGTCGCCCAGACTGGAGTGCAGTGGCCGCTCCCGGCCACCGCAACCTCGACCTGCTGGGCTCCGGCAATCCTTCCGCCTCAGCCTTCCCAGTAGCCGGAATTACAGGCACGCGCTACCACGCCCGGCTGATTTTGTGATTTACTGTAGAGATGAGGTCTTGCTGCCCAGGCGCGTGGTCTCAGGCAATCCACTCACCTCAGCCTTTCAAAGGCGCGGGAATCACAGGCTGAGCCACCAAGCCCGGTTTAGGTAATCTTTTTCATCTCTCTCTCTAGACTAGATGTTCTCAACTAATTGATCACATATTGACATTTTACTATGATTAAGAATATGGATTTGGGACCCAGATTACCTGGATTCAAATCCTAGCTCTGCCAGTTTCCTTGTCACTCTCACTTGGTGCAAATGATTTAGCCATTGCGTATATCAGTACTTCAATTTAAAAATGATAATGGTGCTGAATCACTTAGATTACACAACATAAACTACCTGAAACTCTGCCTACTATGTAAAGAACACTAAATAAATATCTCTCAGTCTTCCTTGGTCATTTCAGAGTGGTAGACATACTTTTTTTTTTTTTACCCAGCTTATCCTCAAGCACAAAACCTGAGGCACAGAGAGCAAAATTTATCAGTAGTGAAAACATGATTTGAGTGGGTTGTGGTAAGTTCCTCATGACAGAGAGTATTCAAACACACTCTGAGCATTCACAAAGAATGTGGATGTTGCATGTGGTCTTTTTATAAGACACTGCATTTTTCTCAATTGAACAGCAGCAGTGTTGACTGAGTGGAATTAACTCCAGCGCCAACACTATGGTAGGACCTGAAAAACACAAGTAAATAAAGATCCTGCAACCATTCTTATTGTTCTATTAGCTGATCTTGCAATGGGCATTTAATTCAAGACTTAAGTCAGTCGAGATAAGCCTTTATTTTAACCACAAAGGATGGACATATGATTTCAGATGGTGCCATATGAAGAAAGTAGAGGGCATTTATTCTTTGTTTGGCACAACAAAAAACTTCCATTGTTTAGATGGTGAGGCATATAGTTGGGAATCCAGCATTGCCTGCAGCATTTTGCTGCTTTGAGCAAATCACCTAAGGATGAAACCAGCATAAAGAAGAAAGTGGATTATGTAGAAAAATGAGAAATTGAAATAAACAAACCAATTGAGACTGTTCTACCTCTAAATTTTTCAGTTTTATGTCTCCATACATCCTCTGTATTGCTTGAGTCCATTTGAGTTACATTCTCTGCTAAATTGAATTTCAAACATCTGAGAGGAGGTTATCTAGATGAATTACAGGCTTTATCTAAATTTTGAATATTTCTACCTTCTGACAACTTCGTTCTCCATTTTTCTGCTGCAAAAAAATGGAAAAAAGTTTTTTCTAATATGTCCATTTTATTTAAATGATCATTAAATTTTATTTAATTAGTAAATATACTAAAGATATTAAAAAGTAAATTAAGCGCTTACAATGTATCAGTAACAGTACTAAAAACTGCCAACATTATATAATTTCACAGCAATTCAATGAGGGAAATTAAGTATCCCCTAGATAAAGAAAATGAGGCTACTAAAAATTAACAAATTTGCACTTAGATTATTTAATTAGTATATGAAGAACTAGGATTCAAACATGATTTTGACTAGTTATTTTTAAAGTTTTTAAACATTATATTCTGCTGCTTTAATTAGTTATGTCTCAGGTGCTGTGCTAGGTAAGTACTAGGAGCAAAACTCATTACAATCCAATAAAAATTCAAGAGTCTATTATGTGCAGAAAAGATACTCAATTGAATATTTGAATTGAATGAACTTGGAAGGGCACAGTCAGAATTTGTTTTCCCTCACCAGTGCCCTCAAATGCAGTCAGAAGTATTCCCAATTCTGATACGAGGTTACAGTGGGTCAACAGACTGTGGTAAATTTCAGCTCTCAGGACAATCTAACTTTCAGGTATTAAAAAGTTTAGATCAAGGATTTCCATTTTCAGTCATGTTGAAGTAATTATTCAGAACTTCACCTCCCACCCTAAGTAACAAGAAAACTAAGCAAAATTTTAAAATAAAAAATTGCAGGCACTGGATAAAAACTTATGCAGGACATGATACATTGGAAAAGAGAAACAAATGAGGTATACCCTGCAATAGCCCTGGTGTTTTTCTGACTGGAGGCAACTCTGAATAAGAAAGTGGAATTCAAATAGGACCCCGTGGTCTTGTTGCGTTCAGAAGACCCAAGGTAAGAGTTTGAGGAGGGTAAGGCGTATAAGATTTTTGTGGCAACATTCCATAAAAAGAGGGAACAACATAGGAAATGAGCTCAGGAACTTTGCATAGAGATCCCTAAAAGTATTTACTAAGCATTAAGTCATGAATATTATTTCAGTCAGGTTTCAATCAGAGAAGCAAACCAGTAGACTAAAGATATATGTATACATACACACATCTACATCTATATTTATTAGGAATTAACCTTATGCAATTGGCGGAAGGATGTAATGAAGTAAGTCTGAAGCAAGTTGGGCAGTCAGGAGTTGGAGATCATGAGCAGGCTGGAACTCTGGTTTGAGTTGAGGCTAGAGTCCACAGGCAGGAAGGATAGATCCAAGGAAAAAGGAGAGCAATTCCAGGCCTAGCTGCTTCTTGGATTCTACCCATTCAGGGAGATCTTGGGCCGTCTTTCAAAAATTTCTATCTGAATAAGTTAGACTCGCCCAGGATAACATTCTTTTTGTTCTCAAGGTTAATAGATTATGATTTTAAGTCTATCAGCAAAACCCCTTCACAACACCCAGATCAGTGTTTACTTGATAATCTGGGAGAAGGTGTAAGCTATAAAAAAAGCTGATGTATCCCTTGTAGCCCATTCTAACTGGCAATATATTAAAAAGGGAATTTGAGGGAGATTTGTTTAGCATAGAAAACTTGGCACCTCACAAAGTGATCACAGATGTGAAAAAGAAAACTTCAAAAGGAAAGCAAACAAGGAGCAGAAAGTCATAAACTGAACAATTCCTTAAACTCACATAGGAAAAGAAAATATCTGCGTTCTAACAAGTCAGAGTAGAGACCTAGAGGAGTCTATCTCTAGAGCAAAGGCTACTCAAGCTATGCCCTAGCAAAATTTGAAAACAGGATTGAAGAGATCAAACTGATAGCAGCATGACTATCTGCCAAAACAAACCTCAATGCTTGTTAAAGGGGAAAAAATTCACTCAACAACATAATGGCAAGGTCTAATAAGTAATAAAAAATTAGTAGACATCCCAAGAGAACGGAGCATGTAACCCATGACCAGAAGAAATATAAGTCAATTGAAATAGACCCGGGGTGAAAAAAATGATAGAATTAGCCAACAAGGATGTGACACCAGCTATTATAACTATATTCAAATATTCAAAGGAAAACATGAACATAGTAAAGATACACATGTAAAATATTTTTAAAATACCAGATGGAACCTCTAGAAATAAAAAGTAAAACCTCAGAAATAGAAATTTCCCTGAATGGGACTAATTGTATACAGATTAGACACTAAAGAAGATTTTACTGATAGCAAGGACACAGCAATTAAAACAATAATGATGAAGTAAAATGCAAAAAAAAAAAAAAAAAAAGAAAGAAAGAAAGAAAGAAAGAAAGAAAGAAAGAAAGAAAGAAAGAAAGAAAATGAACAAAGCCTAAATAACTAATGGAAAAATAGCAAATAGTGTAAAAGATGTGTATTTGAAGTTCCGAAAAATAAGACCAAAGAAGAGAAAGGCAAAAACAACCAGAACAGTGGCAACAACAAACAAATAAAAATCAACAAAATGCACCAACATATTTGAAGAAATTATGAACATTTTCCAAATATAATTTTTAAATATACTCATGCAAACACACACACACACACACACACACACAACACACACACACCCCACGTCAAAGAAGCTCAAAGAACCCAAGCATGATAAATAAACATTACAAGACATACTTAAATTAAATTACAGCAAACTAGTGGTAAAGAAGAAAAAAAATCTCAAAAGCAATCAGGGGAAGTAGATAATTACATACAGGAAATCAAAGTTCATAATCACAAATTTCTCTTATATTTTTAGTATTAATATCAGACTAAGGTGCAGGAAAAGGTATATTATCAGTGGTAAAGATAGACATTTTATATTGATAAGAATGCCAGTTAATAAAAAAAAAAACAATGCGAAATTAGTATGTATCTTAAAATAAAATTTCAAAATACATGAAAAAATTGATAGAATGAAGAAGTAGACAAATCTAAAATTACAGGTGTGCATTTTAACATTCCTCTCTCAAAAATGAATAAATTAATAGATAGAAAGTGAGTAAGTATATGACAGATTTAAATACTATCAACCAATGTGATCTAATTGACATTTTACAGAACTCCAGCAGACTACATGCTGTTTACAAGTGAAAATGAAATGTCACCGAGATAGCCATATCTTGGTCCGTTATTCAAGTCTTTATAAATAAATATAAAGGTATTAGAATCATAAACATCTTTTTAATAATAGAATTGAACTATTCGCAATAACAGAAATCTCAGTAACAGGAAGATATTTGAAAAATTTCCAAGTATTTGGAAATTTGACAGCTTATCTCTAAATAATACATGGGTTAAGAAAAAAATTACATGCAAAATTTAAAAATATTTTTAATAAATAAAATATAAATTGCAATGGTACTTAGAGGAAAAAATAGATTTAAAGATTTATTTTATAAAATAAAAAAACAGTTGAAATCAATCATGTATGCTTGTATCTTAAGAAGCTAAAAAAATGAAAGCATATTAAATTCAAAGTAAGTATGCAAAAGGAAATAATAAGAAAAGCCTAAATCAATGAAATAGTAAAATGGAAAAGAAATAGAGAAAACCATTGAAACCAAAAATAAACATCAAAATTAGAAAACTTCGGCTAGACAGATCAAGAAAGAGAAGGGGAAGAGGGAGAGAGAGAAGAAACAACTTGCCAATACCAAAAATGAGAAAGAAAAAATACTGGATATCCTTTAGTTGTTGGAAAAATAATAATGAATATTGCAAGAAATGTTAAGTCAATAGTTAAAAAAAATTAGTTTACATGGACAAATTACTTGAAAGATACAAATTACCAAAACAGGCTAAAGAAGACACAAATAATCTAAGTATCTATTAAATAAATAGAATTCATAATCACAAATCTCACAGAGAAAATTCTGGTCCTGGGTAACTTTTCTTATCAACTCACTCAAATACTTAAGGAAGAAAAAAGACAATTTCATTCCTCTACCAACTCTTTTATGAAATAGAGGAGTGATTACTACCTAACTCAGGTCAATATTATCCTGACATCAAAGCTATATAATATTTCAAGAAAAGAAAACTGGAAACTAATATCCCTCATGAACAAAGTTTTTTACAAAACATTAGCAAACTAATTCAGCAATAGGTAAAAACAATAATACAACCATGTACAAATTAGATTTATCCCAAGAATGTAAGACTCATTTTACGTGTTAAAAAATCAATGTAATGCATATTAATTGCTTAAAAAGAAAATTCACTGATTACTCAATGGGTACAGATAAAAGCACTTGAGGAAACTCAATACTAGTAACGATTAAAAACTTTCAGAATTAAGAATAAAGAAAGAGTTTCTCAACTTACAAAGTGAATCTACATAAAGCCTACAATTAATATCATAAATTAGGAAAAACTTAAGCTACTGCTTTTACTATTTCAATTCAACATTTTATTAGCTATCCTACCAATGAAATGAAGTATGAGAGAAAAAAAAATCAAAATCATAGAGATTACAAAGAAAGAAGTAATGCTGTGTCTCTAGACTGACGACATGATGGTCTATGCAGAAAATTCTAAAATATTTCCAAAAATAACTAGAACTAGTAAGGTCATAGAATATAAGGTCAATATAAAAGCTATTTGTAGTTATACAACTAGCAAGTAAATATTGAAAATTAGGCTTTACAAAATTAATCTGTTCACAATTGCTTCAAATATATGAAATAGGATTAAATTTCTCAAAATCTATGCAAGAGATATGAGATTAAACTATAATATATTGGTGAGAAAAAATATTTAAGTAGATGGAGAAATATTCCATGTCAATTAATTAGAACACTCAATATTAAGGTGGAAATTCAATCAACACATTCAACACAATCCCAGTTAAAGTTCCAGTGGATTTTTTTAGAAAATAGGAACCTGTTTTAAAATATATATGGAAATGCAAATGACCAAATAATTTTGAAAAGGTAAAACAAATTTGAAGAACTTACATTATCTGATTTCAAATGTATGTATCACTACAATGATCAGGACATTTTGGTATCTACATAAGAATAAACATATGGATATATAGTGCATTGCTCAAAAGAAAATGTATTATTGGCAATAGTCACATAAAAATACTCAAAATCAATAATCAAAAGGGAAATGCAAATCAAATCAACAATGAGATACCACTACTCACTTACTAGATTAGCAACAGTTAAAAATACTTACAATATCAAGTTTTGACAAAGCTGTAGTGCAACTAAAGCTCTCATGCATTGCTCATACAAAATGGGTGTAACTCAGAAAACAGTTTTATAGTTTCTTATAAAGCTAATCATATCATATAATACCAAATTCCAATCCTAGGTATTTCCCCCAAAGTATAAAAACTTTTGTTTCATAAAGACTTTTTTGTGTATAGCAACTCTATTCGTAATAGCCCCAAACTGGAAACAACCCAAATGTCTGTCAATAGGTAAATGTACAAATTGTTCTATAGCCACACAATAGAATACTAGTCAGAATTCAAAGGAACAGATTACTAATACATGCAAGTAGCACGTGTAATCTCAAAAACATTCTGAATGAACTAAGCAAAATACGAAAACTATACTCTCCATAATATTTGTTCCAAAATTTGAAAGAAAAAAAGAACAATAATCTATAGTGACAGAAAACAAACAAGTGGTTGCTTGGGGCCAGGAGTGAGGAGTGGGAGAGATATTTTGTGATAGGTCACAAGGGAATTGTTTGTGACTGGGTGATGGTTCCATGGGTGTAACACTTGTTAAAATTCATCAAAATGTGCATTTAAAAGTAGGTACTCTCTAGGAAAATGTTTCCATTATTCTTTCCCCATTGCTGTGACTTTCTCTTTTAAATGTCAGGGCTATTCAGAGTTAGCAGTAGAATAACAGGCAAAGGACTTAAGTGAGGGTGCTATGGTGAGTATTAAAATACTGACCCTTGATTATAAAGTTCACATGGGAGGGATGCGATTTCCAAGGCACCTCCTATTCCACCCCTCCTCCAAAGACTGTATTTCACCTTTACCTGAAAAAGTGATGAATGCTGGCTGATGTGTGACCCTCTTCAGTTTCTATCTCAGACAGTACACCCACAGCCTCTTTCTGCTAGGATACATTTAGTCTACTTGGGAATCAAAGTCCAAGTCCCTTTCTGAATAGTACTCAGTCACTAGTAACTAGGTCTTCTTCCTTGGAGAAATAAAAATAATGGCTTCCTCTGTTGTAGATCTATCCTCTTGTCCACCTGTAAAGGATAACACCAGATATCCTTTCTCCTCTGGCTGTTCCAGGTAAAAAAGTAGGCACAAGTCTTTCACAGATACGTAAGATTCTCAGGAGAACACCGTTATGTTCTGCTGGCTCTTATAATAGCACAGAATCTGTTCACATCTCTGCAAGAGTCTAGGTTAGAACGAAAATGCTAGTTGTCATTGGCAAAAAAAAAAAAAAGTGTTTATTAGTAGTTCTTCTTGTTTTCCTCCTCTTTGGCCAGCAGGGTAGGGGAGAAACATCTGTTTCTTTCCTTCACCTTAAAGTGAGATAAAATACCACAGCACTTTTTTTCTCCTCTGCATTTTCATTGAAGAACCACTGTTTAAATTTCTAGCCTTTTCATATAAATAAATATATATACTTTATATATATATAAACTTTTAATTTTTTTAAAGAGTGGGGTACAATTCAGGGTTAGGTATACAAATGTTCATTATTCAGGCACCCTTGTTGATGAGGTATGCCCCCTCTTCCCCAGGCAGATTTCCACTACTGCCAATCCCGCCTCCCTGGTTTCCCGCTTCTGCCAATCCTTTTCTTATAGTATTACGATAGTTGTTCAAGGTCTGCTTATGAGTGAGAACATGTGATACTCTGTTCTTTGTTTCTCTGAAAGATTACTCATTATTATAGACTCTAAGTCCATCCAGGCTGCTGAGATGTTTATGATTTTGTTCTTCTTTACGGCTGCATAATATTCCATCGTGTATATGTACCACTTTTTTTTTCCTAGACCTCTTTTGATGGGCAGCATTGTTGATTCCATGTTCTTGCTATTGTGAACAATGCTGTAATAAACATACATATGCAGGTATCTTTTTATATAGTGATTTGAGTTCTTCTAGTTATATTCCCTGTAGAGAGATTGTGGGGTCATATGGAAGGTTGATTTTTAGATCTCTTAGGAATTGCCTCACTGTTTTCCACAGAGGCTGTACTAGTTTGCACTCCCACCAACAGAATAGAAGTGTTCCCTTTTTGCCACATCCTCTCCAGCATCTGTTATTTTTTGAGTTATTGATGATGGCCATTCTGACTGGAGTTAGGTGGTATCTCAGTGTAGTTTTAATTTGGATTTCTTTGATGACTAGGGAAACTGAGCATTTTTTCATGTACCTGTTGGTTGCTCATATGTCTTCTTTTGTGAAGTGTCTATTCATACCTTTTGCCCACATTGTAATGCGGCTTTTTTTTTTTTTTTTTTTTTTTTCTTTTCAGTACGTTTCAGCTCCTTGTAGATCCTAGATGTTAGGCCTTTATCAGACATACAGTTGATTAGCCTTTTCTTATACTTAATGAAGATCAGTATGGCTACTGGTAGTCAGAGGGCCAGTTTGTTAAATTAAATCTTACGTAGATGTGTCCGACAACTCCCATAATACAGGAATTCTTGTCACCTGTGGTCTCCAGTTTTGGGTCATGAGACACACAGAAAAGTTCCACTTGGTGTTCTGCAGCATTGCTGAATTCCTGGGATAACAAGCTCAAAAGGGGTAAGATGTAGTCTCAGCCCTCCAAGGAACCACAGGCAAGTGGAGCACACAGACAGATAAACAAGTTACGTTGGCCGGGCTCGGTGGTTCAGCCTGTAATCCCAGCACTTTGGGAGGCCGAGGCGAGTGGATTGCCTGAGCCCACGGGTTCAAGATCAGCCAGGGCAACTTGGTGAGACATGTCTCTACAATAAATCAAAAATTAGCCGGGCGTGGTAGTGCATGTCTGTAGTTCTGGCTACTTGGAAGACTGAGGTGGGAAGAAGGCTGGAGCCTAGCAGGTCACGCTGGGGTGGCTGTGAGTGTGCCATTGCACTCCAGCCTAGGCGACGGAGTAATACTCCAACTCAAAAAAAAGCAAGTCACGTCAATACAACATAGCTAAGACTAGTGACAGTCACATAGAGAGAGTCAACTCTTGAGGACCTACAGTCTGATGAGAAAGCAAGCCAAGAGGATGAACCTTTAGAGTAAGGAGTGGAATGCTATAATTGAGAAAACCACAAAACAGAATGACAGTGCAGAGTAGAAGCACAGAAGATGGCCCTAACTCTTCCCGCATTATATTTGTCCCTGCTACTTTTAATAATTGCTTTTCCTAATGTTCAGTGGCCATTTTAATTTCATGCTGCTGCAATTGTGCAGGTGCTGTATTCTGTTTTTTCAGGCAGTCACCATTGGATGTCTCAATAGAAATTAGATGTTAATGTAATTTTAAAAAAAAACAAACCCTTATGTTTCTCCATTTATGGGCTGCTGAACTTTACTTGGGGCATGGTTAGCTTAACGAAAACACTATCAGTATTATATGCAGCCAATTCATGCATTTATGTATGTATCTATATTCATGTAGCTCTACACAATGAGTATAATTTGCCAGTGTAATTGCAAGTTCTAAGAATATCTAACTGCCCATAAGTAATTGTAAAAAATTAGAAGTTTCTACTTCTATATTTACTTAAGTTAAAGAATATAATTAGCAAGTTAAATGTAATTAGATGTCTATGACTTTAGTATCAAGATCTGTAGAAAACAGAAATGAGTTGGATCCAATGACACTGGATTTCCAAATAACATAAATTATGTGTTCTCATTTTGTGTTTTCTTATATTCTCTCCTTCATTCCTTTCTCCCACCTCTCTAGAGTGGTGATTAAAATATCAAGTAATTGAAATAATTCTGAAAGAAAAAATACGTGTGTAACTTAGAATTTGACCACATATTGCTTCACAGCCATTCAATAGTATTAAGTTTGCAAACCAATAATAGGTGAGATGGTTACAAAAAAGTGAAATAAAGAATTAAAAATCACTCAGCCAGTGTCCACCTGAGTAACTTTTTCATGAGCCAATCCTGGATGAACAGGTGTGTGCTTTGATCAACAAACAACTGGGCTCACCCACACACATTTGGCATATGGTACTGCACAAAATTATTTTTCAACTCACACATTACTTAATATTAAAAACATAAATAACGTCTAAATTTGCTACTTTTAAAATGCCAACTGGTGCAAAAGTACAAAAAAGAATGCGGCATGAGAAAAAGTAATTTTCATCATTCCCATTATATGCCAGTTTTTGTTCTAAACATTCCATCTTAAAATAACTTTACTTAACAAATACTTCACTGGTGTTTACTGTGCATAGGGCACTGTTCTAAGCCACATTACATATATTAACCAAATTGATTCTCATAACCACGAAAGGAGGTGAATAATGTTAGTCCTACTTTACCAAGAGAGAAACTGAGAAACTGCTGAGATGCAGTGGTGCTGGGATTTAACCTCAGGCCTTTCATTTTAAGTAAAATAAGTCAAAAGAGAATTCTGCCTCAGACACGCCCCTTATAGTTGGCTGAGCCAGAATCTGAACTTGGTTCTATTCACTATCAGTATTCACGTTCTCTATTTTATAACAATGGATGCAGTATTTCAGATCAAGTCAGTTAGCTATATGGAGAGAAAGCACCTCCACAATTTAATTTTATCAAAAGGTGGCATGTATTGAACGCCAACTACATGCATGCTAAGACGGAGGAATACAAAAAAGAAAAAGAGATCTTCCACAGTTTTCCCAGCCATGAACATAATGGTTTACACTTTGTAGGTATGCAGTACATGTTTCTTGCATGAATAAATGATTAATCAGTTTAAAAAAATCTACTCTCAGGGAACTGAATTGTGGAGGAGGTTGCTTAATAAAGTCACTGAGGAACTAGTCTGTACTGGGAAGTGGCAGAGGCAGACACAGAAGAGGCGTTTAGAGGGAGTGACAGTTGATCTGAGACTCAAAGAGCGAAAAACAAGACAAAACAGGAACAAGAACCAGATGATCATTCTAGTTCATAAAGAAGTGTGCTTCCATCATTGGATCACATTTATTCAGTTATCTATTCCTCTTTAATAAACATTTCCAAAATTCATGGTTTAAAACAACAATTTATTATGACTATAATAGATCCTGGTGTTGACAGGAAGCTGAGAAGTTTTGTCTGCTCCAGGTGTTTTTTACCTTGGCGACATTTGGCAAGTAGAAAGACTGGTCCGATGGAATCAACCACGTCTAGCACCTTGGCAGAGATGACCCAACACTGGGTTCAACTCAGGATGTTGTTCCGAGAGCCTACACCTCAATGGGCTTGGTTGAAGGTTGTCAAACATCTTACATGACAGCTCCAGGGACAAGTATTCTAAGAGACCTTAGTAGAAACAGCCTAACTTCTTACAACCTAATTTTAGAATGTCCAACTTCCTCCACATTCTATTAGTCAGACAAGTCACTAAGACCAGCTTTAGGGGAGTGAAATTAGACTCCATCTCTCAAAGGATTTGCAGTTGTCTTTAATCTACCACACTCGTCTAGCACATGGAGCTTCAAATCACAATACAGATACAAGCCCCCAAACGGTAACTGCGCTAATACTTCTAGGTAAGGCCTTAAGCACTATCTTTATGGACATCCATACAAACGGAAGTTCAGCCTGAAATATAAAGGAAACAAATCTTATGGCTTCACTTTGATGGATCAACATTTGCTATAGTAATTAGTGTATAGTGAAAAGAGTCAAAATAAAAAGGTAGGCGATAGATACTGTTTCCCAGCCAAACTGAGAATAAGGCACCCTCTAGATTCAGCCCTTACAACCAGCAAGCCCAAGTGCAAAGACAGGAATATGATACACACATGAAAGATTGCCAGATTGGTGTTTTTCTCCTGTTGGTAGAACCGGCTGAAAGCCCATTAGTGGAAATACGCTGTTCCTTGTACATGAGAAAGAGTGTTCTGAAATTTACTCTCTTCCTTATCCCCCTACTCCTTCCTACCACCTCAAAATAAACCCCACTAAATTAAAGCCATATTTGTGGATCATAAAAGGAAATTTCTCTTAGTAGCCAATAAATAGTAGTAGGTTTTGGTCCTCATATATATGCCGTGTGATCTCCTGAGTGGTTCACTTCATTTGGCATCACTAGGAGATTGGTAATGAATTTCCCGGACAGATACATCACTGAGCAGATCAGATAAGGGAAATGAGCTCTTTGGGGGCAAAGACTTGCATTGAATTGTAACAGTATGTGTTCGCTGACCCCAAGCTGAAGGAATGTTTCATTCCAATATTCTGGAATGGAAACTGATAGTCTCTGTTGTTTTCATTGCTTAAACTGCACATTATTATGAAGGACTTTATTTTAAAATAACTTGAGTGGTAGCATAGTTTTGCACAAAAAGAAAAATAAATCAAGTGTTCTAGATTTTGCCAGCAGCATATTGGTTAACTGAAATCAATTTCTTTATAAGTTTAAAAAAAGAGAACAAGATGAATTTAAGATGAACTAATAGTAATATTTCTCCCTTCCTCCTTCCCTTCTCTCTCTCTTTTCCCTTGTTCTGCTATATGTACTTGAATAAGAGTAATACATTCTCTCACTTGTTTAAAAACACTCTGGTTCAACACCTTTGAAAAAGGACTGTGAAATCTTGGTTTGAACTGAAATTAAGTAAACTGTCAGAGATTTCTGCTTAAAGTTGTGTTCTCTTTGAAATTTAGTTTCCCTTGGACACAGTACTTTCAACCAAAGCAAACTTTAGAATGGAAGGCCAAAAGCTGGCCAGCCTGCATCTGACCTTTCTGACAGATGTTTGTAAATGGACTCGATTGCCTTTTCCAGCCCAGACTGCGTAATCTTTGGTTAGGGTTGTTTTCCATGCAAATACTTAGACAGACTGGTTTGCACTGCCGGGCATTGGTAACAGGATATATACAGAGCTCATGTCACTGACTAAACCCAGCTGGATCAGGAATGACCCTTATTAATCTTGGGATGAAAGCTTGATGCATTAGGGAAGTTAGTGATCTAGTCAGTAAGATTTTTCTTTTCTTGCTAAAGACCAAATTATGATCTGGACAAATCATTGGTGTGGTGAATAGAAGAAACAACAGAGAAATATCTCATCTGAGTTGGTCAAAAAGTGAACTGGTGAACAAAACTACAGTTGTGTCTCATTAAGTGATGTAGCAAGGTGACCCCACTTTTTTATGGTTGTTTAATGGGGATAACTAACAGGCAAGTAGAAAGAGGGCATTTGAATGTTCCAGAAACATACAAGTGAGAAGCTTGGGAAAACAGAATCTTATAGCAATGTGGGAGCCAGTGTCTAGGGGCAGAACATCTGCTTATTTTAAGAAATATGATAAAAGGGTTCCTGAAGGGTGAGTTAGCTTTTCTCTTAAAAGGAAAAAATAAGAACTAAACTTATCGAATGAATGAGCATATAGATATCGGAGTGGTGACTTGCAGATAGTCTCTTGGTGACTAGCAGATGGACGTCTTGGAGCTGTGATTCCCCAGAGGATGGGCAGAGGAAATCATGTTGCACTAGAGTTCACTGGAGAGGTGAAGGGACCCAATGAAGAGTGTGAGATTGTATAAGCCAGTTGACCTGTATTTGGCTTTCATTTCTTCAACTTCTAGTTTTGCGGCCTTAGGCGAGTCATTTAACGTGCCTGAACCCATCTTGCAGATGATACTTTCAGTTTTATTGTAAGGACTTAGTATAAATGTCTGTAAATCACCTAGCATTATGCTTGTTACGTGATAATGTCGTATATAAGTGATATTCTCTATGATCGTTCCTGTTTTATGTGACGGTATCATTTAGTGAATGAGACTAATTTTGAATACCAGATTTACCTGGTTGTAGCTGTATGAACTGAAACAAATTTCTGCCTCCATTGAACTTCTCCTTCTTCATATTTTAGATGGGAGAGACAATAATGACTTTATAGAGATCACTAGGTCGTTAAATCAACAATATCATAAAGTGCTTAAGAGTGTCTCTGTCATTTAATAGTGTCATTTCTCTATTCAGATTTTTCATAGAATGAGCCATAGAAGAATAAAAAAACTTGTCAAGGGTCTTTGTTAACACCGGTCAGAAAATAGAGCCAGACTTCAGTTTAGCACTTAGATGGATCTACCACAGCAGAAAATATGGCCATAAACTCTGGGAAATGTGTTACAATTGAGGATGGCAGAACACACTCATAGAGAAAATGCATACAGGGAAATAGGAATTAGATGAAAATAATCACAAGATTGTTGACACAGACTGTAAGTCTTGCGATTGAAAGATTCAAAGGGAATGAAAGAGGCAACCAGCACTTGACTTGCCATTGATGGAGAGACTTCAGAGCCTTTCACTGGAATGAAAACCACTTACAGGCTCCAAACCCCAGCCACACATCTTCTCTTCCTTTACTGTGTTTCAGCTAGGTTTTAGATAATTTACTTTTCCAACTTTAATTTTGGTACTTTTTTATATTTTTGTTTTTGGAACATTCTGGGTCATTTTTACATATTTTACTTTAAAGCTACAAAGCATGCCAGAAGCTTCGGGGAATAAAAGGACTGATATATATGCATTGCGATACTTAAACTTTTTCCCCTGAACTCACACCCCAAAACTTGTCTATAGGCCAATTTGCATGTTGGCCACATTTTGAGGATTTGGCGGTAACAACCACTTTGCAAACTCACACCACATGTGGTACTAATTGGCGCAGCTGGCAGTTTAAGAAGAGAGGCTAGGGATTGAGTGGGCATGGAAACCTAACAATGCCTTTATACAATGGTTCTCACCAGGAGATAGAAATTAGAACTGTGAGGGGAACCACGGCCTCTGCAGCAGGTCAGTGAGATGAATTGCTCACTCAGTGCTTTGCAAAAGCAACCCCCCCAAAAAAAAGCAGGAAAAAGATTTAAAGTAGATACTGTGTTTTGTACCAAACTTCCAAAAGAGGCCAAGGAGAACTTGTTCACTTAGCATGTACAGTCAAGGAACGTACAAGTGCTGATGTAGCGAAAATCTGAGATCCAACGGCTACCTTGGACTGTGTGGAGACTTGGTCATTCATTCAGGCCAGTAAACTTCACCCAGATCAATTTCTCTGTCTGCAAAGCAGTCGTGAGACATTCATAGCATTTGCCTCTTACCAGCTGAAGGGAACAGGGGGCAGATTTGTGGTTTGTTAAAGTGGTTTTATTTTGCAAATTTCAAACCCAAACACAGAGATCTCTCATAACATCTTAGCTACAGGTCTCTTGTTGGGGATCATTGTACTCCTACACAGCTGTGTTATAAACAAAATTTGCAAGACACAGAATGTAGCCTCAGGGAATTAGGGTTAATTGTAGGGATACATTAGGGAGGATGGAAACAGGGAACTGCCTCAGCAGTCACATCAAAAGACTCACAGAACTGGACAGTTTTCCTTTTCTAAATTCAAGCTACAACCGTAGCTTTGGTTTCCCCATGGCAACTATAATCATCTTGTCCTTCAGTGTCTCTCTTTTTTTCATTGTGCCTATGTATGCTTGGCTCATATCAAAGCACAATAAAACCGAGAAGAGCTACCTGACCTGACCTATCAAGTTTTCTACAGAAGATTCGGCTTTCTTTACCCTAAGAAATAGAAATGCAATCACAAGAAACTGAACGTACAAATGCAAGTTTTGCCCTTTCTTTCTTTCTCTTCTTCTCTCTCTCTCTCCATCTTGCTCTTGCTTTACCTCTCACTCCATGCTTTTTCCATGAAGCCCACACTTACAATTTGCAAAGTTTGAGGCAAGGGTATACTGGAGACCTATAGACTTCGCCTCTTCTCCTTCAATACACAACTCTGTTCCTCAGCGTGGAGGATCTCACACACGTGTGTGAACACCCAGCCCCTAAATCCAATCTCCATCCAATCCCATACACCTGCTGCTCTGCAAACCCTCACATTGGGCATTCCTCAGGGATGTCAAGAGGCCAGCTGTAGAAGAGGCCTGTGTAGGACTATAGTGTAATTGGGGACAGTGTGCCAGAAAATTCCAGGGCCCCAAGCAAACTACTGAAGTTTGGAAAAGGCCCCTTGTGCTCATATACATTTTTGTCCTATGGGACAAAGCTAGGTAGGATCAGGGTGCAGAGCCATCTAAAGTGCAAGACCCTGGGAAGGACCTTATATTGCTTGGGTCTAAGGCTATCTATTTCACTTTTCTTCTTCCTTCTCAATTCACAATTGTGTCTTTTAAAACTGCTACCTCAAAGAACTGAGTATCACATGTTCTCACTCATAAGTGGACTTTGAACAACTTTCCTCATACTATAAGAAAGGGATTGGCAGTAGTGGGAAACTACCAGGGGAGAGCTGGGGCAGGATTGAGAGTAACGGGAAACTGTCAGGGGGGGGAGGGGACACACCCCAACAACAAGGGTACCTGCATAATGAACATTTGTATACCTAACCCTGAATTGTACCCCACATACTTAAAATAATTTTTTTAAATAAAAATAAAATAAAACTGTTAACTCTATGACTACACCTGCTACTACCAGTATTTCTACCACTGTATGAGAAACAAAACTGGCAATCTTATTTAACATAAGGAATCTCCTCTAGGTTAAAAAAAAAGGTGATTCTCCTGTCTTAGTCAGCTTAGACTGCTGCAACACATACCACAGACTGGGTGGCTTAAACAACAATAATATGTTTCTCACAGTTCTAAAGGCTGGGAAATCCATGATCAAGGCTCCAGCAGATTCAGTGTCTGGTAAGAGCTGCTCTCTGCTTGTAGATGATCTTGCTGTATTTTTTCATGGTAGAGAGAGATGGGAAGCAAGATCTCTCTCTCTTCTTATAAGAGCAATATATCCACTAAGAGGGCTCCACTTTCATGACCTTAATACCCCCAAAATGTTCCATCTCCAAATAACTTATCTGCAGTCACTAATATATAGGGAAAGTTATTTTTCTTTATAACCATCCTTATCACCTCACTACTTCTGGGTATGGAGTTAGACGTGGTTCCCAGTGTGTCAGTAGAAATCAAACATAAAGTGTGAACCAGAAAGGAAAGGCTAAAACAACAAAAATGACAATAGTGTGTTATTTTTTTAATCAGCAGAAACCTGGGAAATAGATGCTGCAATAGAGTCAAAGGATTTTCTCAGGTAGGAAAAAAGTATAAACAAATTGGGCCAAAATAACCAAAAAGGGTACATGTACCAGTGTCTGTCATGCAATGTGCTTACCCAAGCAGCTAGAAGTGATTATAACTGCTTTGCTTTCTGGAATACTTGACTGAAATCTGAAATCAATGGTGGTTCACACCTAATGAAATTGAGATACAAGAAATTCCTTGGCATATTGTAGAATCTGAGATTTAGAGTGCATATTAATCAGTTGGACTATCATAACAAAAACACCACAAACTGAGTGGCATAAACAAAACACATTGATTTCTCACAGTTCTGGAGGCTGGGAAGTCCAAATCCAAGGTACCTGCAGATCTGGCATCTGGTGAGGTCCTCTTCCTGGCTGATAGACAATTGCCTTGCTTCAGAAAGCTCTCTCCTGTCTCTTGTTACAAGAGCACTAATCCCATTATAAGGACTCCACTCTCATGATGCAATTACCTCCAAAGTCCCTATCTCTAAATCCCATCCCATTGGGGATTAGAATTTTAACATGTGAACTTTGGGGGACACAAATGCATAGCCAAAAGCACAGAATAAACAGATTTTGAGAAGCAAAAATGAAAAGTGGTCAGGAGGTGATGGTTCTTCACACTTTCCAAGTAGCCAGAGTAGACATGATGGGAGATGTAAAGTCACATACTAAAATATATGCTGGCAAGCATGGATACCAGAGTCATTTCCAGGCCTGGTCATGGATTCCAACTAGAGTTAATTTTTCAGAATCCCCTTTAGAACCTGATTTCCTGATTTTTATATATTCTCACTCAGGCAAACACTTATGTTAAAGTTGGCCCTGAGCCACAAAATGCAGGGAACAATATGGATGTAAGGTGTGCAGAGCTCAAATGAGATGGTTGTCTTCCCTGACAACTCTTCTATGGGAATGGGTCTCAATTTCTAACCTAGGCTGGAATGTAATGGCACAATCAAGGCTCACTGTAGCCTTGACTTCCTGGGCTCCAGTGTTCGGCCTGCCTCAGCTTCCCAAGTAGCTGGGATTATAATCATGAGCCACTGTGCCCAGCCTAGTTCACTCTTTTTGTCCCTATTTCTGAATCACACCTGAGGGTTGACCTATACCTTTCAAAATGAAAATTAATTTTAGCCAGGCTTGGTGGCTCAGTTTGTAATCCCGAGCTTTAGGAGGACAAGGTGAGTGAATTCCCTGAGCCCGTGGGCTCAAGACCCACCTGGGCAACTTGGCTAGACCTCATCTCTACAATACATCAAAAAAATTAGCCGGGTGTGGTAGTGTGTGCCTATAGTTCCAGCTACTTGGAAGGCTGAGGTGGAAGGATCGCCGGAGCCCAGGAGGTCAAGGCTGCGGTGGCCGGGAGTGGCCACTGCATTCCAGTCTGGGCGACTGAGTGAAACTCCAACTCAAAAAAAAAGAAAATTAATTTTAGGAGGGTTCAGAAAGTTGCTTAGGGCACAAAGCTAGAAAGAGGTAATGTTGTGATCTGAATTAACATCTTTCTGCCCCTCATACCCACAAGGAAAGAGTCCTATCAGAGATTTGCTCAGAAACATGCTGTACAAACACAGTGGTGGCCCCTACAGTTTCCTCTTAATAAATGAACAAACAAGTAAATAAGCAAACTAATTTAAAAAAAGGAAATAGTTAACAATAAATGTGGGTGAAGGAAATCTATTTTAAATAATAACATCTTACTTATCACAGGACAGTACCAAGGTGCTAAAAATACTAGACTTATCAAGACAAGTTCAGGCTTCACTTCTATCAGACACATTTTTAATGACCATTTGACAGCAGAACATAAGGGAACTGTCCAACTTGAGAAGAACATTTTTAGAGTTAAACATTTGACTTTCAACCAAAGTTTTCTTAAGTCTAATTTTTAAAAATCCTTATAGAACTGAAATGACTGCAAATCTAACAATAGGAAACATTTAAGAAAGTACTTGGTTACAGATAATCAATGTTGAATCCTTTTATCTGTCGGAAAAAATCAAAAAAGAAAAAAATGTTTTACTAGATAGAAGTGCATTGGGTTTTTGTAAAGTTTTTTCAGATTGACATGGTGCTAAAAATGCTCATTCTCATGTTCTTTCCTTGATATATGTAATTTTTAAAAGTCCTTCAAGATATTTTCAGAATGTTCTGTGTTCTTCTTCTTCAGAGCATAGTACAATTGAACTGTGCACCCACCCTCTTTTTTCAGGCAGGGTCATGTGACATTTTCGTCAATGAAATGTGAGAAGTCACACTTGTTACTTGTAAAAACTTTAAGAGTAGTTGCCTGACTAGTCCTGTTCTCGACCCCTGGGGTGGTGATTCTGGAGACACATGTTAATTGGCAACCTTAGTCATTCTGAGTCCTACAATGAACAAAGCCCAACCACCAAGCCTATATAAAATTAATACAGGGCCACAGGAAAAAAGCTTTAGAAAAGACTCGAACTGTGAAAAGCTGAAACTATAGTTAGAACTTAACAAATTTGCTTTTTCTAAGTTTGTTTTCACTTCAATAGAGGACTCTTGATTATCTTCATGTCCTGACTTCTAGGGCATGGGGAAGCTGCCCTGCAAGGCTGATGAACATGTTTTCACTTAAACAATAGGTCTAAGACTACATGGATAAAAAATAGAGACTAAGGAAAAGAAGTGGTTCCAATCTCTAGGGATTCCATTTTCTCCATGCCTTCCTCCTAAACTACCTCTATAAAGGCTAGACGGTGGGACTTGCTTTAGAGGTGGCGGCTATCGTCAAACTAAGAATGGCATTTGAGATCTTTTTCAGACTTTGCACTCTGATGAACTCGAGACTCCACAAAGGCCTGGAACACATTTCAAGAGCTGGTTCCCCTAGTCCTGTAACACTCCCTCCTGTAAATCAGCTCTGAGACATGAAGGCAATTTTGACACCCCTTAACATCATCAATCAATCAGCAATCTCTAGCCTCCTGCCCATCAAATTCCCTTTAAAACTCCCAGGGTCTGAAATTTTGTGGAGGCAAATTTGAGTAATATCTCCTGTCCTCCTCGCTCAGGCTGCTTTGTCTAACTGCAATGGCTATGCCAGTTTTGGTTCTTCTGGACAGAGGGCATAAGATCCCGTCAGGCTGTAACAAAACTGCATAAGGTGGTGAGAACCTCTGATCCGTAGCTTATCTCTGCCATTTTCTAAGTTTATGCACTTTCTTTTCATTTCCTTATCTCCAAAATGTATATGTCAGGATAATAAAATTAAAGTTTCTGACAAGCTTAGTATTTGGAAAATTGAGATGTAGAAATGCATTTTTCCTGGCAATATTTTACTGTAAGTTCATTGAGATTACTTAGTAAAGAAGAATTTGACTATAAGAAAATGTAATGGAGTGGTTAAACTATGGGTTTGAATTTTGATAGATTGGCTTTATGAACCTTGGTTTTCATGATAGAGCACATATCTGTCATGCCTATCTTAACCCTCCCTCTGGGTTCATATCAGAAACTTAATAAATATGCATCAAATAAATCAAGTTACAGATGTTCTGAATCTTGCTTCTTAATCTACAATATATTTTCCTTAAGAGTCTCTATACATGTTAAATCAGATAATCCTCGACAATATTTCTGGCAAATAGTATAGACTCAAAATAGAGACTATTATACTCATTTATTATTATGCAAAATCACAAAGTTTACTTTAATCAGGGCCAATAGAAGTTGTTAGAAGAAGGAAGATGGAAAACATAGGGGGAGTTAAAAGAGAGAATGTCCCAGTATATGTAAAAGGCAAAGCAAGAAGTAATACTCAGATTCCAGAAGAAAGAAGAAGTAGGAGTGCTAGAACCTGGAGAGAGTCTGCAAGTCATAGGGACACATGGGGAAAGAAGGGCTGATACTGAAAACATACTATGCCAAGTATTTCACATAGCACGTTGCGATGGTGACATAAATGCCCCCATTTCACAGATGAGGAGATCACATGTCATAAAAACTAAGAAAATTGATCACAATATAGAGCTAATTATTGGCAGAGTGAAAATTAAGGCCCTGAACTGTTTAATTTGATATCCAACGTTCTTTCCACCATACTGAGCTGTACCAAATAATTTTGTTCATTTACCTTTCAGACTAATACTGGTTTTGTTGCCTCTTCAGGTACCCTAGGACATATTTGTTCCATATTTTCTCCTACTATATACTCAAGGAAACATCATAGACTTGTGTGACAGAGAGTCAGAGGTCATTTGTCCTCTGCTCTGATACAAAGCATATCTAATCGTTTTCATATATGCTTTGTATCAAAAGAGCAATTGTTCAAATGATCATCTTTGATGTTATTGCCAATGTGTAAGAAGGACCTGGCAACAACAAAAAATCTACAGAGATTAGAGCTGCAAGTTAGCAATTGCAGAGAATTTCACAAAAGAAATTTCAATATTGCCCTTCAATTCCAGAACCATATAGGAAATATTTTTCTTTGTACATTTGCATATAGATATACTAAACTTTTCAAACCCTAGAAACTGATGAAAGAAAAGGGCTTATTTGTTCCTTTGCTGTTTCAATATAATATGTTGTTATATAGAAAATAGTGGTACAGATCATGCTGTCCCAACCTAGACCATGTGGATACAAAGACACAAACATAATGACACAACTCCAAGTCACATGAGACTCAGACTACACTTGGAATGATGGAGAATACAATAAAATAAAAATAAAAGTTAAAAATATATAGGATGATAAGTTTTGAAATATGAACCTTCAGAGCTCTTCATCCCAGACAGGAGACTCAGGAAATGCTTTTTGGAGGAATTAAAAAATGGGCAAGGTTTAATTAAGTATTCAGAATGGGAAATGAGGAATTTAATAAATATTAAAGATGAGAAAGGAAGTTTTGAGGAAAGGGGTGGAAAGAGGATAGACATTCCATGAAAAGAAAAAGAGCATGTGACAAGGAAAGGAGGCATATAATCTCCAAATGGAAATATTGCGTAGATTCACCATATTTTCTTTTCCCTTGTCTTATGAAGTCACTAAGTTTGGGGTAGAGTCATTTGCTACTGCATCCTCTAAGCTCACTATTCTACTGAAAAGTGACCAGCCTCTTACGTCTTGAGGTGACTATGTGCGACAGTTCAGGTCAGTGAGACCTGAGAAAGAGTATACTTGAAAGGGGTTAGGGGATGGCAATTCTGGGAAAATTCTTGCTTTCCTTAGGAGAGGAGATCACCATGGTAGACATAGCCTTTTCAGGCTTCTTCCTCAGGTTTCTTTTTTCTTTCTTTTTTTTTTTTTGTTTTTTGCTTGCTTTGAACTGAGATATCACTATAAAATGAGAATCATAAGGACAGAAGTCAACCTATTATGAATGAAGAAAAAAATAACAACAACAAGCTGGGCACAGTGGTTCATTTTTGTAACCCCAGCACTTTGGGAGACTGAGGTGGAAGGATCACTCACTTGAGCTCATGAGTTTGGTACCAGTCTGGGAAGCATAGCAAGACCTCATCTGTATAAGAAAATAAGAAATTTAGCCAGGCATGGTGGTGCACACCTGTTGTACAAAGTACTTGGAAGGAGGAGGCAAAAGGATCACCTGAGCCCAGGAGGTCGAAGTTGCAGGGAGTCATGATCATGCCACTGCACTCCAGTCTGGATGACAGAGTGAGACCCCAACTGAAAAAATATAAAAACAACAGAATGTGGAGGCCCTGATATCATCATTAAGATAACTCTAGTAGTCACCTACCAATAAAATTCCTGTTACTTGGGTAAAATCTTTATTTTTGAGTCACTCTGAGTATCTCATTATATTCTCTTGATTGCATTCTCATTTCTACTAATTCCAGGTTCAACATAATAATGTCCATCCATTTGCATCCTCATTGTCCCCAACCACAGCTTGCTTCTCCATGTGACTTTGGTCCAGCCACTGCCCTAACATGATATGGCGGCCTCTTCTTTTTGACTTATCCAAATATGAGTGGTGTAAACGCAGCCCATACCAACCTCCCCATGGAAGACAAGTAGTGGTTAATTACCCACATTTCAGACATGAATGTTGTATGTCCAAATACAAACCCTGTATGCTGCTAGCTGTGCAACTATGCAAAATTCATTTAACCTATATGAACCTCAGTATACTGATCTGTAACCAGTTAAATTTCACAGGTTCCCTGTGTGAAATTCTTTAAAGAATCCAGCATAAAGCCATGGTTTCAAATGTAAATAATACTCTTATAAGTTTATCTTTTGTAATTAATTATTTACCAGAGAGTCAATTAATCTTTCTCATCACTGAAAACCTGCTAGCCTTCTTATTGGTTAGTACAGTGCCACCAATGTTTTTTTCTTTATCTTATTTTATACTACACTTGAGTTATCTTGTCTTTATAAAAACACTCCAAATTCTTTAGAGCCTACAAACTTTTTTTTCTTTTACTTGAAACATTCACATGGAATTCGCAACTCGGAATCCATAGCACATGATCATTAATAATATATCTCAGGCAATGTTCTAAGTTATTTATAGGTTCCACCTCTTTAATCCTCACAATCTGATGAGGGAGGTATGATTATTATCCTGGTGTTGCCATGGAGTTCTGCAGCACTGCAAACCTCAGCTTTTGCTCAAGTTCATAGTTAGGAAGTGAGGGGTGGGCTGGAATCCACACTCAGTCAATCTGCAACATCCTGTTCTGTCATCTACAACAATAACTCATGCATAGTCAGTCATGCACCAGAGGGTAACCAACCAATGCAAGATGACTGAATGTGATTAACTGCTGCTCCATGAGCCATTCTTCTTTCTCATTTCCTCATTGGTCCAAAAAGTAGAACAATGTTTCTGATCAGGTCGTTGTTCTTTCTTCATTTAGTTCCTACCATTTTTCTCCATTAATTAATTTTCCTCCATTATTTGTGAGTACCTAGTGCATCATATATACCTCTGGAAGCCCAGAAAATAGCACAATTCCTGTAACACAAACTATTCCAACAATTGTTAAATAAAATAGTATTGGAAACTGAAATTTCATTTTTCAAAAGACAGCACATTTATATTAATGTGAATATATTAATTTACCTCCTGAAACAAGTCAGTGTTTCCAATATTGTAAACTAGAGAGAACAGTTTAAAATTTACATTTTTGTATTAATACTTTAACATAAATCCAGCTTTGCATTTCCTAAGTTATATATTTTATTTAAATGTTATTTGTATTAAAAACTGCTCATATTTATTTTTAAATGTTATTTGATTATAGGACTGTGGGGAAAAGGTGAGAATTAGCTATGTTTAAAAAAATCATTTCAATGAATACTCTCTATTGAATAAACTATAACATACCAAACTAGTCATTAATCTAAGAACTAATCATTGCACATTGACTTGTAACATAAAGCAAGGAAATACAATTCCATTTTCTTTATAGAAATGTTAACTTGAGGCAATGCCACAACAAAACCAAATACAAAACTAGCATGTAAATGTGGGTGTAGCTTCAACAAGGGAGCATTATACTAAGAAAGACCTACACTCACAGATTGAAGGGAGGAGTTTTCCACAATAGAGTCTCTCCCTACAATTTGTGCCAGATCTTAGCAATTCCAGGTTAGAAGTCCAAAGTTGGAAGACCACGGATAACTTCTTTCTACATGTGAAGCGCCTTTGCTCTCACAACTGTGTGGACCACCCGCAGGCAGCTGGACCTGCTAAGAGCAGGAAACAGTGGGGAACTGGTGCTTTTTCTCTGCTTCAAAAATTCAAGCCAAAAATAAATGAATCTGGATGCACAGGAATGCTTTCCTTTTCAATCGCCCAAGGTGACCTTCGGCAGAAACAAAACAAAAATGCTTTTCTCCTCCTGAAGGAGATCATTTCTCCTTGAAATAACATATATGGAAGCACTTAAACATTCAAGTATTCATTGCATTATGCAATGTTACTCTTCAGAGTGAGACAGTGGTATTTATCTGTAATGAGAAATGCCTGAATAGGTAAAACATTTAGAAACTAAAAACATCTAATCCTAGAAGTTTTTTAAGCAAAATATTCCTATTCCACCCCTCTCCCACAACCCCTTGCCTCCTGCTACCATTCAAGTAATTGTCTTGCAATCCCAGAAAATACCCAGTTGGTTGTATAGAAGGCAGTCTCAAGAAAATGCAATTTTCTAACAAGTCAACTGATCACTTACTCCAGTTACCAAATAAAAGTACAAACCTGCAAACTGAAAATGCATTTAGTCAAGAATTTTCAGTTTTAAAATAAAGACACAACTTCCAGTGCTTAATACAATAAAATCTTTTTAAAAAAATGTTTTCCCTTATGCCAGAGAGATTCAAACATCAAATATTTATAATAAATTAAATTAGAAAATTGAGTACTTAAACTGTTTCTCCTGAAATAGAAACTATTTCTTTCCCATTTTCCTTTTTCTGAATTACCATGGTCCCTGCATCTCTAGTAGAGAGATTTTTCACATTCACTTAAATTATTATTTGTGACATAGCATTTTTCTTACCCACTTCATTGAAAAAAAAAATTGAAGCTACAAATTTTACATTACTTTCTGTAAATTATTCTCAGTTTCTAGTACTGTGGTGTTACAAGAAAGTTTAAAAGTTATTTCCTAAATGAATCAGTATGCATGTAAATGTTTAGTTGTATTTCTGAATATGAAAAATTGGATGTCACTATCTATCCTGCCAAGTCAGAAGTTTGCAAACTAGAACCAACAAAGTTTTCTCTTTCCTGCCAAATTGAATCCCATCTCTGTCTTTTTAAAAAATATAATATTTTCTATTATCATAGATTATTGTAGAAAAAACCGGGCATTTAAGAATAAAAGGGAGGCAACCCCCTCGGTTCCCCTCATGCTGGGAGGTTTTCTGTCCTCTCAATAAATCCTGCTTAAAAAAAAAAAAGAATAAAAGGAGGGATGCAGTAAAACTAAGAGAGGGAAATAAGTTCTATTTATGGGAAACAAAAGATAAATGCAAATTTAATTATTAAAAGCTATAACTTTTATAACTCTCCTCAAACACATATTAAACTCTAATATTGGGTGATACATAGAAACATCCTATCAAATATACATGAGCATAGTTTTAGGAAGATTCTAAATCATGCTATCATATTACATATTGTTATCTCACAAACAATTTCGGCTTCTTGTCAGCTATAGCTTCATGTGGCATATCTGTATGGTCCCAAAACAATCAAGCAACAAGGAATTCAAACCAGTTAACCCATCCAAAAGGTTAGTTTATTCAACACTAAACATTTGTATATTTGAAACTCTTTAAATCATTGATTTTTTAAAAAAAATCCAGATGGTAGTGTATTTTATATTGGGAGACAAATGCAATTGCACAGTCTCAAGAGAAAAATAACAACATGAGTTCAGAGGATGAGAACAAAAATGGGAGATTTATACAAATGACATTACAAGCCAAATAAGTGGGCACATCTAAAATACCACCTAGCTTTTCAGATGATCAGGAATACTAAATCAAGAATTTCATCAGTGTCTTTCATGGGATTCCCTCTCACCCTGAGAGTTGAGAGAACGTCCAGTGTGGTGAATCTGTGCTTTTGCACAACAGTTATGTGAGCTGAAACATTGTATATCCATTTTCTATGATGAGAGATAAATTACCACAAACTCAGTCACTTAATAGGTTTATTATCTCAGAGTTTCTGTAGATCTTCACAAGCCAGACAGACCTTATTTGAGTACTCTACTCAGGGTATCAAAAGGCTGAAAGTAAGGTGCTAACTAGGCTGTGTTCTCATCTGGAAACTTGCTTAGGGGAGGATCTTCTTTAAAATCCTTCAGTTTGAGCTAGGCTCAGTGGCTCAGCCTGTAATCCCGCGCCTTTGGGAGGCCGAGGTGAGTGAATTTCCTGAGCCCGCGGGTTCGAGACCTGCCTGGGCAACTTGGCGAGAGCTCATCTCTACAATAAGTCAAAAATCAGCCAGGCATGATAGTGCGCACCTGTAATTCCAGCTACTCGGAAGGCTGAGGCGGAAGAATCGCCGGAGCCCAGTAGATCGAAGCTGTGGTGACCAGGAGCGGCCACTGCACTCCAGTCTGGGTGACAGAGTAAGACTTCAACTCAAAAAAAAAAAATCCTTCAATTTGTTGGCAGAATTAATTTCCTTTCTTGTAGTTTTACAATTCATAATAGGTTCTTTCTTCAAAGCCAGAAACAGAGTCTCTAACTCCAGGGATGAGCTCACTTGACTAGGTGAGGCCCACCCAGAATAATCTCTCTTTTGATTAACACAGAGTCAAATGATTGGAGACCTTAATATCATCTAAAAATAATTCCCTCACCTTTTCATATTCTATTGGTTAGAACCAAGTTGCAGGTTCCTGCCATCCTCAAGGGGAAGTACATAGGTCCTATATCAGAGGGGAAGGAGAATAGCAGGAAACTTGGGGTCATTTTAAAATACTACATACAACAATTTGTCAATTAGGATATTTTCCATTCTAGTAATGACCACCAATCACTTCTTCATACACGGTGAAGACAGTGTAATAAAGCTATATAGAGATTCTTTTTATTTAA
Organism: Cephalopachus bancanus; assembly: GCA_027257055.1. Classification (NCBI taxonomy): domain Eukaryota; kingdom Metazoa; phylum Chordata; class Mammalia; order Primates; family Tarsiidae; genus Cephalopachus; species Cephalopachus bancanus. The sequence goes on from JAPVLO010000017.1 coordinate 10,206,708, forward strand.
ATTTTTTTAAATTTTATTTTATTTTTCTAAGACCACAACATAAGATTTGCCTTCTTAACTTTTTTTTTTTTGAGTCAGAATCTCACTCTATCACCCAGGTTGGAGTGCAGTGACATGTTCGTGGCCACTGCAGCCTTTACCTGCTTGGCTCAGGTGATCCCTCCACCTCAACCTTCCAAGTAGCTGGAACTACAGGCATGCATCACTATGCCTGGCTAATTTTTTGATTTAATGTAGAGATGAGGTCGTGTATAAGTCCCCAGGTGGATGTCGAACCTGTGGACTGGGGCAATTCTTTCACCTCAGTCTTCCAAGTAGTTGGAACTATAGGCATGCACCTCCACGCTCAGCTCATTTTTCTTGACTTATTGTAGAGATGAGGTCTCGCCAAGTTAACCCAGACTGGTCTCGAACCTGTGAACTCAGGCAATCCTCTCACCTTGACCTTCCAAATTGCTATTAACAAATTTTTAACCTTACAATACAGTATTGTTGACTAAAGTTATAATATCATACAGCAGATGTTTAGAATGTATTCATCTTGCTTAATTGAAACTTTAAGGCCATTGTTTAGCACCATTCCACTCTTTGAATCTATGAATTTGACTATTTTTTGATACCTCATATAAATGAAATCATGTACCTATGTTCCAAAATTTCCTTTTTTGCTTTCTTTCTTTTTTTTTAAGACTGATTGGTATTTCATTCCAAGCTCAAAGTCATTAATCATCAGAGCAATGCAAATCAAAACCTCAGAGAAATGCAAATCAAAACCTCAATGAGAGATCACCTTACACTCTCTGTCAAGATGGCCATTATCACACCCACAAAAAAGACAAGTGTTGTTGAAGAGGACATGGAGAAACTGGAAACCTTGCACACTGTTGATGGAAAAGGAAAATTGGTGCAGCTGCTATGGGAAGGGGTATGGGTATTGTCTTAGTTGATTTGAGCTGCCAAAACAAAGTATCATAAACTGGGTGACATAAACAACATACATTCACTTCTCATAATTCTAGAGGATGGGAAGTCCAACATCAAGTCACTAGCAGAATGTGTTTGAACGCCTGCTTCCTGGTTCATAGACAGCTGTCTTTTTGCTGTGTCTTCACATGGTGGAAGGAGCTATCTAGAGTCTCTTTTGTCAGGGCACCAATCCCACTTATGAAGGCTTCTAATTACTTCCCAAAGACCCCCATTTCAAATAACATGACATTGGATCTAGGTTTCAACATATGAATTTGGGGGAATACAAGTATTCAGTCTATAAAAGTGGTTACCCTAATGATTAAAAAGAGAACTACCATATGATCCAGCAATCCCACTTCGGGTATTTATCAAAAAGAATTCAAATCAAGATCTTAAAAAGCTATTAGCACTTTCATGCTTATCACAACACTATTCACAAGACCAAAAGGTAGAAAATACAAGTTTTTTAAAATGGGTCTTCTCTTTGAAGTTCTTGACAGATCATGCAGCTGAAGGTGCACATACCCCAGAGGGTTCTTTGGTCAGCAATAATGTCAGTGTATGAGGTGGAGAACTTCTCCCCTCAGTGTGGAGAGAAGACTGCTCACTGGAGTGTACTTACTAGGGGAAAACCCCCAAAATGGAATTTTATTATTAAAAAATTGTGTATTTATTCTTACATATTTAAACTTCAGTCACTCTCAAAGTGCTCTCCATTGGTTGCAATACACCTATTGAGATGTTTTTTCCACTGCTCAAAACAGTTTTTAAACTCGTTAGTTTTGATGCCCTTTAGTGTTTCTGCTGTTTTTTGTTTTACTTCTTCACATCAGCAGTACATTTCCCTTTGAGGACTTTTTTATCCAGGGGAACAAAAACAGTTGCATGGGGCAAGATTGGGTGGATAGGGAGGGTGGGGCATGGGTGTCATGCAGTTTTTGGTAAAAAACTACTGAACACTCAGTGTAGGTTACACATTTTTCATGTAAATCACTCATCATGAAATGGACAAATGAGTCTAAAAGATCTCTCAAAAACAATTCACTGAAGCCAAATGCAGCTTCTCACAACAACACTCACAGGTACACTGATGCTGATGCGTTCCCAGAACACTTACCTAGCAGGGGAAGCCTGTAATGCAAAGGACCAGCCCTCTAAAAAATAATTTGGGGTTTCTTTTTGGTCCTTTTGTACTTCCAGCTAGGGGAGCACCACTCACCTCAATCACCCTGCCAAGGACTTGATGCAGTTGCTATTAATGATCTTATTGCTTTCATCAATACAAAAATGAGCTTTATTTCCAAATAAGAAAACATGAGAGGAAGGTGCACTATCACATAGCATCTGTATCTAACTTCCTATTATAATTAAAAATATGCAATTTCACAGAACATTTTAAAGTGTTTAATCCTCAAGTTGCTTTATCTCTTAATGTGTGTGTCTGTACATGTATATGTCTTATATTCTAAAATCAGCATTTGTTTATGGGTTCAAAAGAGAATATTTATATGTTGCAGTCCATCAAGTATAATGTATTTGTGACAGTTAAAAAACTGCAGACAATTTTTTATTTGAATTTTCTGTTATGTTAGATCTACCCCCTGCCGCTTTTGTAGACTTTTTAAGCTACTCAGATTCACTGAGACACTAGTTAATTCTACTGCTTGAGGAATTAGTTTGGCGGCCTGAAATGGATCAAAACTTGCTTGAGGAACCACAAAAATGATGGCACAACCAGGGATAGTGCAATTATTTTTAGAAATTCTAAATGAGGCAATCAACTGAATGTGAACTCATCATGATTTCGTTCTTGCACAACTACAGATGTATATATGACAGATATTTGGGTGCACTGAGCCTTTCATTCAAGTTGAGAAAAAAATAAATTGTAGTTTTCATGTCTACCTTGTACACTATAAATCTGTTCCTGGAGACAAGCAGTGGATTTATCTCATATCTCTTTATTCTCCTTTTATTATTATTGTGATGTTGGAAACTGCACCCAACTTCTTTCAGTACCATGTGAATGCTGTACACTCAGACATCATGTGAGATTCCCAACCAGACAAATGTGATGTGAAAGGTGTGAGATCATGTTTAGCAGGAGAGTGAAATAATCTGATTTATATTTGTGGAGCACAAATTCTAGACAAGTATTAGTGGAAGCAAAGAAACCTGTCAGGAGTATCCCGCCATAGGCCTAGATAGAGAGGCAGATGCAGAGATAATGACACATGTTCAGGCTCAGTACAGATTTGAGGGTGGAGCCAATTGCATCACTGGCAGTTTGGCATTAATCACGATACCTTCATTTACAAAGTCATGGAAGACTGTAGGAGAAAAAGATTCAGATTCAGGGTGGAGAGATTTATCAAGAATCCTGTCTTGGGTATTTTAAATTTGAGATCTGCTCTCCTTTGAATGGAGATGGCAGGTGACCAGAAGTGACTGGAGTTCACAGAGGTCATAGAAACCATGAGTCACCTGCTGAGAGGGTCTTTGTGATGGTTAATTTGGACAACAAGATGAGATCCCTAGTGGTGAGAGAGAAGGGAGAAGGGTCCAACATGGAGCTTTGGGAATTTCAACATTTAGAGATTAGAAGGATAAAAAATGGAGGAAACATAAAAAATTTTTGAAAAATGACTGGTGAAGGAGAAGGAAAAATATAACATAGAGAAAATCCTTGCCTAGAGAGGGAGGCAGGAGGAAGAAAAGAAAAGAACCCTCCAAAAACTTCTTGCCACAGTCAGACTACAGCCTCAAATCCCCCATCAAATAGACAGTGGAAACTATAACATGAGCAGGAGTAATTACAAATGTATACCTTCTTCATATGAACTCAGCTGAAACTACATCATTTATGTAATAAACAAATAGAACCATTTCCACGATACTCTATCTCTATCTGTAATTTAAACATGTGGAATTAATTATTCAAACTTCCAAAGTCAAAAGTAACTGTTAAACATAGAATGTATTCTGGAGTTATAGTCAAAATAGTTAACGACTAGTCTGACATTCTGAAAATGAAAAAAAAACCCAAAACAATTCATGACAGTAAAGTCACTCCAATTAGCCTTAATACATTACAGCCAAGGAGACAGCTTTTAATTAACGAATTGTTTTGTTTTTAATTAAATGGCTATACAACCTGAAGGATTACTGAAAGCATTATTGTATTTATATTTTCAGCACAATCTTATTTCTGGAATCCAGATCCTATATTCCCAAATTCTGTTGGGGTATGCCGTCTGGATGACCAATGACAGGACTTAAATTCAACACTGCTTGGGTGCACTAAGCTCTCTTTCTCAATAACGTTGCTCCTCTTTTATGTTCTCTCTCTTCCTGAGGCATTTTGGGGGTATTTTGTGTATTTCATGCCATCCAATGTAGTTTACATCATTGACAAATCCTTTTCTCACCTGTATTCATCTATAATTGTGGCCTCTAGGAAAAAAAGAATAGGTTAAATGTCACCTTAGAAAGGAAGGGTATATAATATAAAGGAATTTTCTTTCTGATGCTAATAGAAATTGGAAAGTCCCTTTGCCTCCTGGGAGTATGAGAAGAAAAGGGGAAATGGCCAACAGAAGGATCCAATAAGACCTCTGTTCCCTTATACACAGGATTACGAAGGAAAAGAGTTAAATAAGAAGAAGTTGAGAACACTATAGCTTGATTTCCTGAGGAGAGATTGGGTTAGGTTGCTAACATCCCAAAGGAACTCTACATTTGACTGGGACCCAGATCTGAGACAGCCTGGGGGACATATCTACACCATGTCTGGGGGATACATAGCCTGGAGAGAAAGCTGAGATTGCATCTCTGGCTGTCCATGGTCAAGGGCAAATGGAGTTACCACTTGTCTTGTTGATAGAACCAAGAGACAGTGAGAGGACAGCCAAGCTGACAACTGCCTGCACCGAAAGAGGAGACTCCGAGGCAAGCAAACATCCATAACCATGGGCAATGGCAGATAGCAGCCAACAAGGCAAGGCAGAACTTCTCACACCTTTCGTGAATTAGCCAGTCATCTCTGGCAGTGCCACTGACACTTAGTCACCTCTAATGCACTGACCTCTAAACACCTGACCTATAATCACACTGACCTCTAATTACCTCTAATTCACCATACCTCCCACTCCTCAAATAAGAGTGTGGTATCTTTTCAGAGGCAGAGAGAAAGGGAAAATTTTTTTTTTTTTTTTTTTTGAGTTGGAGTCTCACTCTGTCACCCAGACTGGAGTGCAGTTGCCGCTCCCGGCCACCGCAGCCTCGACCTGCCGGGCTCCGGCGATCCTTCCGCCTCAGCCTTCCGAGTAGCCGGAATTACAGGCATGCGCTACGACGCCCGGCTGATTTTTTGATTTATTGTAGAGATGAGGTCTCGCTGCCCAGGCGGGTCTCGGACCCACGGGCTCAGGCAATCCACTCACCTCAGCCTCCCAAAGGCACGGGATTACAGGCTGAGCCACCGAGCCCGGCTGAAAGGGAAAATATTTTGAAAAATATTGAACATTTTTGTGAAAAAGGTTGAGCTTCTTGAAGTAGATTTTTGCCCCTTGTAGAATCATTACCATTAATTGGCAATTTAAAGTTCCAGTCATCCCTTGCTACTTAGTGGAGTGAAGATTTATGAGGAAAGTTAGAGCAATTATAGAATTGATATGTAGTTAGATCAATTACAGAATAAATAACCGTATTTTCTTTGCATAGCTAAATGGTAGTGAGTAAATTTTCCCTGCTATGCCATTGAAAGAAAATGTAGCTCTTCAAGCTAAAACGTTTCAAAGCATCACTGATGCCCCTCATCCCTTATTTTTACTAATTTCCAATCTGCCACCCATAACTTCCAATTAGACATCTGGCTCCTTAAATCTGCCCCTTCCTTCCATTTCTCTGGGTTACTACAGTATTCTTTACACTGGTCTTCCAATGTCTTGCCACTCTGAACAATCTTCCAAATTTCAATTGAAGTATTCTGATCAGTGTATTAGTTAGTTTCTTAAAAACTTCTCTTGGTTCTTTATTGCGTAAACAGCTGTTTTTACCTGTACTCTGTGGATACAGAGACAATGTTTTTCTAAGTGTCATCCCCATACTGGCAGAATCAGCATTTTCTAGAAAGCTTCTTAGACTTGGAAATTTGGGGCTACCACCATAGACCAACTGAGAGTTAGAAATTCTGGGTGTGGGACCCAGTAATCTGTCTTATAGCAAATCTTCCAGGCAATACTGTTGGAGGTTCACTTTTGAGAACTGCTTTCCATGGAGGAACCAAGGAAGAAACTTAGAACTCACAATGACTAATGAAAAAGTCTTGGCTAGAGGCTCTGGGAAGGGGAGTGGTCAGAAAGAGAAAGATGCCAGGCCTGTCAGCTCTATTTCAGACAAGGAAAATCTTTTCCTGTGGTTTTGCACAAACCTTTTCCTAATCCCATCACTTTGAGAGGTGAAGCAGAATAATCTCTTGAGCCCAGGAGTGCAAGATCAGCATAGTGAGACCTGACTCTACAAAAATTCAAAAAATTAGCCAGGTGTGGTATGCATGCCTATAGTCCCAGCTACTCAGAAGGCTGAAGTGGAAGGATCGCCTGAGCCCAGATAGTGGAGGCTGTGGTGAGCCGTGATCAATCATGCCACTGTGCTCCAGTCTGGGCAACAGAGTGAGACCTTGATTAAAAAAAAAAAAAAAAAAGAATCAGTTGTTTATTCATGAATGGGTCTGTTTCTGGGTTCCCTATTAAGTTCTATTGGTCTAAATGTGTTCCTTGACCAAGACCACACTGTCTCAACCATGGTAGTTATGTAACAGGACGCAATAGTGGGTGGAGTGATTTCTCCTACTTTATTCTTTTGTTTTGCTTTGTTTCAGGATTGTTTTAGCTGTTCTAGGACCTGTGCTTTCCAAAATGAATTTTAGGATAACTTTGACAATGTCTACAAGAAACTGTGGAAAGATTTTTAAGTAATTGCATTAAAGCTATGTAAATAAATTTGGAAAAAATGAATATCTTTATTGCAATGAATATTTTGCTCCATGAACTCAGTATGCCTATCCATTTATTAAGGACTTCATTGATATCTTTTTTCAGTACTTAGTAATTTTCAGTATATAGATCCTGTGACTGTTTTGTTAAGTTTATACCTATGTGTGACATATTTTTGGAGTAGTTTTAAATGGTACTGTGTTTATAATTTCAGTTTCTAGTGTTCATTGTTAGCACATAGAAATGTGATTGATTCTTATTTGCTGATCTAATATCCTGCAACCTTACTAAACTCATTTATTATAATTCTTAAAGGATTTTTTCTTTGTTTTTGAGGTTCCTCAGCCTAATATATTATCTAAAGAAAGAATGTTACACTCCTCAGAGCAAAACAATCTAGTCCTATAATAGCGCAACCTCCATTTTTCTTTTCCGACTAATTCCCAATCTCTGTTCTCAAGGGAAATCTTTTTTCAGTTTTTTTTTTTTTTTAATTGTGGTTGGGGGCATCCTGTATCATAACCTGAGGGGGTTTAAAAATGTAGGTTCCCAGGGTTCATCCTAAAGTCTGTAGAGGCAGCCTGAAAACCTACACTTTTAAAATGATATTTCTAATGATTCTTATATACCCTAAGGTACTAAAACAATAAGTCTAAGCTTAAGCCAAAAAGAAATTGTCATTTTTCCTGAACTTACCACCCTCTTCTTGGCTATCAAATCTGCTCGTGGCTTTTTTTTTGTTTCAGGTTCTCTTAAGACCTCATAGTTCAAGACTTCCAAACTTTCATAGTATCAACTCTACAACTCTCGCACACATTTTTCAACATTATTTAACCTGAAATTCTTCAAGTCTGCACTGGACTATCTTGTTTCTTTATTTATGTCTTCGGCTATGAGAAAAATCATTCAGCTCTTAATAAGAGAGTCATTAAAAATCTATGGTGTTTGACCTCAGATGGGCCCTGAACACTTTTGCCTAATGCATTTCGTCAAATCTTTCTCCACGTCCACACAGTAGTAATTGCAAATATGCTCCAAATATGTACTCAAAGTCCCCTCTCCCTCACTACAACCCAATAGCTTCTGGTTTCCTAATTCACATTTAAACAAAATTGAAGCCGGGCTCGATAGGCTCAGCCTGTAATCCCACACCTTTGGGAGAGTGAGGTGAGTGGATTGCCTGAGCCCGCGGGTTCGAGACCCGCCTGGGCAGCGAGACCTCACCTCTACAATAAATCAAAAAATCAGCCGGGCATGGTAGCACATGTCTGTAACTCTGGCTACTTGGAAGACTGAGGCAGAAGGATCACCGGAGCCCAGCAGGTCGAGGCTACGGTGACTGGGAGCGGCCACTGCACTCCAGTCTGGGTGACAGAGTGAGACTCCAACTAAAAAAAAAAAAAATTGAATCTCTCCTTCTTTTATCGAAAAGCTTGCTTTTATTCATAGTTGAAAGGTACTTCATCCATAGTTCAATTGCTAAAAGACTATTCTATCACCTTATTTTTTAATACCTAAAACTCATTTTGATTAAGAGTTACTTCTATTAAATATTTCCTTCTCAAAGGGGTTTCTTCACTGCCTTCTACTCAGTCATTCTCCTAAGAAGATACACATACTATAAAACAAAAATAAAATATTCAACAATACTGTATTGTATTGTAGACTGTATCATATCCTCTTTGGCTATTGCCCTATCACATTCTATCCCATCATTCCTCAGCTCATCAGAACAAAACTCATGGTATCTCCCCTTCTTCATTTTACAAACTGCTAAAGGTTGGTTTTTTCTCATTGAAAATGCCCTGATGAAATCATCAAACATCTCTGATTTCTAAATCCAGTAGGTCAATATTCCATTGTAATCTTGCCGGTAGGTGATGCTGTTGATCACTTTCTCCTTTCTCAGCTTCCATCCTGCCATAGTCCCTAAAGCCTCTTTGTTAGCCTTTTTACTGTATCACAAACTTCTTTTTGGTCCTTATGGGTTAAGAATTGTAAGTGCTCTCTAACCCTTTTTTTTCTTCATAATCTCACCTTGTACTCCCCATTTTATACCACTGTTAAAATTTGCTCTGTTGCTTCCAAGAACCGAATCAACACCGTCACACTCCCTTGAGTACTCTCTGTTTGTCTCTTAACTTTTCTCCTCAACTTTTCTTTCTACTTCCAAATTGATAAATCAACACAGAAGTTATAAATGTACCTCAAACTCAACCTATCCTAATAAAAAAAAATTTCATTCTCCTACTTCTACTAGTTTTTCCTTCCATGTTCTCTGATCCTTTAAATGGAATGCCTTCTTCTCTAGTTGGCCTAGCCAGAACCAGAGAGAGGTTTCAAACTTTCTTCTCTCTAATTTTTCCAGTCATAAAGCCCTCATATCCCACCATTTCTACCGGAGACTTCTCCTCTCCATACTCAAATCTGCCTACTCCTTTTTGTGCAAGGTGACTGTCATGGTTCATTACTTAATCATGCCTCACTTGAACCACAAAAGCAATCATCTAATTTCACTCCCTTCCCCAGGTTTAATATACTCCAAGTCATCAAGCTGTCCTACACCTGGGCAGTGTTTCAGATACACAAGTCACTGGTCAGCTTAGTGTTTTTCCAGTTCTTTCCTATCCCTTATGGCCTTAGTGGGATATAAGAGGCTTTTTATGATCAACTTCTACTGTTTTCTATACAAGCGCTCTGAACCTGACATTACTGAATTGTTAGCATCCATTCTAGTCTATTTCTCTTTATATACCAGTTTATCTTGTAGGGGGACTTTCCTCATTTCTCTTCATCCATTAAATCTCCATTTTATTAATCTGTCACGAATAAAACCTCCTTTTACTCTCATAAGCAGATATAGATACTTTTTCTTCACTTTTAATATAACATTTCATATATTCTCTTATATCAGATTGTTTTAAACTATTTTTGCTTAGTTTTTGGTTGAATTCAATATGAATTGCATTGACACAAAGATCTTGTTATATTCCAAAATTCTTTGTAAAATGGCATGGACCACATGACCAAAAACATATTGAATATTTTTGGTAAAGTGTTGAGTGGTGGATGAGAGAGACGCATATAAATCATTATAACACAGAGAGAAGACAAAGAATAACATATGCTTTCTTGGAGTATGGATGAAACATGAGTATATAGACAAGAGAAAGATTATGACCAGAGAGGTTTGATTTTGGCCTCAAAGAACAGACATTACAACAGCAGGAGAGAGAGAAGTGCCATTGTAGGGAACAGTATATATCGTAAGTCCTGCCACCGGTTGTCCTGTGAGATAATCCAACGAAACCTAGGGACATAGGAGTTCAGAAATAAGATTGTGCTACAAATATAGAATAATTCTCCAAGTAATTCTTCAGGGTTCTTGGCCATTTAATTAAAAGCAAAACAATTAGTTAATTAAAATATAAATAAATACATAAAAGTAAAAATCACAAAACATATTAAGTTGCAGCTGCATAGTCTGATGTGACAAGTCTATGTGGCAAATTAAAAAATATATATAGAGAGAGAGCTCAGCCTGTAATCCCAGCACTTTGGGAGGTCGAGGTGAGATGATTGCCTGAGATCAGGATTTGAGACCAGCCTGGGCATCTTGGTGAGACAAACTACAATAACTAGGCAGACATGGTGGCATGTATCCATAGTTCCAGCTACTTGGAAGACTGAGGCAGAAGGATTGCCTAAGCCCAGCAGGTAGAGGCTGCGGTGACTGTAGGCATGCCACTGCACTCCAGTCTGTGAGACAAGAGTGAGATTCCAACTGGAAAAAAAAAATCCCAAAGGACAGGGTTCAGAGAGCTTCTGGAGACCTGAACACATGGAGATTCCTATATGAACTTCAATCTTTTCCCCTCTAATTCTGTTGCTAGCCCCTATTGATTTTCCTAAATTCTACCAAAGCCTTTTAAAAGTTTCTTGACTAAGCTTCTTCCAATTATTGGCTTAAATATGCCATCTGTTTCTTGCCAGGACCCCAATAGGTATGTCTCATATCTGTATTTACTATATATCAATTTATTATTTTTTTTATTCATTTGTTTGTTTTGTTTGAGATGAAGTCTTGCTATATTGTCCAGGCTGATCTCAAAGTACTAAGTTCAAATAATACTCCCACCTCAGCCACCCAAGTAGCTAGAATTATAAGATGTGCTATTGGCCCAGCATGGAGATCAAATTTTAAAATGATGAGAAGATGGGAAGGAAAATAACATAAAAATCTTTTTTGTTCCTGGGCCTTCTGTTAATAAAATGAAAAACTGTTTTCCCTACTTCTCCACCACTCACAACTCAAGGCTGAAACAGCAAGTCCCAACAGATCTCCAATGCTGATAGATAGTGGGCAGACGGTGGTGCATCTCATAGAATTTTTCAACTACATGTATAGTCTAAAAGCATCTCTATCTTGGTGGCTGGATATACATTGTCGTGCCCTCACTTGAAGTCTGATGAATGGAACAAACTTAGCTCCTGACTCTTGTGTAGATTGGGTCCTGGTATACCACATGGGCTTGTGTGCTAGTCTATTTTTTCTGTACTCTGAACCCCCTGTCTTTGAGAGGAAGGAAGGAAGAAACTGGTCAGACAGACAGTTAGGATGGGTCCCTGGTGGAACTTCCTCAAACTAGAAATGGTCTGGTGTCTGAAGGACATAGCTCAGGTTTCAGATGGAGTCCATTGACTAGAATGAAAACTCCCACTCCCTTTTGGTGCACTTTCTCTGGATTGGCCCTCATCCTGTCCTCTCCCAATTGGTCCTCTGCACAATCATGCCTCTTTCTGATTGGTGTATTTTCAAAGCCATGCACCAACCAATTAGCACGTACATTCTCATTTGCACAGGAATGCCCCTGAACTCAGTCATGTCACTGACCACCCACTTTGGAATCCCCTCTTACTGCTGAGAACTTTCCTGTTGCTTAATAAACTCTGAGTTGCTTGCTCTTCAGTGTCCACGCTCTAATTCTTTTTTTTTTTTTTTTTTTTTTTTTGAGTTGGAGTCTCACTCTGTCGCCCGGACTGGAGTGCAGTGGCCACTCCCGGCCACCGCAGCCTCAACCTGCTGGGCTCCAGCGATCCTTCCGCCTCAGCCTTCCGAGTAGCCGGAATTACAGGCGCGCGCTACCACGCCCGGCTGATTTTTTTTGATTTATTGTAGACATGAGGTCTCGCTGCCCAGGCAGGTCTCGAACCCGCGGGCTCAGGCAATCCACTCACCTCAGCCTCCCAAAGGAACGGGATTACAGGCTGAGCCACCAACCCGGCTATTCTTTTTGGTTGTGAAGCAAGAACCTGAAACTCACCGAACTAAAAGAGCTGTCCAAACTAAAAGAGCTGTAACATTACGAGCTGTAAAATTTCTTGGGGGCTCCCCAACAAGAACCCAGAATTCAATGAAATAAAAGAATCATAATCATAAAACTCGCACAACTAAAAGAGCTAACTCGCTGAACTAAAGGAGCTGAACTAAAGGAGCTGTACTTGTTGGACCAAAAAGCTATAACATCTTGACTGATAATTTTTATAATACTCTAGTTATTCCCTGTTCTCTTGAGGAAATATCTTGACCCAAACTTGTTCAGTAGTGTTAGCTACTACCTACCCTTTTTTGTCATCATCTTATTTTATTTTGAGTTCATTGAGATGAACATATTCTATATATGTTTATGTTTTACCAACACATACAATTCTACCTTTTAATTTTTATGTAACTATATATTTCTAAAAATTATGTTCACATGGTGTTGAAACTTATATTCATTACAAAAAGCTGTAGATATAAAGGAGGCAGCTTACACCAACTTTAACGTTTTTCCCCAAACTGTTTCTACTCCACAAACTTTGCTCTATAATTCTGATCCCACATATTTATATTAACAGTTGTTTAAAGAAGAGAGCAAAATCCACCCCTGACTTTGTGAGTGATCTATTTTGTTTAAAAAAATGACACAATATAAGTTGGCATGGGGTTTCATATTATTTGGGAATAATTTATTCATAGTCTTAAACTTACATCATATATCATGATGTTATAGTTATGCTGGTATTTTTCTCTCCAAGAATAGTTTTGAAAATATTCCTAGCCATAATCATGTATCATATAAATATGTAAAGCTTGTGTTGATGCCAGAAAAATAAGTGAAAATCCAGAATTATTTTCACCTTCCTCAAATAATATGATCATCAAGAAGAAATCAATGTCATGATCACTATTTTCAGAATAGTCCTCCAAACTTCTCAGCTTTTGGCACCAGGAAGGAGACAGAGGTATCTTTAGGTTGACCTTTGTTTATAGGAATATGAGTACCTCTTTAAGATCTCCAAGAACTATGCTAAATCTGATTATGTTTTAATAATGGCATGCAGTTGCTTAAATCTGCTTCAAATAGAATCAATAACAATTGGCAAAAGATAATAATTCAATAAAATTGAGATAATATTAATGAAAGAATTGTAAAAATGTTTTGAGATCTTCAGATGGGATTATGCCAACCATTATTATATTACCTTTATATACTATCAGTTTTAATGCCTCTAAGAAACAGTGTCTTCAGTGTCTTGTGTTCTATGTCAGCTTAATTTTACTTATTGCACAATGTAAATCTCTTTGAAATGGTTTGAGGCAAGTCCTGATTCCTTCAATGAGCTTCAAAAGTATAATAAATTGGCAGTTCTATTTTGAAACTCATTTCTAATAAAACATATAAGTGGTTGGATCATTAAACCTGGTTTGAAAAGCTTACATACAGAGGAGAAAACTTGTGATAGCTTACACAGTTGAAACATCTGCTAAACCTCTGACACAGACTAGCAGGAAGAGAACTGTGTTCTTTAAAAAGAAACTAAATGGCAACAACTAAATGCATAGTCCTTACAGGACAGTGCATATTATTCTATCTGCAAAGTCACCTGGCCTTTGAACAGGCAACAAGCAATGAAAAATGCCTCAGAGGAAAACTCAGTAGGGCTGGTTATTTATTTATTTTTAACAAAGATTTGTCCTAGTATGAAGTCATGCCTTTTCCTAGGGAAGGAGACAATGTTGACTCTACTAATATTTGGAATCATAATTAGATGGAAAAAATACATCATTAAATCTATTAGAGAATGGGACAAATAACACATTTGAAATTTCACATTGATGAAATAATCAAATAAACACATCACTATGTTATTAAGAGTAGTAACTTCACTTTGGGTCAAGAAGGACTTTCTGTAATGGTTCAAAAGCAACTAATATACATCACATACTCCTGAGATTAAAAAAACTCAAGAAGGAAGCTCATAGAGTGGCAGATATCCAGCATGAATGTGTATTTCTTTTATACGTGTTTCAAATACACTTTGTTATTCAAACTCCATGTTCTTTTGGATTTTTTTCCATTGCTTGTTAAGATCTACATGTTCCTAATCTTTGTGACTCACTAGTCCTTTCTGATATGCACTCACCGAGTACTTTACATTTGCAAAACCTTGTACAAGCTTACAATGTTCTCTCCAGATGGACCCTAAGATAAACTTGAGAAATTTTTCATGGTTCCCCAAAACAAAATTCAATAGTGTATATTTAAGTGAAAAGAAGGTGTTTACTTCTATACAGTGTCAAATCTTAGCCTTAGCACAAACAGAATGCTGTAAAGGAAAGAGCCCTGGAATTACATAGACTTGGGTTTCAAAGTGATTTCTTCCTCCATATTGTTTGACCCTGAATAGAATATTAAAGTCACTGAGTCTCAGTGTTGCATCTATAACTTGTATGTTTATAGTGACATTTTAATGTAATAATTTATATTAAATTGGGACAAAAGTAATTACAGTTTTGGACTGTGAATTTTAAATCATTATAACTAGACTCAAATACATCTTTATTCAGCAAAAGAGAAACCATTCCAATCAACACACTTTTACCAATGAGACATAAGTTTGTTCCTGTAGTGTAAAAATCCCTGCTTCAGGATTTGATGAACTCTTCAAAAGCATTATCTGCATCCTGCTTGCTGTGGAAGTGTTTTCCCTACAATATGTTGTCAAGATGCTGGAAGAAGTGGTAGTTGGCAAGAGGTCAGGTGAATATGACTGAGGAGGAAAAATTTTGTAGCCCAATCTATTCAACTTTTTAAAAAATTTTTAAATATGTGGGGTACAATTCAGGATTAGGTATACAAATGTTCATTATGCAGATACTCTTGTTGATGAGGTGTGCCTCTCCCTCTCCTGGCAGTTTCCCACTACTGCCAATCCCTTCTCTGCCCTCCCCTGGCAGTTTCCCACTACTGCCGATCTCTTTCTTATAGTATTATGATAGCTGTTCAAGGTTCGCTTATGAGTAAGAACATGTAATACTCGGTTCTTTGTTTCTATGATAGATCACTCAGTATTATAAACTCTAAGTTCATCCAAGTTGCTGCAAAGTTCATAATTTTGTCCTCCCCAATGGCTGTGTAACATTCCATCATGTATATGTACATTTTTAAAAATCCAGTCCTCTTTTGATGGGCAGGATGTTTGGTTCCATGTTTTTGCTATTGTGAATAATGCTGCAATAAACATGTATGTGCAGTTATATTTTCCATAGTGATTTGAGTATATATTCCCAATAGGGGGATTGCAGGGTCATATGGAAGGTCCATTTTTAGATCTTTTAGGAATCACCAAACTGTTTTCCACAGAGGCTATACTAGTTTACACTCCCAGGCCATAATAGATAAGACAGACAAGTGGGACCTCATCAAACTGACAAGCTTCTGCAAAACCAAAGAAACCATCAAGAGAGCAGGGAGACAGTCCACGTACTGGGGAAAAATATTTGCCAACTGTAGATCTGACACAGGCCTAACATCTACGATCTACAAGGAACTCCAAAATGCCAAAAAGAAAAACAAACAAACAAAAAACAGCCCCATTACGAGGGGAGCTAAAGATATGAATAAACACTTCTCAAAAGAAGACATACGAGTGACCAACAGATACATGAAAAAACGCTCAGTCTCACTAGTCATTAAAGAAATGCAAATTGTTCAACTTCTGAAGCGTTGGTTGTGTGATGTGCTGTCAGGTGTTGCCATGGAGAAGAAATGGGCCTTTTCAGTTGACCAATGCCGGCTGCAGGCACTGCAGTTTTTGGTGCATCTCACCAATTTGCTGAGCATACTTCTCAGATGTAATGGTTTCAAAAAGCTGTAGTGGATCAGACTGGCAGCAGAACAACAAATGGTGATCTGTTTGCAACCTTCTGTTGCAAGTTTAGCTTTAGGAAGTGCTTTGGAGTTTATTCTTGGTCCAAGCACTGAGTTGGTCATCGGCTGGTAGTCGAATAAAATCCGCTTTTCATTCCACATCACAATCGTTTGAGAAATGGTTCGTTATTGTGTAGAATAAGAGAAGACAACACTTCAAAATGACAGTTTTTAAAAATTTTCGGTCAGCTTATTAGACACCCACTTTTTCTGGCTTTTTCACCTTTCCAATTTGCTGCAAATGCTGAACTGTCATAGAATAGTCAACTGTAAAGTTCTTCGGCAACTTTCCGTGTAGTTGTAAGAGGATCAGCCTCGATGATTTTGCTCAATTGATCATTATCAACTTCTGATGGCCAACCACTAGGCTTCTCACCATCAAGATTCTCCTCTCCTTTGCAAAACTTGAACCACCACTGCACTTTAAGTTTGTTAGCAGCTCCTGGGCCAAATGCATTGTTGATGTTGCAGTTATCTCCGTTGCTTTATGGCTCACTTTGAACGTGAATAAGAAAATCACTCAGATTTGCTTTTCATATAACATCATTTCCATAGTCTAAAATAAATATAAAATAAACAGAAAGTATAAGTCAGCAAAAACCATAAAGCGAGAAATGTGCATTAAATGATGTATAACGTAACCACATTTATTAACACTGTATTCCGACATCAGACAGCAAATTTGAAAAATGCAAAAACCACAATAACATTTGCACCGACGTAATGTAAAACACCTAGCATTGGGGCTGATGTAAAGGAGATGCCTAATAAATTGTATTTGTTTCTTTCCAGGATAATATGAATACTTTATGTGCTTGTTTTGAGGACTAAATGAATTCATGGTTCAAGCATTTATAATGAGTTTTGGTACATATGGGTGCTCTTTTTAAGTTAAAAATATTAAATTAAATTAGCTGTTTTTATCATTACCTTTAATATCCTAGTATCTCAATAGTATTAATTCAGTAAAGGGAAATTAAAGAATTAGAACAATGACAGATACATGAATATATCACTCAAATTAGGTATTTTGTAGTTACATAGAAAAGAGGAATCTGAATTGGTGACTCTTTTTTGTTACAAAATATTACTTTCATAAGTATTTACTTAATATGTATTAGGTACTTTACATATTAGATTCTCCAAAAGACCAGAACCAATAGGATTTTTGCAAGGAGGGACCCCCTCCCCAAAACCAGAATTAGTTCATCTTACATGTTTCAACTTCTGTCACCTTTAAAGTACTCTCCAATTGATGCAATATAGCTATTGACACAGATGCTTTTTTTCACTGATCAAAACAGTTTTTGAACTTTTCAACTTTGATGCCTTTCAGCGCTTCTGTCATTTTTTGTTTCAACTCTTTCACATCAGCAAAACATTTCCCTTTGAGGACTTTTTTCATCCAGGGAAACAAACAAAAAAAGTCACTCATGGTGAGATAAGGTGAATCAGAGGATGGGGCATGGAGGTTATGCCTTTTTGGTCAAAAATTGCTAAACAATCAATGCAGTGTGGGCAAGTGTGTTTGTAAATCACCCACCATGAAGTGGGTAAATGCATTAAAAGAATCTCCCCCCAAAATTCACTGAAACGGAACAGTCTCTCACAACAAAGTTAACTGGTACACTGATGCCAAAGGGTTCCTAGAATGCTTTCTTAGTGGGGGAAAACTGTACTACCAAGGACCCATTCTCTAAAAAATAATTCTAGTTTTTTTGGTTCCCCCTCTCATGTATATCCTATATACTTCATAGATATATTTATAGAGAGAGAGACGTATATGTGTGTGTATATACATATATTATATGTTCTATATGTATGTATTATGTGTTTTATAATTATATACAACATATAACGATACATACATGAGCAATAAGATGTATATATATCCTATATACATCATATATAGATAGATGTAGATATAGACATGTGTATATATAATGTATAAGCATGTGTATATGATGTCTACAACCCAACAGTATGTGGGGGGGTAACCTAAAAAATTATAATTGTCTTTTTGGAGGATGAGCCCTTCTAGCACAGGCTTCTCCCACTAAATAAGTTTTCTAGGAACCCATTGGCATTAGTGTGTCAGCTAGCATTGTTGTGAGGGACAATGTTTGGCTTCAGTGAAATTTTTGGAGTTTCTTTCAATATGTTTGCCCATTTCATGTTGGATGATTTAGGATCACACCTTCCCACACCGCGTTGATAGTTCAGCAGTTTTTGATCCAAAATGGCATGCCTCCTGTGCCCCATTCTACCTATTCAACCAATCGTGCCTCAAGCAACATTTTGTTTGTTTGTTTCTTTAGATGAAAAAAAAAGTCCTCAAAGGGAAATGTGTTGTCGATGTAGAAGAGGTGAGGCAAAAAAATGGCAGAAGCACTAAAAGATACATTAAAAGACATAAAAATTGACGAGTTCTAAAAGAGTTTTGAGCAGTGAAAAAGTATGTCAATAGAAGTATTGCATCAAATGGAGAGTACTTGGAAGGTGACTGAAGGTTAAACATGGAAGAATAAATACACAAGATTTTATAAATTAATTCTGGTTTTTTTGTTTCCCCTTGTATGTATGTATGTGTGTGTATGTGTGTATATATATATATATATATATATATATATCTCGCAGCAGACATTCACACAGCACACATAGCACACATGAACACATTATATGAAGAGATTTGTTACAAAGAATTGGCTGATGTGATTATAGAGACAGGCAGGATGACTTAGTAAGTTGGAGACCCAGGAGAGCCAATAGTAGTTTCAGTATAAAACCAAAAGTCCAAGAACTAGGAGACCTGATGATGTAGTTCCTGTCCACAGACTAGCAGGCCCAAGACCCAAAATGAGCTAATGTTTTAGTTTGATTCCCAAGACGGCAAAGAAACTAATACCCCAATTTGAAGCAGTCAGACAGGAGGAACCCTCTCTTACTCAGAGGAGTACTTTTGTTCTATTCAGGCCTTCACCTGATTGGATGTGGCCCATGCCTACCAGACAGACCACATTGCATGAATAACAATCATGAAACCTGGAAAACTCTACTCCGACCAATAGCTGATAAATAAAATACTTGTGCACAAAGACCTCCAGGAGCTCTGGACAAAAAACAGTCAATGTTCAAAAACAAATCTGCTCTTAAAGTTTGAGCCAAAGGTAGGTGAATTCTGTAAATTTGTTGCTTTTATAACTGTGAATATTCCACAGTTGTAGGCAATTTGGTTAACATAAAGCTAGAGTGAATGGCTTGAGGTGTCAGAGAATGGAGCAGGAAGGTGACAGAACAGGTGGATGTGAGGGAAGAATCCCTAGAAGCAAGAAAATCATAGCAATGCTGAATCCTTAAGTCTGCAAAAAATGTCTGCCTAAATCTTTGACTGACCACCAAATAATGCAAGCATAGTGGAGACCACCAAGGGCAGGATAAAAAGATTGGTACTGGAGGCCACTAAAACAGCACAGAAATATGACTTACCTATACTTTGGGAACATAATGTTTGTAGTATGGATCCAGGCCAGTTAATTGCCTAGTAGAAGAAGGAATACTAATTCTCAAAGAACACAGCATACTTCAATGTTGTTACAGCACATTGTTAATAATACCCAGTTTTCAAATATTTTCAGGCTTAAAAAAAAAAAGAAAAATATATCTCTTAGGAAAAAAGACAGTTAAAGTAATTTGGATCCCAGAGAGTCTACATGTGGACTTTAGCAAATAATGACTTCAAAGCAATTATTTACAACATAATAAAAGAATTAAAGGAAAATGTGGCATCAGTTAACAAATAGGGTATCTCCTCAAAGAAATCCCAAATATCAAAAATGGAAATTAGCTAGCTAAAAAAATGAAATAACTGAAATTAATTTTTTTTGTTTGCCGACCAATATATGCAAGTTAAATGAGGTGATAAAACTTTTGTGTCTATCAAAGTTTTGGTGAAAGTAAAAATGTTCCATCCTCTAGCAAATTTTACATAGCTTTGGATTTACTGTTTTTAGATGGGGCATTTCTAGTGAATTTTTACCACAAAAGGCCATAGTTTGGGGGAAAATTATGGGAATTCTTTCAATTAATTGCTTAGAATATATATGCTTATATAGTCAGGACCCGGAAAACAAAATAAAACAATTGATAGACTCTCAGTCCCATGGAGGCATTGTGAGATGAACTCTTGCTAAAATGAGTAGATAGGTAGATCAACATATTTACATTGCAGAGATGCAACTAATTATCAGGAAAAACATAAGTAGACAAAACAAAAAGATTATTTCACAGATGTATGCAATTTGGTTAGCATAAAGCTAGAACTGAGAAGAGTTTTCTAGATTTGATGATTGCTATTCACACAGCAGGTGCTATCTGGTATGCAGGGGTCACATCCAAATCAGTTGAATGCCTGACTGGAAAAGAATAGGAAAAGGATAGATACCTTGGTGGTTGCATTTCCAATTAATAGTATCTTTTTGTGTTATCACTGCTTTTAAAGGAAAGCTCAGCTACTCTAGGTAAACGATGACATTTTTAAAAAGATTGCCTCGTACCTCCAGTGACATATATGATAGTATTTCAGAATCAAAATGCTACTAATAATAGTAAATTCCTACCTTTACTCTAACTTATTTCACTCAAAATCAGTATGAAGAAATCTGTTGAGATACCACCTAACTCCAGTCAGAATGGCAATTATCAATAACTCAAAAAATAACAGTTGCTGGACAGGGTGTGGCGAAAAGGAAACACTTCTAATGTTCGTGGGAGTGCAAACTAGTGCAACCTCTGTGGAAAACAGTATGGCGATTCCTAAAAGCTCTAAATATTGACCTCCCATACGACCCCGCAATCCCCCTACTGGGAATATACCCTGAAGAACTCAAATCACTCTATAAAAAAGATACCTGCACATGTATGTTTATCACAGCATTGTTCACAATAGCAAGAACCTGGAATCAACCATGCTGTCCATCAAAACAGGACTGGATTTAAAAAATGTGGTACATATACATGATGGAATACTATGCAGCCATAAAAAAGAACAAAATCATGAATTTTGCAGCAACCTGGATGGAACTAGAGTCTATAATACTGAGTGATCTCTCACAGAAACAAAGATCTGAGTATCACAAGTTCTCACTCATATAGTGGACCTTGAACATCCAACGTAATACTATAAGAAAATGACTGACAGTGGTGGGAAACTATGGGGGTGGGAGGAGAAGGGAGATGGGATTAACGGTAGTAAATATCTGTCTGGGGACGGGGAGACACCTCTTATCAACAAGGGTGTCTGAACGGAGCATATTTATATACCTAACCTTTAACTGTACCCCACAATATCATTAAAAAAATTGATTAAAATAAAAAACAGAAATCTGTGATTCTGTTCATATTATGATGATATTAGACTCAAGAAACTTTTTTCATGTTAAAATGATTGATCGCATGTAAAGAGGATGATTACTCACTGCTGGTAGAAAAATATATATATGCCTTTCTAAGATAATATTTTTACTGGAGAGGAGAAAAGGGGAATACCAGGTATTGAGTATTCACTGCAAAACAAAGAAGAAATATATATGTAGTAGTAGGGAGGCAATAAGGAAAGAGAGACTAAAGCCAAAAATGGTAGAACTTACAGTTTCTGGCAGGTTGAAAAAAAAAAAAAGACCAAAAATATTTTGGAACTCTACCCATCAAAAAATTAAGCCCATTGAAACTCTTGAGTCTGGGTAGCCATTTCTTGGCTTACTTCAAATAATAAAAAATGAGCAAATATGATATAAGCAAAGGCTTGTGTGCTTGGTGCTTGCGCTTGCTGCTGAAAACCCTTCCACTTTCCAGAAAATGTGGCCATTGTTTCACATTGTTTCAGGAAACACCAAGCCTACTGCCAGAGAGGTGAGTGAATCACCCCCAGGCCAAACACTGTCAATGACCAAACATGTTCATTAGGCAATCTTAAATCATCCTACCTTCTTGGCCCAAACAAGAAGAAATATCTAGTCAATCCAAAAAACCCATGAAAAACAATAACTATTAGGGTTTTAACACTGGTGTTTAAAATTCTAGGCTTTAGAGTAATTTGTTATATACCTAAAGCTAACTGGTAAACAAAAGTCATATTTTTAGGCTGTTAGCAGTTTTTAATTTTCCTCCTTGATAAAAAGAATTAATTATTTACCATGCTTAAGTATTAGAAGCTACAAGCATTTACACAGGATGAGAAGAACTGCTTCGGATGCCATACCTCTTACTCGTGCCCTTTTCTAACCCCGATTTCCCTCCTTTTCACCATTTCTTGCTCTTCCCACAGGATTTCAATTTCAGATGGTATCTGTTGTGTGCAGAGCCAATCATACTTGCTGTGGATGAAGA
This sequence comes from Cephalopachus bancanus, assembly GCA_027257055.1. Classification (NCBI taxonomy): domain Eukaryota; kingdom Metazoa; phylum Chordata; class Mammalia; order Primates; family Tarsiidae; genus Cephalopachus; species Cephalopachus bancanus. The sequence continues at coordinate 10,229,314 of JAPVLO010000017.1, forward strand.
TGTCTACTTGCCAGTAAGAGACGTGTTAGGGTCATTTGTCAACTTCTATCACAGGACATTCATTCTTGTTTAAATTTCAAATTCCCTAGGCTGAGGTCATATTTTAAACTGTTTTCTGTCACTTTTGCTTTTCATCTTCAAGAAGTGATTTTGACAGAGAAACAACATGAAATAAATGGATGCATAAAGGTAGGGAGGGGCAGTGATACTGATTAGAAATGGGAAATAGTGTTGGGGAAGGGAGGAAACTCTAAAATACAATCCAAGTCCTCTAAATTTTGCCAACAGCTGCCTCTGATCATATGTGCATATCACAAAATACTGTCAACATTTTCTATAATTGAGTCATTCATAAAACTTATAGAATATCTAATATCTATCTTTCTGTCTCTCCTTTCCTGTCTAAGATAAAGTAACCTTAGAATATTTTCCAAGAATGTGAAAATAATGATCCTTGATTTGAATTTTGTGTACTAAACACTAAATGTTAAAGTATGCCCTTGGCTGACAGACAAAACGGACTCCCAGTGGCTAACTGAAGTGCGTTAAAACAAAATCAGATGACCACAGCTGGGTTAAGAGTGTTCCTATACTCTGTTTTCTCAGAAAGATATAAAACTATCACAGGGCTTTCGTTTCTACAATCAGGCCAAACCAATTACTATTGTTGGTGCCGAGATAAACTGCAGTGTAAACTCCCATTCCCAATGGTCATTTGAAAGAAATGTCTGACAAAGACTTCAAGTTTGGGGCTTGGAAACTAACCAATCAGAGTTTACCTGAACTTGTCAATCAGAGTCACCTGCACTGGCCAATCAGGGTTCATTCACACCAGCCAATTAGAAATAGACAAGTTTAAATCCCTCATTTGCATAAGTGAACCTGATTAGGAACCTGGACAGGAAATTTTGCTTTAAAACCCACACCCAGCTGGGCTCGGTGGCTCAGCCTGTAATCCTGTGCCTTTGGGAGGCTGAGGTGAGTGGATTGCCTGAGCCCGCGGGTTCGAGACCCGCCTGGGCAGTGAGACCTCATCTCTACAATAAATCAAAAAATCAGCCAGGCATGGTAGCGCATGCCTATAATTCTGGCTACTGGGAAGGTTGAGGTGGAAGGTTCGCCAGAGTCCAGCAGGTCGAGGCTGCGGTGGCCGGAAGCGGCCACTGCACTCCAGTTGGGGCGACAGAGTGAGACTCCAACTCAAAAAAAAAAAAAAAAAAAACCCACACCCTCTCTTTGTTCTATGTAACATGTTCATTTTTACATGGGATGCTAAGTCTTTCCAGTTTGTAAATTTTTCACAAGAATAAAGTCTTTCCTACAAATTCCTTTTCAGATAAATTTTGTTCACAAAAGCAAGCATGATATATTTGTATATGCAAATATACATATAGAACAAATACTTGTGTATATATTATATACATACAAAATACGCATATATTTTATATACCAGTTCATGTTGTAGAATTATAGCTTTCTCCCCTTCACTACTTTCCCTTACGCTTTCATAATTATTAAAACTATGCTTTCAGTAGTAAAAATAAAATAAAAATGGAATATTAATGTGGTGCACCTTTTACTGATAAACATAAAAATAAAAGACAATCATCATCTTTGAATGGTATTATTTCATTATAGAGGTGAGTTCCATTTGAGAATGATAGAGCCTTTATAAAAGTTATATGAAAGACAGCTACCAAAACAATGTCTCATTTACAGAATGCAATTTAGGTTTGCCCTTTTTCTTGTCACAGTTCAAGAAAATGAAGTAATTTTTGAAATTTAAAGGCAACAATCCTAAGAAGATAAAACAAGATGATTTAGCATTATGCAGGCACATGGCACCTTGTATCCCAAAGAGCTTTACCACATAAAAATTTGCATTTCGATAGTACTTTGCTTGTGAGATTGTTCAAAGCCTATTGCATTAATATGAATTCAACAATGATGCATTCCCTTGAAGTAGGGATTTATTCTTCATATCCCCGTCTTACAGGCAAGCACATTAGGTGCCTTGCTGAAGGGGACACAGCAACCCATAAGTCAGTTAGGAAATTGATCCTAGAACTTTTAATTTTCTATCCCTTGTCCCGGTACCTTGACAAAACTGTTTTCTAAATAGAGAAACATATTACTCTCAGCTAAATAGCAAATCAAAGACATGCTGTCTCATGTAATCTTATAAATATGCTTTAAAAGCCACCGGTACCCTGAGAAGTTTACCATCTGGTTCCCATAGTGGCAAAAAGAAAATGGGGCTGAGTATGTAAGGGAAGCTGAATTGTATTCAGCAGGCAGCAGTGGACTTCTTTGTAGGCTAGGGCATCTGAAGTAGAATCTCCAGACTATCTTTTCAATAGAGAAGTTTATGTTATCTGTTAATTTCTGGTGGGAAGTACTAGATTTAGTATAGAGAGCACAGACTAAATTCTCCTAAGCAGTATATGACACACAGATTTAGTGTTAAGTGCCTATAACCTGTCATAGCTGGACTTAAGATGGCTTCCAATAACACTAGCTTCCTGCCATCCACACTTCTGTGATTGTCTATCCCACACTGAATCAGGGCTAAGTCATAAACAGTGTAGCAGCTTCCTTGGTCTCTTGGATGACGCAGTGGGAAGCCATCCACCTTGCCATGAAAACTCAAGCAGCCCTGTAGAAGGACCACATGAGGAAGAACCGAAACTTCCTGCCACTGTCCAGCACCAATTTCCCATTTTCCAATCATAGAAGTGAGTTATCTTGAAAGTAAAAGCTGAAACCTCAGTCAAGTCTTCAGATAACTGCAACCCCAGCAAACTGTTCCTTCACAAGAGACCCTAAGCCGGAACTTCCCAGCCAACCAGCTGCCCCAATCTTGACCCACAGAAGCTTGGACAGACAATAAATAATCATTGTTGACTTAGCCCCCAAGTTTTGGGGGGGATTTTTTGTATTGCATTAAGAAACTCATACATAATCAAACAATATTTAGGTCTAAGGAAAATAAATAAGTAGATAACTGAGTTGGTTTAGCTTAATTCAGCAACTATTTAAAGGACATCTGCTTTCCATTAAGAACCACGGAAGAAACACCAATAAGTAATGACCAAGATTAAGCTAGAACTAAAGTAATTTTGTCACCTAAAAACAGGAAACTAAAGTAAATACTCTATCAATAACAATAAACGCTTTAAATGAGAAAATATTTTCATTATGAAATTATATAAAATCCTGCCTTAAAATTTTGCTACAGTGTTTGATAGTCTTTTTGAGTTAAGACTAAACTCTGTGCAGTGTCTGGCCCCTAACCCAGCCTCTCTTGTCGCCTCTCTGAACATTGTGGCCTTTGGTCTCTTGGAAATTCTGAGCTCTTCATTCTAGAGTTTCAGCAGATGTTTTCCCTCAACCTTGTCTATGCCCATCATCCCCCTCAACCTTGATCATGTCTTTGACATGATTAACTTCTTCAAGTCTCAGCTTAAATGTCACCTTCAAGAGTCTTCCTTAGAGTACTTTATACAAAGTACTTTTCTTCCTCTCATCACTACACACACACACACACACACACACACACACACACACACACACACACCACATTTTTATCATCACAGTACACTATGTATTTCCCCCAATCATGAATGCAGTTTGTAAGACAGGGTCAATGTCTGTTTTCTTCATTACTGGTTGTTTGTTTGTTTGTTTGTTGTTTTAGTTAGGGATCTCATTTTGTCTCCCTGGCTGGAGTTCTGTGGCATGATCACAGCTCACTGCAGCCTTGACCTCCTGAGCTCAGGCAATCCCTCCATCTCAGCCTCCCAAGTAGCTGGGACTAAAGGTGTGCACCACCACTCTTGGCTAATTTTTTTTGTAAAGACGAGGTCTCACTATGCTGCCTAGGCTGGTCTTGAACTCCAGAACTCAAGTATCCTCCATTCTCAGCCTCCCAAAATGCTTGGATGTCAGACATGAGCCACCACATACAGCCTTCACTTACTGATTTTATACACACGTTGGTTAGCACCATGCCTTCATATAACAGGTGTTTAATAAATATTTATTAAATGAATAATTAAAATCAAAAGTGCAAACAAATAACTACAAACATTGAATAATGTGTTAGATCATTTTAGTAAAGGCTTTCTGGAAACACTGGAATTTGAGTGAGCCTTGTTGATTACTTTAAGCTTCAGCAGGCTAAGATTTGTGATATAAATTATTCCAAGCAAATGATCTTGGGATTGTACGGGTTGGCAGGAGAGAGATAATATTGTTTTCAGCCTGTTGTGCTTATTTTTTGTAGCCACTCTTCATTTCTCTCAGGGAAAATGCTAGAAGGTATGTTACTATATAACTAAGCATTGCCTGATAGAACTTGTAAGAAAGAGAGAAAACACTGCCACAACTAAATGGCAGCGTTATGAATTGAATAACCACTATGCATAAAAATGAAATGAAGGAGTAATGCTTTATTAGGGATGGTTCTGAGGCAAGGGTGTAGTGGTTTGGGGAATGCTTAACAGCATCATCTGCAGTATTTTTTTCACACTCTCTTTGCCCATTCTGATATGTTGTCAATATTTGGGGAGATTGTACAAAGGCTGCAAAATTGAATACTATTGAGACTCTGGACATAGACTGCTTTAAGCAGAACACCTAAGAATGGGATATAAATATGAAATAATGTCCAATTAAAAAACAGCCTACAGAAGAAATATATATCATAAAAAAACTGAACTCCCAGATGCTTTAGGAAGACAGATAGAATCACAGAAACCATGAGTTTAAGTTAGGAGAGTCTTTTCCACATTGATCTCTATCTAAAAACAGTTCTTTTTTGCAAAATATCAGAGAAAGTTCTAGTTACTCTCTGTGCATGCAACATGACAAGCTCAATTTAAAGAAATAAAACAATAAAACTAACCAACCAAGGGGTAATAGAGAATGACACACATAATTTGTAGTTTGGGTGGAGAATCTGATCAATGGGGTTGTCTATATACCATGTGGCTAAAACTACCTACTGAAATGAGAAAAAAAATTGGGGGTATCTAGGGCCTGTTTTAAGAAATCATAAACTAACCATTATCCAATTGAGGACTATTATTTTCCTTCACTCACCAATACATACTTTGTGCCTAGCACTGAGATTATAACAATGAATAGAACATGAATTCTAGCACAATCCTATTCACAATAGCCACACAAAAATATGAAATACCTTGGCATCTTCCTAACCAGAGATGTGAAAGATCTTTACAATGAAAACTACAAAATGCAGCTCAAAGAAATCAAAGATGACACAAACAAATGGAAAAATATGTCATGCTCATGGATTGGAAGAATCAACATTGTTAGGATGTCCATTCTACCCAAGGCAATGTACAGATTTAATGCAATATCCATTTAATTACCAGCATCATTCTTCTCAGACCTGGAAATGACAATACAGGAATTCATATGGAAACATAAATGACTACGAATAGCCAAAACAATACTCAAAAAGCAAAAAGCAAACAAAAAAAAACAAAGCTGGAGGTATCATACTCCCAGACTTTAAACTTTATAATAAAGCTACAATAATCAAAACAGTCTGGTATTGGCACAAGATAGGCCTATAGACCAATGGAACAGGACAGAGATTCCAAAAGCAAAACCTCAATTTCTCAACCAACTCAACTTCGACAAAGCCTCCCTCATCAACCACTGGGAAGAGGAGAACCTATTCAGTAAATGATGCTGGGAAAACTGGCTGACCACATGCAGAAGATTCAGACAAGACTCCTACCTATCGCCATACACAAAAATCAATTCTAAATTAATCAAAGACCTAAACATAAAACCTCAAGCCATAAGAACCTTAGAAAATGTAAGAGATACCCTTATGGAAATTGGAACTGGCAGCCAATTCCTGAATAAAATCCCAAGTGCCCATGCCATAAGAGATAAGATAGACAAGTGGGACTTCATCAAACTGACAAGCATCTACAAAGCCAAAGAAACCATCAAGAGAGCAGGGAGACAATCCACAGACAGGAAAAAAGTATTTGCCAACTGTATATCTGACAAAGGCCTAATATCTAGGATCTACAATGAACTCAAATATGCTGAAAAGAAAAAGACAAATAGCCCCATTACAAAGTGAGCAAAAGATATGAATAAACATTTCTCAACAGAAGACATACGAGCAGCCAACAGATACATGAAAAAATGCTTAGCCTCACTATTCATCAAAGAAATGCAAATTAAAACCACACTGAGATACAAACTAACTCCAGTCAGGATGGTCATCATCAATAACTCAAAAAACAACAGATGCTAGAGAGGATGCAGCAAAAAGGGAACACTTCTACACCGTTGGCGGAAGCGTAAACTAGTACAACCTCTGTGGAAAACAGTTTGGCGATTCCTAGAAAATCTAAAAATCAACCTTCCATATGACCCTGCAATCCCCCTACTGGGAATATACCCCGAGGAACTCTCATTCTATGAAAATGATCCCTGCATACGCATGCTTATCGCAGCATTGTTCACAATAGCAAAAACATGCAACCAACTGTACTGCACATCAAAAGAGGACTGGAAAAAAAATGTGATACATATACATGATGGAATATTACGCAGCCACAAAGAAGGACAAGATTATGAACTCCACAGCAACTTGGATGGACTTAGAGTCTATAATACTGAGTGATCTATCACAGAAACAAAGAACTGAATATCACATTTTCTCACCCATAAGCGGACCTTGAACAATTATCATACTATTATAAGAAAAGAATTGGCAGTAGTGGGAAACTAGTGGGGTGGTGGAGGGGGGATTGGCAGTAGTGGGAAACTTCCAGGAGAGGGGGACACACCTCAATAACAAGGGTACCTGCATAATAAACATGTGTATACCTAACCCTGAATTTTACCCCACATCTTTAAAATTAAAATTTTTTTTTAAAAAAGGACATGCATTCTACCTTCAAGGTTCTCCCTGACTGGCAGATAAAAAAATCTAGATCCAGCAGCAAATTATTATTCTGACTTTTCTTTTCTCATACAGAATTAAGAAGCAGTATCAATATCACATTTTACCTGCTTTACAATGATCAATCAGTTGTGCCATTTTGGGAACAATGTGCTGTCTTATTTTCTCATCTCCTGAGACCTGGACAGATCTAGCACAAAAGCCTTAGAGATGATTCCTGTTCCAGGCACAGTTTGACTAAACCAATGAAGAGACTCTGAGCAACCATTTCTCAGCTGAACCCAGTCAATTTTCCAAAAGGTGCAGTATAATGATAATATTAAGTAATTGCTACCTTGTATACCACTAAGTCTGGAGCAAATTGATACACAAACGACTAATTTTGGTAAATTTATTATTTTAACGTTTGTATCTATGAAACTTAACACAAACTCAATTGATGTAGTAATTTCAACACATTCTAAGTATATGCTTGTATACCAACTAAAAGTCTGGAAAAAAGGCAAAATTGGAAAACACAAAAACGAACTAATTTTGGTAATTTAAATTTATTATTTTAACGTTTGTATCTATGAAACTTAACACAAACTCAATTGATGTAGTAATTTCAACACATTCTAAGTATATGCTTATTTTATTTTTTTGTTAAACATTTGTAGTGTTCTTCAGGTTTTTAGGTATTTTTTAACTTTAATTTATTTGGCATGCTATTACAATCAAGAATTCTCAGTCAATTATTGATGTCTTCCTCCACTAGACTATAAGTTCAATAAGGGTAGGATTTTGCCTTTTTCATTCATGACTGAATTCCTAGTAGATAGGATAATACCTGCTGTGTCCTTGGCATAGAAGTCATAGGAGGACAGGAATATAACTCTAGTGCTGTTGGAAGTAAGCAGAAAATGTAGGCATAGGATGACAGATGTTGTTTGACACATATGACGCGTCCTCTGACTTTTATTTGTAGTGATTGAACTGTGGAATAAATGCAGATGGTGTCTTCGTTTTGTGTAAACACCCACATTCTTAAATCTATGTATTAGACACAATACACTAATGAATCTTTATCTTTTCACCCTTGGGTCATATTGAAAATTCCATTAATTTTTCTTCCCATCATAAATATGAGATATTATTAAGTCATTCTGATGAACAATATAACATTTTCATTAAATAGTAAGAAAAGGCACTCAAGGTAGCAAATATAGCAAATACAGCATTAACAAAGGTTAATGCTCCTTTCTCTTACTTCAATATTTTTCATCTACGTTTTATAGACCTTAAAAAAAAATTTCCCTGCTCTGACTTTGGCTTTCAGAATTAATATCATCCAAATTTAATGTGCCGTTTGCTCCTGTTTGTTCATTAATAAAGGTGAACAACAAGACCAGCTACCTAGGCTTTTGTCATATTTTTTTGATTTGCCACCTTCAGCCAGCCATCATACCAGCTAATAAAGCTCATTTCAAGTCCAATTTGGAAAGATGCCCTTTAAAATTACTAATTTCAGCCTTGTTACTCCCAGTGCATGTGTTCTGCGTGGTCCAGTGGTGAGCCCAAAGCTCAGAAGCTTTCCCTGAGAACCAAGATTGAAATACCGAAAGATATAAAATAGAATAAAACATTGCAGCACCTGCCTCCTAATGGCATTATTTTTTATGAAATAAAGAAATTTGATCTGACAGGAGTTAGGCAATTCTTTTTTTGGCACATGACTTCTTAAAAGAAAAAAACAGAAGATAAAGAAATAACCTAGCGAGGCAGCATTGACATGGATAAAATCAATTTATCGGAAAGATTCCGGTAGTGTGGGTTTAACTCTTTGCATACTTTCTTTGTTAGGATTCTTGAACTCAGTTCCATAGGAAAAGCGTTTGATGCATCTATCCCCTTCACAGATGGGGATCTAGTCCATAATTCATTTGTCAGATTCACACTGATTCACATGCAGCACAAATCAGACTTTCTTTCATCCTGACTGAATGTCTTGCTGCAATAATATTGCAACCCATTTGGAACACGGGGGATAGTTTTAATATAGTAGATCTCCCACCCAAGACATTTTGAATTATATAAAGAACGTGACCACATTCTGAAAGCAAAATGACATTTAATAAGAGGTTAGGGACATTATCTTCATTGTATAATTATATTCAAACCTTTGCTTTGCTCGCCTTTAGTACAATCATGATTGACAATCATCTCTGCCACCAGAGGCTCTGAATGAATGATCCTGAAATATCCTTTTGGCAATTTATCATTAACCCAGATAGGCAAGATTCACTATGTTTACAGTCCCACACACTGAAGAGTTAGCAATATTTTCTCTACCGTTTACTTTATTTTATCATTTTAAATCTTTAAAGTGTAAGAGATAAGTATACATATATCAATTTTTAGTAAAATAGACTATTTTGCCAAAATAAGTAAGGACAATAAGTTTAGGAGTCAAGTATTTCACTAACACTTATTAAAATATTTGATGTCTCATATCCCATTCCTCTCATCTCTATAATCTAGGCTGATTGCTATTCAAATTATTCTTAAATCAAGAATCAGAAAATGACCCAGAGTGAATAAATAAAGCCATTAGAGTGAATGAGTCAAGTCAAGATCCCGCCCTCTCTGCTGTCTCAGACCTCCTTTCCTTCCCCTGAGCCCAGCTCTCCCATGGCACACCTATTGTGGGTTGCAGTTCTATAAGCCCTCTCTTGTGGAGAGCATCCATTCTCATTAACCCCAAGAGCTTTGCGAGAGGGAGATATTATTTTCCCAAACCACTCACTCGCACGTGGCCCCATGCCCAGAGCAATTCTGGCACAGCAATTACCCAGATTTCCTTGTGTATATTCTGCTGGCTAATCTGTCTTCTTGCCTCATACCTCCTCCATGTCCAGGCATACAAGGATCCTGATGCCTAATGTACAATTCTGTTACAAGTAGGCTCAATACCCAAGCCCAGACCTGTCTCCTCAACGTGAAACCTTTCACTGCCTATGGCTACCATGTTCAACTCTATCTCTTAAAAAAGCAATACCAGGTTTCCGAAGATAAGACTCTCATCTTACTCTCCATCTTTATTTTTCAACATTGCCTGAATAACACAACCCTCCAGCTATAAAGAACTGATACTTCTTTGTCTTTAATACAGTTTTCTGCCTGGAACCTTTGTTAATGCTGTATTTGCTATATTTGCTACCTTGAGTGCCTTTTCTTACTCCTTTCCTGTTCCTGGTTAAATTTTGCTTATCCATTGACACTCACCAAATATATTCATTTATTGATAAATATTAATTGGACACTGTTAGGGGATGAGTTGTATCCCTGCAAAATTCATATGTTGAAGTCTTAACATCTCATACCTTAATATGTGACCATATTTGGAGACAGGGTGTTCAAAGAAGTAAATAAATTAAAATAAGGTCATTAGAGTAGGTTCTAATCCGATATGACTGGTGTCATTATAAGAAGAGGAGATTAGGATACAGACAGAGGGAAGACTACATGAAGACATAGAGGGAAGGGGCCATCTACAAGTGAAAGAGAGAGACTTTAGAAGTCTGCCCCATCGATACCTTGATCTCAGACTTCTAGCTTCTAGAATTGTGAGAAAAAAAATTCTGGTGTTAAAGCTATTCTTTGTGTGATACTTTGTTGTGGCAGCCCTAGCAAACTAATGTAAGCTTTTATTATATGTCAGACTCTTTTAAACTCACTTGACTATGATGTGGAGTAAAATAGATATGATCCTTCTCTGCATGGAACTCAAGATCTCCAGATAATAGAATATTTAAACATTACTGTATGTTATATAGCACACCTTTTTGTACTTCACTATAACATCATATATGTGCTTCTAAATTATTTCTCACTGTTCAGAATCATATACTAAAAATAACAGGAGTTATGAAGGAAATAGTGCTGGGTACAAACTTTCAAAACTGATGAGACTTTGTAATGGGAGCACTTACAGAAACAACACCCAGTTTGAACACCTATGTCTCCACCAGCATTTGCACCCAATGTCACAGCCAGACTACATTCTTTGTAGCCTAAACCATTACACTCATGCTTCCTGCTTTGAGGTGGTAGCCACTGAGAAAGCTTATCTCTTCTAGTGATCAACTTGATCATATTAGAAAATCAAATCCAGGATATAGATTTCCTCAACATTTTTTTTTAAGTTGGTGATAATCTTTCCAACTTTCTCTTCTGCTTTTCTAGTCTACTCAATCTAGTAGGTAGTGCAGTGGTCCTTGAAGCCACTAAATCAGTTACTACTTCCACTAAGGGTTGGCATTTCTGCCAAGTTTTAATCTCCCCCTCCCTGAATAGGCTTTCTTTTAAACCTAATCATTTTGAAATATTAATGATCTGGGGGAAAGTCCACATAAAACAACTGGTTTTTCAACCTCTAAGTGATACTGACATCATTCCCCTATTTGCAAATTGCTTATGAGCCAATTAGCATCAAGCACTCCTTGAAGCAGAACATAATGTCTGCTACAGCCATATAAAGAGAGGGTGGAAGGTTGTATGTCCTGGAACAGAGGACTCAGATCTCACACTTATGAAGGGACTCAAATATAAATTTAAATGTTTATAGCCACAAGAGATATACTGATAAGGCTGAAAGAATATATTTATTCAACATAAATTTGTATCCCCATATCAAACTATACCAAATCCACAGAATCTCATGAATATTTTAGAAATTCTCTTAATATTTAAAAACAATGAAATTATATTTCACTATATTTTATGCATTTAATGGGAACGCATTTAAAATAAGTCAGTGTTTGTTGTAACTCCTGATTTTACATTTTTTCATTTTTATTACAATTTAAGCCTCATAAAATTGAAGGAATTTGAACCTCCCAACCTCCAAGAAGTCCAGCCTGGGCATTTTTATCATTGCATTCAACACTTTGTGACGTACTAATTCGTTTGAATTGACCCACCAATGGTCAATGACCCACCAATGGTCAATGACTTTTGTGGAACTAAGATTATGCCTGATTCCTTTTTTTATTCCTTGCCATTAGAAAACATGGGACAACATAGAGCATCAGTATAAGTTTAAAATATAAGTAAATGATTGACCTGATTGACAAATGAATACAGGAAAGAATAGAAGAAAAGATAATTGCCTACAGCATCAACTGTGCTAAATTAGATGCAGGAGATATAAAGATGAATCAGACAAAAGCCTCTCCCTCCAGGATCCATCCTTTTCTATGAAGAGAGGGGTTGAGAAGCAAGTATGCATAATTCAATGTGAGGGCTATTTAATGGAATCATATGAAGGGACCAATCCTAGCCAATGTGGAATTCTCCGAAGAGTACAACGTCTGCCATGTGTAGGCACTTGAGGACGTCTGAATGAATGAATGGTTGAATGCATGAAAGTCAAGCAGATATGGTCCCAGTTCTCCCCATTTTTTTTTTTTGAGTTGGAGTCTCCCTCTCTCGCTCCCGGCCACCGCAGCCTCGACCTGCTGGGCTCCGGCGATCCTTCCACCTCAGCCTTCCAAGTAGCCAGAATTATAGGCATGCGCTACCACGCCCGGCTGATTTTTTTTTTTTTTTTTTTTTTTTGATTTATTGTAGAGATGAGGTCTCGCTGCTCAGGCGGGTCTCGAACTCGCGGGCTCATGCATCCACTCACCTCAGCCTCCCAAAGGCGTGGGATTACAGGCTGAGCCACCGAGCCCGGCTAGTTCTCCCCACTTTTTATGAATAGTAAATATATTTTTTTAATATGAATTTTAGATAGACAAGGGATTTTTTTCTAGATTCATTCGGTACATGTGCTGGTTTTTTACATAGGAATATAGTGTTACAGTAGGGTTTGGACTTCAATTGAGCCTGTCATCCAGGTGGTGGATATGGTACACAGTGGGTAGTTTTTCAACACTTACTGCCTTCCCCCTTCCCCATTTCGGAGTTCCCAGCATCTGTTGTTCCCATCTTTGTGCTCATGTGTATTCAGTGTTTTGCTTCCACTTATCAGGGAGAACATGTGGTGTTCAGTTTTCTGTTTCTGTGATAATTAGCTTAGAATGATGGTCTCTCACTGTGTCCACATTGCTACAAAGGACATGCTTTTGTTCTTTTTATGGCTAAGTGTATTCCTTGGTATATATGTACCACATTTTATTTTTATCCAATCCATTGTTGATGGACAATTATGTTGGTTCCATGGTTTTGCTATGGTGGTTAGTCACAGAAAACATCTTTATAAATAATAGCTAATAGTAGTTTATAGTAATTATAATAAAAAATAAATATAATCAATTTTAAGCTGCTATATACATGGCCAAGGGTTAAATAAAAGCAATAGATTAAAGCATCTTCTATTTCAGAATAACAGGTCATCTTGGAAGAATAAAGACTTTCAAGATGTAAGATTCTAAAGGTCTGAAAAGATTGATTAAATGTAAATATATGACAAATGTATGTAAATGTAAATATATGACAAAGAAGACAGAACATCATTAATAGAAAAAAGGCAATATAAACAAAAGTAAAAAAACAGGAGCCATGAAATCTACCAGCTTAATCAGTTTGTCCACACAAGGATAATTATTACAATCTGACTCACTACCCCAGTTGGCCTGGAATATACTCCCACTGTCAGCAAAGCTAAAAATGAGCCTCAAATGCTTTACTCATAGTGCTGAGAAAGGCTTCAGTCTTGGGATACAGTTTTACTAACAACAATCTGGACCCCTGGTGTTTATGGAAATGTGTACGGTCTGCATTTGCTGTATTATATACAACATCTGAACCTATTTTATATCCATCCATTACCACTTCAAAAACACATCAGATAGAACACCTCAGGCTGCACACATAAACACCCAAACATTTGGAAAGGATGTTATTTGGGTAAAACTCATCCCACGGTAGAAACTCCTATATTTTCTGAATTAATTATATCTAAGCCTGACAGCTCAAGACAAAAGCAGTCTCCCCCTTTTTTTCAACTTAGCTCTTAGGGTTTCCATTGGAGAAGGGGAAGGGAGGATGTGACCAACCTCCTTTAAACATTATTTTGTCCTGATGTTAAACAGTCAGGCCAGTATGAATAAATGATTATCAATATATACTTATAGTGCATTTCGTAACAAAATCATTTTCTTCTCTTTCAAAGAGAAGCAATTTCTTTTAAGGTTTGTGGACAACACACTGTGGCAAAATATAAGGGAATATTAATGAACTAAAGCAGCTCCTCAATTCCTCTAATTTCTGATTTTTCATTTGTATTCATGTTTTCAATGATGTAGAGTCTCTCCCCCACTCCACCCTCCACCCCTTTCTGTTTCTGTGTGCATGCAAATCTTTCAACATTATATGTGTGATTTTGAACAAAGGGACCCTCTAGTGGCTAAGTTTTCCAACAAAATCTACAATTACCTTCATAAAATGGAAAAGGACTATTTGCCTGGGAAGTTAGAGGAGGACAAAGTTGCTGTTCCATTTCCTGCGGATTTACAGAGAAAATAAATCTGTATTTATTTTCAGTTAATAAATACATTAACTGAATGTATTTATTCATTCATTCTTCTGCTTTCTGATCACTCCATGGCTTCTTTCCCTTATATTTTACAATGCAAGGTTGAGATGCTCCTTAGTTTGCCGTCCCTATTCTGGGCTGATGTGACAAAACGCAGCTTTGGGGAAACAGATGCACACTCATCACTGAGTCTCTTTATGCAATGTGTTTCTACTCCACTCTGCCCTCAGCGAACAGATAGTGCCTGAGTAATAAATAAGGTGGGAGAGAGAGTTATCAGAGCTGAGAAAAATTCATGGTGTGAATCCTTACCCTTGAGAGAATGTGCTGAGTAGCATTAGCCAAGCTAATTTTTGACAACTTGTGGCTAAAGATCAAATGGAAACTAAATGTTTCAGAACCATCCAGACAGCTGACTCGTGTTTAAGGTACCTTTCTCATGTGAAATATGTTTCACGACAGATCCTTGTTCACATTTCAAAACCTAGTTCTTCTAGTATGGCTCAGCCAGTGAGAGCTCTGAGGCATAACGGGGTGGCCTCATTACCCACAGCAGCCTGGAGAGAACACGGCTTAGACTTTAATTAGTTGGTTAACTCCATACTTTACTCAGAGTAGCCCTTTATTTCTTGAAAGCTCTTTAAAAAAATAACTTGCCAAATATTTGTACAGCTTATTATCAGGAATCATGACCAGATTCACTTGTAGGTAAGAAGCATGGGAATTTTGGTATGGGGAAGAAAGGCATGCATCAGTTAAGTCTCTCTTTTTGAAAAGCAGGGGGGAAAATGAATACAAACTAGCTTAAGCAAGAGGAAAAAAATATTAATTCAATCCATTTAAAAGTGTGGGGATTAGAATAGCTTCAGACATAGCTGACTAAAGGTGCTCTGAACCAAGTTTCTCTCCATCTCTTAGTTTATCTCCCAGGACAGAAAGATGAGTGCTATGGTTACAAAGCTTAACATTTCTGGACTTCAAACAGGTCAGAGTAGTTATCTGTCTTTCAAAAGCCTCAGTAGGGTTCATAGTGTCTCATTGGCTCTGACAATGTTGAATATCCACCAATAAAAGAGAAATATAAGACTCTGGACAAATCTGAATCACCTGCCACCCCTAAAATTGGGGTGGAGTCAGTTCCACTGACATTGTATGACTGAGTGGGAATGCAGGGATGAGATCCAAAATATGAATTGGAGCTGGAACAGACACATAGCAAGAGATGAAGGAAAAAGTTGTTTTGCAATAGCTCAGTCCATACTTCAGACCAATTATCCCTAACCTTTGGGGCTTGCATTCCAGCATGAATATTTTCAGAAGTTCCCCAGGTGATTCAGTGTGCAGCCATGATTGAACAATATTGTTCCAAAAGCATGCAGACTTCCCTTCCTCAGAGGACCTCTATCCACACCAGGTACCAAAGTCGTTAATTTCCTCCATCACTCACTCCTTTGGGCAGTTTTTGGAGAAGAGGGTGTATTTGCCTTTGCTAAGTACTTTGTGCAAATTGTTTTATTTATGCCTCTCAATAACACTGTGAGTTTTCTACTTTTTTATTTTAGATTCAGGGGATATACATGCATATTCGTTACATGGACATATAGTATAGTGGTGGGGGATTGGGTCTCAAAGGGCCCATTTCCCAGATTTTGAACATCATACCCATAGGTAATTTCTGAACTCTAACTCCCTCCAACCTCCCCCCTTATGGGTTCCCCCAATGTTTATTATTTCCTTCTTTGTGACCGTT
The DNA here is from genome assembly GCA_027257055.1 of Cephalopachus bancanus. Classification (NCBI taxonomy): domain Eukaryota; kingdom Metazoa; phylum Chordata; class Mammalia; order Primates; family Tarsiidae; genus Cephalopachus; species Cephalopachus bancanus. Next base: position 10,245,541 of record JAPVLO010000017.1, read on the forward strand.
TAGCTATCGCATATGAGTGAGAATAGAGGTGTTTGGTTTTTGTTTCTGAGTCAGTTTACTGAGGATGATGATCGCCAGCTCCATCCATGTTGCTGCAAAGGACATGATTTCATTATTTTTTATGGCTGTGTAGTATGATTCTATGGTGTACATATACCACATTTATTATTCACTGATCAGCTGATAAGCATTTAGGTTTCTAATTCTGTTCTTTCTTGTATATACATCAGGTACCGTAACAGATTCAGCACCATTGTTTCTGTAACATTTCACAGTTATTTGGTGGTGGAGATAACTGTTGAAATGAATTATCATTACTAGGTGGCTATTTCTTTAATACTGCTACAGTTTCTGTGTATCTGAGGGCAATATATAGAGGTTATGCTTAAAACCGTAGTGTCATTTCCTATCCTGAGCCTATTCAGCTGTCACTCATCTTCTACACTCTAGTTCTTAACTCTGACCTGTGCTATGCTACCTTTACAAATTGTAGTCAAAATATAACCCCTTAAACTGGACTGTGAACCCCTCCTTGGCTCCTCCTCCATCTTCCATACTCTGTCCCTCTTCCCTTCTTAGACTTAACTTTCAAACTCTTGAACTCATGCTTGGAAAAATAAATGCCTCTGCATTTTTAAATTTTCCTTAAATTACTCACTTCAAGCACATGCTACTTTGGATAGAATCTTATCTCTGTTAGATGAATGACATTAGGAACATTGCATAAATTCTCTGAGATCTACTTTTGTGGTTAAAGATCTACAATATTACTTATTTTGTGATTGCATAGATTTTTAGAACAATCGAGATAAAGGGTCCAGCATGGTGTTTTTATACAGTATAGAGTCAAAAATGATAGCTATGATTAGTAGTCTCTACCCCCCAAAATTTTCAACTCTCAGTTTTGAATCAACATACTCATAGAGAATATGAAAAAATTGAAAATGAACCTTAAAAATATCAAAAATAAGTAGCATATTTAGTGGTAGACTGTTGAAGCCTTTTTCACTAAAATTGGGATGCTCTACTTTCATTTAACATTTTACTGGAAGTCATTACTAGTAAGAGAAGAGAAAGAATAAAAAGTATTGAGATTGCTAAAGGATAAAATTATTATTATTTGCTTGTACATGGTTGTGAATGTAGAAAACCAGAAATGTTCAATAGACAAAAGGTATAATTATAATTTTAATGAAGTTTTTATTGCAATAAAATTTTAGATGTATAAAAGGTGAAAAAATAGTTCATGTTTCTTTTATAAAGAGATTTCCTTTATACTGAACAACCAGTTTCCCTTACTAGTAACATCTTATATTATGTGACACCCTTGTCACACTTCAATAACTGAAAGTTATACATTATCATTAAATAAATTGTCCATATTTTACTTGGATTTCCCCAGTTTTTCCTAATATCCTTTCTCTATTCCACAATCCCACCAGGATACCACATTACTATTGCTTGATAATCATGTCTTCTTTGGCTCCTTTTTGTTGTGACAGTTTCTAAGAATTTTCTTGTTTTTGGTGAATGACTTCGACAATTCTGAGTTCTGGTCCAGTAATTTACAGAATATCTCTTAATTGGAATTTGTCCAATGTCTCATGATTAGACTGGTGAGATATAATTTTGAGAGGAACACCACAGAAATAAAGTCCATTCTCATTATATCAATGGTGCATACCATCAGTATGACCTTCCGTTCATCACCTGTCTTTCGGCAGTGTGCATTAAATTTTAATGTGATAAAGTGAGTCTTTCCCCCATCTTTTTAATAGTATACTCTTTGAAAGAAAATCACTATGCACAGCCCACATTTCAGGAATAGGGAGGTAAATTCTACCTTCATAAAGGTGAATAGCTACATAAATTATTTAGGATTCTCTGCAAGGGAGTCTTGTCTATTGTCATGTACTTATTTGTTTATTTATTTACTCATTCATTCATTTATGTCCATATGAGGCATTCATTATTTATTTTATTATTTAGGTTGTAATTCAGTACTACTTTATTTTCTTGCTAAAAGTGTTCCGGGCTTGCCAGTGGAACTCAGGTTGTTCCAGCTTGACCACTTTTAGTTGGCTCCTAGAATCCTTTGACATATCTTTTGTGAGGTTTTTTGTTTTTGTTTTTGTTTGGTTTTAACTTTCTTACTTTCCAGCATTACATATGGCTTCAGGTTCATCATGTATAGTTCCTTTCCTAGTCTACAATCTGCCATTTCTCCAAAAACTTCTGGTTGCTTTTATTAGACAATGGCATTAGAAACCAAAGTCTGAGCACTAGGTGTGCTCTTTGCTACAGGGGTACCATTGCTTCTAGGCCCTAAAAGATGTATACCCATATATCAATAAATATTTCTATATTTAACTATGTTTGTCTATATCTTGTGCCAAATGTATGTTAATACTGATAAATCTGACTGTAACTTATTTATTTGCTAACTAATTTTTTTCTAGGTGGATTAATATAGTGTATTGCTCTTGCTTGTCTGTAACCACCAACTCCATAATTGGAATCCTAGATCTCACCATCTGTCATGCATTAACTGAAATTTTCTACTCTACTATGAAATGTCTAGTAATTTCAGAATTATTACAAATAACCCTGTAGAAAACAACTTTATCAACTAAAGTACAGTGTTTATGCACAATAGTATGTTTTGTCTTTAGTACATTCATTTCCAAAGTTACTTTGGCCAGCACCTTATTCTCCCACTACATTCAGTAAGGTTATTACATGTATGTTTAATACATTAAGATTCTGTTGTCACATTCTATCATTCTATCCTGGGATCATCCAACTTCCTAAATGGTTTATTAAAAGTCACATATATTAAGATTTCCTTTCAGTGTCATAAAGTTCTGTGAATTTCAACAAATGCTTTTGTGTTGTAGTCACTATTACAGCATCATAGAGAAAAATTTTGCCATGGTAAAATTATTGCAAAATAATTACCTGTAAAGAAGGACCACTGTTTATCTATTCAACTTCACCTATTCAACTGTACTTTTCAAACTACTCCCCCGTCACCAGCCTCTAATCCAAACCACTGGCATCTTTTTTTTTTTTTTTTTTCTGAGTTGGAATATCACTCTGTCACCCAGGTTGGAGTGCAGTGGCACACTCATGGTCACCACAGCATTGACCTGCTGGACTCTGGCAATCCTTCTGCCTTAGCCTTCCAAGTAACCTAAACTACAGGGGAGCACTACCACACCTGGCTAATTTTTTTTTTGTAGAGATGAGGTCTCACCAAGTTGCCTGGGCTGGTCCTGCGGGCTCAGGCAATACACTTGCCTCAGCCTCCCAAAGTGCTGGGATTATAGGCTGAGCCACTGAGTCCAGACAATCATCGACCTTTTTACTCCTTTCTGTAGGTTGTCTTTTTTCAGAATATCATACCATTAGAGTAATCTAGTATGCAGCTTTTTCAGACTGGCTTCTTTCACTTGACACATGCATTTAACATTTATTCATATCTTTTTCATGGCTTAATAGCTGATTTATGCTTATCACTGAATAATATTTCATTGTATGAATGGACCACTGTTTATTTATCGATTCACTTATTGAAAAATATCTTGTCTGCATTCAGTTTTCAGTGTTTATGAATAAAGATACGCTAAGCATCCATGAACAGGTGTTCATGTGGACATAATTTTTCAAGTGAGTCAGGTAAATACCTATAACCACAATTGCTAACTTGTATGGTAAGATTATGCTTAGACTGGTAAGAAACTGCCACTGTCTCCCAAAGTGGCTGCACCATATTGCATTCCCAACAGTAATAAATTAGAATTTCTAGTTCGCCATAACCCAGCCAGCAACTGTTATCGTCAATTAAAAAAATAATAATTTTAGTTATTCTGTTGGTGTGAACTAATATTAGTTTGTTGTTTTAATTTATAATTCCTTTAGGAAAAATGGTGTTGAGCTTTTTCATATATATTAATTTGTCATCTCTGCATCTTCTTTAGTGAAGTGTTTGGATTATTATCCATTTATTAATTTATTTCCTTACTGTTGAGTTTTAAGAGTTCTTTGTTTAGATACAAGTCCTTTAACAGATAACTATTTTGCAAATATTTTTTGCCAATCTGGACCTTGGTTTTTTTATTCTTTTAACCATGCCCCTCCATTTAAACATGTCATGGGCTATTTTCTGCATAATTATTTCTCCATTTAGATCTTGGTCATCTTTAATGAATTAGCAAATCAAAATTTTGAAGGGTCAATTTTGTTTTGCTAACTACAAAACCCTCTTATATTTTCATCAGGTTTTCCCTAACAGATACTATGAAATGTCTTTACCTATTTGATTATACCCTGAATAAAAGTATTGAGTCCAGTTCATTAATTTTGCAATGTCTTTGTAGTGTCCCTGGCTTCTTATGGTATTAAAAGCGACTTGTTCATTTGATTAAGACAGCTAAGTTTTAGAGGATCCATAATATTCTTTTTTTCTAGTGTAAATGCTACAGCTAAATGTTACACATAATATATTATCATCACACATCCAACCATGAAGCAAGTCTTTCCTCAGACTGACATGGAGAGCAAGTTGTGGAAAAGAACACAGAGTTACCGCAAATACTATGAGGAGCATAGCACATGCACATAGACTTTCACCGAATGAATTGCAAGGTTTTAAGACCTGTCATCAACAAAGATTACCTTGGAAAAGTGCTTCCCAGTTGCGGGGGGTGGGGGGGGTCTGTTTAAGCCATTATTTGTCTCCAGGCAATTCAATTTCCAACCAACCATTGAATACAGCTGACGTCAACTCCAACAGCTGCAACATGCATCATTATTGCTGTCTTGTTTCTATTTATTGAGTGTTTTATGAGGAAACATAAGATTCTCCAAATAAGAGTCTTACAAAAAGGGTGGCATTGGACAACTCCTTCAGGTCCCCTCCCACTGTGGGAGCTTTTCTGTCCTCTCAATATATCCTGCTTTTTAAAAAAGGGGGTGGCATTGTTGTCCCCATATCACAGGTAAGGAAATTGAGTCTGAAGGTTTAAATCACTTGAAAATGGTTACAAACCTCCAAGTGGCTGGGGGCATTATTCAAGCATTGATTTCTCTGATTCTAATGCTTTTGCCACTTTTAAATACACTGACAAATCCCTCTTTGTGCAGCAAGTGATAGACAGATGACTGAGTACTTTTGAATCCCGCTGAAAGAACAGGGTTATCTCCTTCTTGTAGCTGTTTATTTGTAGAGTTCAAGTGACAGATAAAGCAAAAGCAAAGACAATGATTGACTAAATTAATGTATTAATAAAGATCATTAAAAGCAGAAAATTAAAGCTATAGGACTAAAAATAAGAACAGAAAGAGACCAATGTCAATGGAAGCTCAGGGAATATTAGAAAGTGCTTTTGCTCTATTTCCTGGCTGTTAGCATTGGCTGGGTTATATCAAAGGCACATCAGGAAGCAGATAAGTCTACATATTTTAGAAGCCATGCATAAAAAATAAGTGTTAAAATATGTCTATAAAGGATATGCACACTGTAGTCTACCTGGTTTTGAATCCCAATTTTGTACCTAATGGCAAGTACCTTGACAAGTTACTAAACCCTCTCTGTATATCAATTAATTAATTTGTAAGGTAGGTGTGACATTAGTCACCACCGCAGTGTTAAATGTTAAATGAGTTAATACAGGTAAAGCACAGAAAAGAGTATCTGGTGCATACTAAATGATAAATGCTAGTGTGTTAGTTTCCTAGGCTTAAGACAGTGTAGCTGTAATTTTGTATGATGTTCTACCTGTGTGTGTGTGTCTTTCTGTGTCTAAGATTTCCCTTTTTTATAAGAACGTTAGTCATATTGGACTAGGGTCTGCCCTAATGAGTGCAGTTTAACTCAATCACCCTATCATCCTAAAGACCCTATCATTATATAAGACCACATTCTGAAATACTGGGGATTTGAATTCAAGCATATCTCTTTGAATACAATTCATTCCCTAACAGCAAATTATACATTTTTGTGGGCAATTTAATTAACGGTCATGTTGTGTAAATATTTTTCTTTTGTGGGGTTAAAACTTAAAAAGCCTACACTTCTCTTGTTATTGATATGACATATTTCATACACTGAATTATGTCTCAACTGATAATATCTAATAATATCCAATACAATATAAAAAGCATCTTTCTGATTGCATGATGAGTTGGCAAAAAAAAAAAAAAAAAAGAAGGAGAAGTCTTCATGTGCTAAAGGAAACATGAAAATGAGTCCAAATAAATTATCAGAAAACTGAAGAGGCCTTTATTTATAGCCACTTATTGAACTGGGATGAGCACTGGGTTTGTTTCACAGATGACATATTTGCATAAAGGTAGAGAGGAAATAAACTATTTAGTCATTCTCTTCTTTCATACTGAGGCCTTATCTTGAATCTCAGTGCTAGATGTAGAAAATAGTGCCTTCTGTGAGAGCAGTTCTCACATAGCTGCAGCCTAAACTTGTACAACTTTGAATGAAAGAAGAGGACCCTCTTAGGTAAGAAATGTTGTTCTATGACCAATATTGATGGAACATTGATCATGCCCCACAAGAAATTGTAAGAAATATGTTCAGATCCTCTTTGAAGGAATTCACTCGAAATAATCTTCACAGTTATACTTCTAAGAAATATAAGTTGCAGATAAATCACCAACTCACAATGGAACAAGGTGCTATAAGAAAAAGCCAGCAAAAACAACAATAGAATCAGAGATACAAAAAAATAGAGATTGAGATTTATTTTACAGAAGCATACACACACACACATTCAATATGCCTGCAAAATATAAGACTGAAAAAGTGTCAAAAAAGAAGTATGAACAAATAATAAAAATACACCTTTAAAAGGGACTAAATAAACATTTACAGACTCAAAAATATTATCATTAAAAGTAAAAATTCATGAATAAGTTTAGGCCAGACTAGAAAGAAAAGTCATAAACTATATGTTTGAGTTACTTTAAAAAAAAAATATATCAGGCCGAGCATGGTGGCTCACACCTGTAATTCCAATACTTTGGGAGGCCAGGGCAGGAGAATCACTTGAGCCCAGAAGTTTGGCTCCATCCTGGGCAACATAGCAAGACCTTGTCTCTACAAAAAAAAAAATTTTTTTTAATTAGTCAAATTGGCTATCTGGGAGGCTGAGGCAGGACAAACCTGTTAGCCCATGAGATCAAGGTTGCAGTGAGCCAGGATTGTATCACTGCATTCTAGCCTGGGTGAGAGAGTAATACTCCAACTCAAAATAATAATAATAATAATTCCAAAATGAAATAGAGTCAAACAGCTGGGAAATTTCAGACACTTGAAAAACAAACTAAAGTCTAGTATGTGAATAATGAAAAGTTCCTGTAGGAGAGAAAGCTTGATGGGCAAGTAGCTATCTCTGAGAATATAATATCTTGGACTGCTCCAGAATTAATAAAAGAAAGAAAATACACAAAGTAGCCCAGTACCGCCCAAAGTTGGCAGAGGAGGTAGAGAAAAAAAATTTAAAAGGGATAAAAAAAAATGATATGCACATCAAATTTGTGGCAAACCAACTTACTTTTGAAGCCAATCTGAGATAAAAGTGAGAAATACTTTTTTGCTACTTCTTTAGTAAAGCTATTAAACAAGAATTTATTTATTATCGACCTTGAATCTTTCCATGTGTATTATTTAACTCCTTATACACTGAAGCAAATATATTTAAATATATATAAACATATATATTTACCCCAAGGAAAAAATAAGTATATATCAAATATTAATATATACTACTATATTTATATTAATACTTAGTTTAATACATAATTTTATATACATATATATTTTTTCCCAAGGGAAAAGTGTCATTTAGTAGTAATTCTCTCTTGTCTACTTTAAAATAAACTTTTTGTGGTAAATGCTGTACACTTAAAATTTAGACTTCATATTAAGGTCTTTTCCCACCTGAAAATGTGCACCTGGCCCTTCTAAATTCCCAAGATACCCCTGAGGACTTAGCTGTTCTTAATGGAGGCAGAGGAAGGCATCTCCAGTCTTGGCTTGAAGCATGGGCTCTGGACAGGCACTCTGCTCAATTGTCCTCTTTGTGAATCCAGGCAGAGCTGCTCACAGATGTCATCCACACTAAAATATCTAGTCTGTGGCCAGAATAGCTGCTGGTCATGAGTGTGTCTACCTTTTCCTAAACCGTGGCTTATTCAGACCCACAGATTTGCATGGCATATTGTCACCACCTTCCCTTCCACTCCCCCACCTGCCCTATTTTTGTATGATACAGCCAGGCTATAGGCAACCTGCAGGGCTATCTGGACTATCTGTCTGGACCCTCTTCTGCAATGCACACACTGATGGCCACTGTGCCATGCCAAATGTGGGACTTCTCCAGGAAGCTTCCAGTCTCAACACAACAGGGGAGTAGAGCACCAACTCGGAGCTTCTTGAGTCTTCTCAACCCATTCCCCTCTCCTCTTCTGCTTTGAGGGTGTTCAACACAAAGCAGGCAGGAGAAAAACTTACATCTGACCCCTGCTGTGTTCTGCCCTTTTCTCTGTCTGAGCTCAACTAACCCTCTACCACTAGAGGGCAAACTATTTCTTGTGGCAATCCTCTGTGTTGTATCATCTTCAATTCTATTGCCCTTACTCCTTTCTGGGGCAATTACACAGAAATTTCAGGAAGTGAAACAAGATATCAACAAAGAAGAAAATGGTTGTGTTTTAAAACCATGATTCATGCTTGTATTCAAGGGACAACTACATCAATTATTCTTCATCAATTTTTGTATATTTTGCTTGAAAGTCACATAATTTCATGATGGAGAGTGCTGAAGAATTTCCATAGCAGATGGTATTCAAGAATAGCTTGAGAGCTCTGCATGAACATAGCTTTTTCTAAACAATCCTTTCATTCTCTCCAACAAACACAAACACAGAATCCGCGTCATGTTCCAACAAATTCCTGTAGTAATGATTGCCGTTCTTATAGTGTTTATCACACTCTTACAATAGAATGCTTATCACATTCTATTAAAATTGCAGTTTAATAATCTTCCTGAGGTCTTTCTGAAACCAAAGAGAAGGTCAATGTGACTGAACCACAGAGTCAACAGGCAAGAGATGCAAAGTGACTAGTTCCAAGAGAGCAATAAGATGCAAGCTTCCAACACATTTGTTTAGCATGAAACTCTTCTTCCAACCTGCTTTTTATTCTACATCCTACCTTGATCTCACATTTCCCCCCAGGTTCAGATCTCATGATCACTTTATTTCATTTCTTGATTCTAATGCTTGGTTATCTTCTTAGCATGGACATTTACCTTTCCCCTGTCTATAATTTGGACTCCTCTTCTGACTGAGCTTCTTCTACTTGCCTTCAGTACACTTGTTCCCAGCACCTTCTCGCACTGCTCAGCCATCCTGGTCAGAGTTCTGACTGTTTTCTCTACCTCATTAGCAGATCCCAGGTTCAAAGTACTCTACTGTTGTCCTCTTTCATCTTCCCCTCTTCCTGTTCTTATCATATTTCTCTTCCCACTTTCCCAAATAATAAATCTCCATAGACAGATATCAAAATTGTATGATTATTTAAATTATAAAAAGTCGATTGTATTATATTCAGATGTCCATTCACTCTCTCACTCTTCTTAAAGTTTTATCCTTTAGTGGGCAAGGAATCACATATGAATAGTAGTTCATGATATTTGGAAAATATATCCAGTGCAAGAATATGCTACTTTTATACTGCTTGACTTCTACTTTACCACAGACCTTCTCAACATGAGTTATATATAGAAAATAAAAAGTAAGCCGGACTCGGTGGCTCAGCCTGTAATCCCGCGCCTTTGGGAGGCTGAGGTGAGTGGATTGCCTGAGCCCGCGGGTTCGAGACCCGCCTGGGCAGCGAGACCTCATCTCTACAATAAATCAAAATATCAGCCGGGCGTGGTAGCGGATGCCTGTAATTCCGGCTACTCGGAAGGCTGAGGCGGAAGGATCGCGGAGCCCAGCAGGTCGAGGCTGCGGTGGCTGGGAGCGGCCACTGCACTCCAGTCTGGGCGACAGAGGGAGACTCCGACTCAAAAAAAAAAAAAAAAAAAAATGGCCAGGTGTCAGTGGTTCACTCCTGCAATATGCTGTCGTGTTTTTCTTTATTCCTCTGAATATATTTTAACACATATTTAGCATATATTTCAACACAAAGCAAACAGAAACTATACAAAATTAACATGGAGAAATAAACATTTATTTTTTTTTGAGTTGGGGTCTCACTCTGTCGCCCAGACTGGAGTGTAGTGGCCGCTCCCGGCCACCGAAGCCTCACCCTACTGGGCTGCGGCGATCCTTCCACCTCAGCCTTCCAAGTAGCCAGAAGCACAGGCACACGCTACCATGCCCGGTTAATTTTTGATTTATTGTAGAGACGAGGTCTTGCCAAGTTGCTCGGGTGGGTCTTGAACCTGCAGGCTCAGGCAATTCACTCACCTCGGCCTCCCATAGTGCTGGGATTACAGGCTAAGCCACCGAGTCCTGCCTAAACACATTTTTAAAAAATAACAGTAGCATTAGAAATCTGTGGGACAACTTCAAAAATCCTAATAAAAGAGGAATTACAGTGCTCAAATAAGAGGAGAGAAAATATTTGAAAAACATAGCTGCTAATTATAAAGTAGGGGTTTTATAATTTGTCAAGTGTTTTATTTGTATCTTCTTCAAGGCAGGAGCATTGCTTGAGTCTAGGAGTTTGAGAACAGCCTAGGAAACATGCAGAGACCTCATCTCTACAAAAAAATTAAAAGATAAAAAAAATAGCCAGGCATGGTGGTGTGTGCCTCTGGTCCCAACTACTCAAGAAGCTGAGACAGGATGATCGTCTGAGCCCAGAGGGTCGAGGCTGTGGTGAGCAGTGAGTGTGCCACTGCACTCCAGCCTGGGCAACAAAGTGAGATCAAAATAAATAAATAATAATATGAGATAAAACAAAATAAAATAAAATGGAAATGCATTAAGAGTCCAATTATATAGCTTGAACTGTGATCTCACTCTGTGTCAGGCAGAATGCTGTGCCCTGGCTCAAAGAAAGCAAAGATTCATTTCAGGGCAGGCGGATTCGCCAAAACATTCTTGAAGCTCATGACATGTTAGGTGGCAGCCAGAGCTCTACCTTTTTACTATTCATACTTTATGGTGGTATTATTTTATGAAGCAATGGAGGGCTGTTTGGGAATATCAGTTCATTATATTTTATAACAGAGTCAATAAAAAAAATTTGACAAACTATTCTTTACAGAAAGTTAATATGTTGCTTTACTGGTCTTTAAATATGATCCATCTGGGAGTAAAAAAATAAAAATAAAAACAACAGCAGAACAGACATCCTTCAACAAAAGTAAAATCAAATATAATCAAATACTTTAAGTTTCACTCTAAATAAAATGTAAAGAGTAAATATTGTGTCTAAAAAGAATATCATAAATAATGACTTAGCATTTTAACATGTAAGTAAGATGGTGCCTTACGAAAGGCATGGAAAATTTCTTGTCCTCCCTCAAAATGCAAAGATCTTTATAACTTACTATGGCTTTTTTACTTAGAGTGATGAGGTCTTTGTGAAACATTATTCCACACATTTGAGGTCTTTTAGAGAACCATAATATATTCTTCTATACTTTGTTTAAATAATTGATTTTTTCCAGGGTCATATTGATATATTTTTATGCTATGACTGGATTGTCAATTCTTCCAATGATGTGATCTTATTAAACATAACAAAAAGATTTATTCCAGGACATATATTTCTGCATGTAAGAAGAATCACTAAAGTATTATTTGTAGATCTATCTCTTCAAAATAATGAGTCTGAGGTCATTACCTGAAGAATTTAAAATTATAGGGACTCTCATAAATAAATTCGTTGTCCATATCTAACACTTCCAAATGTGCCAACAACTAAAATTTCTGTCTTATAACTAAAATCTGATTGTATTTGCTTTAAAGCAACCACACTTTATACTGACTTTTCTCCAACAAAGAAAGACAGCAAATATAGTGCTCTATGGGCCATTCCTTAGAAGCAACTAAACTAGATGTCCATAGGATAGAAATTAGTCAAGAATCCTCTCTGCTGGGCTCGGTGGCTCAGCCTGTAATCCCACGCCTTGGAAGGCTGAGGTGAGTGGATTGCCTGAACCCACGGGTTCGAGACTCGCCTGGGGAACTTGTCAAGACCTCATCTCTACAATAAAAAAAAAATTGGCCGGGCGTGGTAGCACATGCCTGTAATTCCGGCTACTTGGAAGGCTGAGGCAGAAGGATCGCTGGAGCCCATCAGATTGAGGCTGCGGTGGCCAGGAGCGGCTATTGCACTCCAGTCTGGGCGACAGTGTGAGACTCCAACTCAAAAAAAAAAAAAAAAAAGAATCCTTTCTACTGTGTTGTCTACAGTAGGATTTGAACTTCAACATCATGCAACACACCTGCAGCCTACCCCGCCAGTCTCTATTTATAACATGCTTATGTAAAATTTCTTCCTGACCCCTGAATTTATGTGCTTCACTAGACTGAGGTCATGTAAATACAACCATAGATTATTACCCTACTGGACAGTAATTATTCTTTTTATAGTGCGATAGTAAATATTCACTGTCCCATGTATAGGTGCAAATATGAAAAGCAAAAAAGAAGGTATACTTCTATACTTCTCTGAATCTTCACCGTGCCAAGCCTAAATTTTATTGGTTTTTGTCCCTTGAGTTTCAAAGTAAATTCACTTCAATAACCATTGGAAAGCAGATCTACTTCTGCGTCAGGAAGAGGTCCAATATTTGAAAAGAGGCTTGACCATGAAGTAGTCTAATCTCTATAATTCAATACATTATAAGTAGAAGCATCAGTAAAATGTCTAAATGCCTTGAAGAGTGCCCAAGTAGGAGTCTCCCACTGATAACATTGATAAACACCAAAAAATAAGAAAAAAAAAACACACACACTAAAACATTGGAAAAGCTATAGGTTTATGACTTAGGTATTCCAAGTACTTGATACTTTTCTCCTTGTATCTTTCTATATTTCTCTCAATATCTAAATAGCAAAATTTAATTGCATTACTTTGCCCAGGGGCGATGAGATTGCTACAGGGACATTAATTATATGGATTACTGCCATTATGAGTGATGGTATCAGATCATTGAATCTAGAACTCAGTCATTCCAAGAAAATATTTAGCTGATTGTAGTTATTTGTTGCTTACAGCATTCTAAGTTGTGTATTAATAATATTTGTTTATATTTTGGAGGGAGAGAAATAATTATCTTAGGTGTAATTCACCTGGAATCTTTCAAGGTAGATGCTATGGTTCAACTATGCCCTCTCCCAAATACAGATGTTGTGAATGTAGTCATGAGGTTGTGTCCTCATTAATAAGATAAAGGACTATTTTTTTTTTTTTCAGTTGGAGTCTCACTCCATCGCCCAGGCTGGTGTACAGTGGCACACTCCCGGCCACGCCGGTTTCCACATGCTGGGCTCTGGCGATCCTTCCGCCTCAGCCTTCCAAGCAGCCAGAACTACAGCACACACTACCACGTCTGGCTAATTTTTTATTTATTTTAGAGATGAGATCTTGCCAAGTTGCCCGTGCTGGTCTCAAACCCGTGGGCTCAGGCAATCCACTCACCTCAGTCTCCCAAAGTGCTGGGATTGCAGGCTGAGCCCCCGAGCCTGACCTTTTTTTTTTTTTTTTAATGTTAGTGACATTATTTTATTATTATTTTTTTATCTTTTGAGTTGGAGTCTCACTCCATGGCCCATGCTGGAGAGCAAAGGCATGCTCACGGCCACTCAAGCAGCAACCTGCTGGACTCAAGAGATCCTTCTGCCTCAGCCTTCCAAGTAGCCAGAACTACAGGTGCATGCTACCACATGTGGCTAATTTTTTGATTTAGTGTAGAGATGAGGTCTCACCAAGCTGCCCAGGCTGTTCTCGAACCTATGAGCTCACGCAGTCCACCAGCTCGGCCTCCCAAAGTGCTGGGATTATAGGCTTGAGCCGCCATGCCTGGTCAGGACTTTTCTTTAAAAGAGGCTTCAACATAGCATTTAGTGTGTGTTGTACTTCTGCCTTCCACCACGTGAAGATAAAGTGTTTTTTCCTCTTCAGAAGATGCAGCCCTTACCAGACAATCAAACCTGCCAATACCTGCATCTTGGACTTCTCAGCCTCCAGGATTGTGAGAAAAACATTTCTGTACTTTATAAATCACACATTCTGTGGCATTCTGTTATAGCTATGTAAATAAACTAAAACAGTAGATGTAAGTAGTATCAAGAAACTTTTGGTATTTCCTAACCACTAGTTTTTATCACTCCTAGCCATTCAAACCCTCAATTAGTGTAACAGCTACAAAACTTATGGTAAGGGCCAAAGCTCAAAAAAATTATAGACAATTTTGTAATTGCAGCATACAAAAATAGGTATATAGCAAGATAACATTCACAATACCAGACATTCAGTCAAAAATCATCAGGCAAAGAAGCAGTAACACATGACATATATTGAGGAATAACATAAATCAAGGGAAACAGACCCATAATTGACAGAGATATTAAAAATTAAAAGACAAGAATTTGATAACTCGAGTATTAATACTTGACTGTATTTCACATATTCAGAGTTAAACACTGACTTGAGAAACATAAAAATAGTTCTACAGATTAAAACTTCAATGGTTGAGATAATATACTAGATGAGATTAATGGTAGAATGAATTTTGCAAAAGAAGAGACATATTTTAACACAAAGCAAACAGAAACTATACAAAATTAACATGGAAAGATAAACACTTTTTTACAAAAAATAACAGTAGCATTAGATGTCTGTGGGACAACTTCAAAAATCCTAATAAATGTGAAATTACAATGCTTAAATAAAGGGAGAGAAAATACTTGAAAAAAATAGTTGCTAAATATTTTCCTAATGTAATAAAACTACAACTCTATATATATAAGAAATTCACAAAACCCAAAGGATAAGAAATGTGAAGAAATTCATACCAAGGCACATCATAATTAAACTGCTCAAAACCAGAAATAAAGATAACATCTTAATAGCAGCCAGAGGGAGAAAACGGCACACTAAATTCAAAGGAATTAAGAAAAACATGACAGCATATTTCTTGTCAGAAAAAAATGCAAGTAAATGATTACACAACATCTTTTAAATTCAGGAAGAAAAAAATTTGTCAATCTAGAATTTATCCTTAGTAAAAATATCTTTCAAAAACAAAATCTAAATAAAAACTTTCAGACATACAATACCAGAAATAATCCATTACCATCTGATGTGTACTAAAAGACAGAAAAAAAAAATGCTAGACAGAAATATAGATCATGGCTGAGCTCGGTGGTTCAGCCTGTAATCCCACGCTTTGGGAGGTCGAGGTGAGTGGATTGCATGAGTCTGCGGGTTCGAGACCTGCCTGGGCAACTTGGTGAGACCTCATCTCTACAATAAATCAAAAATTAGCTGGGTGTTTAGTGCGTGCCTGTAGTTCCGGCTACTTGGAAGGCTGAGGTGGAAGGATGGCCGGAGCCCAGCAGGTCGAGGCTGCGGTGGCCAGGAGTGGTCACTGCACTCCAGTCTGGGTGACAGAGTGTGACTCCAACTCAAAAAAAAAAGAACTATAGATCATTAGGTGAATGGAGAATGCTAGCAATAGTAAACAACTGTGTAAATACATAAGATTTTCCCCTATTATTGAAGGTTATTTAACATAGAACCCAGCAATATATAAAATGAATATGTCATGATCAAGTGTGTTTTATCCCAGGAATGCCATCATGATAGTAAGCTAAGAAGAAAAATCATACCGTTAACTCAATAGATACAAATAAAGCACTTAACAAATTATAAAGCCCCTCCTGGTAAAATTTCAGCAAATCAGAAACAGAATTAAGCTTTCTCAGTCTGATAAATGGCATCTATAAAAAGAAATACCTGAGCCTTAATCTAGCTGAGTGATATTCCTGACATTCGAGGCTAGCGAGATATCTCACAATAAATCAAAAAATCACGTAGCGCATGCCTGTAATTCGCTACTCGAAGGCTGAGAAATCAGCCCAGCAGGTCGAGGCTCTGGAGCGGCCACTGCACTCCTGGTAAATTCAGCAAATCAGAAACAGAATAAGCTTCAGTTATAAATGATCATAAAAAGAAATACCTATAGATAGCATCATACTTCATGATATCTCACTGATATAATATGATTAGACAGAAAAAAAAGTCATCCTGATTGGAAAGGAAGACATTCCAACTGTCATTATTGAAATAAGACATGATGATATTTTAAGTAGAAAATCTATCCAAGTAAGAATCTACAAAACAAAACTAGATCTAATAAGTCTTTTCGCAAGTTTAAATTGTGTCAATACACAAGAATGAATAACACCCACAAAAAACATAGAGAAATAAAATTTTAAATTACTATTTTAATAGCATAAAATATGAAATATCTCAGGATAACTTTGATGAAACTATATAAAACCTATATGCTGAAAGCTATAATATAATGTTGAAATAAACTAAAGATGGCCCAAATAAATGATGAGACAGATACCAATTAAATAATAAGTTATCTAGAGACATAACATAAAGTTAGTTGAAATCAGATTATGTATTATTTGTAGACATTAAAGTAGATTCTAAAATTTATATTGAAGTTAAATAAGCCTCTATAATTATCAAAACAACTTTGAAGAAGAACAAATTTGAAGGTTAACATTATTTGACTTCAAGACTCTATAACATTATAACTTCAAAAAATTAAGACAGTGTGCTATCAGCACTAAGGCAGACAAAGAGATCAATGATACAGAATAGATAGTCAACATACATAGGAAATTGCTTTTTGATAAATTTTCAGAGGCAATTCAGCGGAGAAAGTATAATCCTTTCAACAAATGATGGTGGTACAATTGGACATCTATATTTTAAAAAGCAATGTTATGCATATTCATGCTATATACAAAAATTAAGTAAAAATGGATCATAGATAGAAATATGAAAGTAGAACTATAAAATTAAATAGCAACATAGGGGAAATATTTTTGCAACTTTGGGTAAGGGAAAGAGTTCTTAGATATGACATCAAAAGCATGATTTATGAGTTACAACTTCCCAACTATTAGCTTGCCTAAAATTTAAAAGTCTGGCATTACCAAGTATTGATGAAGATGTGTAGGAACAGAAACTTTGGAACTTCTCTGGTGGAAAGTCAAATAGCACACTCACTTTGAAACAGTTGCATTAAGCTGACTCTTCTGTTTCAGAAGAACCTTGATGAATTAATTGCTCAGAAGCACTGTGCTATGAAAAATGTGTATTTCAGTTCATTCAATTCAAAATTTATTTCTAGGGGTAAAAAAAAAAACCTGACATTATAGGAATTTCTCCAGATATTTCTAAATCATCACAATTCCCAAAACATGATCTAGATGAAAATCATACTTTCTGAGGGTGCATTGTACACTTGTGGTAACATTGGCGATGCTGTCTTCAGATCTCTAGCTATTGGACTCCAGCTGTTCCTCTCAAACATTTAAAACCATGTTTGTATCAAGTTCATGGTTCCTGTATCTGCTTCCAGCAAGTAACTGAATATAGCAGGGATACAAAGGCAAGGTCTTTCCTGGGGTACACAGTGCTCCTTTCTGAAGAAACTTCGTCGTGAGAACTTGCCAACATTCTTGTCTCCTTTTTCTTTCTTTCTTTCTTTTTTTTTTTTTTTTTTTTTGAGTTGGAGTCTCACTCTGTTGCCCAGACTGGAGTGCAGCGGCCACTCCCGGCCACCGCAGCCTCGACCTGCTGGGCTCCGGCGATCCTTCCGCCTCAGCCTTCCGAGTAGCCGGAACTACAGGCATGCGCTACCACGCCCGGCTGATTTTTTGATTTATTGTAGAGATGAGGTCTCGCCAAGTTACCCAGGTGGGTCTCGAACCCTCGGGCTCAGGCAATCCACTCATCTCAGCCTCCCAAAGCGTAGGATCACAGGCTGAGCCACCGAGCCCGGCTTGTCTCCTTTTTCTAAGAACTGCACTTCAGGCCTAGATGCTTTCAATCCTTATTTCCTCTTCATAAATGGTCACACCTACACCATGGTGTGACAGTCCTCCTCTCCTGTCCTGGGTCCTTCCCAATATTTATTGACAGGAGATATCTCTAATAAATATCTTACATGTTTAATCTAGTCATAACATCTACTTCTCATGAGACCTGGGCTAACACAGTGGTTAATATCATATATGCTGTGTAGCAAGCTAACTGCAACGTATTTCAATGATAATCTCAGGTATGCTGGCCTTTTATAACTTTTGCTCCTTTGTATTACTTATTAAAGATTTTTTAGCTGGGCTCGGTGGCTCAGCCTGTAATCCCGCGCCTTTGGGAGGCTGAGGTGAGTGGATTGCCTGAGCCCGCGGGTTCGAGACCTGCCTGGGCAGCGAGACCTCATCTCTACAATAAATCAAAAAATCAGCCGGGCGTGGTAGCGCGCGCCTGTAATTCCGGCTGCTCGCAAGGCTGAGGCGGAAGGATCACCAGAGCCCAACAGGCGAGGCTGCGGTGGCCGGGAGCGGCCACTGCACTCCAGTCTGGGCGACAGAGTGAGACTCCAACTCAAAAAAAACCCAAAAAATAAAAAATAAAAATAATAAAGATTTCTTGCACTTGTTTTCAGCTACATCATGTGGCTGCTAGGTAATTAAGAACTGTATGTGCAATTAGATAAAATAATTTTTAATGAGGGACTAAATATAACTTCCACGTGCAAATATTTGGAAACTAATTAGTACATAGTTTTACCAATTAGTCTGCAGTTTTAATGATCTTTTGTTCTTTGTAACAGATTTTTCTGTTCATCTATTTTAGTAAAAATATTTTTAATTAGAACTTCTTTCATAAAAATGGGTAGGAGAACGTAATGTTTAGTCATATTGTTCAATGATAAAATGATATGAATGTGACAGAGACTTATTGGCATTCACCCTCCATTTAAATTCCTTCTAAAATGCAAACTAATACATAAATAAATTGTGAAGGTTGAAATTCCAATAACTTATGCCTAGGCAACTTAAGAAATTCCACAGGTTAATTTTAGCTTTTTTCAACTTATTAACTGATTATAGAACTTAACTAATTTTAACTATGACTCTACCATGGTGTATTAATAACAGAATTTGGCACAGTCTTAGTTCATACATATTAACACATATTCCCTCTCGCCCCTTTAATGCTTCTTATATACTCAAATTGAAAAAAAAAAAAAAGCTTTTGAGCTCACACATTTTATGGTCTTAAATCTTTTTAATCTTTGGTAAGGAGAAGATACTCACTACAACCCTTTTTGTATGTATCAGTGGAGAACTGAATTTGTTCATCATCGGAATGTTTCATCCAGAAACTCCCATAATAAGTAATCTAACCAGGAAAAATTATATTTATCTCAGTTTAGGAGTTATCCAAATGGTAGAGAAAAAGCCTAGGAAAGCATGCTCTATTCCTTATCATCTGGTTATTCTGTGATTTTAGAACTTTTATATAAAGTAATGACAATGTATATTAATATGCTATGATAATATTTAATAAATAATTTAACTTAATACATTTGATTTAATAATCTTCAAATTGCTTAAATTTCCAGTGCAATTTTTTTACCTAAATATCAAAAAACTTTTATGTATGAGATTAAGTTTTTAAATAATTTAGCTCACAGGGATAATTTTATAAAACAATCTCACTAAAGACAGCATCATAAAATATCAATGTGAAGACATAAAGCATTAATAAAGTTTAATTTGAAAATTTAACAAAGTTCATGAGGACTTAACCCCATTTTACAACAATTTATTGTAGTTAATGTTAATATTGCCAAGATCTAGAAAAACTATGATGCATAAGCTTTTCTCTGTTTCCTCCCCCCTTCATTACCCTTGATGTGTCTAGAAGCAGAATCATACATTATCACAGAATGAGGGTGATAAAAAATAAGTATGGTGAAGACACTCAGAAGGAGGAGGCAAAGGAGGAGATTTGCAGAAGGCACGTACTTTTGACCAGTTTGGGGAAACTACCTTGCAATTATATTCACATTGGCAAACAAAAGCATATGTACAAGATGTTCACAGCAACAATGTTTGTAATGGCTAAAAGTTGGGGCCATAGAGAATATGGCCACAGGCCCAGGTTCTATTCATAGATAACCTTGCATCAGCAGTCTCAATAGAATATTGGAAGTCAGGAAATGACAGTCTGGGATGGCCTGCCTCAAAGCAGCCTGAATAGGGCAATTTACAAAGATGCAGACAATTCATCATGAACTAGCCCAAGCACCTGCTGTGTCCTGCTCTGATTTGAGAGGCATTTATTGAATGTCAAATGGGTGCTCTGGCAGGAACTATCACAGAATCTTATTGACTCAATCACCAAAAAGCCACGTTTCTAAAAGAGCCAATGGGGTCCCAGTGAGGAGGAAGAAAAATATTTTTCACTCCAGAAGACCAAGTGTTTCCAGAAAAATGCAAGTTGCTCATGTTGAATACAGGGACAAGTCTTACCTTAAATGACCATAAATCATCTTTCTCTCATGTTTTTCATCCAAGGTAGGTGACCCACGAAACTGATCTCGCTATGCCTCCAGGATTTTGCTTCCATTGCCCTTCTTTTATTGAAATACTGCCCATTATTCTACACTCAGTTATAATCATAATATTCCGTGAACCAGTATTCTCCTACTCCTAGATTCTAATACTTAGGGCACACTTTAACTATTATTCATTTCTCCTACATACACACACACACACACACACACACACACACACACAACACACACACACAAACAAATCAAACACATATAATCAGGAGGAAAAGACATTACAGATAAGCAAAAATATGTTGAAATTATTTTTAAATATTTTTCTTCTATTTTTTATAAGTGGAGAAGATACTTCCATATCAATAAATAGGCATCTGTATCACTTGCCTTGGTAAGTTCATAATATTCATAAAAGTTCATTGTATAGACCAATGGATGTACCGATATTGATTTAAACATAACAATATTATTAGATACTTAAAAGCCATACTTAAATAAAGATACTTCTGCATATGTCTGAGTGCATACATTTTTAAAAATATATCCTTATATCAAAATCTTAGGTATAGATTATTGGCTCAGATATCCTACAGTAATGCTGCAATAAATGCCTACAGAAAAAAATGCAATCAATTTTTACATTTACATTTAGAGACAAGATAATGGACATAATACCCTTCCAAAGTTTAAAGTCAATGTCAAAGTTGTCTATTTCTCCTACTTCAACTGCCTGGTTTTCTGATGTTCGTCACTGTTAAACTAAAATTTTAAATCTAATTTCTAAATCACCTGCTACTGCGGGTCCTTTTTTAAATCATCTTAGCTCTCAACAATTGTTCTTTACTCTTGGGACCTGTAACTTTTAGAAAGAATGCAACAATCCTGCTTCTCTCTACTTCTTGCCCATTGTTTTACATAGTTTACAAAACGCTATTCATTTTAGTAACCATTTACTGAGTGCATAGGTGAATTTGTATAGGTAAGCTCACAGGCCAATATTCAGAGCATAATGAGACAAAGAGGTCCTGGATGTTGTGAGTGGTGCCCAGATCATGAGTCAGTGCTCATGATGATATGATGAGAAAAGTGTGAATTTTCTACCTTTTCTCAGGTGACACCTGTTTCACCAAAGACTGGGGTCAAAGCCAGGTCAAAACTTAAGTCAGTTCTCCCCACCCCAGTTCCAATTAACTTCACATTAATACAAAGTGTGCATGGTCCTGACATTAATTTGCCTGTGTATTAGTTTAAAAGAGTAAGGTTTTCATTGTATTTATTTCTCCTCATAGTGACAAGCTGGTAGAGGACATGCTGTAGAACATAAGGTAGTTCTATATTAGCGTAAAGATATTTTTATAGAAAAATTATTAAGTTTTGAATTGATTTTATCAAAAACAACTTAAATATATTTAAATGTATTGGAAAAGTTTACAAATTGACTACTTGGAGATCATAATGTTTAAGAGAATATGCCTTAAATTTTATGGATTTAGATTGAATTCCAGCTTTAAGGTTTAATGAATACATACATAACTTTGGGCAAATTATTTTAAGGGTTTTTAAATTTCTTTTGTCATCAAAACAATTACATCACTTTAAGCTATTGACACTTTGGACTTTTTAATTTTTATAGGCATTGAAAATAGTTAAAATGGACATGCTTATGAATTATATTAAGATGTTATTATGCATCATCAGACAGATAAATTAACAATTTGATGAAGTTAATACTGTGGAAGGTAGATCTCTTTTAAAGTCTTGACATCATCGATGTGTTAAGTTTACTCTAAAGAAATAATCACTTTTTAGATATAAGTACCATATCACTATTAAAGATTTTGGAGCATCTATATTTATTTGGTTTCATTTCCTATTTGTATCTAGAACTTTGAATCTCCCTAATTGCATTTCTGCTGAAGAGATTGGGAGGAGACACAGAAGATGAGAGTGGAAAATGTATCAAGATGAATTCACATTGTGAATATCAGTCTGTATTGTGCATACAGTAAAAGACCTCGAAATACCACATCAGAACAAATTCTATGGACTCTTCTCTTGAAAACACATTTGAATCCCAGTATGGAAGATCCAATTTATTTTTCTTACTGGAATCTGCATGAAAGGACATAAAAACATGCCCCAAAGTTAAGTATTAACTTGTCAAGTAGCCAGAGGACAGGCTAATGATAGTATTTGTCCTGGGATTCAAGGATCCTATATAGAAAACAGGCTGAGAAACTTTATGACTCTTCAGAAAAACATTTCAATTTAAAGTTTAAATCTGCTTTCTATCACATCTCCAATTTATTAAGGGGATACTTGTATTCTGC
This sequence comes from Cephalopachus bancanus, assembly GCA_027257055.1. Lineage (NCBI taxonomy): Eukaryota > Metazoa > Chordata > Mammalia > Primates > Tarsiidae > Cephalopachus > Cephalopachus bancanus. The sequence continues at coordinate 10,268,525 of JAPVLO010000017.1, forward strand.
TCAGAAGCAAACTATCTTGCAAGTTGTTTTAATAATGGACAGTGTTATTTCTCAATATCTTTCGATGGTCATGTGAACTTGATACCGTCCATCTTTTTTTTTTTTTTAAGTGAGAAAGAAGGATTTATTGAGAGGACAGAAAAGCTCCAACAGTGGGAGTGGATCCAATGGGGTTGCCCTGTCCATCTTAATAAAAAATACCTGCATAAGAAAAAGAAATTGCCAAACAAGTACACAGATGAAGCTTAAGGTATATCTTCCACTTTCTAGACACAGACCTGTCATCATACCCTTCCAAAACACATTTTCACCTGTATGTACACACTCATGCATTCATCAAACTCATTTCTTGAGACATTTTTGATAGCATTCATTCTACTTTAAACCACCTGTCCAAACAACCATTTAATTAGGTTAAGCTGTCTGGCTTTGTGAAAAGGTTTACTGTACTCAGTTGTCCCTGCCATAAAATTAATAGTTTGACCAACTTCTAAGGAGACGGATTTTGCACTCGTGAAAGTCAAATTAAATCCACCTTTGCCAAACAGGGGGAAAAAATTGGTGTGTCTGAAACTTTGAAAGCAGCACTTCATTTATTATAATCTTTCGAGTGCCAAAGTACAAATTAGGTAGAACTGCAGCTGCAAGAAAGCCCAAGTTATAGCTCACTGCTCTTGTGACCCTTTTAATAGGCAATGTAACTAGAAGATGATGAACAGAGAGAATGACTGGACCAAAGTCAGCAATGCCAAATTTCTGACCAAATTTGCAATAAGCAAGCAATCACTCATTAAATTAATATTCCACAGACACAAGTATTACACAAACTAGTCACTACATATCATTTCTAGACCACAAGTCTGATAATATTTTCCAGGAATGAGGCTCATTTGATTATTAAAACTCAGAATAGAACCTGTTTCTAAAATGCCTTATAATTTCATTCACTTCATGCTAAAACTGTTTTTGGAATCAACATTCTTTTAGTTGAAGTAGCAACAGAAATAATACTCAAGGCTATTGAATCCTAAAGACAGAGAGATTTGGAGTTTTGGTTTGGGATTTTGTGTTTCTCTCAACACATTGCATAGATAGATCTTTTATTGACTTGGAGATAAAAATGATTCATGATTTCAATTATTAGTGAAGGTGTGTAAAGTCTTAGGGTTTCTAAGGTAAGACTCAAAATGAACTGTACAATTAACTAGATAAAGTGCTTTGCTATTTTTAAGTCAAAGTTTTTGTGTCACAAAAGTTGCAAAGGTACCATGTTTTACCTTATATCACAGGGCAGTAAGAATTAATTTCAGACAAAAATGTATTGATTCATTACTTTCTCTTAACCCTTCATTTTTATTTAGTAAGTGAATATAAGATCTTAATATCAAGTTAATGAAGCCTAATATGGCGATTATCTTCAAACATAGTTTTACTGAGTATACTAGAAGTAATGAAACCTAGTTTCTTATTTTTTCCATTAGTGGTGCTAGATACACAGTCATATGATAGTTACTGAACTCTGTGAAGAGCTGTGTAACTCTCAATATTATCTGCAAGTGTGATTATAAAAGGCCAGTAGCTAAGGAAAGCGACATCTTGATGGTTCTTCATACTCTTACCTATACTTCTCAAGTTAATCAAAAACCTTTTAATAGCAATATTTTAATGTTTCCTTAACTATCCTGAAGTAAAATCCACATATAGCACTTAAACAAAAACTCTCATAAAAGTCAACATAAAGCCCTGTTACACAGAACAATAACAAAAGAATAATTTATGATGAAAAACTCCACTTCAATTTGTAAATGCTCAAGCTGACTATAGTAGGAGACACAGTAAAGTCATCAGATTATTTTACTAATTTTAGAATAAAAGGAGTGGATCATCCGAAGCAATTCTGTACAAGACTTACAGGAAAATTAAAACCAAGATAAAAAGCAAGACGCCTGTAATCCTAGCACTTTGGGAGGCTGAGGTGAGAGGACTGCCTGAGTCTAGGGGTTCAAGACCAGCGTGGGCAACTTGGTGAGACCTTCTTTCTAAAATAAATTTAAAAAATTAGCAAGGCATGGTGGTGTGTGCCTGTAGTTCCAGCTACTTGGAAAGTTGAGGTGGAAGGATCGCCTGAGTCCAGCAGGTCGAGGCTGCAGTGGTCATGAGCATGCCACTGCAATCCAGCCTGGGTAACAGAGTAAGACTCCAGCTCAACAACAACAACAACAACAAAAAGCAAGATGTAGGTGAATACTGGAATAAAACCCAGTATGAAGATAAGTATATAACAGAACAGCCTTATCTGTGACTGATAAGAGAGAGAGGAAAATAACATTAATCCATACAGGTATAAAACGCCAAGAACCATTATGGACTGTTAAAATAGAGAAAAATGAGGAGTCAAAATGTTTGCAAATTAGCTAGAACTCATTTATAAGTGGAGTTTTAAAATGATTTCTTATGTTTTCCTTGTCACACAAGTATACAGTGCCTTCTGTGTGTCTGGCACATTTCTGTGCTTCTAAATGTATTAACTCATTCACGCCTCATGTGAATTACTGTATGAGGCTGGAACCGTTATTTTTCAGAGGAAATTGAGATGCGAAAAGGTTAAGTTAATTACTCCAAAGTATACAGCTCGTTAGCAGCAAAGCCAGGATTTGAAACCTGTCATTCTGATTCCAGTGTCTATAAACTTGATTCCCATGCTATAATATAATAGCTTAGGATAAGATTGTATCAAAGAATCATAAAATATATCTCTTGTTTTAAATCCTTACCCTATATTGAGTCATATAATGTGTTTCTCATATGCAAAAAGACCTTGGAGACTATATTGATCAATATAAGACAGAAGAAATACGATATACTGGGAAAAAACAGCAAAACAAGGCTATCAAGAAATGGTGATTTAAATATCTGGAAATCATGGAACAAGTTTCAAAAACAGTAATCACAAAAATAGAAATGAACTTCAACATTCTTTTTCACAATATAGGTTTTTCATTTTGCTACAGAAAAAAAAACAGAAAGTCAAGAACATGAATTATTTTTAGACAAACTTTACTAATAAAATGTAATGAGATGTCTACATTTCTCATGTGTTCTTCTCTGGCTGTGAAGATGAGTCTGAGATACACAGTTACAAATTTGCATGCAAAACCTGCAAATTGAGAATGACCCAGACTCAAATTTTAGGAGTGTGTGGCCACACATAATGGAGAATTCAAAAGGTTATACAATTATTGGGAAAGTTTCAAACAGAACAACCTTCTCTTGATTTATATAATATTAGCATTTCTTGGTTATTAGGTTTACTTTAAAGCTGTTCAAAATAACTCACTTTGAATACATATTTTAAAACTGGAGCTTTAGTCGACAGAATTAGGTATAAACATGCGTTCGGGCAGCATTAAGGACATTTAAGAGTTTTCAAGATATGGACAATACATTTTTGCAAAACAATCCTGATCATTACAGGATATTTAACCTGTATGCCCGACTCACAAAAGCTCTAGTAGTGGACACCCCTCAAATGCTGTAATAACTAGAAATAACCTCCATAAATTTTCAAAATGTTTCCTAGAGGGTAGTATCCCCCCCACTGAGAGCCATTGATTTACAGCTTTGCATAGAGAAATTTCTAAAACAAATTTCGCAGCTTGAATAGTATAATTATAAAAGTCAATAGAATCTTCCTTTTTGTTTTTTGACACTGTGCATTAGATCAATGATGCATTTTTAAATAACAAAAATAATTTTTATTAAAATAAAGCAAAATGAGTTTTCATCTTTGCTTCTGTGTCATTTTCCACAATTATCATTCTATGGGAATATTGGAACAAAAACAGCACAGTCTGAGCAATGTAATTTTAGTTTCTTCAATTTCAGTATAAAATGTATAGATTTCAGTAAAAATGTTATATAGCATCTAACTTAGAAATTAAATCTGAACAGACCATGTATCTCAAGCAATCAGACTGTGTATTAGGAAAATGAACTCAGAAACTTGTGTTTTGATTACAAAAAAGAACACAAGTGTCTGAACTGATATTTATTTTCAAAATTCCTGCCAAAGATTTAAGGAGTTCTATGTAGTAGCCCATAAATAAGCATAATAAGTAAAAGTTGGGTTCATCCTTATAAAATGCGGTCTCTGATTTATATAGAGTATCTAGACACAGTGTTCCTGGATTGAAGGACTTGATTTTATTTAGAAGAATATAAGGAACAACTACATTTTTTAACTAAAAGAATGGGACTGACTTTATTTGAATTAGGACTTTTCCTTAGAAATGTTTTATTATATGTGGAGAACTAAGGCTTATCAAGATAGAATATGAAGATAGATCAATCAATTGAGCGATAGAGAGATATAAATAGATGTGGAGACAGATAAATAGATATACAATAGATATAGAGATAGATAGATATACATGTTTACATGTCTCCCTGAATATGTACACTACATACGTAAATATATATGGACATGCGCACATATATAATAAAAGAGATAGAATGAGGATGAGTAAATTAATTGTAGGTGACTTCAAAAATCCAAACCACAGTTTACCAAATTGTGATAATACCTGGCATTTATTAAGTGCTCCTATGTGCTGTGCACTATTCTAATCACTTACACATAATAAGTGAGACAGATACTGTTATGTCAACATTTCTATTTGACAGTTTGGGAAGCTCCATGAAGAAGATGTAAGTGACAAAATTTGAATCCAAGCATTTTGGCTCTAGAGTGTCTTCTTAAACACTATTCTCTAGAATTCTATCAAAAATTGATTTTGAGAGCTGTTCCACATGTGTTATATAAAAATCCGTGAAATATAAGTTCATGTTAATGACAAGTGACAATGACCCCATTCCATTGCCTTGGAGTTCTTATTCATGGAGTTTTTCACTTCACTAATTCTTATTTTGTATGAGCAGATAATTAAGAAATGCTGATTTAAAATACATTCAGACATGCTTATGCAATACTCTCAACTCAAATTTTCACAAGTATAACATGGTGAGCATCTGGCCTTATGATGTTAGAAACTGATATTTTTTTTAATTTCTCATAAAATAACTGATGTAATAGGCATTGCTAGAATTTACATTACCTATTTCCAGTTCTTTTTCCATCCAAGAACACAGAAAGATTACATTTCCCTGACCTCTTTATAATTTAGAAATGACCAGATGATTTTCTTTTATGGCCAATTAAATATAAGTAGAAAGGAATGACATATGCCATTTCCAGTGGAAACTTTTTATAGCTGGTATGTGCCTTGATGCGTTTTTTTCACCTCTTTGGGAATCATAGAAGCACATGTAGTCACAGAGGTGCCATCAGATCAAGCAATCTGAAATGCCACAGGGTCACACATAAGTCAGTTTAAGTGGATAGTCATCCATTCTTGCACAAGCAAAAAGTAACTTTTTAATTTTTTTGCTTGACTTTTCCTGTGAGAAGTCATTGAGCTGTGGTTATTACTGCAACATAAGCTAGCCTCTCCTGACACAATTTGAAAACAAACAAAATTACACTCATTTTATATTTGAAAAAAATGAAGTTAATGAAACTGACCCACTTTTCCAATAAGCAGGTTGATCACAAAGCTAAAGCTTAAGAAACTCACAATTGTAAAACGAGACACACCTGCTGCCTGTTTACCAGGCTGTTCTTCCTTCCCCTCCCTAATTCCTGTTTTCCCACACGTGATTACAATGAACTGCTAGACCCGCCTCATTCAACAACCCACTGCCTGTTGACCAACTCCTTTTCCCTGCCCCTCCAGCTTTCCTTCCTGGCTGTAAAGCCCTTAACTTTAGTCAGAGGAGAGGGGGTGGTTTTGAGGTTTGGCGCCTATCTCTCCAGCTGCTGTCACTCGTAAGATAATAAAGCCTTCTTCCCTGGCAATACCCGTTGCCTCGGTGATTGGCTTCTATGCAACAGGACTTAGACGGAACTCCTAGGGTTCGTAACATTACGAGATAAATTAACTATTCAAAATATCTTAACAAATCACAGAAACATGTTTCAATCCAGTTTTTCTGATTTTATTTTTACTAAAATATCTTATTTTTTATCCTCCATGTTGCTTTTTGCTATGTAACAGATAAAATTGTATGAAATACTAGCTTGTCATAGAAAAGTCACAGGAGAAGGCCAACATCAACATATCCAAAAATAAACTGTTCAATTCATTAATTTCTTTGGGGATATCTTTGAGTACCTACCTTTTTTGCTTTTTATAGAGCACAAAATTAAATATTTTGAGCTGAGTTTTGCAAGTCACCTCCAGATGTTAGGTGTCTCACTAATACAGTTTTGAAATAGAAAAAAATGATAATATTTTGATAAGAACTAACTTACCTTTTCATTAGGTTTGACAAATGCAGGTTAACGTATTGTTGAATGTTTCATGTGGGGTTTGAGATCAACAATCAGCAAAATCAGAAAACAGGTAGAGTCGCTGAAAAGAATCAATGTGAAAATCACTTAATTCCTTTAACCTAATTCTAGCAGAAAGGAAAACTGACATCAACACTGAAAACAATGAGGCGACATTTTCAATCACCTCTTTCTTTGCTTGCCTCTAACTCCAGTTCAATTCTTTTTTTTTTTAGCTTCTCTCTTTATGCACATAACATTTAATAAGCACTACATTACCTCTCACCACTGTCATGACCTGTTTTTCCGTCATTTCTGTGTATAAACGTGACCTTATTGACTAATTTATACCTTTCTTCCTGGAGATGAGTTTATTTTCTGCTTCTTTTTTCCTGAATACATGACAAATGCCCAAAATTTTAGTCATTTATGAATTGCCTTCATGTTTTTTCCCAAAGCCACTTATCACTTATTTTTTTTACTTTACGCTTAGTCTCACTGTTTTTTGTGTTTTTCTGTTTTAAACAAAGTGTTATTCCAAGATTATCTCATGTTTGATGTGCTGGTTACATGTTTTCCTAAAGCACATTAAATGTATAAATAACTATAAAAGTAAAACGAGTTTGTTCAGATACCACTTACACCCTTTTTAAATACTATAAAATGGTATTACACACTGGGAACACTGATATATAACACATAATGTGGTTTTGTGTATACAGCAGGCATTTAAAAAGCTACTCATGCTTATTAAGAGTCTATAAACTTCCAAAAATTCCTTTCTTTAAAGCTTCCACCTGTACAGATTTCACCTATTTTGAAGTAAAATTTTAAAGTTATTTTTTATTTTTAAAGTCAAATTTCCCAAACAACATTTTCCCCCTGATTTTGCTTTTTGATTATTTTTGCTCCTTTTTGCTCTTTTGAGTACTTTTGAGACTCGGAAAAGGTGAACATATTTTCTGAACGTTAAGGAATTAGGAAAGCAAAGGAGAATCTCAGATTTATATTCCAATAGATGAGTTATCTCTTTCTTACATCTAACAATTTAATGAAGTGCTGGTGTCAGCATCAAGATAAATACTTCACAAGTTATAAGATTTTTTTAATGCCAATTACAGTTATAATCCTATCTGAAATACCAAGTTAGAAATTGTATCACAGCAGCCCCAAATCAGACAGGGCACTCACATAATGTTTACCTATTCTGAAGAAACCACCTGGAGGACAGGTTGGTAGAGACATGGGTTAATTATTTCTTAAAGGAGGGAACTGATGGCAGTCAGTCAGTCAGTACAAAGCTTTCCACATCCCGGTAGATATAGGGAAAGGATATATATCCCCAGCGTGGAAAAGGGAGCAAGACAGAGCAATGTAAATACAAAGCAGCAGAAACAAAGATGTTGACTCTCAGTAACTGCCTTTGAGTCCGCAAATGTGCATATCTTCAAGGGCATTTGGATCAGGCACAGATAGCCTTGGCCAGGGGACATTCTTCCAGTTGAGAAACACTCATCCACAGGGGAAGGAGAATGGGGCATATGTCCTGCATTTACTTCACAGATATTTACCAAGTAAATACCCTGTATTTGTAGACTTTAATTTTGAATTTAAAAATACAGAGGGTGCCAAAAAATGCATACACATTTTAAGAAAGGAAAAAATTGTATTAAAATTGTAATACTCTAATATGTACCAATAACAAAAGGTGAATACAAGACACTTTTGACTTCTACAATTACAAGAGGTGCTCAAAGTGGTTAACCATCAGTGTCCAGATATTTCTGATTATTGTGAACTAAAAGTAATACATAGATAACACCTCTTAAAATGTGTATTTTTTTGGCACCCCTGGTATATAATGCTTTGTACACCCATGTTCACAGTAGCATTATTCACATATCCCAAAGAGGGAAAAACCAAAATGTCTATCAATAGATTAATGGGTAAAAAAAAAAATGTGGTATATACAAATCATGCAATATTATTCAGTGAAAAAAAAGGAATAAAATTCCGATGCATGCTACAACATGGATAAAACTTGATGACGACGCTAAGTGAAATAAGCTACAGTAAAGAACACATATTGCATGATTCAATTTATAGGGATACCTAGAATAGTCAAATTCATAGAGACAAAAAGTCTACTGGTGGTTGCCAGGAGAGGGGAGGCAACGAGAAGTTATTGTTTAACAGGTACAGAGTTTCGGTTACAATTTGTGATAATGAAAATGTTCTGTAGGTGGATATGGTAAGTGTTGTACAACACTACGAATGAGCTTAATGCCACTGAAGTATACACTTAAAAATGATTAAAATGGTAAATTTTATGTTGTGTGTATACTCTACTATATCAAAAAACAAAATTAAATATATGTAAAAACCCCACCCCAAATTCAGGGGGAAGTATGTCACTCATAGCCAGACAGTAAGCATGTTTCCTCCTCTTGTTTTCTGTACTTGTTTCAGTGGGACAAATTCATTCAATAACTTGAGTTAGTTTATTCAGCAAATTAAGTCAGTAAAATTTAACCAAAAGGAATTTGTTGCACTAAATGAAAATAGAAGCTATCTTTCCAGTGGAGTGCTAAACTAGTGTAATTTAAGCCAAACATACTAGTCTCATTCCAAGTCAAACCCTTCCCCAGAATGAAGCCAACAAGTATAAAAGCAGAGATAGAAGATAGAAAAATTTTCCAGATGACCCCTTTTAGCACCTGGATCCAGCTTTGCCTTAACTCTAAAGATCTGCTTTAGGGGTCCGGTTCAGTGGCTCAGCCTGTAACCCCAGCACTTTGGGAGGCCAAGGAGAGTGGATTGTCTGAGCCTGCAGTTTCGTTGACCAGACCAGGCAACTTGGCAAGACCTCATCTCCACAATAAGATTTAAAAAAAATACCTGGGTGTGGTAGCATGCACCTGTAGTTCTGGCTACTTGAAAGCTGAGGCGGAAGGGTTGCCGGAGCCCATGCTGGGGTGACGGTGAGTGTGCCACGGCACTCCAGTCTGGGCAACAGAGCGAGATTCCAACTCAAAAAAAAAAAAAGAAAGAAAGAAAGAAAGAAAGGATCTGCTTTAGAATATTTCAACTACTTGAAGTAATATATTCCTGATGTTTTTGCTTATATAAATTTTAAATGCGCTTATATTCCTTGTCACAAAAAGAGTTCAGTTATATATTAACACAGTGTTCCTCAAAGACATTCCACATGATGACAATGTGGGTTAAAATCATTCTGGGTTCTTCTTAAAAACTTGCAGATCATCGTGCCCCACCCTTGACTTACTGAACCAGAATTTGGGGAAAATGAGGACTGGGAAAGTACATGAATTGTCATTCAAATATCACTGATTGGGAATCTATTTGCTCCTCCCCGTTTCTTTGCATCACAGGGACCTCAATCAATCTTCTTTCATGCCTCATTCATATTAATTTCATGATTCCCTCACCTTGGTATTTCCACCATTAAAAAAAAGCACACATACAAAACACAAAACCTAACATTGACCTTGTTAATACCTAGAGTAACTAGCATACTCTTTATATTAAATCAGAATTCAGTTCTTAGTCTGGTTTGTTCTAGAAATTTCCCTCAGGAAACCTCCAAAAAAAATAATAATAATAACAATACTGAAATTTTGTAAAGACAGAAATTTAAAGACAGTTTTCCTAATTATTTCTATCTTATGTGGATTCTGCAATGCATCCAAAGTGGTACGGGTTGGGCTTTAGAGGATTCTTGTTGTCCTAATGGAGGGAGATCTCAATACTGTTGAAAGAATTCTAGAGTTGGTGCAGAAAAGGTGACAAGCAAATATAAGAACAGACCCAATTCAAATTGATCATGGATTGTTTTAGTGGACAGAAAAAGAGAGAGAGAATGAAACATAAAAGTGTTTGGGGCTGTAGCAAGAGAGGGGATGTGATTAAAGTAGAACTGGTTAGGCAATCTAGACAAGATTAGATTCAACCTTGCTGTGAGCTATAATTCAGCAATCACATGGTTGCTGCCTGGTGGCTTTTCTCAGGCTGTGTTCAAGCTGTAGATGTTTCCCCCTGATTGTGCCCTGGTGGTCTGTTTGTTGGAGGTCTTTTTTGTTTCCATTCAGTACAGTTTTTGACTTGTTCTCCACTTCCCTGGTTGGATCATTCACCCTAATTATGATTACCTGATTAAGAGTGGAGGTGACACTTCCAAACCACTAGTCCAAGCAGTCTCATTAGGCCGGAAACCCTCCCATTTGTCTAATTTAAATTAAAAGGTGTGTTTTACACAGAACAAACCGTAGCAGCCAGCCACAGAAATTCCTTTTATCCGATCCTATTTGCTTCTCTTTGGTATTCAATATGGTCTTTTAAGCAAGCGGCAGTTATAATAGGAGTTAAATGGTCCTCTAGTTTTTCAAATGGAAGTCAGATTTAGAAGGTGTTAGGTTTTTGCAGACCTGCTAAATTCCTAGGCTTAAACATTTCAATGGTTAATCATGAAGTAGCTCAAAAATGTACTCCTCTTTGGAAGTATTAAATAACTACAGAGGATGTTTTGTAATTTAAAAATGTCTTAGAAAACAAAGCATAGAAAGCAGCTCATGAATTTAATTCTGTAGAATCACTTTCAAAAAGACAGGTTAATAATTGAATGGTATTGTCAAAAAAGATGGAACCTAGAGAAGTTACGAATGCATTTTGTCAAATGAACATTCACTGTTGATATTGAGTTAAAATGCTGAGACTGGCAGAGCTTAAAAGAGAACACTGGAAACAGCTGAGGTCCATAGATAGTTCATTTTGCACTCAACCTTTCTCCTTTTGTCACCCAGTTATCTGCATGTTGAGGGATGCAGGGACTTCAGCTGTTCCTCCACCCTGACCCAGACCTTGGGAATGAGTGACCAGCTCTCTCACACATGGTAATATTGAGACACAATTTCCCAACTAAATTATCCAAATCCTACAGTGGCTGAAAAAGAGGTTTCCCCCTTCAATTTCACAGGAAGCTCTCCCAATTTTTTTTAAACTATATATATATATTTTTTTTTATATATACATTTACATATATTTATAATCATGCATTCGTGCTCTGAATTTATGCTTACCTTGTTTCATCAGGGGGTAAATCTGATTTATTCTATTAATTTACTGAACCACAATTTTAAATACTTTCTAACTTAATGAAAATAAAAAATACTTGGATCTTAACATAGTAACAGCATCCTTTACTTTTATTGGCGAAATGGATACAGCGGTCATACAGTCTTGCTGAAATAATCTCATCTAAATTTAGGATCCCACAAGTGGAATGTTAACCTGCCAGTCCCTTAGAAGTACAGCAATTATAGAATAATGGACCTGGACAGTTTCATCTCTTCACGTGCCTCTGTGTCAAGCTCTTCGCTACTTGTATGAAGTTGGTGCTTCTTCCTATTTCCAACGGAATTCCTGATTCTGAGAGCAGTTTTAAGTCTTGTTTTATGGATCTTTCCCACACAGGAGGATATGCATTTAAAGTTTCTTGGTAATTGTCTCTGCAGTTCTTTTTTAGTTATCTCTTCTGCTTTCCTGTTACTAAAAACTATGTTTTTGGCCTTCTTTTCCTTTTACATAAATAGACCTTACAATATCTTTTAATAACACTCGGAAAGTTAGGGCCAACAAGAGGTTGGCTTTCCCTTAGCAAAAGAACATTTGGTTGGCAATTTTACTAGGAGACTAAAAAAGTGGAAGAAATGCATGTATACATTAAAGTTTTCTTAAGAAAATATGATCTGTGCTGCTCCATTTACAGTAAAGGACAGACTTAGGATGGTAGACTCCTGTCAGCTTGGTGGGTTTTGCCCAAGTGTGGCAAGGGGCAGAAGGAAACTAAAGAGAGAGACTGAACTTGCCTGTACTGACTCCCTTAATTTACACAAAAGCTTCAGACCTGAATTACGGTTTTCATTGAAATGCGAAAGGAAGCAGCAATCTTATCTCTTTCAACAAGAATTCATACACTATTTCAGCTACTGTTTTCCAAAATTAAAATTTGAATGTGAAGTTAGGAATTGAACTTGACCTACTTGCAATATAACCCAGTGAGTTCAAGTTTGGTGTCTTACAGTCAGACTTCAAAGTGTTCAAAGTTAACAAAACCAGCAACATCATGTGCTGGTAAGATGCTTTGAGGTCATGACACCTCTGTGGTCCTCTTGCCAAAAGGCAAACTTAAATTTATTCTTGAGGAAACATCAAACAAACCTAAACAAGGGCATTCTACAAAGGTCATGAAAGACAAAGAAACTTCCTTCCATTTTGGAGAAAACAGAGGACTGAGGATTACAATTAAATATAATGTAAGATGTGTTGAATTCTGGACCAGAAAAAAATATGTTCATGGACAATTAGCAAAATTTGCATAGCTCTGTTAATTACTTAACAGTACAGAATATCATTAATTTCCTAGTTTTGATCATATAACTGCAGTTATGTAAAGATCCCACCATTTTGGAAAGCTAGGGAGAAGCTATCTGGGAAATCTTTGTACAGTTTTTTGAAACCTGGGATTATATTTAAATTAAAGTTAATTTTTTGTAACATTTAATAAAAGTTAGTGATCACAACTGATCATTCTCCAGCAGAGTTAAAAATAATTTGTGTGGATCAGTCAGCTATCCTAATAAACAGAATAAAAGCACTAAATGCAATTCAACAAGCATATGTGAAGAAGTGACTCAACACAATGCACAAGACCAAAATCAAGTTTGAGAGAACTCTTTGTCTTTTAGGAGTATATAAGTTATAATAAAATCTACAAAAGAAATTAAGAAAGATAGGTGAAAAAATCTGAAGATTCATAACACTAAAACTATAATAGCATAATGTAAATTATTCCCAATAGATCAGAAATGACTTCAAAATTCTATAATTTATCAGAATTTTTGCTATAAATAGAAGTTCTCAGTGTATTGTAGACACAGAGGGGCCAATTAAAATAAATATGTATTTATTAGAATGTGGGATATGACAATTATCATAATACTATAAAAAAGGAATTGGCAGCAGCAGGAAACTGCCAGGGGAGTGAGGGACACACCTCATTAACAAGGGTACCCGCATAATGAAGATTTATATACCTAACCTGAATTGTACCTCACATCTTTAAAATAAAATTAAAAAATTTTTCATAGAATGTGGAATATGAGATGTTCTCATATAATATTCTAAATGAATAGTTACACAATTCTCACAATAAAGAACTTGATCCTTGTGTCACTTATACACACAGGGAAGCATAATATAGGAAACTATTTTATATACTTTCTACTATGACAGAAAATAAACTATTTATTATTTTTTATGTAACTGAGTTCTATGTATGTTAGTGAGATCAAAATAAAATATTCTTTCTATCAGAATACTCAGCTTATAAGTGCCATTTGTATGATATTTCTTCTGCTGGAAAAAAGATTCCCCTGGATTTTTCATGTGGCAAACTCTTTTTGAGGAATCATCCTCAACAACACCTCTTCCAAGAAGCCTTCCGTCACTCCCCTGGCCTATACTCTCCTATGACTCAATTGTTGCTTCTGTATTCAGCTGTCAACCATAGGCATGATCACATTATACTATAGTTTTCTATTGTATTTACTTCCCCACTAGACATTAACTACTCCTATTCCATTACACCACCTTAATAATTATGTAAATCCAGGATTAAATGGACTATTCAGAACCAGTCACATAACATATGTAAAATGATGAAAATTTCATTATTAACTAAGCTGATTTCATGGGAAATTATTTATTCAGATGCAGATGGTCTGTGAAAAATAATTTTGGCATTGAATCCTTAGAGTAAAGATTTAATAGTAAACAACAACAATAATAGAAAATATCATGCTCAGGTATTTTTATTTGTCATGATCTAAAACAAAGTAGATTTGTTAAAAAAAAAAAAAAAAAAAAACCCAAACTCTCTGATGGCCTAAAAAGTCTTTTCTACAGAGATTTAAGGAATGCTCACCTTACTTTTATAATGAGATCTTTGGGGCAACATCAAGAGCATCAGAAGCCTGGTGCCAGCGGGGTCATGTGGAGTTCTTGCAAGGTCAGTGGGGGAAGGTTTTGTCCCATACGTTGCCCAGAGCATGCCTCTTCTGTTTGTGTCCCTGCTGTCTGTCTTGGAAACCAGTGTCCAAATAATGAAAGATTAATGAGATAGTCTTCAGTCCTGCTTTGGGCAATCACATTTATCCCTCATCATTCTGCTTCCCCAGCCCTGACATTTAGCCTCTCCCTACACTGCTGTCTGATATTACAAATTGCACTGAGTAATTTCCCCCAGTCAAAATACGAGATTTAGAAGCACCAGGGAGTTCTCGAAATCTATCCTGAGCGTCACGAAATGCTTCCTGTCCTGGCTTAACAGCCCGAGGGAGAAAAGAAATGAGTCTATGTCAGGGTGGTGGGGCCACTACAAATAATAGAATTATAAGACCCATGGAAGGAAAGAAAGCTTGGTTTTCTTTGTAAGAATTACTGTCTTGACACCCTATAAGTAATACAAATTGGGAAATTTTTTAAGCATTACTTTACCTACATACCTTAATATGACAAGATTAGTTTCAACATTCTGGCTTTACAGAATTATCTTCTGAAAAGAAAAAAAAAGTGGGTAATTGATACTCCCAACCTTGGTGGTAAAGAAGTTTGTATTTTAAAAAAGAAAAGAAAAATAAAGGCTAAGGTGTGGATGGGAATTAGCTGACTTGAGCTAATGCAACATAGGCATAGTACATTCCTTATGCACAAGAATTTTCAGGATCCTGTAGTCCCATCAAATGCCAGAGAAAGTAGATTTATATGAATGATTGGTTACATATCTATGTGACCAGCTTTTTGAATCTATTTCTTTCTGTGTCTGTCTCTCTGTTTTTCTCTCTCTCTCCGAATTACCTAGTTTTCTAGTATACATAAATATGGTCGTGGTTAAACTTTGAATGGAGGTCAGCTTGTTTAGCAGAATTTCTTGTGTGCTTGGCAAATAGATGCTGTGCTTTCCACTGGGATTTGGAGCTGTAGACCTGAGGTTTAACCTCTCGGTTCTGACACTTCATCTTGTTTTGAGAAATTCACTTTGCCTCTTTAAGACTTACTGGTGTTCTTACTGGTAAAATAAGACTAATACTCACTACACAATTTTTGGTGAGACTCAAGGGAGATAATACACAGGAATGCCCTTTATAAACTAAAATGGTATTACGCCATTGCTAGCTGCTATTGTCATTGCAAAGTCATAGTCTTCAAAATTCAGAATATTTTGGACTTGTGAGAAGTAACTTAATACATATGACAAATATTAGAGTCAATCGGGTCTGATATAGCAACTCATAATCAAACACATTGATATTTCTGCAGCAAAATAGACAAATATTTCTTTACCACGTAGGATAGGCTTTCTTCTAAAATGGATCACAAGAATTTTCCATTTCAATAGATTTTCAAATTTTGGAATTAGAGATTGTCAATCTGTGTTTCTTCAGCTTAATATGAAAAGCCATTACTTCCTGGGAAGTCCATTTTGACTCCATTTTTTTTTTTTTTTTTTGAGTTGGAGTCTCACTCTGTCTTCCAGACTGGAGTGCAGTGGCCGCTCCCGGCCACCGTAGCCTTGCCTGCTGGGCTCCCATGATCCTTCCGCCTCAGCCTTCCAAGTAGCTGGAATTACAGGCACGTGCTACCATGCCCGGCTGATTTTTTAATTTATTGCAGAGATGAAGTCTCGCTGCCCAGGCGGGTCTCGAACCCGTGGGCTCAGGCAATCCACTCACCTGAGCCTACCAAAGGCGCGGGATTATAGGCTGAGCCACCGAGCCCGGCTTCGACTCCATTTTCTAAGAACATTTACTAAATGTCTTGATGTCAGGTTGAGACTTGCTAGTCATGTATAAACAATGGAACAACAAATTAAGTAAAAGTGGGAAACTGGACATCAAAAAAATTTTTTTAAAATTTGTGTATCCAAGGAAATTTTCCAGAGAATGAAAAGGCAGCCCACAGAAGAGGAGGAAATCATATATCAGATAAGGATCCAGTGTCAAGAATATATCAACAATGAGATCTCAAAAAAAAAAATGTATACATATTTTAAACAATGCTAAGGGAGAGTCGCCACAATCAGAAGTGTCTGGTTACCATTCTGAGCACTACTTGTAATTGCCAAAGTTAGATGTGCCTATATTTATCTTATTGAGTATTATAATTTTAATACAGTTTTTTTCCTTTCTTAAGGCACCCTCCGTATGTATGTTTGAGTGTTTAGACAAAATAGTTGTCACTACTAAATTATAATTCAAAGCAGTAAAAAAAAAATTTGAAAAGAAGGAAATGTCTTTTATAGTTCGTAATTTTGAAATGCCTTGTGCCATCTCCTCAGTTTATTTTAATTCAGGAATGCAGTTGTTCATTTAACAACAGTGGCAATGTCATTCGAACTGATAGGCAGCGCTGCTCATGTTTTCATTGTTCCCGTTTAAACATCACCCCCTACTCTTGTTTGTTCGGGCGTTTTGCATCTATCATGTATATATAAAGTGTTTCCAAATCGCCTTTGAAGGAAACAGTTTGACATGCTAAATTAAACGGAGCTCAGGAGACATTTGTTTTAGGCAGCAAAACAAACTCAACTAGACAAAAAAATGCCGAGCCCATCATATCTGCAACCATATTTCTTCTTGTCTGCATGTTAAACGGCAATAATGTAAATGAATGTGAATCGCTTGCAGAACTGTGAGGAAATAAGCTGCAAATTACAAAGCTGGTGGGCGAATGTTGAGATTGGTGGAATTTGATGATAACGCAATGGGTGGGGATCTGAGCCTTCATTAGAGATTCTCATTTCTCACTCATTTCATTTCTAGTTATAAAGTCCAGTGAAATGGATCTTGGTAATTGCAAAGTTGATTGCTACATCAGTTTAGGGAAAATGAATATTGCTGTTACTTCTCTCTTTCTCCCTCGGTCTTTTCCCTCTCACTCTTTTGGTACATCCACGGGATTTTCAGAGAGCTTTTCCAAACTATCAGAAGGATCAAACTCTCTGGCAGTTTTGACATTTCTGTGGCCTATGCTCTAGCACAATTTTCTCTTTTAAAAATAAGATGTGATATCATCACCAGATGACAAAACAGACCTGAATTCTTCATCTCCTGAAGGTTCAAGTCATCCTACTGCCAAGAAAGAAAAAAGAAAACAAAAAAATCTCTACTTGTCTAAATTAAGGTTCAATAAGGAAACAAGAGAGGGCAGGGAGTTTATTGGATATTACTGGTGACAGGAAATAGACTACAAAAACGTTTCTTTCACAACAAGGGGCTCATTAAACTGCATTCAAAGCTCTTTCTAAATTAAATTTATTATAATTTGATAACCACTTTAAGTAGATTTTGTGGAATTGATCCAATAGTCAGTATTTGGAGAAACATCTATGTTAGGTGTTGACATCTGTTTCCTGTCATGATCAGGAAGCATGTTAAGAATTGGCTGGTTCATGGAAAGCATGGTACCTCTCATTTTTTTCATGAGAATAGCCAGATTTCAATGTCACAGTCTTTATAAGTTCAGTTGGAGGCAAAGGTGGAAAATGAGCAAGATGAAGAGGTTGTGTATAGACTATATCTAGGAATAATATTGGTAGGTTTCCAGGAGAGAGTAGGGGCAACTGAGGAGGAACAAATGGACTTCTGACCTAGGAAATGTTGACCCCCATGCTCAAGTTCCAATCTATGTCTATGGGACTTGACCTCATATCCTTGTTCAAAAAAGGCAAAGCAACGTTTCAAGATGAGTGTTTTCTGTCATAACCCTAGTGGATTGGGCAAGGGAATCTGACCCTTTCAACAGTGATCAGGTTAAGGACACAAGCAAAGGCAAGTAGACTATATCTGGTTCACAGTCAAGAGTAGGTATTTCTTACCCATTTGATTTGCCTGGCATTGTGTGACTGTAGCCTTTGTCACTTTGCTCTGTCTCTCTTCAGAACACGCTTCTTATTATAAAAAATAAGTTACAAAGAACTCTTGAGTTATACAGAGTCAGGAAAATTATGACTTTCTCATGTTGAACCTCTACAAATACATAGTGTGATGGTTTATTTTATGAGTCAACTTGAGTAGCCTACTGGATGCCTAGACTTTTAGCTAAATATTATTCATATTATACTGAGTGGGTCTCTGAGGTGAATAAGATTAACATTTGAATTGGTAAACTGAATTAGGCAAATTGCCCTCCTTAACACGGGTAGGGCCTCGTCCAATCAGTTAAAAGCTTGGATAGGCAAAACAACAGAGTAAGAGAGAATTGTTTCTGCCTTACCACTTGAGCTAAGCTAATTGGTCTTTCACTGGCTTTTAGACTCAAAGTGAATCATCAGTTCTTTTATTTATCTATTTATTTATTTATTTATTTATTTATTTAATAGTAGGAGTCTCACTCTGTCTCCCAGGTTAGAGTGCAGAGGCAAGCTCATGGCCACCACAGCCTCGACCTGCTGGCCTCAGGTGATCCTTCTGCCTCAGCCTCCCAAGTAGTTGGAACCACAGATGCGCACCACCAGGCCTGGCTAATTTTTCTGAATTGTAGAACGAGTTCTTGCCAAATTTCCCAGGCTTGTCTCAAACTCCTGGACTCAGGCAATCCTCTCACTTCTGCCTTCCAAAGTGCTGGGATTACATGCCTGAGCCACTGCACCTGGCTGAATCATCAGTTCTTCATGGGTCACGAGCCAACTAGCTTTCAGACAGGAAATTTCTCCACTGGCTATCCTGGTTCTCAGGCCCTCAGACTCAGACTAGAAGCACACCAGGGGCTCTCCTGGGCTACAGCTTGCTGACTGTAGATATTGGAACATCTCAGCCTTCATTATCATATGAACCAATTGCTTATAATAAATGTGTATAGTATTATGGATCTCTATATAAGATAAATATGTATCTTACATACATATATGCTATACTATAAATATATTATAGATAAATAAATAATATAAATTATGTAAATAGTAGAACTTATATATTATATATATGAGGGAACCCCCCCCAAAACGGAATTAGTTTTAGAGGGCGAGCTACTTGTAGTATAGGCTTCCCCTACTGGGTAAGTGTTCTAGGAACCCATCAGCATCAGGGCACCAGCTAGCGTTGTGAGAGGCTGCATTTGTCCATTTCATCATGGGTGGTTTACGAGTATATCTGCCCACACCATGCTGAGTGTTCAGTAGTTTTTTACCCAAAACACCATGACTCCTGTGCTCCACTCTCCTTATTTACCCAGTTACACCCTGGGTGACTTTTTTTTCCGGGGATAAAAAAAGTACTCAGAGGGAAACATTTCACTGATATGGAAAAGATGAACCAAAAACTGGCAGAAGCACTAAAATGCATCAAAATTGATGAGTTCAAAAACTGTTTTGAGCAGTAGAAAAGGTGTCTTGATAGGTGAGTTGCATCAAACGGGGAGTACTTTGAAGGTGACTAAAGGTTAAAATGTAAGAATGCACAATTTTTTATAAAAAAATACTGGTTTGGGGGTGTTCCCCCCCACGGGTGTGTGTATATATGTTATATAATATACACACACACATTTTTCCTATTGGTTCTATTTCTCTAGAAAGCCCTAATACATGGGGTTAAAAAAATAGCATGTAAATACTAAAGTATGAACATTTTGGTTCTGATGGGGCCAATCATGTAACTTGAGCTTCTAATGGCATGGGCTTAGGGCACCTAAAGAATGTTTTATTAATTTTTCAACTTAGAAAATTAATTGCTTATTGTGAATTTAAATAAGAATTTTGTGTGTGTGCCTTTTTTTTTTTTTTTTTTTTGAGTTGGAGTCTCACTCTGTCGCCCAGACTGGAGTGCAGTGGCCGCTCCCGGCCACCGCAGCCTCGACCTGCTGGGTTCCGGCGATCCTTCCGCCTCAGCCTTCCAAGTAGCCAGAATTACAGGCATGCACTACCACGCCCGGCTGATTTTGTGATTTTATTGTAGAGATGAGGTCTTGCTGCCCAGGCGGGTCTTGAACCCACAGGCTCGGGCAATCCACTCACCTCAGCCTCCCAATGGCGCGGGATTACAGGCTGAGCCACCAAGCCCGGCTATGTGTGTGCTTTTAACAAATATTACACCATCAGCAGAGATTTTCCTAAAATGAATGTTTTGGTACATAATTGTAGTAAAAATCATCATTGTTAAATACCTGCTATGTGCTAGAAATTATACTAGGACCATTGCAATTTTTGTTTAAGCCTACCAACAAACTTGAAAATGATGAGGAAATGGAGTCCAACTTGCCCATAGTCAGTGGTTAGAACAACATTCACACGGGTCCACTTGATACTGCCAATCCCTGATACTGGCAGAAAAAATAGTAAAAACAGGGGATATCATCTCTACTTCCAGTGGGAAGACATGAGCAATTGTCAGCTTATATTTGTCACCCAAGTTATTTCTCACTCTGCTTATCTCCTCATCTTTTATTTCTTTTACTCACAGAGCAAGACAGTACTTAGACCTGTGTTTCCCCCTCACCCCTACAAATTCATGGGTTGACAGAAGCAGGAAGTTCAAGCCAAAACAGCTTGCAAGTCTCTCTCTTCTTTGGGTCATAATGGTGCTGTGATTCAACTGAAAGTTGAAAGGAATATAAATTCACATGTGTACTTTTTTAAAAAGAAATTTGCAACACATCTAGGATCATGTGCTGTTACAATTACTTCTGCCCATGGTTTTATTTGGGGAAAGAAAAGCATTGGAGAAGTAGAGAGAAATCACTTCTAAGTAATTTCACAATATCAAGTTTCATTTTCTATTGCTGTAGATAATTTTCTAATGTGTACAATAAGGACTTTGAAAAAGATAGTTTCTAATATTCCCTGGGATCAATGTTGTCTGTGTAGTTCTATTTTTTTTAAAGTCCCACAAAAATATGATACATTCTCTCAAATTCCACTCTCTACAATTACTTGTTAGCTGTCTTTTCTCCAACCATTAGCAATTGAGATGTATAAAAATCTTCTAAATTGTCAAATTCAAAGGACTTAACGCTGTCCTATTCTTTTTGAGCGTCAAGCAGGATGTGACATTGTTATCACCTGAGAACATATGTAGGGATGTGCTTTTGTGCATTCGTGTGATATTCTAGGGCAAGATCTATTTCATCAGGATTGCAAATAATCAAATTTCATGACACAGGAAAAGATTCTTTAATTTATAGAATAATATAAATAAATAAAACAGAAAGTCATTGGAGACCATGGTCAACATAATTCTGTGCAATGTTTTGGATAAAAACACTCTATTATAAAAACAAGTTGCGAAATGAAAGAAAAATGATGAAGTCAGAGATCAAATATAATCCCTACTTTCCAAGGACACCTCTCTTCTTTTAATCAACTTAATCTGATTTGTAGCAATATATTCAGAATGATTGTCTGCCAGGATGTATAATATTCATTCACTGATTTCCTTTATTTTATAGAATGTCTACATTGGTTTGTCCAAATTGATACAATGAGTTGGGGTAGATCAGAGTCTACAAGTTGGCCTTCCAGATCCTTACACCTGAGCCTATACTATCATTTTACATTGCTTCTTAACATTTTGCCTATGCACTTATCAAGTCAGAAGCAAATCTCATATCTTCTAATATAGTGTGGCTAAGAAGAGAGCCTGAGTCAAACCTCAGCTTCTTCATCTGTGAAGAAGTGTTAATATTACAATCATTTTACTGTGTTAGTGATATGAGGATGCACATAAAGTACCTGCCAGTGCTTTTGAAGAGCCCAGTTAACAGAAAGAGGTTCATTAATGTTGGTGTCATTATTGCCATGGCACTTGTATAGCTCTATGCAATGTGAAGCAGCATTATGGTCAAGACGAATGCTTTAAGATTGTAAAGATCAGAGTTCAAACCAGGCTCACCCATCACCCTTTCCTAGCTGTGGAAATATGACCAAGACTTATTATGATGATTGGAGCAAGACATATAGAACAAATGAGTAAATGAATTGATGTTTGTGACATTCACCATGCTCCCTATTGGAAAAATACTCATCCATGCCAGCGATGTCAATGTCATTCTGCTTTTAATGTTGATTTTCCCTCTTATCTCAGTGGTCACAGCAAGAATTCATTTGCATGTCAAATCTCCCCCTTTTCCTAAATCTCTACAAATAAAGATTGCTTTGGCAAAGACATGGCTTCCCAGGTGAAAGCAGCCAATTACACCACCCTTTGTGAAAACGCTTTTTGCAAACAAAGGTAGCAAGTGTCCAATGCCTCACTGTGACAGAATCCCAGAAAGCTATATATATAGAGAGAGATACAAGGTGAAGTGAGCAATGAACTTTACTACTGAGGACTTGGAAGGATTCTGGTTAACAGCCTCCTTCTCTCTTACTCTTCTGGCCAAAATATTGTTTCATCACCAAAGTGAAAATTCCACAGTTGTGACCTGCAAGTTTTACGGTACTGCCATAAAAAAAAAAAAAAAAACCAGATAATTTGAATTCTCACAACATACTCTGCATATAGAGAATAATTTGTCAGAGAGCCATAGTAGCACTTCAAAGACCTCTAGAAAAATAGTATTTTGCAAATGTTTGAAGAATCTCAAGAAAAAAATCAGAAGTTCCCCTCATGTGATTTAATAGCCATAAGAACTCAACTTTATAAAGGTTACATTTTAAACATCTGGCAGTAAATAGTTTAATCCTGATTAACAATTCTGTGAGACAGGCATTATTATCAGTTCATTTTACAGATGAGAAAATTTAGTCAAGGAGAGGTCAAGTAATTTGCCAACACCAATAAATAGGAGAGCAGAACTTTGTTCCCTAATGCAAATCCTCTTGCTATGCTTTTACTACACCTTAAAATTCAGGAGATCATTTGCAACTGATATCTCTCCTCATTGCTAATCTCTGTGGGTCTTCTAAAAATATGGCAAATTTCCCTGTCAATATCAAAGTCCATCAGGAAATATCTGTCTTGATGCTGACACTAGCATACATTAAATTGTTGAACGCAAAAAAGAGATAACTCATGTATTGGAAAATGAATCCCAGACTCTACTTTGCCTCCCTTATTCCTTAACTTTCAGAAAACACACTCATATTTTCTAGGCTCTCAAAATTACTTTAAAAGAGAAAAAAAGAATAAAAGAACAAAATTAGGGGAAACAATGTTGTTTGGTATTTTGACTTTAAAAATAAAAAAGATTTTCAAATCATTTTCTGGACTTGAGAATTTAAAGTTCTCTCTCAATCAGAACTGCAACTAATAAACCGAAAACAACATCTTCAGAAGGGTTTATTACCTCTTCTTCTCTGATGTGCCATGAGGCAGCTTGCTCCCCAGATGCCAGCTGTTTCAGGGACCTGGGGTCTGCTTCACCTCTGGGGACATTAGCTTAACCTTTCAATCTTTTGATTTAATCATATAACCATGTAATTAAATTCCAATAGTCAAGTTTCAGGAGCAGGGAAGCAAGGCTTGCGCCAGTTCCATTTAGCCTAAGCAGATGGCAGACACTGCTTTTGGAACATGCTCAGATTGCATGTTGCTAGCATTTGTGTTGAGTCCTCCTCAAACACACACAACAAAAGGTACAGTCAGTCTGCTTAGAGAATGAAAGCCTCTTCACCTGCTTCCACGAGATAAGGTGCAATGTATTTTTAATGTACACTTTTATCTCTCCTTGACAGTCAAGATGGTTTCCACGTGATAGCCAAACCATAAGGTAAGCAAGCTAATGGGTTTGATTTGTAGACAGCATATGGACCTCTAGGTTCAAATTAACACATTCTTTCTTCTTCTGTTGCCTAAAGCTTTTCAAATGTTAAGGAAGAGCTTTCAGGGTTGAGTTTAAAGATGTTTCTTCAATTTGTTTAACTGTTGTTAATAGCCAGGTATTATTTCAACATCTGGTTGAAGTCTGTTTTGTGATTTTACCAAGAAGACATCGGCAACATCTCCTATGTTGTTAAATTAACAAAGTGATATTGAGAATATAGTAAAATTGAAGCTTCCATACACTGCAGGTAAATTTGTAAATTAATACAAACTTTGTTAAAAGAATGTAATAATATAAAATAAAAGCTTAAAAATATCCATTCCGTTCCCCAATGTTTTACTTACTTGGAATGTACAAGCAAATAGATGTGCATAGTACCTTCAATATAATATTGAAAAAAAATCAACTAAATATCCCTCATTCAACTACTGAGTAAATAAATGTTGGTGCATCAGTACAATGGAATATTATGTTTGAAAAGTATATTTTATAAAAATATTCAAGTAGGATGCAGATCTGTTTAAATGTATTTTATCAGTTTTTTAAATGAATACAAACAATGATATGAAAATAGAGAAATTAGCTCTGGTTGGTGAGAATATGGGTAATTTTTATTTTGTACTTCATGCATTCTTTTCAAATTTTCAACAATAAGTACATATTATAGTTGTGTATGGAGAGAAAGTTATTTACAAATTAATACCATGGCATTGCCTTAGCTGTCTCAAACCTGTACTATTATTCACAGAAAGATCATGAACACAAAAGCTAATCTCTTCTTTGCAGTTATTCCACCATGAACTCAACAGAAAAAGTTTGGCCCAGACAAACGTTATGGTACTATTTTTTACCAGTTTGTATTTTAATGTTCCTTGTATTAAGTAAAATCTTTCTCATTTTCAGTAGATGACCTTGAAAAACAAGACAATAAATGACACTAAATCAATCAATATAGAGTAACATTGACTGGAGAGGAGTATTAGCATTTGGAACCATAAACTGATAGTATCAAAAAAGTAGCTAAAAGTACAGTTTCCTTGTACTTCAATTTAACAGAAAAATAGGCAACATTTTTCCATTTTCTTCACTCATTTTTTGGAAAGCTTACTACTCAGCTTAGTCCTTATGTCTCTAACACCAACTTACAAAGATTCAAACATCTCAACTTATCCTTAAACATCCCTGCAACGCTAACCAGAAAAAAACTTTGGAAAAGCACAGAGGTTGAGTGACTCAATCAAAGTAACTCTGTGGTACAGCTTTTCATAAAGTCCACATCTCCAAATCTCTGGACAGACTTTCTCCAATATGACTTTGGTGAAGGAAATAGTATACTTGGACCCGAATATCTTTCATATGCTTCTAGAAAAAGGCAGCAAGTTTCAGTAGCACTGTGAGGAATACTAATAGATCCTCTTGCAGAAGTATTTTCAGCTTTGCTGGAGGTTGTCTTTAAATCTCCAAAATATACGGTTAAATTGAGATTCTGGGGATCACTTGCTAGGAAGTTTGGTTTAAATGACTTAATGAAGCATCCTCAATGACTTGACGTAGAACCTCCGGATATTCTTCACCCAGGCATGACTAGCCAAATGGCATCCCATTGATGCCACTAGAAGATTTGCCAACTAGGATGACCAATTTGGTACCTCTCCAAGTAACATCCATTCCCTGGCAAAACTATATTGTGAATAAGGTTACAAATTTCTTCAAAACACTCCATTTGCATATGTGACTCTGGAATATCTTCAGCCTATCTATGCAAGTACTCAAGTGGATCACAACTTGAAAATGTTTAAAAGGAGAAAGTGTTCTGAATTCAGATGTATAACTGTCAATGTCTGGAACCCATTTGCAGCCTTCTTTCTTGTAGGTAATGGTTATTACTCCAGCCATTGCATATCAGTTGACTTGAGCTAAAATCTTAACTTTCCCCTATGTGTTTCTCATGTTTATAAAGGCAACTTCCATTGACAGCATAGACTATGACATTCTCCAAGCAGAAAAAGTCAAAGGGCTAAATGCTCCACAAACTCAGAGCTAAATCATTTTAGGTGTTATTACATTTTATTCTTTTTGTATCCTCTTTGTTAAAAAAGAGTAAGGGAGATTTGCAAAGCAGAAACTATTCAAACTAATTATACAAAGGTAAATCACTAATAATTTTTGGATTTTGAAAAACAATGAAAATATTTTATGTGTATTAGTTTAGTTATATAATAATTCTGAACAATTTAGTTGATACAACTTAATGTGAATAAAAGTCATGTGTTCAAAGCCCGTAATTGGCTCACTAGTAAATGCAGCTTATATTTAAGGTGTGGCCTAATAAAAGTCATAATGTCTTCTTTAATTTTTATAGGATTTTATATTTTATGAGGAAATCTTTCATCTAAAAATAAAGATGACTTGTTTGTGTGTTTAATACGATTTCTTATAAGAACATTATAAGAAAAAAGTCTCAAAAAAGAATTTTTCTGTAACAACAAACAAAAAGTAAATCCCACTTCAAGGTAGAAAATGCAAATTACTTCTAAAGGAAAACTTGATATCTTGGATATTCCTCAATGAATGAAAGCATGTCAGGAAATAGAAGTCTTTCCTCAAAAAAAAATTTGTTTAAAAAGTTGCTTCTCAGTATAAATGTTATTGCATATAACGTAATCTAATAATGCTATTTAAAGATTCTCCAAATAGTATATCAACTCAAATCATTAGAATACCACCTCAGCTAATAAAGTCATTAAAATAAGAATTCTAATTGACTTTAAATAATATGTTTATGAAATAATCTTCAGCAACATCAACCATACTTTTAATAATACTTTATTTTGCCTCATGTCTAGGAAATATTCATAGTTCTTTGCTCATTGTTTTTTTTATAAACAGCTGATATAATAATTATCTGATTTATATTATGTTCCTAGCATTGTTTCGAATCCCATATTTTATAGAGGACTTCTTTCAGTGTAATATCTGTTAGCTCCTGGCCCTAGAAGAAAAGCATACTTAAGTAGGCAGGTAAGGATTACCGACAATGTGTTTGAAATTTATTTTAATGTTCAGAAAAAATAAGGAAGTGTTGATTAAATTTAGAATATAAGTCAAATATTCATGCTGAGATTTTCAGAAAACCAATAACAGGAATAGAAATAGAACATCTATCTTCCAAACAGTTTAGGGGGGGAGCCTCTTCATAAGAGGCACAATGTAAGCATAAAGATACAGAAAGGCTAAAAAAATGAAGAAAGTAACTAAAACTATCAGCCAAAAGAAAGATGAAATATTACTGAACTGGAGCATATATTTGCAATTTTATGCCTCTGACATAGGACTAGTATCTAGAATTTATAAGGAAGACAAACAACAAGAAAAAAAACCCATTAAAAAGAGAGCAAATGACATGCACAGGTGTTTCTCAAAGGAAGATATACGGCCAACAAACATATGAAAAAGTACTCAACATCACTAATCATTCGAGAAATGCAGATTAAAACCACATCTGGCCAGGCTTGGTAGTTCAGTCTGTCATCCCAGCACTTTGGGAGGCCGAGGCAAGTGGATTGTCTGAGTCCAGGGGTTCGAGACCAGCCCAGGCAACTTGGCAAGATCTCATCTCTACAATAAATCAAAAATTAGCTGGGTGTGGTAGTGCACACCTGTAGTTCTGACTGCTTAGAAGGCTGGGCAGAAGAATCATTGGAGCCCAGCTGGTCATTGCTGGGGTGACAGTGAGTGTGCCATTGCACCCCAGCCTGGGAGACAACTGAAAAAAAAAAATACCACAACTTACACCAGTCAGAATGGCCATCGTTAAAAAACCAAAGAACTGCCGGGCATGGTAATCCCAGAACTTTGGGAGGGCAAGGTGAGAGGATTGCCTGAGTCCAGGGGTTCAAGACCAGCCTGAGCAACTTGGTGAGACCTCATCTCTACAATAAATCAAAAAAATTAGTTGGTCATGGTGGCATGCTCCTGTAGCTCCAGCTACTTGGAAAGATCACCTGAGCCCAGCAGTTGAGGCTGCAGAGGCAGTGAGTGTGCCACTGCACTCCAGTCTGGGCAACAGAGTGAGACTCCAACTCAAAAAACAAAACAAAACAAAAGAAAAAGAAAGTCAAAGAACAACAGATGTTGCCATGGATGCTAGGAAAAGAGGCACTGATACGCTGTGGGAATGTAAACTAATTCAACCTCTATGGAAAATATTATGAAGCTTTCTCAAAGAACTAAAAATAGAACTACCATTTGACCTAGTAATCTCACTATTGGGTATTTAACCAAAGGAAAAGAAATCATTGTATTAAAAGACACCTGCACTCATATGTTCACTGAAGCACTATTCACAATCTAAGTGCCCTTCAACAGTTGACTGGAAAAAGTGAGTTTTGCATATACATATACCATTGAATACTAGATGGCCATTAAAAATATTGAAATCATGTCATGTGCAGCAACATGGGTGAAACTGGGGGCCATTATCCTAAGTGAACTTACTCAGAAACAGTAAACCAAACAATGCATGTTCTTACTTATATGTAGGAGCTAAGTAATGAGGAGCCATAGACATAAAGATGGAAATGATAGACACTGGGACATTAACTGGAGGAAGGCAGGGAGGGAGACTGGGGTTAAAAACTACATATCAGATACAATGTTCACTACTGGGGAATGGTAACACCCGTAGCCCAATCCCCACCAGTCCATAATATGCTTGTGTAACAAACATTTGTACCCCCTGAATCTAAGACAAAAAAAAATAAGCAAAACTAGTATAACTATATCGATAACAATCAAAATAGAGTTTGTCAATATGGCAAATGTCTTTCTGAGAAACAGAGTCACTACTTCATAAAACATAACTATATAAAATCTTCCTATTAAATAACATAGCGTCGAAATATAAGATACTATTGACACTTGCACAATATTTAACACCTTATCTCAATAATCAAGCAACAAGAACAAGCAGGCAAAGAAAATGTAGGGAGAGATAAAATTAGGTAATATTAGCTTAATCTAGTGGAGTCTCATAGAATACTGTAGAAAATCATTAGAAGAAAACACTAGTTTCAAGAATTGACCAAATTACCGAGACATAAAACAAATCACAACAAATACCAAAAAGCTAATATTTTCCAAGCTATGTCTCTTAATTTAATGAAAATAATTTAGAAATAAATAATTAAAAATATATATAAAACAATAAAATAGAAATTTAGAGACAATCTTCTAAATAATTTATATATCGAAGAAGATAATAAAATGTTTAAAGCTTTAAGAGTTGGGTATTAATTTAGAATTGCACACAAAAAGTCAAAGGATAGAGCTAAATTAGTACTTAGATGAAAATTTATAGCCTTATATTAAGAAAAACAAAATAAAAATATACTACAAAGACTATAACAAGCAAATATTTACTATTCATCATTACAGATAACTTGAACCAATAAGAAAAAAATGAATAAAATAATAAAGACATGATAAATAAATGAAAAAATCTCAAACACAGCAGAAATTGGGGAAATACAAATTAAAACCAAAGTGAGATTCCATTTATTACTAAGATGGATAAACATCACGATATTTTACAGCAGGAGATTGCAAGAATATGGAAATGAAAACTCATATTTTGCTGGTGGTAAAGAAAATTGGTACACTTTGGAGAACAATTTGTCAATATCTAATAATGTTACAAATGCAAATTGAATGTTCAATTTAAGCAATTCAAGTCCTAGATATGCTGAAGGAGCTCTCAAACATGACACAAGAAGACATTAAAATATTGTTTAATGAAGGATAGTTTATGATACTGAGAAATGTGAAATAGCTGACGTGTTCATCAATATGATACACTAGCGTTAAAATTCCTATATATTTGTAAAATGATATATATTTATGCAATAAAATATTTTACTGTATTGAGCATGAGTGTTAAAGTAATGTGGGTAACATTTCAACAACAAGATATTGGGCATAAAATAGCAAGATGTAGAATGACCCATAGAATTCCAAAAATTTTATATGTACATTTAAAACATATAAAACAATGTTATACTGTTTATCAATACATAGAACCACAGTAAATATTTGAGAAAACAAGGAGGAGAAACTGGCTGATGAGTACATGAGTGTTCCTTTAATTACTCTCTTTTCTTTCCTGTGTTACTAAAATGTTTTCTAATTAGAAATGAAGTTATAATATAGCAACAAACTTTGTAATCACCTAATACAAAAATGCTACATTCCTCTTCAGAATAAGAGAAACTATTCTATATGTGTGTAAGGTGTACATTAAGAAAATAAGTGATTTATTGCCTTTGCCCCAAACACTCTTTGAAATTGTCTATACAATGCAAGCAAAGATAAACAAAGAACTCAACATTGAAACATAATATTAATGATATAAAGTTCAATAAATTTTATAATGAGAAAAAGTGTGAACAATACCACAAATTTCAATATGAAAAAATGTATCTTACAATCCTTTGCCTAAAACTAGTGTGATTAAAAACAATGCTCTGGTTTTGATTCTGGGTTTTTTGTTTGTTAGGATCAATCTGACATCATCCTTGCTCATTATTCAAAAACTTAATCCAATATATTTTGTGCCACTGATAACAAATGTGGTTAAGAAGTTCATCTGACAAAACATTTTGTACAATTTTGAATTAAGTTTTGCCTTCAAGACACACATATCTATCTTGGTTCCTGATTATCCTCTTGTTTTTCAAATTATTAAAGCACATAAACCAAAAGACCAATGGATGCAAATAAGAATTATAGCATCTGCAACAGATTTTATCTGCTTCAGGCTAGTTCTTTCAATGAGCTATTAAATCATCAAAATTTGGGTCAAGTGATTTCTACTCAAGTAAATTGTTACCCAGAATAAATTCATTGGGGCTTTCTGGAGAAAACTGTAGAATGGAAAATTAATAATTAGTAAACTTCCAGATTCTTGAATCATTTATAAAAGGTATACTTTTACATTTATGACTCTGCAGTCAGACAACAGGGTAATCTTAAATTGTACTGAGGTAATAGGCATGTTGACAGGAATGATATCAAAATTGCCCCAGAGATATGGAATTTCTGTGCACATTAGTTATGTGGGCAAAATATGTCACATAAGTGCTATGAGTTCAAAGGTCATGGAAGTTCTAAAAGAGAAAGAAAAATGTTAGGCCTGCTTACAAATGGTTTGAAATCAATTCATTCCAAAAAACAAAATGTATTTAGGTCCTCTTATATGCCAATCATTGTGTTAAATTCTTGTGAAGCCAGGCACGGTGACTCAAGCCTGTAATCCCAGCACTTTGGTAAACGGAGGTGAGAGGATTGCCAGAGCTTAGGGGTTTCAGACCAGCCTAAGCAACATGGTGAGATCGCATCTCTACAGTAAATCAAAAAAATTAGCCAAGTATGGTGACACATGTAGTTCCAGCTACTTGGAAGGCTGAGATGGAAGGATCACCTGCACCCAGTAGGTGTAGGCTTCAGTGGCCATGGTGTACCACTGCACTCCAGCCTGGGTGATAGAGTGAGAATCTGACTCAAACAAAAAATCCTATGTATAAAACAAATTCTTACATTCGCGGATCTTATAATTTAATGGGAGACAGGCATTAAACACACAATCACAAAGATAAATTATTGCTTAGAGTTGGTATCCATGGGGAAGTTCTGCAGACATATAGAAAAGCAGATGACAGAACATTTCATCTACGTCTAGTAAGAGGTTCAGTTCAGAAAATAAAACCTACGCTAGGTATTTAGGCAAAGGGGGAAATTAGGTACTTAGAAAATTATAGGAAGAACTGAAGGAGATAAAAGCGGAGGCACTGCCAAGGGAAGTACTAAGTTCAAGAGTATGTCAGAGTGATTGCTGTCTGGGAGTCAGGAAAACACAGCTGCACTGCATGGCCACCATGCCCACCTCAAATGCCCCTGACACTCATGTCTCAGTGAACTTTTTAGCAAAAGGAGTAACAGAAAGATACCCTCTGCCTCATGCTTGCCTTTCAAAATGTCTGAGTATATTTAACGGTGGAATTTCTTTCCCATCCAGACACTTGCCAACAAGTAGCTTTGGGAAATGAATGTTTAGACTTACAGCTTCCGGATAACACCCATAAGGATATGAAAATAGACACAGTGTGCCAAAATTCTATGTCCAATACAGTACACATTTTGACAACTCAAGACCTGAAACTTATACTTCAAAAAAAGCATCAATAATAACATACAGTAACTATTTCTTACACAAATAGAAATATGCTTACTCTCTTCCTAAATTCTGTTTGTCATCGTATAGCTGGGCTATCTTCAACCTTCACCTTTAGTCTTGCAAGCTTATCACAATTCATATAAAATTTCAGGGAAAAGGAAGAAAGTGTAAAGAAAAGTCAGTACATAGAGAACAAAGCAAGGAAGAAAACAGGAATAGTTCTTTAATTCTGTATTCTGTGACTTGTCACAAGATCATAGAGGTATATGGCATCTTTTATCCTCTTCCCTTTCCTATTATTGGTCAGCCAACACTGTTACTGGTCGGAGCTCTGCCCAGTAGGCTGACCCAGGTCCTTACTCCTGAGGAGTCCTTACTCTTGGTGGTTCTGCCTGTATTAGATATATGGTCTTCTATCTAACTTTTGACAAAAAACCATGGAAGTACTGAGAAATGCTCCTGGAAAAATCTCCTTAGGCTCCACTCATTCATCTTTTTATCTATGAAGAAATAACTTATTCTTCTTAATAATCAGGATCAATTGTGTCATATGCATAACTTATTTTCCTGTAGGTCCAGTGGCATGAAAAGATCAGACTATTCAGTGGCAATCAGAGAGTTCAAAGGAATTGTTATTCCTCTTGGAGGAGAAGCAGTCATCATTTGGGTACCAAGACCTCTATGCCATCATATACTAAAGTCATGTGACTGGAGAACTAAATGTTGTGAGTGATGTTTTCATGGAAAGTGAATGTTTCCTCTGCCAGTTCCAACCCTTGTATTCCAAATGTATACAGTTTAGCATGATTTACAAATGTTAGATTGTACAACATTGCATTCTGCAGTAGGAAACAAGAAAACAACTCTGCACATAACTCTTCCCTCAGTCTTATTACCAATCATCTAAATTTTATTCATATTTAAGGTAACCTTTTTTTCCAAGTAAAGTGAACAGATGAACCACTCACTCACAGATCTGTTCACTTGGAAGTTTTCTCTATTTTTTTCTGAGATAGATACAGGTTGAAGAAGCAGCATTGCAGCAAGACAAAGTTTTGTAGGAGGGTGAACACCTGCTGAAGCAACAAATGTGAGCACTCAGCCAATCTTATATATAGCATTTCCACTTGATGTCAAAGTTCTGCTGACCAAGCTTAACTTTATGGTTGGTTGATGAAGCAAAACAAAACAAAAACATGATGATCATAGTTGTATGACCACTCGGGATCCAGCGATCAAGAGTTTGGTCTCTTTTAGCACCTATTAGCAAGACAGGATCTGTTTCTCAAAAGAAAATTAATAAACTAAGAAAGAAGGCATGACTTTGTTTCAGAATCCCAGAAGTCTATGCGATTAATCTCCTACAAGATTTGCAAGATTCTATAAACTGCATGACCATCTGTCTCAAACACTTCAGGCATCACTGAATTTGCTGAATCATTATGACCAAGTGGCAAAGAGAGCAGCTTGCACCAGTCTGGAAAAGCTGGAGAGTCTACTCTTCTTAGAGAACAAACTCAAAATGTACAGCCTTAGAGAATACAAAGTATCGAATCAAAAGTATTCAAGTAACACATCTAAAAGTAGTAGATGTTGCTTTTAAACATGTGAGAAACTTCCCAAGAACTGGACTAATTTCTCAACATGCCCTGCTGAATTTCCAGAAATTTGCAAAAGGTGTCAGGTCCTTGAGTTTTAGGGAGAATTTTCTCCTGACTTCTTGAATGCATGTGAATTACTGAGCTATCTAAGGTAACTTTTCTTTCCAGTTCTCCACCTTCACTCACATGATGTTATTAAATAATAGACCTATGTGGCTTCCTCTGATATTACAAGACAATCAAGAGACTTGGGAGTAACTCATGGTATCTTCATTGGAAATGTAAATGAAACTTTAAAAAAAAAGACTACTTTGGTGCTCTTTGCT
Organism: Cephalopachus bancanus; assembly: GCA_027257055.1. NCBI lineage: Eukaryota > Metazoa > Chordata > Mammalia > Primates > Tarsiidae > Cephalopachus > Cephalopachus bancanus. The sequence continues at coordinate 10,302,902 of JAPVLO010000017.1, forward strand.
TATCTAATCTAGAAAAAAATTCCAGATTAATAGCTGCATATGAAATGTCAAACCTCAGTTGATTTTGTTCTGATGGAGACCACATCTTCCAAAAACATAGCAACTGGAGTCACCACCCGAGTAAACTTATATTGAGGTTCTATTCTCCAAAACACAGTCAACTTCTTTTTGAGTCAAAGAAGAAAGTTAAATTAGGATATCATAGACATGTCCACCCCTGCACTTTAAGTCTGGGAATTGGGTGAGTGGTATTCCATTGTGATAGTGAGGCTTCAATTTACCAAACCTGGATCTTTTCTTAGGTCGTATAATTCAGGTATAACTTAAGTTGGCTGAACATCTATTTTATTCATAAAATTCTGATGAGCAGTCATTCATTTTGAGAAAATAGGTTAAACCGTCTTCCCACTACTATGTCCTTGATGTTGACTATGAAACCATGTTTACCCTGTACCTAATAATAAGTGTTGTCCTTCTTCCTCTGCCACTCCAGAATTCCATCATTCCTTAAACAAGGAGGCCATTTCAAGGGCAGCATATATACTTCATCTATGTGTAAGAGAGGAGACTCCTCGTAAATGTATTAATAAGTGTCATAGTGAAAGAAATATTCTCTGGAAAATTAATGAATCTGTGAAGAGACATTAAAGTGAGTCACAGGGTAAGTCACTCCAATGTTTCATCCCTCTTGTTAAGAACTGCACCTTTGTGTTCACATGTTGAAATCCTAACCCCCAATGGTATGGGCCTTTGGGAGGTTATTAGGCCATGAGATCAGAGTCCTCTTGGTGAAATTAGATCAGTAAGAAGAGTCAGGAGCAATCTACCATCCAAGAATTCGGCCAACCAATCCAGAAAGCAAAGTAGTTATCATCACTATGAGCTGCTTGGGCAAGTACATTTCATGTAGACTGTAACATATATGTGCGTGTTGGTTAAGTTGGCCCAATTCGTATGAGTTTTCCTACCAGCTGTTGTTCCCTTTGAATCTATTGCCACATACATTCTGAAGGTCTCTCCTGATAAAAGCAAATAACAAATTGCTGCCAATTTTTATTGTTTTAGTCTTTTCTTCCTGGTTCACACTATGTACTTAACCCCTACTGACAAACTTGGAACCACTTCTAACTCAAGACCTGGAAGCAGTGAGGAGATAAGAACAGGTTGTTATATATTAGTTACCTTAGGTTGGTTAGCTATCCAGAAAGCCAGAATCAACCTTATACAACAGGGATGAGAGAATTCTACTGGCCAAGAAGGCTCAGTGACCTTGGGGATTCAATATAGTCAGAATAATCTAAATCTACCTAATTCCCATTTTAATCTTGGGTTTCTTTCATTCTCATCCAATGATCTAATTTTCACAGAAAAGACCTGGTAAGGCTATGACTCAACAGACATTATGATTCAGCCATAAACAAGATGGGCACTCTGTACCATTTTTTTGTTTTTGTTTTTAATATTATTCTTTACTATTATTATTCTTTCCAACAGCAACCCCACAACTCTAAGATGTAAATATGATAGTCTTATGTGTTCCTTGGGCCTCTGACTTACCTTGAGCCAAGTATTTAAAATCTTGAGTTTGCTGTTTTCTTTCTCTATACTCTTCAGTCCAGCCAGAAAGATTCAGCTTACTCCACAATTATTATATTTATATTCCCATCATAAAAAATAAAGCAATCACGCACAGTCCACCAAGAGTCTGACTTTAATAGACCCTTCATGTCAGGTGACCTAAAGTAATAATTTCAGTAGCTGATTTTTTTTCTTTTTCACTGCAAGACAAGAATGACCAGTGATCCAGTATGCACTAGTAGGATTGTCCCCTCTTTCAAATTCAACTAATTTAGGTCACCAATACCAAATGTATAATATCAAGCAAGGAGATCTGCAATCTGTTTTAATACTAAGTACTTTATTCAAAAAGATGAAATGCAGGAAATGAAAATTATTCCAATTTATTTCAAGGAAGAGAGGACTTAATACATATAAAAGGATTCGGTATACACACAAACAGTGAAAGTGTGTGGGAGGAGAAATCAGAGGCTACCTCTTAAATTCTCATGTGCAAAGACATATTGCTATAACCTTAATCCAGAAATCAATCTCTCCTACCATTGCCTCTTCACCCCAGTGAAGGTAGTGACCAGAAACTAGAACACTGATTGAGCCTACTGTGCCAGACTGTCTCTTGGGCTCAAATCTAAACGTAAATAGTAAGATAGCCTCTACCTCGCTTCTGCCTTGAAAATTTTGTCCACGTGCATATAATTGACAGAATCTAATTCATACATAAAACCCAAATGTAAAAAAGTCCTGCAAATGTGATTGATTCGTTCCAGAAAGAAAAGCATATAGAAGGAGTTGGGAATAATGAATACCAACCAACCATATCCAAGGCTCTGGCTAGAAAGTTGATTCTCTCAGCCTGCCTTCCCAGCGTCCAGGGCCATGTTCTCTCCTGTGGTCCTTGGAGGCTGGTACATTTTTAAAAGCTTTCTCTATTGTTAGTTTCAGTTTAGTGGGTTTTAGCAGAAATAAGTCACAGGCTAAATGCTTTGTGGGAGGGATTAGAATAACGGCCACCCACACTATGGGGAACCTCGCTAGTTGTAGTATATGCTTTCTGTGCATTTAAACTCATTTAGTGCCGGGCTCGGTGGCTCAGCCTGTAATCCCGCGCCTTTGGGAGGCTGAGGTGAGTGGTTTGCTGATTCGAACCCCTGGGCAGCGAGCCTCATCTCTACAATAAATCAAAAAAATCGGGGTGGTAGCGCATGCCTGTAATTCGGCTACTTGAGGTGAGGGGAAGGATCGCCGGACCAGCAGTCGAGGTTGCAGTGGGAAGCGGCATGCACTCCAGTCTGGGCACAGAGTGAGACTCAACAATAAAACATTTAGTATTTACGCCAAATCTACAAGGAAATTATGGCGACCGTTTAAGTCACTTGCCCAAGGGTGCATGGAAGGAAAGCCAGGAAGAAAGTCAGGTGAGGATTTCCACACAGGCAATTCGACTGTGCTGCCCAAAGGCTGGAGGTGGGATCTGCACTTTAGAAATATTGGTTTGTACCAGTTCTCACAAGTTATTCGTGAGAGTGAATAGGAGTAGCTTCTAATGATGTACTTGCCTGGACATTTCAGCAGTTTCCCATGTTCTAGTGAAGGGGGCTAGTCAAATCTCTGCAGAGATATTAGACTCTAATAGTGAAGACTGAGCTGACAAGTGAGAATTCAGCACACATATAAACAAATAGCAATATTCACAAGGCATGATGATTAAATAGAAGGGCATTTATGGTTGCAAACTGTTCTAACACGACAGAGATACTGATAAAAGAACTTAGTCATTGTTATTCTTTAATAATTCTGTGTCTTCTAATTTGCTTCTGGAGAGAAGGCTCTCTGTGACTTTCTTAAAGATAAACAATTTTTTAAAAATTTCTCAAGATACCTAGTACATGCTATATGGATTTTGATAACCAAATTTTACTTCTCAAGGGAAGCTTGGTCATGATCTTCACTAAAAACGAATAATTGCATGATTCTAAATGCAGTCAGTAGTTTGGAAGAGTCATTACTCCACTGACTGTCTTACTATCCTGATAAAATATACAGTTAGAGAAATAAAGTGTTAAGATTGGTCATTCCCAAATTTACTTCATAAGAAGCCACTGAAAGTTTACAGCAGAGTTCACACTAGTTTGGTAGTTAGATTATAAGAATAACTTAAGAAATAATTGCTAGCAAAACAGTATGGCACTGTGAGGGAAGGAACTTGACTGGAAATCCTAAATCCTGTGTTTCCGATCTCACTCCACCACTTATTGTAAGATATTAGCCAATCCTTTCTGTGGACTTTTCATCTTTAAAGTGGATGTTGCACTAGATGCTAGCAAAAAAGTCTATGAATTAAATTCTACTAACACACACTCTAATCCTAGCAAAATTATAAGAGAAAATCCAACAGCTATCCAAGATCGTTGAGACAAATTATTCATTGGTACCATCATTTGGGCTCTTTAAAAGTAAGTAGGAGCTGGGCTCGGTGGCTCAGCCTGTAATCCCATGCTTTGGGAGGCTGAGGTGAGTGGATTGCCAGAGCCCGCAGGTTCAAGACCCGCCTGGGCAAGTTGGCGAGACCTCATCTCTACAATAAATCAAAAAAATTAGCTGGCCATGGTAGTGCACGCCTGTAGTTCCAGCTACTTGGAAGGCTGAGGCGGAAGGATCGCTGGAGCCCAGAAGGTCGTCAGTGGGATGGCCGTGAGTGTGCCACTGCACTCCCGCCTGGGCGACAGACTGAGATTCCAACTCAAAAAAAAAAAAAAAAGTAAGTAGGGCTGGTGCGGTGGCTCATACTTATAATTCCACCACTTTGGGAGGCCAAGGCAGGAAGATCATTTGAGGGCAAGAGTTCAAGATCAGCCTGGGCAACAAAGTGAGACCCTGTCTACAAAAAAAGTAAAAAAGTTAACTGGGCGTGGTGGCATGCCTATAGTCCTAGCTACTCAAGAGGCTGAGGCGGTAGGATCCCTTGAACCCCATAATTGGAAGTTGTGATGAGTTATGATTGTGCCACTGCACTTCAGTTTGAGTGATGAGTGAGATTCCATCTCTTAAAAAAAAAAAAAAAAAAAAAGAGGCCGGCATGGTGGCTCAGACTGTAATCCCAGCATTTTGGGAGACTGAGGTGAGAGGATTGCCTGAGCCTGGGGGGCAACTTGGTGAGACTTTGTCTCTACAATACATCAGAAAATAAACTGGGTGTGGTAGCACGTGCCTATAGTTCCAGTTATTTGGAAGGCTGAGGTGGAAGGATCACCTAAGCTCATGAGGTAGAGGCTGTGGTGGCTGTGAGCATGCCACTGTACTCTGGCCTGGGCGACAGAGTGAGACTCCAACTCAACAATAAAAATAATAAAAGAAAAGAAAAACGGAAAAAGTATGCAGCAGAAAGTGGAAACAGACGTCCCAGAATGACTGATGAGGTCCTTTCTTCTACTTGCAATATACAAAGTAAATATGGTGCCTTGAATGCCTGATGATCTTCAATGCTCATCCTCCTTTTAAACACGTGGGTAAACCACTTCATAACAATAAATCCCTTCACAAAGAGAATTCAGTTCTTTTACTCCTGTCAAGATTTTGTCAACTTAACGAGAGGCATGCTCATAAACCACTTACCATATAGTTAACTGAGTTTGTCAAGGAGAGGGAAGCAGGGTGGTGGTGAGTTGAAGCCACTGCTCTCCCAGCTTCCAACCAATGATTGAGAAAGTCTGTGGGATCCTGTAGGTGTCGTTAAAATAACTGGATCATAAGAGAAATTTGTTACACAATAGAGACTGCCTGCTTTGAAAATTCTTTTGGTTTTAGCTTTTTATCTATTCATAGGAGACACTTGTCCTAACACACCAATCATTTTGTTTGCCATTTTCTGAGACATGTTTTACTTTCATACATATTTGATCAACTTGGTTTCCCTTGGCTTCAAAAAATTGAGTGTGAGCTAACTTTTGTTTACTTTTTTAGATTTTATGTTTTTTAAGTTTTAATTTCTAATATGAGGATTATTTGACAATCATAAGAGAAGGGAAAAGTTTCAATATTAATTAACCAAAATCAATTTGAAAAAATGCAGCCACATTTGGGCCTCATATGTTAAGGTGCATCATTCAAATTCACAGAATTATAAGAACAGTCAGGGGTTGCAACATCACATTAATTTCACTTCACTTTGCTCAATAAGTAGAGAAATCCTTTGGACGCAGTCTTACACCTTCACAGAATTATAGTTCTATCTCTGGAGAAATTGAAGACTGCCTTGAGAAGAAGTACAAGGTACGCTGTGGCAGGTTAGGTCCCCCTAGGCAGCAGACTCTGAGACAGACTAGCATGCAAGAAGCTTACTAGGGAGAACTTTTGCAATTGACAACTGTGAAAAGCTTAGGAAAGACCAGGACCAGGTAGAGGAAGAAGTAAAGTCATTATGAAATCTCAAGGGAACTCAAATTATTTTACAAAGAAGATGGCTGCACACAAATGTTTATTGCAGCTCTCTTCACAATAGCAAAAACATAGAACCAACCATGTTGCCCATCAAAGCTGGACTGGATTAAAAAAAACGTGATACATATACACAATGGAATATTATGCAGCTATAAAGAATGACAAATATATGGACCTTGTAGCAACCTGGATGGATTTGGAGTCGATCATACTCAGTGATTTATCACAGAAACAAAGAACAGCGTTCCATATGTTCTCACTCATAAGAGGACCTTGAACAATTATAATGCTATAAGAAAGCGATTGGCAGTAATGGGAAACTGTTAGGGGAGTGGAATTGGCAGTTGAGGGAAACTGCTAGGGCAGGTAGGGGCATACCGCATTAACAGGGGTACCTGCATGATCAATGATTGTATACCTAACCCTGAATTGTATCCCACATCTTTACATTAAAAATAAAAAATTAAAAAAAAAATATCTCAGGGGAAACCTACCCTGAACCTTCAGCCCATTCAAAAGATAACACAGCTGGACACAGCTGATCTGAGCTGAAGCAAGGTGTTCAAGCCCTTCCATCCCTATCTCTGTCAGTCATAAGGAAGGGGTGCCATGGGGAAAAGGGCAGAACCATAGCAAAATACCCTAACATCAGCCTGGGCAACACCCAAGGGAGCTGTCAGCAGAGACTCTCTTCCAGGAGCACCAAAGCACTTCCAAAAATGCCAGCGATACAGCAAAGATTTCTTTCTTACACGATGCCCCCCAATTTGGGATCCCTGTTGGCGCCTGTCCATCCTAGTGGACAGTGCTCTAAACTTTTCCATTTCTCCTTTTTCTATCCACATTCAAATGTCTTTTATCCCATCCTCTCCTGGCTATTGTTGTATTTAAATAAACCACATAGTCCCATAATGGTTAGTGAACACTTTACTTCTCAAAAGCCTAGGTACAAATTTTGGTAATTATGCCAAATCATAGGAATGAAGATAATGGTGGACTTTTCAAAAATAGTGGAGGATGGTAGAGTGAAGCATAAGGACAACAGAGAATTTAAGCTACCTTTAAATGACACCATTATATGAGAACATATAGTTAATCTGTGGTCACTACTAGTGGGAGATTACAATGTGAAAAATTGGCAAAGGTGTGTGCTTTATCAGCGGTTTCAGAAACATCCACAGAAGCTCCAAAGGAGACTATTATGATTCAAATCTTACTTTAAAAGTGATAGCTTAGGTATGGCAGGAATGCTGAATCCACACTCAGTGATATCACTCCTGGTTGAGAGATGGCAACCCTCTTTCTGAGTATCCCATGGAAGGGCATAGTGTGGGATGTTAGCTCTCATTCAAGGAGCATGGAAAAGTACTTAGTTCTGTCAGGATTGGTAGAGAAGGTAAATAAAGAACATTGAATGGCGTTAACACGACTGCTATATGCTAGGCACTGTGAGGTAACTTTAAATGAATTCTCACACTAACACGATGGCAGATGTTTTTATTATACCTTTTAAAAAATATGAAACCAAACATAAACGAGGTGAAGTTATTTGGCTAGGGAGTACAGCTGGTGAGTGAATGAGTCAGTATTTGAACTCCAAAGCCAATGCTATTCCTACCACATCATATGCCGTGGTGATTCTTAAATAACTTTTAATTGCAGAAGTTCAACTTACTCATACATGGAGGGTTAATGTTTCAAACTACTTGTTAATACTTTTAATAACTTCTTGGTATAGATGTAATTTTTTTTCATAGTCTCTAAATTAGACCTTATTAGTTAAACTTGTACTCATGCCAGAAGGGGTTTTTATGTTTAAAATGTGCTTATACTATCTCCATGAAACACCTTGGCTCTTTTTTGCTAACAATGTACAGAACACCACTAGTTACTTGTCCACACTTTGATCACTGTTTGTAAGACATACTTTCGTGTTTTTAAAAATTTTATCTTTGTTTTGTTTTGCCTAGTAATTTCTTTGTACATCTTATTTATGTCTTTTTCTCTTTTCCTCATTTATTTTTCAGATTACGCTGACTTTTAAAAGCAGATTTACTTTGTAGTAATGCTTTTAATACTGATAGCTATATATATATATTGAAATAAATTATTTCAAAAGCATGTCTGATCAAAATTTTGAATTTTTCTCACTATGGAAAAATTTAGTGCAGATTAATGGTTTTTTTTCCCCTCCTAAGTGAATACACCTTTGATTTTCTCGCATTAAAGCAGTGTTAGTGATGTTTCTAAACTGCCAGGTAGAATTTTAGATTGCAATAAAAATACAATTTAATACTTTTATCATATTTACTTTGATACTTTTCTTTTACAATGCTATTTTAGTCCCTTATAGAGGTAGCATAATATTTAACTAACTTTAAAAACTAATTATTTTACTAACTTGCCTACACTTTATTAAATTCCCTTTACAGAATAATGAACTTTAAAAATATTTATAACAGAGTTAATGAATGAGAAATGTAAATAACAGCCTGTAAAAAAATAGATAATGATACCTCAATTTGAGTCCCAAAGATAACTTTTCAATTATACAATTGCAAGACATCAATTTAAAGTATCCATCATTAGACTATTATAAATTATTGTAAATCTGCATTACATAAACATCTTAATAAAACATTTCAATATTACATTCAGGTGTATGATGTGAACAAATGAAACTGTATTCCCTGGCAGGTATTTTTAGGAAAACACTTTAAAGGCTAAATATTTGGAAATTATCATCTCATTGTTATCTGCTAAACAGTGGTTTTATAAATTGTTGAAGGTCCTGGAAAGAATAATTTTCTAATTATTCTAAAAACTTGTCTTTTAATTTCTTTAGACCATAATTGTGCATTTTTCCAAGGTTCAGAGAAAAGTGGCAGAGTCTGTTCAAAATCTGTTCTATTTTGTCAAAAATAAACGGCAATTATCATTTATTATTTTCCCGGATGTTCTCATAATTCCTTTCCTGTTGAATATTAGAGTTTTGTAGCTTTTATATAAATGAGGGTCATTATGTAAAATTATTTAAAAATAAAAGACGTTTGATATTTTAATTTTTTCTATACAATTTTTACTGTAAAGGAATCCATCTTTGATAATTTTTACTGAAATAAAAGTATTTTATAACTGTTTCTACTTAGTAATATAATTTGCATTTCCCTGTTTTGAGGGAGAGGTGATCGAATTAATGAGTTTTGTTTTCACTTGCTTCTCTTTCAATTCATTTGTAATTTTTCAGCCATAATGAATTTCAATAAATGCCAGTCACTGAACTGAAGACTTGACATAAATTATCTCACTGAAGCCTCATTAGCATTAGTACCTCATTTCACATGATAAAACTGAGACTCAGGAACATTAAACGATAGCACATTAATCCAAAGTCTCAATTCTTTGTGATTCTGTAACTCCTGTTTTTTAATGATTATGCAGATTGCATCCCAAAGATATTGAGTTTAAGGTTATTAAAACTAGTGGGCCTGGACACAGTGGCTCACACCTGTAATCCCAGCATTTTGGGAGGTGGAGACAAGAGAATTGCCTGAGTCCAGGAGTTCAAGACCAGCCTGGACAACTTGGCGAGACCTTGTCTCTACAATAAGTCAAAAATTAGCCGGGCGTGGTAGTGCATGCCTATAGTTCCGGCTACTTGGAAGGCTGAGGAAGTAGGATCACCGGAGCCCAGCAGGTCGAGATCGGGGTGGCTTTGAGTGTGCCACTGCACTCCAGTCTGGGTGACAGAGTAAGACTCCAACTCAAAAAAAAAAAAAAGAAAAGACAAAAATTAGCCTGGCATGGTGCGCGCCAGTGGTTCCAGCTACTTGGAAGGTCAAGGCAGAAGGATTGCCTGAGCCCAGCTGGTCAAGGCTGCAGTGGCTGTAAGCATGCCACTGAACTCCAGCCTGGGTGACAGAGTGAGACTCCTACTCAAAAACAAAACAAAGCAAAAAACAAAACTAATGAGAAACATCAATCGTTATAATAAAGTCGATGAAACTGTGTGTTTGAATATTTGCTGTATTTATCCCATGCATATCTTCTTGGGTATAAATCAGTCCAATTAACTAAAATTGGACTGAATAGAAAACTAACAAGGATAAAACAAAGTCCAAAAGAACTTGGGAGTGCAATTAAACTCCTATGCTTCCAAGAAACAAACCAGAGAGATCAATGGTCTTACCCAAGGCCCAATGGAGAAGTGAGCTATGTAGCCCAACTAGTACACTAATTCATATATTTTCAGAAAATAGCTTATATTTGTTGAACTCTTTGTATGTGTCAGACTCTGTGCAGTATTATAATTGTTGAGATGGGTACTCCGTATGCAGGTGAGAAAACTGAAGCATAAACATGCCTGAGGCTAAGGTTAGTATGAGTTAGAACAGGACTGTGAATTTAGCTTTACAAAACTTTGAACTCAGAATTGAAAGCATCCATCTTATTTATCTTATTTGCATGATATATCTTTTCATCCAATAGGCTGCTGTCCTGTGGCTACTGCTGCTCTCTATCAGATATGATTGAGATATGATTGGCCTTCATTACAAAGCAATTCAATTCCTGTTTCCTCCTTACTCCAGATACACTAGTGAGACATACTGTTTTCCAACTTATAAGAGTCAATATATAAATTATTTAACAATAAAAAGACCTGGAGCCAACCAATCAAAACAGACATTGGTCCAAAGACTGGCTGTAGAGCAATCTCTAGTTCTGCTTGCCAAATAACTGCCCTGAAACCAATTAAATCATGCAGTCAAGGACTAGGAAAGTATACTTTCTTCCAGCATCAAAATATCTGATTTTCTGCATTTGTTGAGCAGGAAAGACAAAAAGAGAAAGGAAAAGAATGCTAATTATACTACAGTGAGTGAGGTGTTTTGAGACTATTTTAACTACCACACGCAGAACATGTACAGAAAGAAAAAAACAAAAAACCAGCATGACACAACTGAAGAAGATGCATGCCTGTTAATAATAACCAGATTACAAAATTAAGAATGGTATTGATTGAAAGTAACTGCATGGCAAGTGGTATATCACTGCTTCTGCATTAAAACCTTCTTCCACTTGTGTGCTAATATTCCCACTATCTGCAAACCAAATATGGATTTAGATGCCATCGTTGGTGTCTGAGTCAGATGAAATAAAATGGTGTCATTTATAATTATAGATTTTTGAAATACATTTATTACTTTGATTTTTCTTTAACAGTTTGATTTCCAGTGTCTTCTGAACACTCATTCCTGGGGCCCCTTTGATACACATATTTCCTGGATTAATTTTCAGGAAAAACTACACCTATATGTGCTTTGTAGACCAGAGAGGATATATGCTACATTACAAAGAAGTTTGTTCTCTTCTCTTCAACAGTGCTGTTCAATGGTCCCACTCACCATGATCAAAAGGCCTGCTATGGTTCTGTGTTATCCTATGACACTTCACTTTCCCCAACTTTTCTTCCAAAATAGAAACTCCCAGTCAGACTTGTATTGATAATAGCTGTGCATAGTTGTATGAAATTTTGGATGCTAATTATGTTTAGATAGATCACAGCTGGATGCAGTGCCCAAGCCTATAATCCCTGTGCTCCAGGAGGCTGTGGTGGGAGGATGGCTTGAGACCAGGAGTTTGGTATCAGCCTAGGCAACATAGTGAGACCCTCTCTATACAAAATGAAGCAACTAGCCAGGTGTAGTGGCATGTAATCCCAGCTACTCAAGAGGCTGAGGCAGGAGGATTGCTTGAGTTTAGTAGCTCAAGGTTACAGGGAGATGCAATTGTATCACTGCACTCAGCCTGGGCAACAGAGCGAGACTCTCTCTGTCTCTTAAAAAAATACACACACACACACACACACACACACACACACACACACACACATATATACATACACATATATATTTAACCCTTATGTATATGTGTTTGGTTTTCATAGTAAGTCAGCATTTGTCAACATGTGCTTATGAATTAGGTTTGCATGAAAAATACACAGTGCTTAGTGTCACTGATTTAGTGACACCCAAATATTGTGTCAACTACTATACATGCCTTTAATTCTGACAACTGTCACATGTGTTACACATCATTGTAATCATTCCCATTAAAAAAAATAAATTGTTGACAATAAAGTGTAAGTTATTGGCAAAGCCAATTGGGAGGTCTGTAGTTGAGGTAGTTTTCCAAAATAAGTCAGCTTGCTTTTGAGTCTGAGTTCTCAATAATCTCCACTTCTTATTTATGGGCACAACATTTCTAGGAGGGACTATTTATTGTCATGGCAATAACCAAGAAAACAGAATGTGAACCTCTAAATAAATATACTGCATTTTTAAATACAGGAGATAACGTTGAATAATGACGGTCTCTTTTGATTTTGCTGATGGAAATGAAAAAAAAAAACTCGCTTTTTTCCTGTGAAAAATTCATTTGGACTGGTAAACTGTCAAAATGTTTGACTTAGTGTCTACCTGCGCTTTGTGGACTTTTCATGATGATGACATTTTATGGCAAGGTGATTTTTTTAAGATATCTCTTTTCTGCAAGCTGGGTCAGAGTTTTGAGGTTGTCTACAACATACAAAATGGACGTTCTTCAAATCATTCTAATAGTCCTCTCAACACCCTGTGAAAGAAGACATACCCTGATTCTGTCTAAAGCTTTCAAATCAGAGAAATCCATTGCCACCAAATGGTTATGAAAACAAAATTTCTGTAAAGTAATAATGAGTAACTAAAAGTTTTTTGTTTTTTTAAATACGTTTGTTCATATTTGTAAAATGCATACTTTGGTGTTTGAGCTAGGTTAAGTCTGAGTAATTCAGATTTCCACAGCTCTTTCTAAAGATTTTGTTTTGAAGCCATCCAGCCATAAAAGATATAGAGCCTCTTCTCCCAGCTGGGCACCTACCAGGAGATGGACACCATGCTCAGCACTGGACAAGGTACAACAATTGATAAATTGCATTATTTATCTTCAGGGGTCCCAGATTATAGGCATGAAACAAATGCACAAAAAAATTGCAAAAAAATTGGGCATGGTGGCTCAAGCCTTTAATCCCAGTGATTTGGGAGGCTGAGGTGGGTGGATCATTTGAGGACAGAGGTTAGAGATTAGCCTGAGCAACACAGCAAGACCTTCATCTCTAAAAAAATCAGCACACCTGGGGTCCCATCTACCTAGGAGGCCGAGGTGGGAGGATTGCTTGAGCAAAGGAGTTTGAGGCTGCAGTGAACTATGATCATGCCACTGTACTCCATCCTGGACAACAGAGCGAGACTCGGACTCAAAAAAATAAAAAATGCAGTATGTAGGTGATAAAAATAAAATTTTGTTTTGTTTTTGAGTTGGAGTCTCACTCGGTCGCCCAGACTGGAGTGCAGTGGCCGCTCCCTGCCACCGCAGCCTCGACCTGCTGGGCTCCGGCGATCCTTCCGCCTCAGCCTTCCAAGTAGCCGGAACTACAGGCATGCACTACCACGCCCGGCTGATTTTTTGATTTATTGTAGAGATGAGGTCTCGCTGCCCAGGCGGGTCTCGAACCCGCGGTCTCAGGCAATCCACTCACCTCAGCCTCCCAAAGGCGCGGGATTACAGGCTGAGCCACCAAGCCCTGCTAAATAAAAGTATTTTAAAGTTATATTAGCTGCACAGAGGGGTCAGATAATTGACAGGTGTGAATCAAGCAACTTTCCAAGGGGGACGATTTGACTTTCATCTTAAAGGATTAACATGTCACCTGGCAAAGGAGAATGTCATAGGATGAAATACTTTGAGCAAAAGCACAGCAGTAGGAAGGAGCTTGAGACCCCTGGGAGATTATCTGGAAACATTTTGCTTGTTCATGTTAAATATGTGTCTATCTAAAATACACAATGAAGACTGGAAGCAATCCTGGGAAGGAATTCCAGGGAGCAACATGTGGTATGAGGTATGTGTCACATAAGGAGTTTGAATTCTCTCTTACAAGGAATAGTAATAGATTGTTTGAAAGCAAGACTGTCATCTTCAAGCATTCTTTATGGCTTATCCTTTGTCTGTGATGTGTTGGAAAGGCTGAAGCAGGGAAAAACTAAAGAAAGGGTCTTAACCACATCAGAGTCAAACAACTGATTGATGAAAACACAAGTGAGAGGCCGTTGCTCGTGCTGTAGCCCGCAGGATCTGTGGGTGATTATTTGAATGTGGGGGTGTGAGTGCTCAAGCAAAGGGGCAGGAATGGCTGAGGCCAGGTGCTGAATCTAGCAGCTTCCAGGAAAGATTGTTGATGATATGGAGTTTAACTTCCCCAGAAAAGAGTTTTATTCAGCACAAATATTTCCTACTACCAGGCCTCAGTCAATAATTTGCTGAATGAAAACAAAACTAAACCAGCAAAGACCCCTACTGTCCAAATGAGTGAGTTAACAGACTCTTTGAACCAGCAAAGTTTAATATTTGATTAGGCAAAAATTGACCCAACATGGAGGTTTACTGAGATGATAAGAATGCCCCTAAGGATATACGTATGAGGATTTTTATCTAGTTTAGACTTTATACCAAGAAAGTTGACAAATGGGAACATCAGTTGATGCGTGTGCTGAGATGACATCTGGTTTGGGGTACATCATTAAAAATACTGTATCCTTAACTTTCAGTATAACAGATGAAAATAAAGCTTATATAATATCCCCTAAAGCGCATATTCTTTACTTGTGCTATGAAGAAAAAAAAGAGCATAAATCCAGAAGCCAGTTTACTAATGCCCTAATAGATTCTGACATATGTGCATCTTCAGCAGGATCTACAAAATACTTAGAGCAACCTCTCAAGCATGAAACAAATTCATTACTAAAAATAACCCAACTTGAGTCCTTTTAATAGTTCTTTCAGCTCACCCTATGGGTACAGACATATCTTGATTCCATCTGAAACTTTCAAATCAGATAAGCGTGCAGTCATCATATAATCACAAAAACAGAATTTCTATAAAAAGTAGGAATGGACGGCCACGCACTTTAAAAGACACAGATATTCTGAGATTTTCAAAAATGTTCTCTTGATTTTTCATAAACAATAATATATGGATATAATGAGAAGTTATGATAGCGCCATCATAAAAAAAAAAACAAAAAACTTTTAATGTACTAAGAATTTGTCCTGAAGGCTAGTCAGTCCCAAGGCTATTCAATTTGTTAAGAGGCAGGAAAACAATTAAGTGTCTCTGGATTCATGCTTGGGGTTAATTCCTGACTCTGTCATTCACAGAATTTATAATTGTGGACCAATTAACATCTCTGGAAGCTAAGTTTTAAGATCTGAAAGGAGTATGTATCTTATTTTAAAAACAAAATGCAAACATGTGTGCCAAACATTTTGTACTTGATCTCACATACACACATATATAGGTGCTCAATAATTGTCAGATGTCATTGTTACTCTTTTAGATTGACTTCCATTCTTGTTCTTAGTGGAAATTTAAGAGATTACATGTGTTATTACCAAATAGAATTTCTACATTTTCAAACTACTTGATGTAAATTTGAAAATTTAATTCAAATTGAGTTTTAATTTTATTTATTTATTTTTGAGTTTTACCTTACGAATTAAAAACCAAGATCATGTAATATATGACAGATGTGCCATCAACCTTACCAACAGGTAGCTACTTCTCTTTTGTTACCTAAGATACCCTGCTACTCTAGTGAAAGAATGTAAAGTGAGTACCTAGGCTCTGAGACACTGGAATTAACTAGAAAACATACTTATTACCTGATCTGTGAGCTTCTTGTTGATTGGCAGGGACATATTTTTTATCTGAATCCCCAGGATACCCTAACATAGCACTGTAGAAAGTAGAAGAGGAGTAAATACATTGGATGAAGAGATTTCTCTTCAAGCACAAGTGGAGTAGCAGATATAGATATATGATTTGGCTAAAGCTGCGTTTTATTTTTCTGTGAGGTCTCTGATCTCAGCCTAGTTTCTGGAACAGAGGAAAAAGACCTTAACAAATTTATTTGAATGAATGGTATTTCTTGACTAAAGGTCTAGTCTCCATGGAATATGGTCTGTAACTCTTGGCAAAAGTAGCCCCAAATAGCAAGGATATTAATTCACATAACATCCCCCAAATGTAACATGAATCACCTGTTACCACTGTCTTTCATAGTTAATTTTCTGAAAGAGATTCTACAAATAAGTAATACTAGTTAACTGAAGTGTCATAGATTTATTTCCTGATTCAATCTCTGTCACATACATTAATAGTGAGATGGCCAAGAGGGGTTAGCAAAAGGAGTTCTGGCAAATCATATGAAACCCATCCAGAATTGAACTTCAGCATATGAATAGATACATTTTCATAAGTACCCACTGGAAGGAGGGGTGGATGAGCCATAAACAATTCTGACGTCAAAAAGTACCATGAGAATTCCTAAAGAAAATTGATATTTAAAACCGATACTGTATATTATTAAATAAGGAAAAATACTATTCCTGTTGGATATCTATATTATCCTATATCCTAAAAACATAGATTTCACAAATATAAAATTATATGCTCTGTGTACATGTGTATAGTTAAAAGATATTCGTAGGAACACACCATTTAGTTGTAAAAATGGAAAGCATGGGTATTTCATGTAAATCTATCACACACACACAAAATCAAGTGGTCTTAAAACAATTGTCTCCGTGGTAGTATATGAAGACCCTACTACCTTCTTTATTCCTGCCCTTCCACATCAAGAAGCAGCCTTCATTTCTCTTTTACAATAACAGCACGAGCATTGACTGTACCCCAATGAACTTACTCAGATAAACACAATGTGGTTTTCTTTTAAAATAAGCCTTTACTGAATATATCAACAAGGTACTGTATAGTGTAGAGTGAAGTTTTGTTGTTAACAAAGTGTGCGACAGACATGGTAGGTCTCAGAGGATGTGTGATGCAGAATCTTCCAGCCCCTTGTCAAAGAGAACACACTCAACACAAACCAGAAGCAAATCAACATATGGTTCAGACAGTAACAAATCGTCAGGATTACCGTTCTGTGAATATACACTAGTCCTGTGAAGGACACACAGTTGGTGATGCCTTCACCTTGCCTTAAAATGATTATAAATCTTACATCTCATGGACACCTCTTCCAATGCCCCCTTTGAGTATGTGTGGGTGCAAATGTATGCATGTTTTATACCGATTTAAAAATGCCTGTGGCAATGGCCTTGTTTTGTGCTCTTCTGGTGACTGTGCAACTAGAAAAACAAAAATGATAGCAAAAGAATCTGATTTGTTTTAACAACCATATTGTTCGTGTACAAAACTTTTTCCCACATTCAAGGAAAAGCATCTCTGTCAACAATTGCCTTTTGACCTTGCTGAAGAAATCAGAGAAGGATGTAAGCTATATATTCTTACCACAGATATTGTGATTAAAAAAGACCATCAGGCAAGGTTGGACAAAACCACTAACTAGAGTTTGTTTTGTGTAAGTATATTTTCCCCTTTGGGGCACTGTTTTCTGCTTTGCTTTCCCATGCAGCTGGGAAGGTAAGTCAAGAGCAAAATCACTATTCTTATCTTCTAAAGTAAAATGTCATATCTCCTTGTTATAGGTTAGAGGAAATGCTATAAACAAAGATGGCAATGGAAATTAGCCACGTCACTGTTCAAAAGGTGCAACAGCCTTGGCAGCTGAGGTCTGCCAAACAATTGATGCTTCTTTTCCTTGTGGACTACAATATTGCCTGGTGTTTTGAATGGATGCTTTGTTCACAACATGAAGAGCTTGTCCTCCCCAGTGGGGAAAGAAGTTCTGATTTGTGTGAAGTGACTAAGACCATGATGATCCACGCTAAAAGGAAACGGAGCTATAATATTAGCTACTTCATTAGTACGTTTTTTTCAGACTGGTCACATTATGCTTTTTGTTTTAACCTCAGGGAAGATGACTAATATATTTTCAACAAACATCCAGATAATTAGAAATTGCATTATTTCTCACAGGGGAGGATGCTTTCCACTTGTGACACAAGGAAAATAGGCAGGAGGACATAATCTTGTCTGTCAGCCTGGCAATGTCCTGGGCAATGGATTACTAATGCATCTGACAGTGTTTAAGGGAAGCCCAGGGTCTCTCCATGATCAATCACAACTCCCCAAATAACCAGGTATTAACAACTACCTTGGGTAAAATCTGTGTGATTACAACTATGCCTTTTCCTTTTGGAATGCTCTCCATACAGGGACAGTTACCAAGCTCTGAAAGTAGGTGGTCAAATATTATCTGAAATCGTCTCATTTGTTCAGACAGCATTAAGCTCTTTATAAATCAGTGAGAATAATTTGTCCCCATGTTCTTGGCTTGTGCCTTCAACCTTGACTCTTGACTCATCATCTCAAAACACATAATAAGCATAGCAAGAGAGGCCCAAATGTCCACAAAGTGGATATATCTGCAAAATACATTCCGTGATTGAAAATGCCAATCAAAAAATAAATTGCCTAGGGTTGGTTGTTCAACAGTTTCCATAAGACATGTTAGACATCACCAATTCCTTGTCTATGGCCGTACCACCCTGAACATGCCTGATCTCATCCTATTTTGGAAACTAAGTAGGGTTGGACCTGGTTAGTGCTTGGATGAGAGACATCACCGATTCCATGAAGTGCTTTCTCTCCTGGTGAAGGTGCGGGCTGAAGTATGTTATAACAAAGGGGAGACTGATTTTCATTTTAGCAGTCTTTGTCATGTTGTACACAAAATCAAAATAAAGATTGTAACTAGTTTCTATCTCGTCTTGATCACCTTCTAGCAGAGGCACCCTTTCAGACCATTCTAATCGTGTCCCATGACTGGGTCTCCATTGTACAACATAAGCCCCCCAAAATTCTGTGAATCCCATAAGATATAGTAGGAACTTCTCCATCCTTGTTCTTTCTGACCCAAGCAAAGAAGTTTCAGTAACCAAAGGACCTGCTAGGGGGTTAAACACAAAATACAAATAAATGAGAATTATTATTTTGTGGATAACAGAAATAAAAGTCCTCAAAAGTCAATGTACCATCATTTGACCACACAGTTTTATCTACACGGCCAAGGGGAAGAGGACAGCAGAAGGGAATTATCCAGCTAAAGTACACAGAACCCCATATCATAGTCTTGATTTTAGATGGTTTTCTGCTGCACTGGTCACCATTCCAGATTGTCTTTTCCCTTCACTGTGTGGAGCTAGCTTTATAAAAACAACAGCCAAAACCCTCTAGCTAATAGACTAACATGGAAACGATTCATTTTAGAATTACTTTAAATTAATTTGTAGCTAAGTTCAGCTCTATTGACTGCACAGTTTCAATTCTTGTCTACAACATTATAGCTTCAGTTACATTTTCTGCTTAATCTGAGGGACAAGGGAGATTAAAACATATAAGTTGGTGTATATTATTAAAGAAAATAAAGCTCTTACTATAAAGAAAAAGTTGCATAGCATTTTATACCTAAACTTTTACAGAGAAGACACATCACAGTTTTATTTTGCTTAAAGAGTGAAAGAGAGTGACAGTAAGATGATTGTGACATTCATGTCATGGTCCCTAATATAATGGCCATGGGTACAGGAAATATGCAGCACATGATGAAATGTCTAAATCTGATCTTTGAAAGAATTTTCCAAGAGTAGTTTTAGATAATGTATATGATCTATAGCCCTTCTCTATCTAAGGGATGGCAAGGGTTAGAGTAAATTATATGTGTTTTCTGAAGATGGATGTTGCTTCAGAAAGACCTAGAATAAAGCACGGACATCCCTCTCATCTCTATGCCCTCTGCTCTATGCCCTGCTCTGCTAGCATTAGGAGAATAAGCCTTCACCCACTGACTTGTTCATTTTTCTTCGGTTGTCTTGCTAATATAAGATTGATTATCCCTCCACAATCCCCAAAGTAGAGGCACATCCACAATTGAAAAGGAACAAATGAAATTTCAAAAGTGGAACAGGATCAAAGTCAGTCCAAGGATGAAATCTGGTATTGCTGTTTAAAAACTTCATTATTTTGGCCAGTTTTGATGTGTCTTTAAGAATTATTAGCAGTGGAAATTAGTATGCATTTAAAAAGGTAGAGGTACATCTAGATATTTTGTGCAGCCAAGACTGGGATCCATCATTTCACTTGAAATACTGAGCAGAGGGAGGAAAAGTAAAGGTGGCATAAACAACTAATTATGAAAATATATGGGAGATGATTGGAAGACAGGAATTTGTGAGGGGATAAAGGTATTAATTCAAGCTATTTCAACATGATACTAACAAAATCAGTTGACATAGTATAACAGAACCACTGATCAGTCATTTTTGTCTAAGGAGTATCAATAATTTTAAAATAAGTCATGGTTGTATTTTCCAAACATTAATCCCTTGTTGGTCTAAATATCATGTTGACATAGCCTCAGTGAATCTACCGAAATAATTCTCATTATCAAAAATAATTCCATTCAATATAATTCTTCCCTTTATTTTATTAGCCTCTTCTAAAAAAAGTATTCTAGAATATATCTCTGTTGAATGTGATTCAACCTGACATACAATTTGAACAGTAACACTTTTAAAGGGAGTTTTCTTGCTACGACATCAGACCGGTCCCTGAAGATGACTGAAATCAGACTCAAGTCTCTAACTCTGTTATCACGTAGGGCGAGGGAAGCATGAAGAGGGATTTCTTAAGTTCCCAGTCAGAAAGTCAACCCCTGGGTTTTCAGGTCTTTTCAAATCTCATCTCAATTTCCTTGATTCTGTCAGCCTGGGTTAACTTATCTCACGGGAACTGGCTTCCTCTTGATGCTGTCAGCATTTCTTGCACAGGGTCAAATCAGGGTAACAACCTCCACTCTTATATGATAAATTTTTTTACTTGTCTTCCTGACCAGGAGGTATAGAAATAGCATGAAAATATCTGGGCCATTTCTCTTTGTACTCACATTATTCATCTTACCCTGATGAATCCATTTTAATCTGCCCTTTCATCTGACCACCAGGAATTTATTGTGGCAGCTTCCACAGCAAAGTGGTTGGTGTGCATCTTAAGGAAGAATCACTCGTTCTTTTGCCTTGGCGTTGGGTTCTCATTGTACAACCCTGTACAGTACTTCAGCAACTATTTTTTTCAGATTTAAAAAGCAAAGAGTTACAAAACTGTTTGTAATTAACTTGAAATAGAAAAGATAGCACTTTTTTTAAATCCCATTATATAGTACACCGTATAAATTACAGAGTATTCAAATGCACAAATGCATCTGTGTAACATTTATCAAATGTAATTTGTGTGTCTTTATGTGCACACACGTGTGTGTTCCCGAGAGTCTTATCATCTGTCTTGTGACACTGGGCCTCTGGCTGTCACGTATGGCAGTGCTCCAGGTCTGGCACGCTGCTGTTGCAATATCGCATGTTGTTGGGGATATGGCAGTCTGTGTAATTAATGCCCCCATTTGGGGTGTAAATGGGTTGCAGTCTGAAATCTCCTTTAAGGAGCTGATCGTTATTTAAGGAGACGATCTGAAAACTGGTTTCTGTCATCTCCAGGATGGAGTTGTCCTTCTTGGTGCCTGCCTCGCAATAGTCATCTTTCCGCCGGCCCCGGTTGTATTTCCACTTCTGAGAAGTGTAGCGCCCCTTTTTGTGCATGTGCCAGCAAAAGATGCTGAGCAGGACCACGAGCACAAATATCACTGCTCCCCCAATCAAGCCGGCCAGCAGAAAAGGGGAGCCCATGCTGTGGGAAGTTGTCTGCTCATGGCTGGAAGCTGTGTTGCTGCCGTTGTTCAGATAGGAGGCATGAGTGGTGGCCTCGGAACAAATGGTATCTTCCACTGCACGGTAGTTAAAAGCATCCAGTGGCACCAAACAAATCCGATAGGTGGACCTGGGCTCTAGATTTACCAGGCTCAAGTGCTGCTTCTCACCACTGACGATGCGCTCCTGAACGATGCCCCCTACTAAACTATGGCCCATTTTCACCCAGGTGAGTTTGTATGCCATCACGGTGAAGAGCGACAGCCAGCTGACTTGAATGGAAGTATCATTCACAAAATGGATAGAGAGCTGGATCCGCTCAGAAATGGGTGGGGTCACCCTTTCTCTGCCATCCCAGTCAGGAATTGTGGGAAGTTTCGATGTGGTAGGAGTTGGAGGTGTGTAGCTTTTGCTAGGGATTGGAACTGAGAGAGTGGGAGGCTGGGTGGTTGGGGAGGCTGTACTTGGGGCTGGGGTGAAGACAGGCAGGCCGGGGGTCATGGTGGGACATGACAAAAGATTCATATTCAACTCCCTGACGGCCATCCCCCGGACTTGTTCAGGACCTTGGCACATGAAACCACGCACGTTGAGAGATGAAGGGATATATTTGAGCCATTCCGTGACCCATTTGATACTGCAATCACAAAACCAAGGGTTATTCCGAGCCGTGAGCTGCTTCAGGTTTGAGAGATTATCAAAGACCCCTTGAGTCAGCATTCGCAGTTGGTTGTTGGAGATATCCAGCCTTTCCAGCTTACGGAGGTTTGAGAAGGCTGTCAAAGGGATGTGGTTTATCTGGTTGTCCTGCAAATAGAGCCTGATCAGATGTGTACCTGGGAGGTCAGGAGGGGGGTGGGAGAGTGAATTACGTACGATGGAAAATTCCTTGAGCTTGGTGAGATGGCTGAAGGTGCCCTCGGCAATGCCCTTGTTGGTCAGGAGGTTCCCGTCCACAATCAAACGCTCCAAGCTCGTGAGATTCTGGAAGGCCATGTCTGATATGACAGCAATTCGGTTCTCATCCACTCTCAGCTCTTGCAAATCCACAGGAAGCCCAACAGGTACACTGCTTAGA
Organism: Cephalopachus bancanus; assembly: GCA_027257055.1. Lineage (NCBI taxonomy): Eukaryota > Metazoa > Chordata > Mammalia > Primates > Tarsiidae > Cephalopachus > Cephalopachus bancanus. The sequence continues at coordinate 10,325,775 of JAPVLO010000017.1, forward strand.
TGATTCTTAGACAGAAACAACAATTTGAGGCTAACAGCCTCGCGGAAGGCCCCGTCTTCCACCCCCACTGTGGAGATAGAGTTGTCATCCAGGTGTAGCTCTTCAAGCTTCAAGAGCTGGGCAAGAGCAGCCCGTGAAATGGTCTGAATATTGTTTTCCTGCAAATGAAGAACTCTGACATTCTTGGGAAGGTTCATGGGGAATTCGTCCAGTTGGTTGCCATACAGGTAGACTGTGTGCACCGACTGTACATTGTGCAGTTCTGCAGGAAATCCAGCATTATTAATTTGGTTGTTGTGGAGGTAGAGTACGGTTACGCCCTCCGGGATCCCAAGAGGCACTGAGGTCAAGCTACGCTCATTACAGTAGACAAAGTTCCTGTCGCAGCGGCACACACTAGGGCAGGCCAGGAGTTTGGAGACCTGTGAGTAGAGCCCCAGGGAAATTATAAGCCAAAACTTCAGGAAAAAAGCCCCATGGCTGGGCCACCTTGTGGTTTGTAGGCCCATTTCTGAAGTACAGAAATAAAATCCAATGTGGTTAGGAAAAGAAAAAGAACAAAACAAGACAGCAAAATCAAAACAACTGGACAGGGTTCTGTCCAAGTCCAGAACTCCAGCTACAGGGAAAGTCCGGAGACTATATGGTAAAATAATCTTCCTGCTATCTCTGGTCTTATCAGCCTGTGTTGCACTCTTTGCTGTTGTCCTCCATGTGCAAAAAAATTCAATAGGGAGAATTTTCCACACAGGCAATGGGTGGTGCCAAGTGGCCAGTGGTGTCAACACAAGCCCAAGTGGGCAGGCAGAACTCCCGTCTTCTCTTGTAGGTCAGGCCAGCCTTGATTAGCCTACGAACTTTTTGGTTAAGTTCAATCTGCAATCTGTTGTAGGAAAGAAAAGAGGACATAGTTAAAGGTAGTAATGGAAGACGTGCCAAAATGACTATAAATCATCCAAAAATAATGCAGTTGGGACTAAATACAAAGAGGCAGGGGCTGCCGTTGTTACAGGGTATTTTATTTTATTTATTTATTTACTTATTTGAGTTGGAGTCTCGGTGGCACCATCACGGTTCACCATAGCCTCAGTCTCCTGAGCTCAGGAGATCCTTCCACCTCAGCTTCCTGAATAGTTGGCACTACAAGCATGCACCATCATGCCTAACTCATTTTTTAATTTTAATTTTTATAGAGAATAAGTCTTGTTATGTTGTCCAGTCTAGTCTCAAACTCCTGGGCTCAAGCAATTCTCCCACTTCAGCCTCTCAAAGTGCTGTGATTGCAGGCATGAGTCATGGCATCTGACCCCAGGGTAGTTTAAACCACAGTAATTTGTTGAAAAGGTATTCAAGAAATAAATGACTAAAAGACCACGGCCTGGTGCAGTGTCTCACAATTGTAATCCCAGCACTTTGAGAGGCAAGACTGAAGGATCACTTGATCTCAGAAGCTTGAGACCAGCTTGGGCAACACAGGGAGACTCTTCAGTCTAAAAAAAAAAAATTTTCTTTAAAAAAAAAAATCACATTCACATTATGAATTTTGCATCCCAATCAGTACCTTCTCTTAAGTATCTATTTGCATATCCAAATAAGTAACAGCAACAGGATCATTACTGAATCCACTGAATCAATTACTAATGGTCGCCTTCAGAGCTTACTGGTCACAGTCTTGTTTCAAGATGGAGATAGTGACTGAGCAACTAGTAAAATTTAAGAGAAACATGCAAAGCCCTATGTAGTTATACATTTTAAAAATGCAAATGGGGACTGATGAGATCATTTAAAAAGATGCATCCATATTAACACTAATCCAAATGTATTACATTTCCAAATACATTTACTATATATGATCTTTCAGATACTGTACTATTAAAAAGTTTTAGCTCAGCCGGGATCGGTGGCTCAGCCTGTAATCCCGCGCCTTTGGGAGACTGAGGTGAGTAGATTGCCTGAGCCTGCGGGTTCGAGACCCGCCTGGGCAACTTGGCGAGACCTCATCTCTACAATTAATCAAAAATTAGTCGAGTGTGGTAGTTACGCGCCTGTAGTTCCAGCTACTTGGAAGGCTGAGGTGGAAGGATCGCCGGAGCCCAACAGGTTGAGGCTGCGGTGGCCGGGAGCGGTCACTGCACTCCAGTCTGGGTGACAGAATGAGACTCCAACTCAAAAAAAAAAAAAAAAAGTTTTAGCTCTATAAGTTGCCATCACTTTTTAAAGTGTATTTTAAAACTCTGATACCAAAGCTTATTCATGCTTAATGGAGAATTTTGGAGAATATAATATAAGAATACAGTATAAAGATGATAAAGATTATTCATTATATTATCGCCCAGAGATAGCTAGTTAAATTAATTACTTTTGTTTGATACTTAATAAAACTGAAATCATTATTTACTTTTCTTTTAGGTACTGAGTGACAGGTCTTGACCACATCCTCATGCCATTAAAAAATTGTTTTTAAAAAAGATTCATACTTTTGATCTGACGCTGCAATGAAGTAGTATAAATGTAATGCAAAGAAGCACATATGAAGGCAGACAGAAGACTTCTTTTTAAATTCCCACTACTTGCCTCCCCACTACTGGTCTTCCTCCAAAATAGCTTTCACTGGAGTCACCAAGGCCATAACCAAGTTCCAGCCCATGACACATTTTCACTTATCCCGTCCTTCAGGACCTGCAGATCCAGATGAAACACATTGAGATCCCTTGAGGAGTTGCCAAGCTCCTGATAGGGGACAAATTATTTTTCAACAACTACCGCCTTCCTCCTTTCTGTGCTTTCCTGCTTTTATAGAAGGACTTTTAGCAAATTTTCAAATGATAGAAGATACAGTTGAAGAAGTCAAGGCAATTCACAGATAGTAATCATGCCTTCTTGCTCCAGAATGCATTCCATCTGTTTTTAGATTAGAGAGGTAAAGAAGTTAATTGAAAGGTGCCAGATTTGATTTCCCTACAAAATAAGCTAGCATGACAGAACACGGCAAGCTTCGAGTCTCTTAATTCTCACCAATACACAGAGATTTAAACAGCTTATATCTAAAAGCACAGAGGAACGATTTGAAATTGTTTCCTTAGCTATCTTTAGAAATATAATTTAAAAAGGAAAAAAAAAAAACACTGTAAATGTTATTTAAGTGTCAAGGATATTGTACATTTGTTCTACAGTTTAAAAAAATTGTAAATCATCTGAAAAATGCCTTTGATGACCAGAAATGGTAAAACTCATTTTTTATTGTTTAGAAACCTTAAAAGGTGGGAGAGATCTCTTTTGGGGTAAAAACAGAGATTTGATGCCTTATTAAAGATCAAGAATTGGATAATTTTTTTAAAAAACTTACAAATATATGTTTTGCCACTGAAAGAGAGTCATTCCCTCCAGAATAAATTTCTCTGTACACTTAAATAATTTATACAACTAAAGGTAGCATAGGAAAAAATGAGTTTAATTGGATCGGCTTGATGCTATCGGTAGCTCGGGCTTCAATCCATCTTAATGTTCCCTGATATCTTGCTATTAAGGTGTGGGCCTTAGTCTAGCAATGTGAACTTGACCTGGAAGTTGGTAGAAAAGTGAACTTCAGGTTCAGAATCTTCCTATTAGCGAGAGCTTCAAATGGACACATTACAATTTGGAAGGCACTGTCCCAAACACAGTGACATCTTATTTAGTCATTCATGTTTTAACTTACTAAGGGTAAAATAAATTCAAAAGCATATCACGTGATTCTTTTGAGAAGAGTAAAGGCATAAGGCATACTAATCACTTTTGTCCCTAGGAGATAGCCTCAAATGACATCTTATATGTAAATAACATCTTCCGGGTGGAACAGTGACTAGCAATGACTCTATATGTCACCTGGCCTCTGGGGAACATGATTATCTGGATGAAAAGCACTAATGTGTAGCAGGACCTTGAAGGGTTATTTGAAATCAGAGGAGCACACTTATTAAAACATTTAAGAATAAAAAACTGTCTGGTGCTATTAGTATTTACTTTTCAGAAGAAGTAGGAAAGTGAGACAAATGAATAGAATTGAGTATGTTTTTGAGAATTCCATTGGAATCTTCAAAGTGTGATAGAAACACACAGGGAAAGAACGTCCTAAGTGAGAAACAGCAGCACTAGGATATCCGAGTTCCTACATGGAAAGAATATGCTTCTTAATTGTCTCAACATGCCAATCTCCTAGGGTCCAAGAAACAAACCAAGACTTGAGTATGACAGAATTTACTTAGCATTCATCAGCCAACAGGCTCAAGGATGTTACCACTGGTAGTTAACCAAGTACTCATAGATGGACCTAGGAATTATGAATATGCATCCAAATAGTGAATTTTCCACTTGCCTGGGCTGAGTTGTCCATAAGGGGGGAAGAGGCCCCATCCGCCCAGCCTCTACCCCACGGGCTTGCTCTCTTGCAGGCGTGTTTTACTCATGAGTGGTTCTTTTATAATTATGTAAGAAGATGATGTGGTTCTGAAGAAAGCTCCTAATAAGATTATGCAGGGTGAACTGTCACTGCTTATACACCTTAATAGGAGAAAAGTCCCATCTAGTCCACAATCTGTTGATCGACTATGACAAGTTCAATTTTGAATGAAAACAAACTCTCAGAGCTTACTTTGAGCTTCCTGGGAATCCCACAAAATAGCAGCATATAGCAGATTTGTTCTGATCCTTGGATCAACAATAGTCTGTGCATACTGGTCTATATACAGTATCTTTGTTCAAATTAGGACAAGTGTAAAATGACAAACACCAAGGCGATAATGACTTTTTAAAGTTTAAATGTTCTCTGTATTTTCTGCTGTGGTTCCTACTGAACAATGAAAGCAGATAGCCATTTAGACTTTAAGGTGGAGACTATATTGATAAACAAAGCAAGATTGTGGAATGGTCAAAAGCTCATCCTACTTCTACCACTGTGTACCATCAAGATCTTGAATATATATTTAACATTTCAAGTCTTGGTCTCATCTGAAAAATGATAATAATAGTTCCTAACTCACAGCACGCTTGAGAGAATTAAATAGTATTTGTGAATATTATGGCTTAGGCATGTCAGAACACAGAAAGAACATAATAACAAATATAAAATATTCTTTTTTTTTTTTTTTTTTTTTGAGTTGGAGTCTCACTCTGTCGCCCAGATTAGAGAGCAGTGGCCGCTCTCGGCCACATCAGCCTCGCCTGCTGGGCTCCAGCGATCCTTCCGTCTCAGCCTTCCAAGTAGCCAGAATTACAGGCGTGCACTACCACGCCCAGCTGATTTTTTGATTTATTGTAGAGATGAGGTCTCGCTGCCCAGGTGGGTCTCGAACCTGCGGACTCAGGCAATCCACTCACCTCAGCCTCCCAAAGGCACGGGATTACAGGCTGAGCCACCGAGCCTGGCTTAAAATATTATTCTTGATGTAATTATTATTAATGATGTCCAAAGAGGTGAACTCCAATATGTGGAACAAAATAAAAAAGCTTTGACCTGACAAGTTCTAGGCACTTTCACCTACCCCAGCTGTCAACTTTGACACTATTGACATTTTGTGCCAAATAATTATTTCTTGCGGGGCTTGTGTGCATCCAGAAATGATTCCAGATGCTGCCATACATATGTCCTCTGGAGTGAAAAAAATCACCCCAGAAACACTGACCTACACTTTCTTACCAAGTGCCTTAGAAGATAGGCGTGATTGCTATAATTTTCTAGAGGAAATTGAAGATAAAATTCTAATAAACAAGATCTAAAAATGCTCTTCCCATAGACACCAAAAAAACCATGAAAATGTAATATGCTTTTCATTCATTCAGCTAGTATTTATCGGGTACTAGAACTGACATACAGATTAAGCAGAATTAGTTTCCGAAGACAGACACGGCTAACTTTTCAAGACCAGTAGCTGAGACAGTTTCTCTAGACAGGGGGATAGCCTGGTTTCTGAGCTCCCACAGAAAAAAATAGGAGGCAGTTGAAAACCGGGTAGAGTCAGTTAGAACCAAGATGTCAACTAATTTGTTCGCTATCCGACTTTGCTATTTATTATATGCTCATTACAGTATATTGACATGCTAGATAACACACCCTCCAGCGCCATGACTATACCAATTCTGACCATTTATAGTAACAAACTGGGTGGAACCCCAGTTCTTAGAAATCTCCACCTCTTTCTCAGGAAATCCATGAATATTCCACCCCTTGCTTAGCACACAGTCAAGAAGTAACTATAAAAATAAAACCCCAGCAATACACAATTGCGGCTCTTCCTTACAGACCAGCCTAGGCTGTTCTGCCCACAGAGCCTGCTCTCTGTCACTTCAATAAACTTGCTTTCATTTTCCAACTGAGACCCCAGTTATGTGCGGGGGCTGTCCTGTCTACTGAGTAGGCTTCTCTCTGTTCCCTTTTTCTCTTCATAAACTTGCTTCCATTTTACTTTGTTGGCCCGCTCTTGCATACTTTCCTACATGAAGCCAGAATCCACTTGGCCTGTTGGGCTGAATCTCAACCTTTAGGTCCTCCGTCCTGTACTGGAATGATGATACAGCTATATGCAAAGCTGATGGGGTTTTTGGTCTTTTGAGTCTTAAAGGTTTAGTGAGGGGAGAGAAACAAGTGAGCAGGGAACTAGGGTGCTATGTTAAGAGCTCTAACCTTAGGGCATCAGGTAATTGTGGTACTGTGAAAAGAGCTCTCCCCCAGCCCAGGAGGTATCAGAAACAAAATAAAACAAAACAACACAAACACTACAGTGGAAGGATTGTCTCTGTGAAGATCTGAAGGATAAGAAGGCCCAAACCAGGGAAGACATTCAAGAAGTTCACCATGGAGTCCCAAGTGGCTTGTAATTTGAAGAAAGAGATGAAACTCAGTTTAGGTGAGAAGAAACAAGCTCTAACTACACGTCACTTTCTTCCAACTTTGTCAGCTTCTGACTGATGCAGTCATGCTTCTAGAAGATAATAAAGTCACGTTTCAAAATCATTAGGCATTTCATGTGTATGTCTAAATGTTGGGAATAAAAACATGCTTTACAAGATGAACTTCAGATATTGAAAGCAACAGTTTTTTTTAGTGAAATGTTTTCTTTGTTTGTGTGAATACTGTCTTGAATATGTTTCCCCTCCAGGAAGCCAAAGATTATGAAGAATAGCTTAATGGAAGGTGTGAGATAAAAACATAAATTTTCACTTAAAGTCGATTACACTTTCAAAAGCCTGAGTGTAAATCAACATGCAAAAAATGCTCTTTAGGAACAGCAAGAACCCAGACCTGCCAGTCTCTTAAAGATGATAATAGGCCAGGCGTGGTGGCTCATGCGTAAAATCCTAGTACTTTGGGAGGCCAAGGTGAGAGGATTGCCTGAGCTCACGGGTTCGAGACCAGCCTGGGCAACTGGGTGAGACTACATCTCTACAATGAATCAAAAAAAAAAAAGGGGGGTGATAATAAGATCAGTAGTTATTACAGGTTACTTTAACTCTTTTCAAAGAATCTGAGACTCAAAGCACATAAGTCATGTAAAGTGTTTGTTGCCTAAGAAGTTTTTTTTTCTGATTAATTTCAGGAGCCTGTATTCCAGAAGCACTCAGTAAACTCAAATTATAAAAATCATAGTACAGAAAATAAGAATTGTCAATGAACACTGACAATTGCATTGCATAATATAATAACACAAAGCAAGCCTAACAAAATCTGAATGGTTTTAGCACTGGCCAGATTGTGACAAGGCAGTATAGTGCATGAAGTAATAGAAATGAAAACTAAACGGAAGAAGATTTCTCCTTGAAAAGTGTCCGACTTAGAATTTCTGAAGTTAAGCAATCTGTGCTGAAAATCAGATGCATGCAGGTGCAGAATCTATAGGTCTAACTACATTACAAATGTCTCTGTTACGATCTGGAAATACTAAAGCAATTTATAGATCTTGTGTGCATTTCCACATTCCTGAAGATAGGTTATAAATACCGTCTGCACAACAATCAAGAGAGTTCTATAGTTAGCTAGCCAAGATGCAGGGATTAGCAAAGGAATTTGACGGAAAATATAACAATAACTAACACTTAACTAGAAACCATTTTTCTATCTCATTCAATGAAGCTCAACCAAGCCTCTTGAAGTTTCTCGTTAGACAAATATTTCTCTTTACTGACACAAAAAAGAGAAAGAAGAAAAGAGGGAGAGAAGAAAGGAGGGAGGGAAAGAAAGGAAACACTTTATTAAAACAGTTGACAATTTCCTGGCTCCAGTCAGTCTAGAATTTGAAAACATTTGAAAACATTAAAATCAGACCAAAAAAAAAAAGTATTCTCCTGGCAAGATACACACACACACACACACACACCCACACACACACACATACACTTGAAGAGCTCACATGGTTAACAACTGGTTCAAATGATAGGGACAAGTTTAGAACAAACTATCAATGTTATACTCTCAAACGCATAAACTTTTAGGATGCCCTCACTACTGCAACACGCTTCTCTCAATCCACTAAGGAGATCCCACTGATCATCCCTTGATCCCTTTCAAATCTGGGGCTACAAGGATGATGACCTCTTTCTGCATTATCTCTGCCCACCTGTTCATTTGATCTGGAAGGCAGAATGACCAAGAAAGTGATTCTTGACAGCAACTGGCTGGGTAGTTGGTTACCATTAGTGAAGACAAGCTGGTAGAACAGAATTTCAGGGGTGAGAAATGAATTGAGTACTAATAGGATATTAAAGTATATGGGCCATAAGAGAGGGACCTCGTGAACTCATATCTATGCAAGTTCTATCCATTTCAAAGAGACATAGTTCAACTGATTTATAATTTTCATTTGCTCGAACAGATCCAAAGCAACTCATGTTTTAGAAAAATAACTGATTTCTTAGACTCTTACCCTTGGGAAAAATTTCTTTCCCTTACCATTTGATACAGTGGTTCCCAAACCTCCTTGGAGGTCATCAAAAATACTAGGGGACGTTGAAAAAACGACAGTTTCTAAGTCCCACCTCTGCAGATTAGGATTTGATAGGTCAGCAAAGAAGGCCAGTCATATGCAATTTGTCACCTTTCCCCAGGTGGGCCTGACGAGACTCCCTAACAGGAACTACTCTCAGGGAATTGAGACAATTGGTCTCTCTCTCTTCTGGATCTGACTTGGTGTCGTGGAAAGCACAGAGGGTTTGGAGTCAGTTGGCATTTAGTTTTGATTTCAACTCATCCACTCATAATAGCATGACAACATGCACCTGACTTAACCTTTATGGACCTCACTTTTATTATCTCAAATGGGATAATCAGCTGTGCTTACAAAATTGCTGGGATGATTAGATATTAAAGCATGTAAAGTGAATAAGAGCACCAATAAGGCTCTCAGTAAAATAAGAGGTAGAATGAAATGAACAAGAGCTGGGTTCTGGAGACAAATGACCTGAACAGCTTTTCCACGTACCAGTTGTGTTAACTTGGGCACATGACATCACTGCTCTGTGCCCCAGTTAACTCATCCAAAATGGAGACAATAATAGTGTTAGTCTCATTGGTTGTTGGAGGGCTGTAAATCACTTAGAACATTGTCTAACATGTGTAAAACACACACTCATTATGTCAGCCTTCCTATTATTAGGTTTAAATATCAACAACAAAACCTCCTGTGCCAGGGAGCATTTGTTCCTAAATCAGTAGAGAATTGATTGTGCTGAACTCTTCAAATTTTACTTTCTTCTTTCATATTCTTTCTTTTGGTGATTGACCCATATATCATCCATCCAAATCCTGCAAATATGAGGAGACGTTTATTTAGTCAATCAGCAAATAAGTGACAGGGCTGAGACTTGAACCCAGGCATGGGCCACAGAGCCTTGCTCCTAAGTTCTATCCTGCTCCCCAGTATGCTCGAGACAGGCAGAGGCTGGCCTGCTTTCACTCATGGTTATTCCCCCAGAGCCTACGGGAGCACGTGGCAGGCATTCAAGAACTGTTTGTAGAATAAATGAACGAATCCAAGAACGACCTTCAGATGATTACTTTGTTTGAAAAGGCAGTCTGTAAATTCTCTCTGACATCTTCAATCTGAGGCCCCACAAGGAATACTGAGATAGTATTTCAGAACAGCTTTCAAGGGTTTTAAGCTACCATAACCTATATGGAGAGGTTCGGGGATAAAGAGATGGTTGAATCATTCCTGAGCATAAAGAAACTAGATGACCTTCATGAAAGACACAGAACGTGCAACTAGGATATAATTATGATTACTACAGCACTGTTCTTGTTTTACAAAATAACTCAAATTCTTACTGACCTATAGTGCTACAGAAATGGAGTCAGTTAGGACCATGATTACAAACTGGATTACATGATAGACATCTCACATCTTACTTCTGTTCTGCAATGACTGTGACCTGAAATCAGGTAGGTCTTTGTGGTCTACCACCAAAAAAAAAATGTATTTCTACTCATATACTATCAATAGTTTCTAAATATTTACATGAATTCAATGACAGCTCAAATGAACTTTAGTTGTATATTACTCCACCATTCCACTTAGTTAGAATAAGCATAAAATAGGCCAGTAGCTCTGAGATCTATAAAAAAGCTTATGAAAAAAATAAACTGAATCCAAAAATATAAACATGGCCTACTTCCCCACCAAAATATTGCACCACATATGTAATATATATAATAAAACAGAAAATCTTATGTCTCCTTCACAAGGAGAAAATAGATTTCAGTTGGCAATATTGATTAGGTGCACGAAGTGAAATTATGTAGTGTGTATTTCCAGGTGAGTTATCTGGTTTTGAGTCTAAAAAAAATGAAAAATTCATTGTTTAAGCCTATTTCAGTATCATAGGAATGGCTCTGAATGTAAATGGTATAAAATTTCCTTACAGAATAAATAGATTTTACAGTGTGCCTTCTCATCTTCCGAACACCTGTCATGCTAAGGTGTCAGGTTATGTTCAGGGGACTATTTCTGGATTTGGGGAATGAGAAGAGATAAGAAACAGAAGAAAAATTATTATTCCTTATTCTTGACCCTCTTGTTCTCTCAATGACATTTCCCCCCAGAACATGACTAGATTCGGGTTAAGATCAAATCAAATCATTTCCAAAGCTTAAAAATAAAACCTCAGATGAGCATCCTCAGTATATTAAGTATAGCTACACAGTACACATGAGGAATAATTCAAAGGGAAATATTAAAAATACACAAAAGATTTTAAAAAGTACCTTAAAAAAATCTAAACTGGTGGTCTTGTTCATTTGAATTAATTCTGAGATATGTTCTTCAAACACAGAAATGTTTAAACACACAAGCATGTCCTTTATGCACAATCAGAACACCACTTTCATTGAGGGACAGTGCAGCTGGCAAGCTTTACCCCAAAGGCAAAAAGATTGTATTTTCTTAAGTATATGCTGGCAATCAATTTCAACTACTTAATTCTCGGCCAAAAAAAAAAAAAAAAAGTTCCCACCAATTAAAAAAAAATCAGGAGCAGATGATGACTTAAAAAAAAATGTTGAGGGACGCAAGCTACATTCTAACTCTATCCACGTTGCCCACGCGCATGTGCGTATAATGGCCAGCAGGGGGAGAGAACACAGCTGAGAGGTGATGAAAGTGCTGGGATTACTCTCCCCTCCAAATTCCACGTTGAAATGTGATCCCCAGTGTTGGGGTAAGGCCTGGAGGGAGGTGCTTGGTCTAGTGGTAATGATTTCTTCCTCTGTTAGTTCACAGGAGAGCTGGCTGTTTAACTGGCACCCCCACTTCCCTCTTTTGATTCCCTCTTGCCACTTGACACACCTGCTTTCTCTTCCCCTTCCACCATGACTGTAAGTTTCCTGAGGCCTCACCAGAAACAGGCATTGGTTCTGTGCTTCTTGTCCAGGTCTGTAGAACCATGACTCAAAATAAACCTATTTTCTTTGTAAATTACTCAGTCTTGGATATTTTTTTTATAGCAACCCAAAACACATTAATAGAGATGGTCTCAGTAAAACACACACACACACACACACACACACACACACACACACACACACACACACACACACACTCGTTTTCACATAAGGAAATAGTTTTGATTGACTTTTCATCTTTGTGTCAATTCACTTGAAGTTTTCCCAGAAAAGGGTTCCAAACGTCAATGGTAAATAAGAATAAAACTCAAGCACAAGAGAGCCATGTGATGTCTGGGATGATAAAGAAGATTTAAAACTCTGAGAGTGAGGGGAGGACATCCTATGCATGAAATGAGATTGGGTTACTCATTTCTTGCTTAACTACTCCCGCGTTTGACTGAAATTCAGGCTCTGGTCTTTAGGAGGACCATAATTGTCTATAACAGTTTACCTCATAAAGTACTGCATCTCCAAGACAGGTCTGCTTTTGAAGACAGAACACTCTAGAAATAGGCCAAGAAAAAAGACTTATCATGCATGGGCACCAACTTCATGTGTTGCGGTTTTTCAGTGGTCTCTGTTCCTCACAAATATCTCCTTGCTAATTCTTCCTTGCGAAAACTTTATCAATATAAATCAATCCTTAGAATTAGAATGCTACCTTCTCTAGAAATGCACATTTTTTGGGTAGACATTTGAAGCCAAGCAAAGAGTATCAGACCTTTTCTTAAAGCTAGTATTTCTCATTCATTCCTTCATCAGATAATTGTTGAGTGGCTACTGTGTGTCTAATACAACCTGAGGCCTGTGTGGTGTAAAGGTTTGAAAAAGACAGATAAAGTCCCTACTGTCAGGAAGGTGATACGTTTAGAAAGCAAGATGGAAAATAAAGTAAAATAAAATGACAAACAAGATTCAAAATGAAAAAAGTGTGAATAATGTCATGAAAAAAATTAAAAAGCGTCATGGAGGATAACAGAGGGGGTAGGTTTAAGTATGGCAGTTATGGATGGCGTCTTGGAGAAAGGAATTCCCAGAGAATGAGGAGTTGTTAAGGATGGGGGACACAGGGTGCAGAAGGATCATGCTTGGGAGAAGAGAGGCCAAAGCAGTCCAGGCCTAAAGTAAGAGTAGGCACAAAAATACAAGGAGGGGAGATTCTGACCTCTCTCAGGAACTGAAAGGCCAATATGTCTGAGTCATGTTATGAGCAAAGGGGAGAGGAGAGGGTACAGAAAAAAGAGTTCTAAGGGACTTGGACAGGCAAAACCTTGTGGCTTTGATAAGCCAGCCAGGTTTTGTTTTCAGGGCAATGAAAATCCTGCAGGGTAGATACGGTGAGAGAAGGTGAAGATCAAAAGACATGACCTGAATCTGTACAGAAAAGGCTGAAAGAAGTTCTTCTGCAGAAATGATGAGGTAGAACAGGACATTTTCTCGAGACCAAGAGCTTGGAAAGGAAAATGACCTCTGAACTTCTGTCAGAATTCTCTCTTCAAATGTCCCATTTCAGAGAGTCTCCCAAACAGCCCCACACTTTTTTCCCCAGCTGTCTCAAATTCTCTTTGGAAAGAGGTGAAGTATAAATAATAAATAAATAAAAGAAATACAGCTTTGACTAAACAAGAGTTTTGATGAGAAAGTGAGGTTCCCATGCTGGGTACAGACAACCGCGTAATTAATTAGAAGGGTCTCTCGCCTTCTATCGTGAACACTGAAGCCTGCCACCCTGCTCAGTATAATGTCCCTTCTGCTGGGTATGGCACAGGCCACCCACTGTTTCCTAGCAAGTAAATTGGTCCCTACCTATAAATTATTCTATGTGGTAAAGAAAACCAGTGGCTTTTTTCCCTTTCTTCTTACGCTTTGTGCACAGCCTGGCAAACAACCATAGATGATTTGAAAAGGGGGCTTTTAGTGAACCTAGTGATAAGAACAAACAAACAAACAAACAAAGTTAACTAGTGCAATGTATAGTTTGACACTTTTCTGGAAGGCTGTAGGGATTTCATCATTCTTGAGAGGCTGCAGTGTCTCACCTGAACACAGGGGGACGCTGTCTCATCTGAACTCAGGATGGGCCCATTCAAGGGGTGTAAGAGTTCACTCAAGCCCTGTTTCTTCCTGAAATCTTCTCATGTGTTTCTAGATCCAAGTCTCCTCACAAGGGATTACTTGGTCTTTGGGGGGAACTCACAGGTGCAGAAACTGCAGATATTTAGGGTCAGGACTTAATGAAGCAAATTCCCCATGAAACAGCCACCTCTATTCACTACTTTTGCATGAGCTAAACTCTAACCCTGGTGTTTTCTGAGAATGTTCTGTCTCTCCAGCTCTCCTGACCATTCAGCAGAGAATTCAGAGTACATGAACAATCTCAAAACGAATGAGATCACTAGGAGGCCGAGTCAGGAGGACCACTTGAGGCAGGGAGTTTAAGAATAGCCTGGACAACATAGTGAGACCTCACAATTACAAAAAAAAAAAAAAAAAAAAAGCTGGGCATAGTGGTGCATGCCTGTAGTCCTAGCTACTCGGGAGGATTGCTTGGGCCCAGTAGTTCAAGGCTGCAGTGAGCTATGACTCTGCCACTGTACTCCAGCTCAGGTAACAGAGGGAGATTCTGTTTCTAAAACAAAAACAAAAAACAAAAAATTACTGAGAATTCCTTTAAAAGCTGGAACTGACCAGAGTACCATCCTTAGACCTACAACCCATACCTACTGGAAAGCAATCCACAGTGTCAAGGGGATGGGACCACTCAAAACCTGTACTGTCCCTTCTAGTCTATGACTTAACCTGAGCCAAAACTTCTCTCGGGGCCTTGGTGGGCCTCTGTGCTAGATCTCTTCTCCTATGGTTATGACATCTCTTAAGCTTGTTTAGCTTGGAGATGGAGTGCTGGGGTGTGTGTGCAAAGACACTTGGGGCTCAGATTCTTGGGGCTCAGTGGAAAGGAAGGAGACTTGAGGCCAGTTCTCCCTGCACTATCACTTTGGATTCAGAATTCAGTGGAGTTTGAGAATGCTAACAGCAAACCTACCTGGCTCTCCAGAACATTTTAAAAGGCAGATCGGTCACAACGGAAGAGCTACACATGCTCTTTAAAACAATTTGTTCATTAAAAATCTTTTAAAAAATTAGATCTAAAGAATCTAAAATTAGATTCTTGCTCAGGGCCCTGCAAATGTCCAGGCAGGCTTGCTGAAGACGGTGGCTCTTCACTTGATGAGGACACCTGCCTCTAAGGAGATAGCAGGCATGCCATGTTACTGAATAGACAGAGGCATAACTGAAAAATGTTATCTTTTAAACACATTGTCAAGAAGGAAGACACACAAACACTTAAGGAAACATTATTATTATTTAGCTCACAAGTATTGCTAGAAATGCTAACAATATAGACTTACCATAACTAAATGAAAAGTCATCCATCACCTGTTCATTCATTCATTCAGTAATCATCTATCAGTAACAACTGCATGGCGGGTAGTGGACTGTTACGGATCTCAGAATGTGATATTTGGAGACAGTCTTAAGAGGTAATTACTTTAAAATGAGGTCATTAGGGTGGGGCCTAGTCCAAAATATAGCTGGTGTCTGTATAAGAAGACATAGACACACGTAGAGGGAAGACCATGTAGACTCAAGGGACTAGAAAACAGTTGTCTACAATCCAATGAGAAAAGCCTCAGAAGAAAGCAACCATTCTGACACCTTGCTCTTGGACTTGCAGGCTCCAGAATTGTGAGACAATTTTTCTGCTGTTCAAGTCATTCAGTCTGAGGTATTATGCTATAGAAATCTGAGCGAACTTACGTAGAGACACTTGATTTCACACTACATTGAAGAGTACATAAAGAAATGCATGCCACAACTAATTATAACACTAGGTTATTAAGATACAGCCCATCTACACCCAACTTCGGATTGCAAAGCAAATTTATTTGTAAACTGAGGGCATGTCTTCCTTTTCGATATCCACTTTGAGTCTAAGTCCAGCTTCCCGACCTCCCTAAAAGTATTTTTCCTTCTTAGAGCTGAAAACTTTCTTTTCCCTTGTGCTGCGGTCCCAGCCCTAGCAGTTCCAAGAATCCACTCACCCCTGACTTTTATGGCCAATAAATAATTACTTCAAGTCTTCAATGACAAGCCATTAACAAAAAATGAAAACTGCTGCTAAGTGGTTATTAAAGAAAGTAGTATCGCCTAACTCTAATTGCTTTCTCAGGCTCTAAAAACCATTGATGGACATCAATCCTTTACTATACCCTCTGCATTAATAGCTCCCAAGTCCACGAGTCTATCTTTGGAGGGAAGATGACCACAAGAGAACGAAGCATGGCACCCAGATCAAAACTGGCTCAATCCCATATTATAAAGAGTTCACCCCACTATCCCATGGTGCCTTGATGCCTTGGGCTGGAGGAGAACACACTCATCTGAAACACAATAGGTCATGCATTCTCAGCAAGTGGGATGTTGTCCCCAAGCGTATACAAATTGGTTTTTGAGGAAAGGAGAAAAAACTTTAGACATGATGATGGTGTGTGTTCCTTTAAATGGCTACAGTATTGTATTAAAATGCCATAAGAGAACGTGATCTTTAGGAAAAGAAAAATATTTAAGCAACTTTTTTGGTGGGGGGGAGGTGTTGAGGAAAAACATTTGAGAAACATTGTCATAGACTACCAACCTGGAAGTAAGAATACAAAGTGTTAACATGTTATCAAATAATGCTGTATAATAATAATAACTATGAGAAATTGTGAAATGCCCTATACTATGTGCTAGAGGCCTGTCAACTCATTTAATTCCCATGGCTGCCCTGTAAGGTAAGTATTATCATATTGCCATTTTTGAGAGATGTAGAAACGGAGGCATTCAGTGTTTTGATTGCTTTTCCCAAGATTACTGGTAGCTGGAATATATGTAGCAGAAAGTTTCCTACTAATAATCCACTTAATCTTAGAAGACACTACGCTCTCATACCCTCAGTGAAATACACTAACCCATGACACACTGAGTGTTAGCGGTTGCTAAGATATTGTTCCAGAACCTTCACACACTGCACTCCACTGCTGATTTCTATGCCTACCAAGAGGCGTGATATGTATACCACTTATACTATTTCACTAGAATTATAGAATATAAAGATTTTGTAAAGCAATAAAATAGTGGTACAAAAAAACCGAGCTACACGTTGTATGAAGACTTCACTGAATGGTTTACAAAAATTCATGCATACAAATCAACGAAAGTTGCTGGCAAACTGGACGTGGGGAGGGATATCTTTTATCTCAGTAGAAGAAAGCAATCTGGAAATCAGAAGTGATGTATTTGGGGGTGAAAACAATACTAATTCAATCAGTGTTATGGAAGGGAAGCATGCAGATGGAAACTTAGGTTCTATATCAAAACATTGGCCAAATAATATCCTATTTAATGTATCTGGTGTATAAGTTATTCTCAAATATTTTTAGGATTTCTTACTTTAACTGCAGTAACTGTCCCGATTATGTCTGATATTGGATAAGTTGTGCACTATGTAAATTTTCAAATGCATATCATTGTTCTATCAGCCCAGAAACAAGGAAAATCTGTGACTTATTGAGGCAAAAACTCAGGCAAAAGTGAAGAGCGCCTTCGGATGGACAGGGTGACCATTATGATGTAAGTTATGCCCCCAATCTTCAACTCTCCATTTGTGAGTTACTGAAAGCAAAACATAGCTGAGAGAAAACAAAACCCTGGGCGCCCTAGGTGGTCTTTCTTGACAATGGAAAGTGGGGGGTGTCAGGAGATAATGACATGAGCTAAAAAGACCTGGGATGATATTAAAGGGAGAGATGAAAATACTCTGTTAAAGTCTTCCATACCCAGGCACTCCTGCTTGCCTGAATTATTTATCAGGTTCACTGCAGTTAGGCCCCGAAAGGGCTATGAATTCTTAGTGGTGTCTTCTCTGTGACCTGTGGTGATTTCGAACACTCAGTGTCAAAGAATCATATAGAAGCTAAGAGTAGTGACAGCCAGACTAGGCTGGGAGGGCACACTGCCTTCTCATTTTCCTTGCTAACCTCCCTCCCCCACTCCTCACAGACACAGCTGGAAAGACTAATTTCTTCCTCATTTTTTAAGCTCTCTTTGAAGGTATTTCTTCAGCCCTGCTCTGAACTGCAGCTATTTAGAGCAATTTAGTCTATCTGCATCCTTTTATTCCCTCTACCATTAGTCCAATTTCAGAAACAATAAGAACAACAAAAAAAATCTTCTCAGTTTTAAAAACAGTCCTAGGTTGATTTATCTCGCTTCTGATTTTTTTTTTCCTTTTCAGTGGCGTTTTCCAACTCTCTCTCAAATTCTTCACCCACTGCAATTTACAAAAACAAATACAGTTCACAGTAATCAACAATCCTAGAGTGAATAATATTACTGTGAATTATAATGTTCAAAGACTTGGGGTAGGTGGTAAGAGGTGAAAGTAGGGCAAAGGTATGATGAGTCCTTGGAAAATGTACAATCTAGCCTGGTAAATAAAATGAGCACATTAGAGATTATCAGACAACATAAACACATGTGAAAAACACAACAAATATGTATAAATAAAAGAAGATCTGGGTAAGAGTTAAGAGATCATGATTTTACTTCTGAAAGTTCCATTAATGCAGATGCATCATTTAACATTCCTGGGCATCATGCCACACATCAGTATGAAAGGAGATGGAGTTGATTACGTTTAAGCTGCTTTCAACTTTATAATATATGACAATTTTCCAACCCATCCCATCCCCAAAAAAGTAACAACACTCCACAAAAATGTTTTTGAAAACTGGTAAGACAGGTTGAGATTGATTTAGGTAGAATGGCTTCTTGAAGTTCTTCAATTCATCAAAAGAATACTGAAGAAAGCTACAGACGTAGGCTTCTTTGAAAGCAGTACATTTTAACACAGTCAATATTACGCCATCAAGACACAAGGAAAAGTTACCTTTTCTTACCTAGAAATATGTACAATTTTAAATCTCTGATTTTATTCACCATTTTTAATCTAGGTCTTAATTACATGACAAGATGTGGCAAAAAATAAAATAATGAAGAGGGAATCCCTTCATCTCCCATCAGAAGTTATTTATCTGACCTTATCTTGTTCTCAAGGGAAAGCTTCACTCAGTAATGAGACACAACCATTCTTTTATGCTAGTTTTGAGGTTATCGGTTATCAGTCAATTCCATTATTCTAGAAAGCATTATGACACAAGTCTTTTTTTTTTTTTTTTGCCCCTTAATAATCGATGCCCAGAACCTCAACTCTCCTCTTCCCTGTAAACACAAGGAGCCTCTATCTACTGTTCTCTGCAGAAAGCTCCATAGATACTGTTCTCTGTAGTAGCTTGTAATAAGTACCTTCAGGGAATTCAGTAATAAATCAGTTCAAGTCCTTGCCTGCATATTACTTAGGAGAAAGGAAGGCAAGGATGATGGCTCAATGAATAATTTAAGGCAGAAGGTCATAAATGCCACAAATAGAGGTATCATCAAAATCATTTCCAATGCAAGAGAAAGACCCAATTTAATTGGGAATATCTGAAAGACTAAGAGAGAAAGTGGCATTTGACATACGCTTTATTTGCACTTTTCACACCTCCTATCAGTTGTCAAGAAATTGTCTCCAAAAGCCCCCACCCTCAAAAACCAAACCAACAAAAAACTTTAGAATAGAGGTGATCATTATTCTAGGGTTATGGCAAATTTATCTGCAATACATGTTCCAAATGGTTTATTTTGCTTCAAACAGGAATGAAGAGCTCTCCCTACAGAATTAACATGCAACAAAGAACACACTGTCCATTGGTGACATTCTTTTTTTTGAGTTGGAGTCTCACTCTGTGGCCCAGAATGGAGTGCACTCTGTGGCCCAGAATGGAGTGCAGTGGCTGCTCCTGGCCACCACAGCCTCGACCTGCTGGGCTCCGGCGATCCTTCCGCCTCAGTCTTCCGAGTAGCCGGAATTACAGGCGCGTGCTACCACGCCCGGCTAATTTTTTGATTTATTGTGGAGATGAGGTCTCGCCTGCCCAGACGGGTCTAGAACCCGCGGGCTCAGGCTATCCACTCACCTCAGCCTCCCAAAGGCACGGGATTACAGGCTGAGCCACCGAGCCCGGCTTCATTGGTGACATTCTAGCAACTTGTTTCCTAATACGTTGCCATATCCATTCAGTGAACAAAGCATTCAGTCACTGATGTGAAAGTGCAATTCCTAATGCAGAATTACACCCACTCTTTCCATTTCACTCTTCATCTTAATTGGAACTTTTGCCAAATCATAATTCTCCTTGTTGAGCGTAGAGCTCCATTAAGCTCCTCTCCCTCTGAAAATTCTAACTTGGCTTCGAACAAACTCTGAAGAAGACAAAGCGAGCACGGAATGGAATCAATCCTGATTTCTCCAATTTGTTCTTTGAGCTCTGGGGTGCTTTAATGAAATCGGAAGTGCCATCTCACCTTCCAATTGAGAAGCTGGGCAGGGAGGAGAGCCAACAGTGTACCAGGAATAATTCTGCAATGACCACTCCAAGTCGGAGCAAAGGGACTATTATAAGGCTGTTTTAGCAAAATGGTTACTTTGAGAAACTGAATTTGAAGAGACTGCTTTGGTAGGAGACAGCAAAGAAACTCTGGTAGTTATATACTTATGTTTGTGTAACATATGTGAACATCTATATATGCATTTTCAGGCTGTTTGTATGTATATGACTATATATGTAAATATATATGCAAATGCATTTATAGTCATGATTTACCTAAGCAGATACTTCACTGTTCTTTATTATAAATAAGTAATGACAAACTTTATTCACAGGTTTAGATATGGTTAAAAATAAGCATTTATTGTGAAAAGGGCATTTCCTTCACATAGCTCAAGAAACATAGTTTGTTTTGCAATGAGCTACTTGATCTCCAGAAGTAGCTCTTTGTACAGTCAGGTATTCACAACATGCATGATGACCTCAAGGAAAAAAAATCTCCCATTTCTGGATATTGTAAACCAACCAGGTCCTGGGCAGTCCCTCTGCTAGGATTATTTCTTGGCCATCAACATCTCTGCAGCTTTACCAATAACAATACTGATTATTAAAGAGCTAATATTTGCATAGCATTTACAGTTCGCAAAGTATTCTCTGAAGCATTGTGTTTCATCCTCACATCTCTAGGGGGCAAGTCTTGTCATTAGTCTCATTTTATAAATGACAAAGCTCAAGGAGTGCCAAGAATTTGCTCAAGTGTGTCGAGTTTGCAAGAAGCAGAGCTGGGGTCCAAACCCAAGTGTTCTGACTGTAAGTTTGTGCTCGTTTGTTCTGTTGGGCTGGGAAGGTCTCTAGGGCTTTGCTCCCAGGTCATTAAGCCACTGCAGTTTGCCATCCACCAGCTGCCAGGGCAGCCTGCTGTCTTCCATTATCCAGAGGCTGCATTCTCCCTCGGGAACTGAGGATGTTGGGCATAATTTGAGTTCTGGAAGTCTGACTGTGCACCAGAGCTTCTTGATTAGGATCGCGCTGTGTCATTTAAAGTTCATAGAGGCTTGTAAGCAATGCTGACAAAATGGCTCAGCAATAGTTTACAAGTCCACAGTGAGTTTAACTTGGGCCCAATGGCTCTGGACACCAGTTTACTGCCTGAGTAGTGCCATACTCTGTCACTTAGTCTCCCTTATGTTGTACCTCCCTTCAGGCTCATCCCACACTACCTTCAGCACTTTCGCTTCTGTCCCTGCATCCTCATGTCTTTCTGTGCCTCAGTCCCCACCTGGCTTTCAGCTAAATGCTCTCTTTTCCAAAGTTAAGCTCGTGTCCCTCATATAACCCTCCTACACCCTCCTGTTACTACAGGACATGGCTTTCATTTGTTTATTTATAGTTATAAGTTTGAAAAAGACAAATGAGGGTAATATATTTCTGGCTTACTAAATGAGTCATTCAACAAATATCTATCAAGCACTTTGAATGAATAAGACACTTTACATAGCATGATGTGTAATGCAAAGGCTTGACCTCCAACTGCGACTTCTCTGAAAAGAAAGATGATCAGGTCTTCATTATTCCAAGAACTTTCCCTGCAGTGGAAGTCCACTGAGCTTTCACTCCATATTTCTCTTTTCTTTCATGTAAATTATATTGTCTTGACTTCTTACTTTCTGACTCCTTATAATCTGGCCTACGAAATCTAACAGCCTCTTTCAATTTTCCTTTACCTTGACTTCTCTGCAAGGAATGGTATGCCTTTCCCTAAATTCTCTGCTCTGTTTCCCTGATGTTCTGTCAGAGTCTTCCTTTTTCTGACCCAGCCCCTAAACGTGGAAAGTCTTCATACTTCTAGTCTCAGCTTCTTTTAGATAAATGATTAAATGTTACTACTTTAATCTTATAAAACATAATTTCAAGTCTTTAATGCAATGACAACAATTAGCTCTGCATTTCCCAACCCATGGACATCCACAGTCATTCATCCATCTGAAATTTCAAACAAACTCTCAGACTCTTCTGACTTTTCAATTTTGACCAATGGATTGACATCTTCCTTACTCACAGTAAAGAGGCCATCGCTGCCTCCTAACTCCTACCACCCAAATGAGTCATCAGTGAGGTCAACCATTCCTTTGCGACATCTCTTACGTGCCTTCTCCTTCTTCAAATATCTGCTGCTACCTTCAACAGTGAGCTAAACTGCATTCGCCTCGTATCTCTTTGTCTCTAGTCTCATTTTTCTAATCACCCCAGTTACTTAGAGATGATATACTGAAAACATCATTTGCCCATTATTGCACTGTCCCATCCACAACTCTAATTTCTACTGCCTGTGACAAAACATCATTTCAACTTTCCATTTCAAATGGTCTCCAGAAATGTACCCTTTTTATTTAGATCTTGAATTTAAATCTCATATCTAACATTTACTAGCTGTATTACCTTGAGGACAGTGTTTAGTCTTCCTGTGACCTGGTTTCTTCAACTGTAAAATACACATATCATTTGTTAATCAGCTAATAAAAGGAAGGAAGGAAGAAAAGGAGAGAGGGAGAGAGAAAGGAGGAAGGAAGTGAGGGAAGGAGGGAGGAACTGAATGGCTAAGGTGCAAGTGAAGTTTGTTTAGTTGTACGTGGCACTGTTACACTAACTTACTACTTCTTCAGTCAGTCTAATGTGGTATGGAGGGAAATTTGTAAGCTTTACAATTAGAGGAACCACTTTTCAAGTCCTGAACATTCTAGGGAGTAGCTCTGTAATATTGTTAAAGTCATTTAACTTCACTGAGTTACAGTTTTCTCCTGGTAGAAGGGAACAACAACATGCACCTTCCATGGTTACTTTAAGAATTTGCAACAATGACATGTATCTTTGGTAGTCACCCACTCCATCAGCCTTCTAATGCTATTCTTGAGAATGAGCTAGAGAGAAAGCAGCCAAGACATAGTCATCTTTGACCATGGACAATACTTTTAACCTCTTGAATCAAGACTGTTTCATAGGACCAAAAGCTATTTTCAGTATTTGTCATCTTAATTTATAAAACAAACAAAAACACCCATTTCTCTTATTTCATCCTAATGCATAGCTGTTTAAAATGTGCTGTCTGTGATTAAACCTATCACTCAACACAGCTTTTTTTAATTTGAAATCTGTATATTTTTATTTTTACTTAATTTTTAATTTTTATTTTAAAGATGTAGAGTACAATTCAGGGTTAGGTATACAGCACAGCTTTTTAAAGAGAGAATGTCTGAATAGTAGAGTTAAGCCCATGGATTCCTGGCAACTGAATCATTACTTTAGTTCTGTCACTAACTAGATATGTGGTTACTCCATTTATCTAAGCATGAGTACTAAAACCATAACAGAGAAGAAGAGGATTTGTATAATGGCTTAGGTCTCCTTCAGTCTGAAAATCTCATGAGTTCAAGGGACTCATTAGGTTCAATTCATAAGTAGCTCTATTATCTGGAAAACTTCCGAAGAACATCTCAGAGCATCAGAACATCACCATTAGAAGCCAAGTCTGACAATGAATACAGTGGATAACACTTGTAGACAAGGATAACAGAAAAGACTTAATTTCATGAATCTACTTCCAGTACCTGGTATAACTCATGTATTGCAGCCCCAAATCACTTGAAAACTTAAGGAAGTTTAGAATTCCAATATAATGACTTTACGTTTTAAGAAACCTGTTCAATTCCAGGGTGGATGAAATATAGCCTCAGCTCCCATTCCATCATTTTCTTTTCTCTCTGAAATGCAGTCAGACAGACTTGTATGTCCAAACTCCTCCTCTGCCATTAATGAGCTGTGGGCATATATTCAGCTGATCATTTAATTTCTGTAATTCCAAATTTCCTCACAACATGGTTGTAAAGAGGAAATGAGGTCGCCTATGCAAAACCTTTACTTAGTAAGTGGCCTGAATGGAGTAGATGCTCAATAAACGGTAACCATCATTTTCATCATTAGACTCAGGATGTGTCTACCCAAAGGGACTAGATTGACAGTTCTGAGCCAAACTAAAGTAAAGTAGTGACAAGTATAAAAATGCCATTAATATGAGTTTGAAACTATGGAGACCAAGTCAATTTAGTTACCAACTACAGACAATTATGTTTATGTCTGTAAATAAATCGATTGTGATGGTATAAAAGAATACCAACAGAATACGTCATCTCGGCAGTCCCACTCAGCTGCAACAACTATCATTATATGATTTTAAGCCACATGTTTTTGCATAATTCACCAATGCTTTTAAATTTCTGCAAAAGTAGAGATAATTGCTCAGGATAAAAGAGTGGTGTCTCTGTGAACAGACTAGACTCTTCACAAGTTGTTCAAACTCACAGAATACCTTAAAGTAGATGTAATTTTGTTACTTCCAGTATCAAGCTTTTTAGTTAAGAAAATAGAGCAGTTTACGAAAAAAATACACTCATAGATTTTTGCTGTTTAACTGAGAACAGAAGCCAGAAAAATCTAGTAGAACAAATAAAGAAACAAACATATAATGGCACCTATATGATATTTTTCCTCATAAAGAAAAAACAAATAAATCTAAATGACCCATTTCATTTACTCATATATTTCTCTAAGTTAATAAGAGAATATGTACTGAATATTGTATATTTAATGTAGCTCATGCCTAAATAGCTAATACTTCTCTTCATCTCTCTTTCATGCCCTGATACATTTTCTCTCATTTTCCAGCTCCTTGAACTACATATTTCCTTATTATATTTTAATTGACTTTTTCATTTTAAATGTTGCCAGAAGGATGATTTGAGTTCAAAAGCACCGAAGTAGTCATACCTTTTGAGCAAAGGCTTATGTCATGTTTAATTTGATCCAAACTTGGATAGCAAATACTGATGGTTCCTTTTTATTTTTTCATATCAACATAATAAAGTATAATAAAGGCATACCTAAAAATAATAAAGAAGAAGAAATCATTGCTGTCATTTAAACACCCTGATTTCACCTTGACTTTAACTATCATAAAGCTCTATCATTTTTAAATGTTTGCTTGCTTTCTGAAAATAAAATCGTTAAGGCCATATGCTATCTCCCAGATCAGCACGCTCATTGCCATTTAAAGTGTGCTTAAAATCAATCGAAAGTCAACACATCACATAACAAGGCACAACTAGCATGTTCTGAACTGTGCAGTTGCATGGTAACTGCTTGCCTATGAAACATCCGAATTCTTCCAGGTACCACGGTGATAGGCAAAGAGAGTTTAAAGAATGAAAATGTTAAAAAAAAAAAAAAGCCTTTAGACAGATGATGGGTTCAATTACTGTAGAATTTCTCCATCTGAAATTCTTTTCTCTAGTTGTACATTGCACAGATATAGAAAATAAATTCTCACATTAAAATTATTTTTGCACATTTCAAAAAAAAGTTACTTTACAAAAAGCCTGTTTTGCGTTAGTGTCTAATCTCTGGTACGGTCTATGATTCTAAAAGGCATAACATGACAAACAGCTAAAAAATGTACAAATGTGAGAGAACTCCTAAAAAAAAACTACATGAAAAGGGTGTCCAATTGTCTTAATATTTACAGAAATGCTTGAATCTGTTTGAGATTCCTGTGACAATGAGGGTTGGTGGTTACTAAACTGACTGCACCAAAGTCTATGAGGACAGTTTCTATGTTGGTCCTCAGATCTGGAGGCGAAGATAACCCATAAAAACAAACATGGGCAAAGGTTTGCAGGGGCAGTTTCCTGGTCCCTGGGTGAGATGTGGCCTCTTTGTCCTATGCAGGGAGTCATTGTTCTTGGGCACCAGAATTTTAAAAGACTCCTTCTGGACAGTCTAAAAAAAAAATGAATTGTAATTTCCTGAGAGATGCAGCCACATGCCTGTCTAAATAGGAATGAAAAGGAGTATAATCCCAGCTTCAGAAATCTCAAAAACCTCCATATCTGTCCCAAGGGACTTGTACGCTCGACTCCAAGCAACATACCAGGAAACACAATCACTTCTTGCCAGTCAGCCGAACCCTTCTAAACCTTCTTCACAGAACCAGGAAAATACCTATGTGAAGACAAAAAAACACAGTAATCCAGAAATGGCCTCATTTTCCCACTGGGCCTGTTACTTGATATTGGAAACTTATTCCCCTATAGAGATAGCTATGGGTTTTACTTCCAGGTCTTGTATTAGGACTTCAAAGAAAATTTTGAATATTAATCCTACTGATGCCCTTTGAACATGGTAGGTACTCATAACCTTGGATAAAAGCAGGACATTAATTCCTAAGCTCTTTTCATATAGACTTCAAAAGGTTCGTTCTTCCACGTCTTTGAAAGGAATTCCTGATTTCTCATAGCTTTGTGCATATACATATAGAAAACAAACAGGCACACAAAGGTACTGGAAATGTGTACATACCAGTGGGCATCATCTCCATGCAAAATACCTTGTCAGATTTATTTTTACATCTTATGATTAGTTCTTAAAGAATTCTTGTAGGTCATTGTTACTAGCCCAGTTTTGAGAATTTTTTTTGGAAACTATAATTAAGAAAAGTAAAATAATTGGCTTAAACTCACAGAGACTGTAAACATCAGTACTTGATCCCAGGATTACACAACCCCCAAATCCCAGGGTCTTTCTAAATTAGGACACACATCTATTAGACAATTACAATGAGCATGTATGAAATTCCAGTTGCCCCTTGAACAATGTGGGGAGCTGTGTGGATTCACTTATATGTGGATTTTTTTCAATAAAAATAACAAATGTGTCTGCCTCTCCTGCTTCCCCTTCCACCTCCTCTACCTCATCTTTCTCTGCCACCCCTGAGACAGCAAGATCAACCTCCATTCTTTCTCCTTTTCCTTAGCCCACTCAACGTGACGATGATGAGGATGAAGACCTTTATGATGTTCCACTTGTGCTTATTAAGTAGTAAAAATATTTTCTCTTCTTCATGATTTTCTTTATAACAGTTTCTTTTCTCTAGTTTTCTTTTTATTTTATTTTACTTTTGAGTTGGAGTCTCACTCTGTTGCCCAGGCTGGAGTGCAGTGGCATATTCATGGCCAACCCAGCATGAACCTGCTGGGCTCTGGTGATTCTTCTGCCTCAGCCTTCCAAGTAGCCATAACTACAAGCGTTGGGCTACTATGCCTGGCTAATTTTTTAAAAAAACTTTGTAGACACGAGGTCTATGCCAAGTTGCCTGGGCTGGTCTTGAACCTGTGGGCTCAGGCAATCCATTCGCCTTGGCCTTGCAAAGTGTTGGGATTATAGGCTGAGCCAACGAGCCCAGCCATCTCTACCTTTCTTTACTGTAACCATACAGCATAGGATACATATACAAAATATGTGTTAATTAACTGTTTATGTTATTGTCAAGGCTTTTCGTCAACTGTAGGCTATGCGTGGTTAAGTTTTTGGGAAGTAAATGTTTTTATGAAATTTTTTTTTTTTTTTTGAACAGGTCAAACTCCCATGTTCATCAAGGGTCAACTGTATTAAGTAAATTTTAGCTCTTACCAGGATTATAGAAAAATTTTACAGGAGAATGATTTAAATTCAAAAGCACAGAAATGTAATCATGCATGCTTATCAACTGAAAAAGAGTGAGATTAGAACAACTCCAAAGACTTTACTGCTTTCAGAGCTCAGGGAGAAAGTTCCCAAATGTTTATTCATCATTTACTATGGGATAAGAGAAATTTCAGGTGTGTGGTGAAGGTCCAAGGTTTAAATGGCCATGGTCAAGCTAAGCCTCACCCAGATCATATGAGCTGAGCTTACAGGCATGAAGGAGCTATATATACAAACATTTGGGGGAAGTCTTTCAATGAAGCTCTACTCACTCACACAAAACCATACTTGAAGACACATGTACACACATTCCACACCCAACACAAATCCTTAGACTTCCCCCATCTGAGTGATCAAAGCTTACACATTTTCCCTACACACTGCGGGAATTTAGTACTTAATGGGATTTAAATATTTTATGCTTAATGAATGTTTAATATCATTAAATCACACTTGTTTCTAATACATTTGAAGACAAATTATTACCAAATACTTGGACCTTAATATTCTAAATATGCAGACAAATTATGAGATTCAGAATACATGAGGTGATTAGGAATTTGAAAGATATAATTTTGAAAAATATAATTTTAAAAAATCAGATGTTAAGTACTTTTAATGTCTGAGCCAGATGTGAAATTATTTCAATTAAAGGGGAAAAAATATCCAGGTAACTAAGAGTCATGTAAACAATGCTAAATAACAAACAAACAAACAAAAAGTTTAGGAGTGGCAATGACATAAAGAGTCCAGAATTTGCAAAACACTATTCATTGGTTCCCAGGTAAACTACAAGTACCCAATGATACTTCTTGGTTCTTATCCTCTGAAAGTACATGACATTGAAACATCTACTGACACTCACTGATTTCGGCTTCACACATTTTCAATTGTATTAAATCAACAGGGTTTCCATTGTATTTAAGGAGGAGCCATATTAAAGATACGAGAAGCCTTCAATTAATTTACTGGCCATCCAGCCAGGGAGACAAGATCGGAGAAAAAGAGTTTGAACATTATGTGCAAAGGTTAGCATTACGTGCAAGTGGTTTGCTTCATGGAATTTCCAAAGCAACACAGAACTTGGCACATGAACAGCACAGGAAAATCTTAAAATGTTAGGAGGTCTAAAAACTTAGATTAACTATTTTAAAGCCAGACATGTTCACAAAAGAAAAAAAAAAAAAGAAAAGCCGAAGTTAATCTTAAGGATATTATATAGATATCTAGTAAAATATCATTTTTCTTTTCTCTTCTGTAGTTAAAAGTTCTCAAAGAAACATAGTATAACTCAGTGGCAATTATTTAGCCTAAGATAAAAAGAAAATGTTACCAATATCCAGATGTGAGTTGAGACTTAGTGTATAGTAGATTAAGAGGCATTTTCACCCACCCACTGATTTGACAATACTTTGTAAACTACTTCTGTAATTTTAAAGTATTATGGAATGACAACAAAGAAAGCCTTGTGCTCACAGAACTGACAACACAGTAAGTTTTCCAACTCTGGATTCCACATAATACTACATGGTATCCTGTTTGTACAGGTACAAACCTCGTGTGGTTCTAGGTTTTAACTGAGCAAATCATGCTGATACTTCTTTGCACATACAAGATCCTATTGATCCTTAGAGTTGATGCATTTTTGTCACTGAACAAAAAGTTCTACCAATTCTACTTTGCCTGATAAGAAGGGAGGGTGGAGGTCTTCATTTGCTATGTGTCCCACGATTTGCAACCCAACTGCTATCAGGTTGGGAGAGAAACCAGGATGTGGATTTTGGGATATTATGAGTGGGAAAAGAAGGAGTGACCTCCTTCCTTCCATAGGGTCATTTTCTTCCTTTTCTCTTTTCTTTTCCATCATCATATTAAGAAAGCCATCTTTATCCTATCACTTGTATATAAAATCAATCTTACAAAAGATTTTTGTTTTCCTCAGGTTCTATTTTAATGACTTATTTCAGGCAGGATAAAATCAGTTATTATGTAAAGAAATACTAAATGTGACATTTTAAAAATCAACCTGTAATTTACTTTGTTGTCTTCAATTTAGTAAAGTAAGTTATTAATTTCTTGGCTGTTTATGTATTTTAAACAATAAGATAAATGCATATTAAAATTATATAGCATTTATATAAGCATAATGACTCTTTCTTCCCCACATCCATAAGAGTCAGGGTTTAGCTAATGACATATTTATTAAGCAATAAAGATGCTATATATCCACTAGACAAAACTTCACCTCATTTATAAATTAGGTAGCTATGTATACCTGTCACTCAATAAATCAAGAGCAATTAAGAAGACACATTTAGCTGCCTACTACCCTAGACATATGAAGATTTGTTTTGTTCTCAGATATTTTATGTACTAATTGGCAAAAAAAAAAAAAGATAGCTATTTTACAGGCTTCAAGTGATGAAATCCCCCATCTCCTAAGTGTTCATGTAAGTCACATTTCAAGCCTTTAATACGAAACCTATTCGGTAACTTCCTCCAGCAAGAGGCAGGGCTGTGGTGTTTCCCTGCCTTTGCATCTTCAGATCTGCAGAGGCCAAATCTTTTTCCGCTGCAGGCTTTCTAACTGGGAGAATGCCTTCCCACAGGACAATGCACTTCAAACATATCAATAATGGAAAAGGGCAAGCAAGATGTATTCTCAGCTTCTGTGAAATGGATGCATGTCACCAATATCCGGTCACCACCAATGTGTGCTTTTATGCAGTTTGTCTATAATGGTTTTGTATTTACCCAATCCTCAGTGGTTTCAAGGCCTGAGTTAGTGTCTATCCCTGAGAAAATGAAAACTGAACTCTAGCTGACTTGTAGAAGGATTGTCTAGCTACCTCCTGACTTTCTTCTAGACGTATTTTAAATATTCATGACTGACAAATGGACTATCCCCTGACAAAAATTAATTCCAATGAACATTGCTTTTGTCTTCCAAAACTGCATTTACTCTTCAGTGACCTGGATCTCTTAGAATTCCTTTCAAAGAGTTTTACGGTTAACATCACAACACCCTCTTAAGTCAAAGGCAAGGGGTATTACAGTAAATGGTGCCCGCTTTCCCAAAAAGATAAAGGAGAAACACAAAGGACTTGCTCAAGGCCACTCAGCAATTCAGAGGAAACAGTGATGAGAAGTCTGAGTCAGTGAACATGTGATTACTGCATGTCCGAAGCACACTTTCAGCAAGAGATGTGAGCAATTCAAGAAATGCTTACTAGGCTGAATGTGGTGGCTCAAGCCTGTAATCCCAGCACTTTGGGAGGCCAAGGTGAGAGAATTGCCAGAGCCCAGGAGTTTAAGACTAACCTGGGCAACATGGCAAGACCTCATCTCTACAATAAATAAAAAAAGTTAGCAAGGCGTGGTGGTGAGTACCTGTAATCCCAGCAACTAGGAAGGCTGAGGTGGGAGGATTGCCTAAGCCCAGCAGGTCAATGACGAAGGAGCCATGAGCATGCCATTGCACTCTTTCCTGGGCAACAGAGTGAACCTCCAACTAAAAAAAAAAAGATAAAAGAAAAAAGAAATGCTTGCTATATGCCTCATTATGCATGATGCTGTGTGAATGCTGCTGCCTTCACGATACACAGACATCTACACTATTTTTAATTGATGTCGGGAGCCTCAGTCACTAGTAAAAGTAAGGTAAAAGGAACCTGAAAACAGGAAAAACGCCGGCTGGGAGCAAGGCCCTAGTAAAATGCGGCCATGATGGAGGCAAAGCCCCATGGATCCTGTTGACAGACCTCCCCTAACTTTGAAGGAGTGTGTGCATAGACTTGAGAATGTTCCCTCTTTAATTGAAATAATAGATGCGCAAGCAAAAATTATACATAGGCATAATGGAAGTAAAATTGCAGCAAAAAGGATGCCCTTTAGGGTGTGTAAGGATGTTTTTTAGTAACAGCAGGAGGCCGAGAAGAACGAGTCGACCACTTCCTCATAAACAACAGACCCCAGCTGAGAACTGGTGGAAAACAACCATTTGAGATAAAAAATAGGTTAAGATATTTTAAGATTAGATAAGTAGTTTAATGAAGATAGAATTTAGAATATTAATAATAAGATAGTAAGATAAGATAAACTAGTAAGATAAGAGATATATAATAGTATAAGTGATAGTTAAGAAAATATAGAGACATAAGGATAGAAATAAGATTGATAGAAATAAATATATAGTAGTAAGTAAGTTAAATAAGACTTAGGGTTAAGGTTTAGCGTTACAGGGTAAGGACATTATAGGCCTATAATAGTAAATAGTTATAAGAAAGTTAGGAAGAAAACCAGGACGTTCATAAATGTTTGACTTAAGAAAAACACCATCTGTGGTTGAAATTGTTAAAGGTCAACCTTATTGTGAGTGTAAAAAGGATGTACTGGGCTTTTGGTTAGCAACATAAGATACATTTGTGGGTACAGGGCTGAGTGGAAAACCTATATAAGCTTGTGAAAAATAAATAAAAATTGGCAGAGTCTTGAGCTCTCCCCAGGAAGAGGATTCCTGCTGTGTTCGTCTTTTCTTTTTTGCCGCTTCCCAATTTCCCCGTCTCAAGCCCTGACTCTCTCCTGGAGCTGGACTCCAGCAAATTGACTATGTCCACAAAAAGTAAAGGAAGATACTGATCAATTCACGTCATCTACCATTGAGATGAATACGCAGACATCAGTAATTCATTGTCCAAGGGCTAAGTCTCTATGTTCAGAAGAAAGAACAGAAGAAACATGAAGACCTGACAGTGGGAGCTATGTACAACATAAACAGAGAGAGGCAATATAGCTAACCAATCTAGAGGGAGGGAATTAGTGTAGGACATTTCCAGGTGTCCTGATCTGTGTGATACTATCAATGACATGGAAATACCTCTCTTGAAGGTTGGGTAAGGATGATACAAGAGATAATTCAAGCAAAGCCCTTCATCCAGTTACTGGAATGCATAATTGAATTGAAAGAAATTTTTATTATTTTTATTAAAAAGAATGTCCATGTGTCTTTCACTTAAGAACACAAGAGGAAGCCAGGTATGGTGACGCACGCCTATAATCCCAGCACTTTGGAAGGCTGAGGTGAGAGGATTGCCTGACCCATGGGTTTGAGACCAGCCTGGGCAACTTGGTGAGACCTCATCTCTACAATAAGTCAAAAAATTAGCCGGGCATGGTGGCGCATGCCTGTAATTCTAGCTATTTGGAAGGCTGAGGAAGAAAGATTACCTGAGTCCAGCAGGTCGAGGCTGAGATGGCTGTGAGTGTGCCACTGCACTCCAGTCTGAGCAACAGAGTGAGACTCCAACTCAAAAAACAAAACAAAAGAACACAAAAGGAGAGGAAAGGAAAGGAAAGGAAAGCCACAAAAATAAGCACTCATAAGCTTACAATAATATTAAGAAAATAAAATTCAGTAGTCAAACAGTCACTCTTGGTTTATTCCAGAATATTTTAATCTGATCCCAGAGATGGCAATAAGCAATGAAACTAAAATAAAAGCAGCTCCTTAGAACATTCCCTTGTTGTTCACCGTGATATCTTACTAACTTGGTGCTTAGATCATACAGCACTGTAGGCAGTGTTTAATAAGGAGAAATTTATGCTAAAAGATGTTAAAAATGATCATATTACTATCATTTTTGAAATACAAGTTCCTCTCTGAAGGATAAGCTTTAGTTAAAGTCTGAAGGGTTTTGCTTATGTTCTTTTGAACTGTTGGAGGTGACCACATCTAAAGAGGTCATTTGCATGTATCTGCTGAACCCAGGGTGGGGTTTGAGGAACAGCAAAGTGTCCACTTAGGAAGAAAAAGGAAATAAAGATATCCACAATCAAGTCCTATAATTTATTGACATAGTTGGAACTTGAAGAGCAAGTTCCAGTTAAAACGACCTAAGAATCGGATGGATTTTTTTCTATTTTAGCTCGAGAAGAGGGCCTGAAACCTCACGATCATATGTCAAATGCACAAACAAAACACATAGGGGAAAATCTCAGACAGTTGAAGGAGCTCTTCTGCAGAAATTCTTTGGAACTACCAGCACACTGGTGTCTGCTGTCAGTGCCAATTACAATGACCAAGATGATCTCTGCTTTTTTTTTCTTAAATGTCTTAGCCAGCTACAAACTAGATGACAAAGCAGTTTCAAGGCTAAAATTTGCCTGTGCCCACTTCCTGAGATGCTGAAAGAATGTGTATGTGTGTTTGTGTACGTGTTTTCAAGTGTCATTTTTAAAACACTAAAACTGAGCTTCCTCATTTGATGGTAAAATAGGCAGTGGCAGCAGCACCTCTGTCTAAGATACAGCCTAGGGCCAAATGGCAAGTGAGATATTGGTTATATAAAAGTGTAGATGTCCCCATGGCCAAATCGGAGAATACTAACCTACAAAATAAAATAAAATAAAAATTTCACCTAAACTCCAGTATAACCACCTAAACCCCATGCTAGTTTTTGGTATGTGACCTCCTTTCTTCTGACTGTGAGAAATATCATAACCCCACTGTACAAATGATGGGATCACTACTAAATTGATTCCATGTCTACCATGCTTATGAGAATTGGCTTGACTGGTGTAAAAAAAAAAAAAAAATTAGGCCAGTGCTGTTCCTTACACCTATAATGCCAGCACTTTAGGAAGCCAAGGCAGGAGGATTGTTTGAACCCAGGAGTTTGAGACCAGCGTAGGCAACATGATGAAACCTCATCTCTACAAAAATAAAAATTAAAAATTAGCTGGGTGTAGTGGCATGCACCTATAGTCCCAGCTACTCGGGAGACTGAAGCGAAAGGATGGCCTGAGCCCAGGAGGTCAAGGCTGCAGTGAGCCAGGCTCATGCCATTGAACTCCAGTCTGGGTGACAGAATAAGACTTCAACTCAAAAAAGAAAAAAAAAAAAAAGGAAAAGCAAATCAAAGGCCCTTTTTTATTTTTCCTTTTTCATTTGATATATATATATTTACTTTGTATATATATATTTATAAATAAATACATATATGTATATATACATATAAATACTATATTTTCAATTCCTAAACTGTGTTAGAATTGGCACATAAATATAATTGAGTTTTGCCAAGACTGTGAAACATTCATTTTTAGTATTCTTTTTAAAAAAATTTTATTAACAGAACTCTTAACATGAACTCTACCCTCTTAATAAATTACAAAATGTGTTTAAGTGTAACTTTTTACATTTTTAAGTGTAGGAACACTTACAAGTGTTCAATATAGTCCTGTTAACTAGAGGTACAGTGTTTACAGCAAATCTCTAAAACTGATTCATCTTGCATAACTGAAATGCTAAGTTCACTAAACAAGGCTTATTTCTTACACATGCATTGTCAAAGCAGTGAGAAAGGCAGATCCCAAAGCTCAGACTCTGGATGCCCCAGGACTGAAGCCTAGTTTCAGGATCTACTGGCTGTGTGACTTGTGGGTAAGTTGCTTCACTAACCTCTCTGTGACCCATTTTCCTCAACTGTGAAATGGAGAAAAAAGAATTGCATATCATTAAATTGTGAGAAGTAACCATATGTTTATATACAAGAGGAAATATGCAGAGGGTGCCAAAAATGTATACACATTTTAAGAAGGGAAAAAGTTGTATTAAAATTATAATACTCCATATATGCCAATAACAAATGATGAATACAAGTCACATTTGACTTCTGCATTTACAAGAGTTGCTCAGAGTGGTCACCATCCGTGTCTAGACACTTCTGATTACAGTGAACTAAAAGTAATATATAGATAACATCTCTTTAATGTGTATTTTTTGACACTCTGCCAGTATATGTAAATATAACAAATATACATGTGTGTATGTATAGGAGTATATATATATTATATATATATATAATATATATATTATACATTGATTATATAAAAATTGTGTATGATATCTATACATTATATGCAGCATATATTTTTTTGTTTTGTTTTGTTTTGTTTGTTTGTTTGTTTTTTGAGTTGGAGTCTCGCTCTGTCACCCAGACTGGAGTACAGCGGCCACTCCCGGTCACCACAGCCTCGACCTGCTGGGCTCCAGCGATCCTTCTGCCTCAGCCTTCCAAGTAGCTGAAACTACAGGCGCGCGCTACCACGCCCGGCTATTTTATGGATTTATTGTAGAGATGAGGTCACTCCAAGTTGCCCAGGCGGGTCTCGAACCTGCGGGTTCAGGCAATCCACTCACCTCAGCCTCCCAAAGTGCTGGGATTACAGGCTGAGCCACCGAGCCCGGTTGCAGCATATATTTTAATTAGATATATTTATATATATTGATTGAAAGTACATAGAACCAATACCAAGGAAGTATTGACATAGTTGCTGTCATCGTCACTGAAGCATCACTACCCCTGCAGAATATCGAGAAAGGAATATGTCATGGTAGGTGCCACAGGGGCCCTTGTGGTTTGATGTCTCTCCTTACCAAATCTCTTGTCATTTGGATTCAGATAGATATGAAAAAACAAAATTCATCCATCCGTGTTCTTGAAAACTTAATTTTGCAATATCAAAAACTCTGGCAAATACAACTCACAATAGAATACCTGTGATATATAAAATACACACACACACAAACACACACACACACAGAGACACACACACACGATTCTTTCTGTGTGCTGAGACTTCAATTGGTGATTATTTTACCCTTTAACTTTGGATTTTCCAAATTATCTACTTGCCTTTTATTATGTTCAGAAATAAAAAGATGCCAGGTGTGATTACTCACGCCTGTAGTTCCAGCACTTTGGGGTTGAGACAAAGAGGATTTCTTGAGCCCAGGAGTTTGAGACCAGCCTGTGCAACACAGCAAGACCTTGTCTCTACAAAAAAAAAAAAAACTAACCAGACATGGTGGTGCATGCTTGAAGTCCTGGCTACTCAGGAGGTTGAGACAGAAGAAAAAAAAAAATAAATAAAAAGTCCACATTTTTAAGATGGGGATAATTATAGTGTGACTGACCACCACTGATCACTCTTTGAATAAGGCAGATGAGCACAGGAATTATACAAATATTCCTCTGAAAAATGAGAGTGAACCAAATCTGAAAGAGATTAGTAGGAGAAATAAAACATTTGAACAAACCATCTTGCTCTTTCAACCCAGAGGACAAACTCTCAACTCCAGCAAGCCTGAGGTGGGATGACCACAATAGACAGGTTTATTGAACGTTGATGACAGATGAATACACACACATTTTCTCCCTTATTCCCACCCCCACCTTCTAGGTAGCCATCAGGACCACCATTTTCCAAAGAAGGAAACCAGGGCTCAAGGTCACACAGCAGGTCAGGAGCCGCAGCGTCAGAATGCCAACCTCATATCTTGGTGCCAGGCTAAATATCCTTCCACCAAGCCACAGAAGCCATGGCCTGCCTGGGGCCTTTCCACGGCTCTCTTATGTCTTAATTCATTGCTTCTCCTGTGTCCCCTCATCCCCACCACCCTACAATATGCCTTTGGATACTGACCAATTTGCAGTGAAAAGTCAGTAGGAATATAAAAGTCTCTCAAAGCTCCCACACAGAGGCCGTGGTTAAGGTGGGGGCAGCAGGCCCAAGCCTACCAGTGTCCTTGCAGTCATGCAGCTGCAGACACTCACATTCTGTCTCTGTGAAGCTTATAACGAGATTTCAGCACCCCTTGGAACCCTGTGTCCGCTGGCATCTGTGACTGTGGTGAGTGACTGCACAGGAAGTGACTCTGCTGAGCCAAGGCAGGCCTGCCGTCTGGGCAGAGAATTGAGCATGGAGACCCAGAAAAGGATGTCTGTCCTCTGTGGTTCTGGGGCAACCACTGGCCTGTCCTGGAAGACAGGAAAGGGAGAAAAAAATTACAGGATGTATAAGGAAAGCCTCACGGTCTGACTGTATCAAGTCACCTTACCTAGGCATTCAGTGTCCACGGCTTTACAGAAATAAAGAATTAAGATGCAGCATAAGAAAGGCCTTCCCCAGCTTGGATTGGTCCCCACATGATTCTTATTTATGCCTTTTGGCAATATTTTTCATGTCATTTCTTTTGCTAATTACTTAAACAAGGAAGTAAGTGCGGTGTCCTGAGTCAATACTACACAGCCTGGTGTGCGCACGTCCCATTCAGAAAAGGCATTTTCTAGTCCTGTGCAAATATTAATCAACTTGTTCATTTTGCCAGGCAAGTAGTTAAGCAGCCCCAGTTCATCAGTGCTTAAACGGAGAGGTTAAAACAATAGAGCAATGTAATTGTGGAGCTCATGGTGAGGGCGTGTGGAAGCGTGTATTCCCTCAGGGATAAATAAATCAATCCTATTGCAGGTATTGAAGGAATAAACAGCCCTCTGTACCATAAGAGCTGATCAGTAACGAAACACTGATGCCAATAATCACCATTTTTTTTTTAGAGACAGGATCTTGCTATGTTGGCCAGGCTGACCTCAAACTCCTGTACTCAAGTGTCCTCTTTCTTAACCTTCCAAGTAGCTAGGAATACAGGCATGACACTGTGCCCGGTTGCCATCTATTCTTAACACATCCATATATCCATTGGCAGATTCTGATTAGCTTAAGAAAGGCCTGTTTTTCTCTTCCTTCTGCCTGATTTTTCAAGAGATTCTTGCTTTTGCTCTTTTTAGTTCATGACAGTCAACGTGCAGCATTTTGTGTTACATAAAGTGAGTTCTATCTCTTTCCTCGCACAATGCCTTGAGGAAATATTCTTTAAGGAGGCCAGGAGCTCTGATCCTGACTTAATTCTGTAAGAGTCCTGGGATGTGCTCAGAGCTTCTCTCTATGGCATCCACTGCCTGATTCTAGAAGTACTTGGGGCTTCAAGTAACTGTTGCCAAAATAGGAGTGTTCTGCTCCTAAAATTCACTGCTTTAACCCACATTTGAATTCTGTTCATGAGACAGAGTGCCCATCACTTTCTCAACGGATTAACTCCTTGATAGCTACAACTAGGGAGATTCAGCCACTCCAGGGTACCAGCAGCAAGGCTTTTGAAGGGTTGAAGAGTGTTTCTTTAATTTTTGATTTAATAAAATGAGTGATATTTACATACCTTTTTTGTTAGCTGTACTTATTTAAGAATGATGCCATAGCACTAAAAAATGAAGGTGTACATGACAAATAAATACGCGCTCCTTAAGTGTTTACTCTTAGAAGTACTGGGAGAGACAGTCTAACCTTCAGAGTTGAGCCCTGCCAGTAATTTTCAGCATCCTATAGAGATTTTCTTTCAATGATTTTCTGCACATAGTTCCTAGAGCCCTAACCCTTCACAAGGACAGTTTCATCCCTCACATGGGAATTTTCCCTGGGTTCTTTTCTTTCAGATGGTTTTCTATTTTAGATAAGGGCAGGGAGGAGAGAGTGGGGAGGTTGCTTAGCTTTAACCTCCAAGAGTTGTGCAGTGAAACAATGAGACAGAAAACACTAGAAATATATAGAAAAAAATTAAAATGCATCTAACATACACAATACTCTAAAAAAATGATGTCCTTTTCCCAGAGGCACTACTTAAAATTCGGCTACCAAAATTAGGCACATTCATCCTGAGTTAATAGTTAAAACAGTTAGGCTTTCCTGAGCAAATGTAATCCCTACACAGACCACTTAAGATAAGACTAATTATTATTCCCATTATACACATCATCGCAATAATAATAACACTGACAGTAACTATAATTTATTGGCTGCTCAACTACATGCCATGCACCTTACTTAAAATGTCTTCATTTAAGCCATGCAGTAGCATTATGAGGTTGGTTCTCCACTTACTCCCATTACACAGGCAAAGAAACTGAACCCACAAAGGATAAATAATATATCCCAAATTCCTGATAATAAATGCCAGGATTTAAGCCAGATTGGCCTGATTCTGGACCTCTTAACCATTTTGCTACACTGCCTCAAACAAACACTTGGTACCAATAGCAATCAATGATGGTTAATAGGTTTTATTGAGCAACTGATTTCTACGTTTTCCTTAGGTTCCTCATCACGGTTTCTGTCACTTTTATAGAGGTTCCTAAATCAAAGCAGACTACAACTACACAATGCATGTACACACACATAGAATCATAGGGTCAAATTTCATATGTATCAAAATAACGCTCATATGGGTACTGAACAGAATTATATCCCTACTCAGTTTGTTGTGCTTTACCTCAACCTGTAAGGTCTAGGAGCAGGACCAACATGGACATTTAACTTCTTATATCACCTAGTATGTAGAGTAGGAGTTATTATTACATAAGCATCTCTCATTGTTAGACATATTATTCCCTGCCCCTTGATGTACAGAAAGATCTAAGATAACATCAAACTGCAACCATGTTTGCTGACACAGCTGTGACCCACAACCAAGAAGTCATCTTTTTCAAGTTGAAATGAAATGACACAGAACCAGATGTGTCACACTTCCTAAACTGTGGGTGGAACGATACTAGGAAACAACACTGCAAAATGACCCCAAATATTATACCATGTTTCACACAAATGAAATGTGAGAAAAGAATTTTGAAACACCATTCTCAAAAGCCCATAAATAAACACATATTTTCTGAATAAAAAGAATTTAATTATTTAAGATCCATTTCAATACATTTAAAATAATTGATACTGTAAAACAAACTTTGTAAGAATGCACATAATATCACCACATTATAGGGGAGAATGTAACCTATTCTTCCAGCAGAAAATGAAGACTTGTCCTGGAATCAGTCTCTAACACTAACATTATTGTACTTGAGACTACAAAGGCTCATGAAGACACAGGCTGTGAACCTTGGGAAGGAAATGACCGCCATATTGCTCCAGGAAGTGGAGACGTGGTAAAGTTTTCTAAACTGTTTGAACTAGAACTCAATGGTATCATCAAACTATTGTTTTCCTTTCTTTGACCACTAAATACAGGGACCAGTCTTCTCTGGGGGTAAGTGGCATCCTGTTATGGGCTTGACATTCAGAGCACTGCTTGCTCTGTTCTAGAATCTGGAATACTCAAGCAATGCTGCTGCCCTCCACCATCTCCAAACAAATGGGAAGTTCATTTGCATAAGCCTCATTTCCATTTTATTCATCCTCTGCCTAAATCTAGATCAGGATGTTTTAATACCATCCCATCCCACTGTGGGAGGTCGCACAAATTTAAGGAGCATTCATGGTCGACAATTAGAAGGCATGGGTTGCAGAGTTGAGTTTGTATTTGAAATTAAAAGCCGAAATAACAGAAAGGCTGTTGTGAGACAGACAATAAGAAACAAAAAAATGCCAGCAAATGTGTAAATATGGAAGAATCCGAATCACCACCATGGACTTTTATTTCTGTGGATTAGCTAGAAAGCCACTTCTAGGGGGTGCCTAGAACTCACTCCAGGTACTTGACTTGTACTTTCACACTTAATCTTTTAAAGGATCTGGGAAGTGAGGACTTTTTTTTTTACTCCTTATGTACAAGTAAAAACCCAAAGGAAAAATAAAGTCCAAAGGTAGGTGTTTTTGTCAAAATTAAAATCCTCTAAAAAGCAGAAGCAAGATTCAAACCCAGTAGTGTCTGCCTCTGGACTCATTTCCTTTACTCACCACCCCACCTGTCTTCTGCTGATCGACTATTTTCTGATAGTAGCTCT
Source organism: Cephalopachus bancanus (assembly GCA_027257055.1). Taxonomy (NCBI): domain Eukaryota; kingdom Metazoa; phylum Chordata; class Mammalia; order Primates; family Tarsiidae; genus Cephalopachus; species Cephalopachus bancanus. The sequence goes on from JAPVLO010000017.1 coordinate 10,367,414, forward strand.
TCATATAGCAGGAGTGTGTCCTAATAAGCTTACAAGTATTATGCTTCAGGGATTCACTCAATTTTGGGGTGTTTTCTTCTCTCTGAACATTAGACAGACTAAAACTAAGACACACCATTAACTTTAAACTAAATCCTATTAAGGTTTATGAAGCAGATTTTTTTTTTAGCTGTGTGGGAATATTATTTTCCAAGAACAAACTGACTTGTGTCATAATAAAGGTATTATAATAAAGATGCATACATGCACACACATGAACATGCAGGAATACATAATCTCTTTTGAAAATATAATCTCGTTAGAAGGAAAAAACATACTTAACATTTGAAAGTTCTGCAAAAATCCTGCAATACCACCAGCACCTTCCCTGGCTTATTAATTCTGCCCTAAATTTGCCACTGTCAGGCAAACCAGGCACACTGTCCAGACAGACAACCACCTGCTCTTAGACTGACTGTGCCTGGTGTCTTGACATTCTATTGATTCCAATCCAAAGCGTATGTAAAAAGGGCAGTTTGGAGTCCAAAAGGAATTTCAGCCACAAATGCTTTGGGAGAGATCCAAACAACTAAAAACAGAAAGAAAGACAAGATGCAAATCTGAGTGACAAAACTGAGACAACCCAAACCAGACTGGAGAATGTTCAAGGACAGATCTCCAAATGACCCAGGCATCCCCTTTTGATAACCGCTTAATTTGGGAAATCCCAATCCCCTGTGCATGGAATAACTACCCCTCCTCCCAATCTGGAATATTGGTGGATACATCACCAAGAAAGCATGCACTGTTATCCCAGCGGTGTTGTTTTAGAAGAGAATGCTGTCATTTTTGCCCTTTAAGTCCTTATGCATATTCAATAGATACTTGCAATCCTATAAATACAGTCCTGATAATGACAAAAGACTAGAGTTATGAAGCAGTTAAAATGAACTAGAAACTACGCAAAGAGCTTAAGAGTATCACATCCTTTCATCTGCAAAACAACCCTATGAGCTAAGAGTTTTATTTCCATTTTACAGATAAGGAAAATCAGGGTTCGGAGAGGTAAATTAATTTGCTCTAAGTAACTGGAAAATGAGATATGAGGAAAGACAGGGCATCAGGATTCATTTATAAATTTTCTGACAATTCCCTGCCACTCTCCTTCCTTCTCCCAATAATCTAGGCTTGAATGAAATTGGTATATGCCCAACTTCTAGATCCTGGCACTAGTAGCTTAGGTGGCAGCTACTGGTCATATTCAACTCTGTATAAACAAGCTGACTCTAGAGGGTTCTTTCAATCCAGGCCAATCCCCTGGTCTTTATTTTAGCCGAGAGAAGACACACATTTCAAAATAAAAATAAAAATATTAAAAGGAAGGAGAAGAAGAAACCTGTGATCCCATGGAGTAGTGAGGCTTGCCACTAGCCAATCCCTCCTCTCCAAACTCCCACTTCCACCAGCCTACTGCACAGTCCCCACTGATTTCAAAGGCAACTTCCAAGGGCAGGAAAAGCCAGGAGGTCCAACCCGGCTAGCAAAAGGGAGGACCTCCTCAGCAGGGGAGGACAGAGAAGGATGAGAGCTAGTTGCCGCAGACACCAGTCATCTCAAAACACGAATTCAAAGTGCTTTTCCAAAGCTGATTTCTACCCGGGACTCCAGGACGGATCAGAAGCTAAGAGGTTCCAACAAGGAGGAATGTGTTTCTGCTGCTCAGACATTTCCTAGGTTTGCAAGACAATTCCAGGTTTTGGAGTGGCCGTCTGTATCTGAGGAGCAGAGACAGCCAACCAGGTGTCAATTAGACTCAATTAACCCTTCCCATGACAAGGCAGCAGCATTCAACCTGCAATAGGTCATAACTTTAAGCATTATTATAATCTGAGGCAATACTCCTTCAAAATAAAAGTCCCTGAGTTGAACAACATAAAGTAATATGTGAAATAGTGAGGAAGTTCCTTAAAATTGGTTTGTGATATTCCTCAACCCCATCCTGGCCACAAGGCTACAGCATCTATTTTCCTTGCCTATATCAGGGTCAAGACTTTCCCGGAGGTCAGGCCAACGCCGCCTCCTTCTCTCACACTGTGGTAAAAGCTTACTTCTTTCAGGCAGCCACTTAGCCATCCATTCTTGGTTTATCGCCATCGGTTAACATTGTTATTGCCGCCATTATTATTCAAAATGATTATAGTCTTATAAAGATGTTCTCCTCTGATGATAATGTTTGCAATATGCTTTCGTACGGCCTAGTTAATATAGTGAAACTGCAGCTGTGTGAATGGTTACACGTAGAAATGGGGGGAAAATAGGTGCCAGAGTAGTCTGTTGTTTTTGCTCTTTTGTTTTTGTTTTGTTTTGTTTGTTTTGTTTTTTGAGACAGGGTCTCACACTGTCACTCAGGTTGGAGGGCAGTCGTATAGTGTTGGCTCACCACAACCTCGACTTCCTGGGCTCAGGTGATCCTCGTAAGTAGCTTCTCAAGTCTCCCAAGTAGTTGGAACTATAGTAGCGTGCCACCACACCCAGCTAATTCTTTTGTAATTTTTGTGGAGACAAGGTCCCACTATGTTGCCCCAGCTGGTCTCCTCTCAATCTCCTGGGCTCAAACAGTTCCCCCACAGTGCTTGGATTACAGGCATGAGCCACTGCTCTTGGCCACCAATGTATTTTTTAGACAACAAACTGAGGGTTGTCATGTGTATAGGTGACAACAAAAAGATGGCACTGGGTGCAGCATTAAAAATATCTGGTTTTTTCCTGCATAAGTCACAGTGTGATAAACTCTAAGGATAGTGATGGGCATTTGTGGAATAAAGGCCAAAGTTTGTCCATGACCTTCTCCCTCAAGTCCTGTTGACAGAAAACACGTAAAACACACATCGAAGATAGGGCATGGTCCTCGGAGGCTAATAAACAGACTGAAAGAGAGTATACTGCCTAGAAAGCAAAATGTTGAAAGGGAGCATGACTACAGGGAATTCATAAAAACCCAGGCATCTCCTTTAAGACGCAATGGCAGTGAGCTTGTGACCAGAATCCTCTTCATGCTTATACTCAACTTTAATGTCAAGAGAAATTTTGTAACAGCACTTCAGGGGAAAATGGATTCATATGTCATCTACAATAAATCATTTCACTTCCTCCCCTCCATTTTTATATATATTGACAAAATGTAAAAATACATTTTTAAAAAATCGATTCAGCTTTGCAGCTTTCTACTCAAACAGCAAAAGTAGCCATCAGAAATACAAGATTCCAAATCCTGTAAATACATTATTTAAATGGGCAGCCTATATATGGAGAGCCAGTCTTTAAAAATAAAAATAAAATAAAAATGGGCCAGATGTGATGGTATGTGCCTATGTTCCCAGCTACATGGGAGACTGAGGTGGAAAGATCACTCAAGCCCAGGAGTTAGACGCCACAGTGAGCTATGATTGTACCTCTGCACTCCAACCCGGGCAACAGAGTGAGGCCCTGTCTCAAAAACGAAATAAAATAAAATAAAATAAAATAAATGGGGTCCCCTACAATGGAATTCCACAAGTCTTAGATTCACCAACCCAAAATGAAAAATGCAAGTGGTACTGCATCACTTATTTTGAAGTTTGAATTTCCATTTTATTTTTAACAATAGCTTCACAGTTCACTGACAAATGTCCTGAACTATATTTAGAAGAATAACAGTATTTAAGATCAGAAGCGCACATGGGCCGAGCTGGCTTTCCACTCTTTCTAAATAGAAATACAAAACAAGTGCGCGTTGTGTGAATCTCATGTCAAGGATTTGGGTCTGCCAGCAGAATTTCTGCTCCCCTCTGATGGCTGTACACCATTGCTATTGTGGGTATGGCTGGCATCCTTTCAAAGTGTGTCTACAATGCCATTCTCCAATGCGTCACGTATTTCCACCATCAAGCAAGCCATTAGTTTTGATATAAAGAGCTGCATATTTGAAATGAACCTGAAAACATATAGGAAAAATAGCTTGTTAACCTACCCCTAAAAGGTACAGCCATCCTGCCCTGCCATTGCATTTAGAATTAGATTTTTCAGAAATTGAAAATCACTGTCTTTGGCTTTCCTTCAAAGAATGCTAGAGGCGAGCAATACGCTGATTATTTTCAAAAGAGGAAATGAAGGTGTTGAAAGCTTTTAATAACATGTAAAGTTTGCAGTTTGCAAGCACCAAACCCAAAACAATGGTAATGTTTTAGCTCTTTATAAGTGCAAGCCACTCTGTGTACTGTGTAGAGAAAACAAATGCTTTTTGCCAAATTATAATGCTTCTGCCTCTATGCTTAACTGAAGGAAAACAGTCAAATACTTTGAGGCACTGGAGGATAACCATGGTATGGGGTGCAGTGGCTCACGCCTGTAATCCTAGCACTCTGGAAGGCCATATCTGGAGGATTACTTGAGTCCAGGAGTTCAAAACCAGCCTGGGCAACATAGCCAAACCCCTCCTCTACAAAAAAAAAAAAAAAAAATCAAAAAATTATCTGGGCATGGTGGTGCATACCAGTAGTCCCAGCTACTTGGAAGACTGAGGCAGAAGGATCATCGATCATCTGAGTCCAGAAGGTCAAGGCTGCAGTGAGCTGTGATAGTGCCACTGCATTCCAGCCTAACTGGAAAAAAAAAAAGAGAGAGATAACCATGGTGATGAAAATACACATTTCTTGTCGTAAAATAAAACTATAATCAAAACTTACAGTTTTATAATTAAAACTTAAAGTTTTAATCAACACATAATTAAAACAGCATTGAATCTGAAAGACACCCAGATAACTGGAGGCCTAAGTTTCTGAGGCTGCCTCTGTCAGCCAGAATTTCCAATGCAGCAGAGACTGCTAGTAAAGAAGATCATTTTACCTCCTGATTGGTCATGGTGAGCTCCACAGTAGGTCATTAATCAGAGGAAACATAGCATATAGATAAACAAGTCCATGAATAATCTCTTAATGAGTTAGTGCAATAAGCACCAGTTCCAATTCTAGAATATTCACTTACAAATGGAGTTTCAAAGGCAAGAGGGAATTAAGGTTTACTGAACTCTTTAAAAGCTATCCCCCTCCCAGGCATTGTGCTAGACACTTAACATATATTACGTGCTTTAATCTCCACAGCCCAGTCAAGTAAGTGGCATTATCACTTCTTGACAGATGAGCATTTGACACTCAGAAGGGAAGGCATTGAGCTGTAGAATAAGGCTAGAATCTGGCTGAAGGGCGACAAAGTCACGCCCCTTCTGTCTTCCCTCCTAAATACTTGCACTCTCTGCAGCTCTTGTGCAGAGGCTTCAAACTGCTGCGGAATGTTCTTTATTCTTTAGTCCATTTGCCCTATGGGAAAGAAATACAGTCGAGGGCAGGGTTTTCAATGCTTGCTGTACAAAACCACGGTTTGGGGCCCTCAGGGATGTAGGTTGTTCATCTCATCTCGTTATTGGATTTAGATACTCTCAGCATAGGATGACCACTGGGGAGGTGGATGTATGTGCTGTTCCCAAAGCAGAGAGCTAGTTTTATCTCCCCAGTTCCAACCTACTTGTGCTTACTAAAAAGGTGAGTAAATTTGAGAACGCTGTTTTGGAGCTTCACAGCCCCTTAATTTGTTCCAAAACAATATTTTTTCAGTCAGGGGTTTCACTCTGTCACGCAGACTGGAATGCAGTGGTACCATCACAGCTCACCACAGCCTTGACCTCCTAGGCTTAGGTGATCCTCCCGCCTCAGTCTCCTGAGTAGCGTAGCTGTGATTATTGGTGCATGTCACCACACCAGGCTTTTTTTGTGTGTGTGACATTTTGTAGAGACAAGGTCTCACTATGTTGCTTAGGCTGGTCAAGAACTCCCGGGTTCAAGCAATTATCTGGCTTCAGCCTCTCGAACTGCTAGGATTACAGGCATGAACTACTGCACCCGACCTCTACAATAATATTTTAAGAATGGAAAACAGATATTGCTATTGGTAGATATTTTTGAATTTTAAAAAATATTTCAATAAGAACAAATCAAACTGTCCTCAACCCGAGAAAGTGGGGAATGGGGTGTTCACAGAGTCCCTTATTCCATCCACCTACATTCCACCTCAAAGTACTCAGAAATGGTAGATATATGCATCCAACATTTACATGCAAAAGAACATCGTGGGCCTGTTTTAGACATAAGGATTGTTGTGTAGGATGATCTGGGTCTCGGTTTCGCCATCTCAGTGAGATAGAAAAAAACCCCAGGAACAAGAGCTGAAAATAAACAACCTCAGACTGAGGACAAGGTTGGGTCCAGTTGGCTGAATGACTTCCTTGGCAATCCCAACCCCCTATTACAGGCTCTGTGTTAGTACCTGCCAGATTCACAAGACAAGTGTGGCTATTAAGGGCTGAGAAAATCACATTTGATAACTTATTAAATAAAAGCCAAAGCAAAAATATTTGCTTATCGAGTGGCCACAGGCCTTTTCTGCCGAGTCAGTTTGTAATAAGTGTGGGTGGCATCCAGAGATCAATTTAAGTGGAAATGAATCGCGGCTTGGTGGTGCTGACCCGATTTGTTCTTGAACAATGGCCAATGCCTTTGTTTCCTACCTTGCCTGGTATGTCCTGGGTACATTTTTTCTAGAAGAGACTAAAGAAGTGCAATTCAACTATAGTAAAAAATACTCTTTGGAAGAATAGCTATTTGAAAAGACAACAAATTGACCAAAGAAGAGGTCTCGGGTTTTTCGTAAGACTCACATCAATTTAAAATTTTGCAATTTACAAGAAGGTGGTTGTACTTGCGAAAGACGAGTTGGAACAAATTTCTGTATAAAGTGATGGCTTAATAGGAGCCATGTGGCCAAATTCCTTTGCACTCAAAAAAACCCTTCAATTTATTTAAGGAATAAAAGTAAATGCTGCACAGGCAAAATGCAACAGAAAGGGAAAAAAAGGAACTAAAGATAAAAAAGCCATCTCCAAATTTCTAATATAATGATTCTCAAAAGGACTGAGGACACATGTTAATGGGCAATCCCAAAGCCTCCACAAAACCCTCTTTGTCTCAAGATCCTTTGTGACTTCTCAGCATTGATGTTTGTGAAATAGCTGAGATTATCCTGACTCTACAGCATGAGGAGTTGCCAGATAAAGTAAAATAAGATACAAATATCGCATGGGCCATATTTATGCAAAAACTTCATTATTTATCAGAAATTCAAATATACCTGGGCATCTAATATTTTTATTTATCAAATCTGTCAGCCCTAGTAACAGACCAAACAGTTATGGGCAAATGTTGAATGAACTATTTTTGAGCTGGTTAATGATACAACCCAGAGGTCCTTAATCACTGGTCGGTTTCCTGAGAAGCACCTTGTACATGAAAACGACTGGCATCCTCCCCTGTGAATCAAGCAGTTCTTTTAAGGGCCAAGCATCACTATGGTTACAAGCTCCCAGGTGAGTCTGGATGCACAGTCATTTGAGAATGACCTCATCAATGAAGAAGACACAATAAACCTGATTTCTCTTGTGCTCAACTAACTCCATCAGGCCTTTGTAGGTGGTTTCAAAGTCTTAAATCTTAAGGCAGCGTTAACTTGGGAACATCAAAAGGAGATAATGTACACCCAGATATTGGTTGATAAAATATTGTCATGGACCCCTTCTTTATTACCCGAATGAGGATGCCGAGAGAAAAAAATCATCCTTGCCCCAAATTAGCAATCTAGAAGCACAAACAAGAATAGAACCTCTGACACTTGATGCTAGAATTCAACCCGTACTGTCATTGCTAAATAATTCCTTCTTACATCCTGTTTCTCGAACAGCTGAAAGCCTTGGCACACCCAACAGAAGGAGTTGAGACATTTTTCTAGGCTTAGCTAAGACCCATACTCCTTCATTCCAAAGTAACTGTGGAACATAAAGAAACACACATCTGAATCAAAAATTACCTCAATAGATGTAAATTGCTTCTTCATTTTATCAGTAAATGTTAACACAGCATTAAAAGTGAGTAAAAACAAATCTAATTGCACCACATTGAAAATAAAACTCAATTACTTTTTGCATCCAAGGATACATGTGTGATTGTGTGTTTATGTGTGTGTGATGTGTATGGTAGGGGTGGAGGTGAGGAGGAGGGAGTGTCTCCTTCATGCATCTGCAGAATTTCTTCTCTGTGGTATATTAACCATTTAAAATAACTCCCCACCCACCCCACTATTTACATGGGGAATTTCCCTCCCCTGAATGTTATGTTGACAATTCTGAATTGCTAACTATGAGTTTCAAATGTTCAAAATGATGACTCAGCCAAAGAACAATATTCACACAAAAAAATGTGGCTCATCAGTGATAAGAATGGTTGAGAACTGGACATCTCAAACTGAAGCACCATGTGTATGTCCTAGGAAAAGAGTAGCATGGAACATGATAAGTCATAAAGGTTCTCTCTTGAGAGTTACTCACACTTGTGTTCAAATCCAATTTCTACCTTGACTGGCCATGCAACCTTGGGCAGATGACTCAAACTCCCTTAGCCCCTTAGTCATCTGTAAGATATAAATAACAACAGCTAACTCCAAGGACTACTACAAAGAGAAAGTAAATTAATATGAGTTAAGTACCTACCACAGGCAGGACACACGACTCATGAAATGGGACGGATGAGAAGTCAAGGGTATTTCTGAGGAGTCAATGAGTCAGCCAGTCACCATATATTTACAGGTACCAAGGCAAAAACTTGTTCTATACCTAGCTACATGCAGAACAAATTAGGTATTAAAAAATATCAAGACCTACTGTCTGCACATAACTGATTTATAATCAACAAACCAATGCATGCTTAATAACAAGTCCTTCTATGAATATAGAACAATTAATTACATAGACATCACAAAACATTCTAGAACATATAACCCTACTCCCATGTCTGCACTGGAGACATAAGGCATACCTGCTTGTGAAGTTAATGAAGATAGCAGTTAAATAACAACTACAAAAGAAGTGGTATCATTGATAAGACTATGAGCTCAGAGGAAAAGGGACCCATCATGAGTTAAAACAGTCTGGGAATTCTTCATGAAAGATAAGTCACTTGAGATCAGTCTTGAAAGAGGAATAGGGTTTAGATAAGCAGAGAAGAGGAAATCCTAGGTTTATGATACAAGTAAAGCCATAGAAATGAGAAAACACAGGCCTAAGTGATGACTTAAAGATATACAGTATGTTATTCATGCTGTTTGTAGCACTGAATGCCAAGCACAAGAGTCAGACTATTACTGTCTAGACCCAAGGTTCCTGACGTATTATTGTTTCAACACTTTGCAACTGTCAGATAATAATGATCATTCTCAAGACTCTACCCCAAAATATTTGAGGTTGCATAGATAAGATTGGTTGTAGTCTACAAATAAAAGTTGGTAAACCAGCACTACCCCTTCCTCCCAAAACACATGTACACGTACTCATATTTTTGTTTCATGGAAAGCAAAATAATGAAGTCTTTTGATACATGGTTTATGTCACTGCCGTGAGAAACAGGAGCCACTAAGAGCTTTGACATGCTAACTCACTAGACACTTGATAAGGAAAGAAGGTGATACCTGTGTTTTTCAAGCATTAAAAGCACAAGGAGTCAAAGGAGAACATGGCTCTGCCCTTTGCTGATCTACCTCGGCCCACCTTGTTCCACCATGGTAAGGAAGTCAAGGAAATATTTAATAACAGTTGAATAATGTTTACACTGAGTTCTATCTTTTAAAATTAATCTTTGGCATGGCTAGCCTTTGGGCATGTCAGTGGAAGGGAAGAGACCAGAGATTAAACAAACCATTTCTCCTCTCTGCCACCTATATCCATCACCCCATCAATTGGGTTACAGTCCTTATGTTGCCAATTATGAATAGGTAAGTGAGAATGTCCTATTATGCATTATTTGGCCACTTAATAATTTAGTATCCTCCGTACCTACAACTTTATGGTTTGTGAAAAGTTTCTGAAAGTAATATGGTGGGGGGGGGTGCCAAAAAAGTGTATACACATTTTAAGTATGACATTTGCTTAAAAGATGGCATCAAACAAATGAATGCTAGTGTCATCATGCGACAGGCAGGACAGTCAAAGAAAATGGTGGAAGCGCGGTTGAGCAAATGTCATACTACACACTGTTACCGTAGTTCAGCTTCAAAAAGTAATACATAGATAACATCTCTAATATATATATAGGTACCCCCTGTATATAAGAATGTGATAATTTCCATTTTGAAATAAATTCTAGAATATAAACATTATAGCAGACTCCAGCTTAATATCATGGCATAGTTTTCCACAGAAACACATTAACAGACATGAAGTATATCCATTTACACCACTGCAACCTAGAACAGAGTAGATGAAGAAAAGTATTGGGTTCCAAATCCTTAGGATGTCACCAGGGCCCAAGATTTACTGTTATCACCTAACGTCATAGAGACACAATACCTCTGAAAGTGAAAAACTGTCCGCTTCCTTAAGAAACAGATGCTTAAGCAACAGATGCTTTAAAATCTAAGCTCTTGACTCAGTAAACAATACAACGAAATACACGAATAATGGAATATATTAAGCTATCAGAGCCATTTTCAAAGAAAGAATAACTTAAGAAAAACACAAGTATAAAGAATTATTTAAAAGCATGCAGCTCACTATTTATTCCTTCACTAAGTGTACAAGTCAAAGCACACCTACGTAATATTTTAAAAAATAACTAGCTGGGCTCGGTGGCTCAGCCTGTAATCCCGCGCCTTTGGGAGGCTGAGGTGTGGATTGCGTGAGTCCGCGGGTTCGAGACCCGCCTGGGCAGTGAAACCTCATCTCTACAATAAATCAAAAAATCAGACAGGTGTGGTAGTGCATGCCTGTAATTCTGGCTACTCGGAAGGCTGAGGCGGAAGGATCGCCGGAGCCCAGCAGGCGAGGCTGCTGTGGCCAGGAGCGGCCACTGCACTCCAGTCTGGGCGACCGAGTGAGACTCCAACTCAAAAAATAAAAAAACAAAAAAATAACTGATTGCTAAATGAAAAGTCACTTGTCTGCTTCCAATACTGGGCTTAGGTTGAGATAAGAAAGTAAGGCTGTGAATTCTAATGCATGAAACAATAAAGGAGTTGAATTACTACATGCTCAATTTTCATATGTATTTATTGAGTTATTTTCAGTATCCTCACATTGATTCTAACCTGGAGTTGGAATTTGAAACCCATAAAATAAAATTTAAAAAAAAACAAGGGCTTTCACCTTCAATACTCAATGCAAACTTGGCAAAGAAACAAGAGAATATCTTTGAAGGAGCCAAGCTACAATTTACGTGTCAGAATGACAACTCCACCCTCCTGGGTGAAGGCTGTCAATACCGGAAGCAAAAGAATGAGATCGTGGCGATGCACATTCTTATTTGGTGTGAAAGCTCGTCACTTTCTGTTCTTGATTTTCTCTAAGGTTGAAAGATGATATGCCCATTTGGAGAAAGGCTGTTTAAAGAATACTGTGGTAGTCAAAATGGCCATGCCAACATCTTACAAATACCACAAGACTCACTGCCACATTCAATTAACATGATCCTAAAATTTGATTTGGCTAGAACTTTTAAAAGAAAACAGCTTGGTCATAACAACACTTGTGATCATTTTTATGGTTAATGCAAAAATCCCTCCAAAAGCGCAGGAAAAGAAAAAAAAAAGCTCTAATAGCATTATTTCAGGGTTGGTATTCTGCCATGGTGTCATCACTATGTAGCAAGACAAACGTATTTTTTATTAGCTCTGATAAAAACAAAACAAACTGTGATAACCAAAGGGCTAGGGGACAAAATAAACCTCATCTGAAATTCTTAGAGCACACTCCTCCCTGTGACTGTCTGCAGACTCTTATGAGAATTCGAAAGTACACTGGCAGTGCCCTGGCTCCTAACAGTTCCTTGTCTTTAACATTTATCTCTAAGGACCAAGTTGAATGCATCCAGGATGGGTGGTATCTGTTGCACAAAAGGATTTCCCCTTCTTGCTGTCCTGGCCCTGGTCTACAGTCCCAGTACAGAGGACTCCGTACCAGACTCTGCCCTCTTTCCTTCTCCTGGTGCCGTTTCCTGATCAGCTGCAGGAATCAGAGGAGCTCAAACTTCCTCTTCACTCGATGCCAGGCTGGCAAAAGAAAATCTGCATTGCCCGTGGCAGCCTTGACAAAAGATGTCCGCTGCCAAGAGTGTGGGTGATGGCAGAGCTGCTTCGGACAAACACATTTTCTCTTTTCTTTCTAGGAGACATCCAAAAATGGTGCTCAAAGACAAAAATAGAACTCATCTGTAGTGGCTAAACTGCCTTCCTTCCCACTACAGGGCCCTCACTAGCTTGTCACAAGGCCTACAAAAATCCACCTTTATGTAGTCCTTCATTTCAGTAAAGCATTGCAGTTACTAGGAAATTGGTGTTAAAATATTATTTATCATGAAAGAGTTGACTGATCCATCAGTACCACAATTGAGATTTCTAAAATAAGATAGAGTCACCTGGAAATCCTTAAGAGAATAAGACATTGGAGAAAAGGAAAGACTGAATGAGTGGCAGGGAGATGTGGTTAATATACTCCAAGCACTGTGCTTAGCTGCCTCACACACGTAACTTCTGAAGTCAGTAGTAGCATCTCCATTTTACAGACAGTGAAAGTGAGTTTCAAAAAGTGAAGTCCATGAGGGAAGAAAGATAAAGACAGCAGGAACAGGAGGAAAGTGCAGCCATGGTTGGGCTCCACAGAGAAGCAACCTCATTAACCGAGGGAAGGAGGACATGGGGCACAGGATCAGGACATAGAGTCCCTGAGGAAGTTCATGGAAACAAAGAAAAAAAACACAGAAGAAACAGCAGATAACCTGGATGTGAAGCCCAGACACCATCCTTGTCTCAGCTGATCCAGAGCTGATCTGGGCTTCTTAAATGCGAGCATATTTTTAATGAGACTCCCCATCTGCATTCTATACCAAGAAAACAAAATTCATTCAGAACCAAACTTAGTAGTGACAGTTAATGCCTTCCACATGGTTCTTGGGTCTATCCAATTCTTTCATGATTTCCATGTTCCCTCTCCTTACAATAAGCCTTTAAGTTGCCCAAGCAGGAGGAAATACTTACCTAAGGCAGCACTAGAACAAAAATCTATGTGCCTTGCCTAAAAAGCCCATGATCTTCTCCAGCAGCCTCCCTCCCACAAACAGAGCCTCCCACCCCTTCTCTACCTCATCTTAATTTGCCCCTTTGTGAGACAGGAAAGAGTATAATTCTCAAGGAAAATACCCCAGGGAGAACAGAGACAGCTAATGTCCAAATAAGTAGTCAGGTTCCTTTCTGGTCATCCTATCCAGGCCTCTGTGACTCGCCAACTGAGAGGAGGAAAAATCATGCTGTTTATATGAGAGTTCAATATTCCCCTGATCTCTACATTAAGAGAAAATCACTTGTAAGTCACTTACTGTGTGCTAGAACCTCTTCTAAGTCCTTCACAGAGATTAACTCATTCAATCATCATAACAACCCTGTGGGTAGGTAGACACTCTCATGATCGGCATGGTACAGAGAAAGATATTGAGCCAGGGTAAAAGAGAAATTCACCCACGTTCCAACAATGAAGAGGCAGAGCTAAGGTATGAGCCAAGGCAGTGTCACTCAGAATCCATGCTCTTAAGCAATGTAATGTGGCAACAGGGCAAACACACACATTGCAAACACACAGTGTATGTCTTCCTAGAATGTGACATCTTGGCTTAACAAGGGAATTAGGCTGAAGAAGTTTAGAGGCTCCAGAAACCTTTGGAGCTTTTATCATGTGCAGGCATCTACCAGGGATGGGGCAATCATAGAGTTCAAGGTACTGTCCACTTAATAGGTTCCGAGGGATCAGCTACCAGTGTGGTAGCTGAGTTGAGATTATTTCATCCACTTTTGAGGATTCCAAATCTACTATCCCTGTTCCCAACGTGTACATGTGATTGCAGGTACCTTCCCCAACCCCAGCCTGAAAAAATTACCATGGATTACACATCAAAACATTTTTCATTTAAACAAGATCCAACAGATGTGTCCTTCCTCTAAATCTCAGTGATATAGCCTGAATCATGAGAAATTCTGTGTGAACTATGGAAGCTATTTTCATTAATTTTTAGTCACAACACAAATATTAATACTGAAAGTTCTGCACTGTATTACCCTTCATCTGGTAGAAACGGACTGCTTTTTCATCCTGACTAATTCACAAATGACCAAACTGAAAAATATTTATGCTTGCTCCATTCCTGGGAAGCTGATACACAGAAGAGATCTGTCTCTTTTTTTCATGCCAAAAATTTCATAGTACCCAATATTGAGACTATTTTTCAGCCACAAGATGACATTTTCTTTCCCTGCAGCTAGGCCAGAAATATAAACTTTCTATATTCTACCATATATATTTGGATCAACTACTGAACAATACGAAATATTGCATATCCCAAAATATTTTCACCAAAACAGCAGCAGAAATTTCCTTCTTATACACATATACACACATGAGCACACACGGAAACAACCATTGGAGTGATAAGGACTATGTCTTTAGGAATAAACTTAAGAATTTATGTATGATTATCTTATAGGCTCAAAAAATCAAAATGATTTTCTTGACTCCTTTTTGAAGCCATTTTATTCTGAGAACAGTCCCTGATTTCAGTCTTAAACAGAATAATAATATGTTGTGTTTGCACTTTTTTTCTCAGTGAAATCTTCCCTTGTAAGTTTCTACAGTTAGACTCAATGATCATCTAGTGAATACTATCTTCCCTGACCCATGCAGGTGTGACACATCAGGGTTCAAAACTTTGACTTTCTCTCCCTAACACATCTGGGCACTATTGTTTGTCAGATTGTGTGCATTCTTCAAGGCCCTCAACCACAGTGAATTAGACCAAGCACTTATGAGAGTGGATCTCTATCCAGGTATAACCTACTTTGTCCTTTGACTCTCAGTCTCCAATGTATGAATCATCAGGTCACTTCATGGAAAAATACTACTGCTGGCATAGTAGCATTTGCAAATTTCCATAAATTTGTCATCTTCTTATGCTAGTTTATCTCTTAGCATGGCCTATACTTGGCAGAGGGCAAAAACCCATTTTTCTTATTCTAATGATGGTAGGGTTACAAAAATTGGTGCATTTTTGCTTACCCATTGTCTGCAGAAATCACCCCCCAATGGTGAAGTTTATGACTAGAGGACTAACAAGGCAATGTCTTTTCTCCCTTGAGACAAGCCCAGATGGTGGATATTTTGTAATAAATTCCATTACAGTTTCCAAGGTCCCATGGATTCAATTGGTGCGAAGACATCAGTGTCACATCAAGTACATTTTCCCTCATAAGTTGAAATAGGTCTTTTAATCTAGAAGTCTCTTTATGCTACTTCCAAGGGTCTTTCAAGCAAGACAACCAGAAATAGCAACTTTTATTTTAACAGCTAACACACACTGTATTTTAAAACCAGTAACCTGAATACAGGATGCATATACATCTTAATATACCATCATGTATTTGGTTTCTGAAATCATTTGACAATTTAAAAAATAAACAAATGTGGTCACTAAAGATTCAAATAGTAGAGAGATGGCAGTATTAGTATTAATAAGATTCAGAAACTATCAGGGTTCCAGAGGTTACATAAAATTCTCAATGGCAACATCAAGGTCATTATTTCTACATCCAGCCCATTAAAACAACTGCAGGATCACTTGTCGCATATCGACGCTTTAACTGAAAATGAATGTGACAGATTTCTTATGAAAAAAGTAACAGCACACAAGTGATGTTATGACAAAAGCTATTTTTATGTCTCCATACATACTGAGGTTATTAATATCATCCCTATGCAAAAACAATATATGACACTACAGACTGCATGCCATTTGAGTCAGAAAGACTTTCATTTCCTCATTCAGAAAGAAAATTATATTTTAAAAAAGTAAAGTAGCTCATTCCCCCCCCAAATCCCTGAAAGGAAAGGAGATGACAAAAAAATGGAAGTCTAGTTGAAAATAAAACTTAGGATTTCTGTGACTTTGTATCCTCAACTCTTCTATATATTTTCTTACAAATTCTGTTCCTAAGTCAGGCAGAGTTCACAACTCTGACATTCTTTTCTGGCTGTCATAGAAATGGTAAGACAGAACCAAGATAAAATGAGTGATCACTTGATAAATACCTTATCTTCTATCACCACAAAAACCCTTTGAGATCAGTGCTATTATAATCCTCATCTTACAAATGAGGGAGCTGATTTGCAGAGAGAATGCTGACGTACACAGTTTAAAAATGATTACATTAAAGTACATACCATTTGTTTCAATCATGATACGGAACAGTAGTATTTTTCTGCAAGAGTGTTAACCATGTCTACAAAAAACATAAAAGATGGTGAGTATGACAGAATCTTAGTTTCAAATACTTTCCTTTAATGTTATTTGAGAGTCATGACATGCCAAAAAACTATCCTTTTTGGCCAATGTCAAAATATCTTTGAATAGATCCTCCACAAACACAATCAAAATGGTGTTGGTTGTCCCAATGGAAATGTAATGACTTAGGTTTTGAATTACCTAAGTATATTTCTAGCTCAGGTGCAAGTGATTGATTTTGCTTGTTTAATTTTTGATTACTTTCTAAGACGAATCACTTGTAAAAAATGAGGGAAACCAGTGTTTCTTTTAACACTCTCAAATTGCTACTCAACATACAGGTTAAACATTGCTAAACTTCTGAAACAATATAGGCAATTCAAGCCAATCCAAGCAATACATATTCAAGTAATACATAGTCACTGACCAAAGCAATGCATGGAATATGAAAAAACTGCCACTTGGCTGTCATACTCTCCATGTATAGGCAGAAAAGAGCGAGTAGCCGTGTGCCACCTTGGTTTTTTGCCAGGTAAATACCAAACGCAGAGCCTATAAAAAGCAAAATTTTCTGCCTACCCTGTCCTTCTCCTAATAAGGTGACCTTAAGGAAAGAGAATCGGTACCCTGACTTTCGGCTGTCCATTCAGGTGTCAGATGTAAGACTACCTTTTACAAGGGAATTTTCATGCTAGAACTTTTGCACGCATCAAACACCAGTTCCCTTTTAAATGCTATTATGCCCATTGGGATTTAGATCAAACACTAGACATAACCATGGTCGTTCTCCATAGAGCATTTCACATTTTTAAAGAGAGAAATCTACTCTATCTTGTTTTGTTTTTCTTTCCCAAGATCACATCAAGTACCAGGGTTTGGAAACAACAGAAGATTTGAGCCTTGTCCATCACAAAA
This sequence comes from Cephalopachus bancanus, assembly GCA_027257055.1. NCBI lineage: Eukaryota > Metazoa > Chordata > Mammalia > Primates > Tarsiidae > Cephalopachus > Cephalopachus bancanus. The sequence goes on from JAPVLO010000017.1 coordinate 10,384,756, forward strand.
TGGGACTAGGGTCCAATGCATCTGGCATTTGTTAAACAGCATAGACTATGAGATTAGACACATCTAGTCCCTTTCTGATCTCGCCACTTCCTGGTTGTGTGGCCTTGGTGACAGGAGTAGCTGCTGGGAATGACTGTGATAATCTACTTCACTAAGTTTCTACTTCATTAATTAAGTTGACTCTTCAAAGTAAATCAGCGCCACCAGAAAATCGTAATTTTCAAAAATAGTACATATTCTTTTTAAGGAGTGGATGTCCTGTAGATGCTTCTGGATATCTAAATTTATGTAAGGAAAAAAAAATATGTCTTAAAATCACATTCTTTCACTACTTTTTTTTTTTTTTGAGTTGGAGTCTCACTCTGTCACCCAGACTGGAGTGCAGTGGCCGCTCCCGGCCACCGCAGCCTCAACCTGCTGGGCTCCGGCGATCCTTCCGCCTCAGCCTTCCGAGTAGCCGGAATTACAGGCATGCACTACCACGCCCGGCTGATTTTTTTGATTTATTGTAGAGATGAGGTCTCGCTGCCCAGGCGGGTCTCGAACCCGCGGGCTCAGGCAATCCACTCACCTCAGCCTCCCAAAGGCGCGCGATTACAGGCTGAGCCACTGAGCCCGGCTTCTTTCAGTACTCTGAAAATATATTTAATCCTGTGGAAAAACACTGGAAAAGTGGAACAAGAATTCCAGTCCCTGGCCTGATCTATACTGCTTCTCAGTCGCCTTTGGGTCTCCAGATCTGGAGAGCTGTGTCTCTTCTTGCAGGGTTCAGATGCAACCCATTGATTTTTTTTTTTTTCCTCACAGTATAAAATTTCCTTTGCTTAACTTCACAAGGCTATTTCCCCTGGGTCATTCTGACCAATTATGTTCTTTGTTGTTTACAGTGTTGGACCATCAGTAGATTTCATTTTGAAGTACATGATGCAGTCATGTGATGGCATTCTTTCTTGTTATTGAACTGTGTGGCCTAAAGGCAACCCCAAAGAACAAAAGAATAATGGATGCCCATGAGCATCGTAGTCTTTAAGGTGAAGATAAAATAAATTGGAGATCTTGAGCTTGAATTCCAGAAAAAAAAAAAAAAAAAAACCAAAATGGGACAAGAGGAGCTTTGGGAACTAGTTGCAAGTAGCCGTTTATTCATCTGATCCTCTGAACAAATTCATGAGTTGGTGTCATTAAGCTCAATTTTTAGAAGAGGATTTTGAGTTTACTGAAAGTCTAATAACCCACATTTGGTCCTCACAGCCAAAATGCGATAGAGGTGGCATGCAAACTTAGGTCTTTTTTATACCAACTGCCACACTTCCAGGAAACATACAAAACAGTCCAGTGACTTTTGGTTTTCATTTCAGAAGTGTCTATGTCAACGTGAAGATAAAATATCCTTTTGGAAACATGAGTGAGTCTCATGGACTGAAGAAGCTGACCAGGTATGTGGTGACCTTTCAGAAGCAAGTAATGCCTTTCCCCTCCTAGGAGTATTCTTACCGTCTTTTTCAGAAGCTGCCAAACTTCCCATTTCAGCAGATGATTGCATTTAGTTCAAGGATTTGCTCATAATTTTAAAGTGCAAAAACTTTCAGAAAACTAACATTTAGCACTGGTTGCAGTCATATTGCTATACTGACAATGAGCCTCCAACTTGCCTTGAGATCAGTTTCACTGATAAGAAATCTTAAAGACAGAAAAGAAATACAGTGAGAAAACTGTCCCATAGATGTAAGCATGGAGACTTCTGGAATTTCAGGTACACTAAAGTCAAACAATGACTATAATACAAAGACAATGACTACAGCAGAAATAATTTCATAATTTTGCCAGAGGCTGGGGATGTCTGAAAAACTAATGATTTTCAAAGCTACATTATTGTACATTTTTAAATAAGGGCAATTCGCCATTCTCTCTGGAAAGGCTTTTGGTAGGATTCTACTTTATCTTATTTCTACTTTATCATTGCATAATAGGCAGCCATCCTGCATTTGTATTGGTAGCCAACAATACCGAAAGCTGTAAAAATGGAGGGATAATTTCCACGATGGCAAGAGTCGTATATCAGGATGCCTTACCGTCTACCTGCCAGGGATCTGGGAGTATTCTAGTATATTTCCAGCACTCCTTCTGAGCATTTCATAATCTAACAGATGGCACCATTAGCCAAGCATCTCTGGTAGTCAGTCTCTTTGCAAATGAGGACAAAGAAATGCAGAACAAAATTAAGTTGACTAGAAGAATACACATTCCCACGCCTTACAGTATGTTGACAATGGCTGACAAATTTCTCGCGGATATAATCTCACAGAACATGCACAGTAACGTTTTACAACAACATAAACTGTGATTGTAAGATACCTTGATAAATAGCTACTTTCTCACCCCGGGCTGTGCTTTCCTCTCTCCAGACACACGTACAGCTCCCATTACTATCAAACAGCCAGGGGAGAATTACACACTGCTCAGGAGATAGGTTCTGAAACTGTGAGATGTTAAAAAGCTGTATTCAAATCACGGGGTGGTGGAGCACAGGCATGTTGTACAGAATGGATTATCATTTTCTGAGGCAAAGAAATATACACTGTGCAACAAAAAGGTAATAGGAAGAAAAATTTAGTGTTCTACGTACTGACAGTGAGCTGTTAACAAGGTAAAATTACCAAATATTGGTGCAATTTGGAACTTGCATTTTCTATTCAGGGAATTATGATAATGTGACAAGGTTATCGTTATAATTAGGAGGGTAATTAAAGTAAAGGAGTAATTGCTCTTCTGCATTTTTTCTTAGTCAAGAAGATCTAATTGTAAGAAAAAAAAGAAGAGAAAAGCACGTTCTTCATAAGTATATATTTTTAATTTTCCCAAAGCATCACAGAAACCCAAAGCAAGTAGACCAGCCACACTGGCACATGTCTGTTTCCAATTTTTTTCTTATGAACAACAAATCTATCTTAGTTGTTACAAATTTCAAGTCACATAGAATGAATTCTACGAGTGAAGACTGTCTTTTGGGGAAGCCGGGCCTTTTTTATGTGGTATCATTTCTAATTTTGATAGGTTAAAATGTGTTTCTTCTTCATTGAGCTTCTGATTTTGGGACTTAGTTTCAATTAATCATGTTTACATCTTCTCACCTACAGAAATGAAGAAACAACACCGTTCCACCCAACTGGATATAAATCCACATGTAGTCAGAGCCAAAGAAGAACCAAAAAATAAACAATTAAATCCACTCATCCCCAAAGAGTTGTAGCTGAGACAGACAAGGTATGTCTGGCAGAAACACTTTGAAGTACGGAAATGACAAAACAGTATTAAGAGATTTGTTGAAATTCCTGCGAAGAGAGAGAGAAGGACCCAGCAAAGCCACCAGGAAGTCAACATTTTGGCTCAAATTCTATGAGCATTTTGAGACAGACCATCAGACATGACCTGAGAGTGATCCAGGCGGGTCCAGGAAAGTCATCTACTAAATGCTGTTGATAGCACCAGGTGATCCTGGGGTTCAAGATCTAAGTTGTAAACTGTGATCTAACCTCAGGGTGACAACAAGCAGTACAGACCCAGGTAAGAGTAGGACATCACTGGAGGGAAACTGAGCCATGTGACCCTGTGAAAGTGACACTATCTCTGTGAACCTCCTTTTCTTTACTGAAAAATAATAATCATATTAATTTGATTTACTGAGTTGCTATGAGGTAAATAGTGTAAATATATATATTCATATATTCATAGGTCCATGCATTACATATATGACATGTATGTATAATTTTTAGCTCAAGCAACTATGGCTTCACTCTCTGACTCCCTTTCCTCTGGGCCTTCAAAGAACTTCTGAACTATTTTAGAAACAAAAGAACAGAAACTCATTGTAGTGTCATTTTAGTCCCAAAGTGATCCCTTACTGCATCCTGTATCACTTATTTTCTGCTCAGCTAAACCCTGTTCCAACTCATCAAGGACCAACTCAAAGGTCAGACCCCTCCCGGAGTCTTCCCAAGGTCCCACAGGGTTTGAAAGAGCCCCTCCCTTTTACTCTGCTCCCGGACTTCTGTGTACTCGGCACCCTCATATCACAGCTTATAGTCCTTGCTCCCATGTCTGTCCCCACCAGACAGTGAACAACTTGAGAACAGGGTCAAGTCCTCTGCATCCTGGTACCCTTCTGCTGAGCACATGCTAAAGTGTATGCTTTTTAAAATTTTTTATTTTTTTTGTTTTTAAAGCCCAGGCTAGAGTGCAGTGGCACAATTATAGCTCACTACAGCCTCAAACTCCTGGGCTCAAGTGATCCTCTCGCTTCAATCTCCTGAATAGCTGAGAGTACAGGTGTGATCCATCATGCCCAGCTAATTTTTTAACATTTTTTACAGTCGGGGTCTCACTATGTTGCCTAGGTTAAAAAGTATATGCTGCTTAGGCTGAATAACAAATTATTCTGCAAGAATAACTATGATAGTTATGTATGTGTATATATATGTATACTTATAGGCATGCATGAATATCTATGTGAATACATGTGCTTCTACATGTATTTATCTGTCAATGTAAATGTATTTAAATACGGGTTTCTTTGTTTAGTTACTAAACCTTTAGGAAGCCACCAGCCACCCTCTGCACATTATCCAATCCCGAGAAGGCTATGCAAATAACTAATTCCTTTATTTTGGAATACATTATTTCCCAAAGGTTATTATCTGCTCTGGCAATAGCAATATCACAGCAATTACTCTAAAGAAAAACTGTGTCAAATATGCATGATACAAAAGCATTTCAAAAACAAAATGTTGATCTCAAAAGGAAACAGGTAGCAGGAACTCCCAGGTGAATAAACACCTCCATGCGGCCATGATGGCTGTTCTTCCTCTGAGCAAAGGCATTTTCTTCTGTCTTTTGTGATGTGATTTTTAAACTGCAAGCATTAGGTAGCAAGGAGCACTGTAATTAAAGCTTCAAACAGAAAATGATTGAAGAAACACCAAAAGTGACTTCTCCTTTGAAACTGCATTTCAATTCTCCTCGTGTCCCTAGAAGAAAAATGCTTCTGACAGTCTATATTTTACCACTGTTTCATTTAATAATGCATATCGACATTTACCAGGAACATCAGCCGTTGCTTTACTTCTCATTTCAAATCAGCTAAGCACCTGCCCATTTCCATGAGGCTAATCCTTCCCTCCCCCCAGCTACCAAGGTTTTCTCTGTTTATTCTTGTTTACTTATTATTTTAAATTTAGTTTTGATGCACGGATAAATGTTGCAGAGTGAAAAAAAAAATTCCATGAAAAAATTGTATGTAACTCTGAAGAAAATGAGACCCCTTTACTTCTCATCTGCTTATAAAATAAAAATGTCAACTTAACCCAATTGAAAATAAACACACACACTCACGTGTATATACAACACACAGGTACCTATATTCCAAGGACAAACAGAATACACGGAGGTTCTAATTCTACTTATGGTCTCTTCCTAGAATGCCCTAAGAGATGCTTTCTGTGGAAGTCCATTACGTGCCTCATTTTCTGAAAAAGGTCCCAGGTCGGCTATTTCTATAACACCATTTTCCTTCTCCCATGAACTACTGATGATAAGCAAAGTGGTTCTGAGAAGTGCCCTTTTATTTTGCTTTTGTTTTGATACTCTATTTGGGCCTATGCAGGGACATCATCTAGTCTATCTTCTTTTTGAAAACCTCTGTGCCCTAACCATAATACCTCAAATTCATAATATAAATGTAGGAAAGAAGAAATTCCAGAAGATTTATTTATTCATCATTTCAATACTCGGTTAGGTGCTGTGGAGGTATTACAAGATGAATATGATGTGAACCTTGCTCTTAAGACATTTGCAAACTAGTAATGCAGCTGCCTAATTTTTTTTTTTTTGAGTTGGAGTCTCACTCTGTCACCCAGGCTGGAGTGCAGTGGCACACTGACGGCCAGCCCACTGTCCACTTGCTGGGCGCCAGTGATCCTTCTGTCTCAGCCTTCCAGGTAGCCAGAATTACAGATGCACACTACCATGCCCAGGTTTTTGTTTTTTTAATTGTAGAGACAAGGTCTCACCAAGTTACCTGGGGTTGTCTTGAACCCACGGGATCAGGCAATTCACTCACCTCAGCCTCCCAAAGTGCTGGGATTACAGGTTGAGCTACTGAGGCCAGCCTAGCTGCCTAATGTTTTAAAATGCTTTAAAGAAAGAACATTAGAAATTAGTCATGGTTTTAAGATTCCACCTTAGTAAGGGGATATCTGAGATTTGCAGTTTTATTTGTGACATTGTTTACCAGATTAATTACAAATTGTACAAAAATTGTGCTTGAAAGACATTATTAACTAACTAGTAGCAATAGCTAATACTGCGTACATATCATGTCCTAGGCTCTGTTCTGAGAACATTTTATGTATTAACTCATTTAATTCTCTGAACAACTTTATAAAACTAAGGTACAGAGATACAAGTAACTTATTTAGAGTTACCCAGCATGTGAAAGAGATGGGATTTTGAACTCAGGAAGTCTACCTCCAGGACCAGCTCAACCATGTCTACAACTGACTCTTGGCATAAGGGGAACCTGCAGAGTAGCAAATATGCAACATTACCGGGTTGAACTTGGCTTCTCTCCCAGTAACATGTGTCCTCTCCAGACCAAGCTCAGGCTAGGATTTCATTTCATTTATTTATTTTTTGAGTTGGAGTCTCACTCTGTCACCCAGACTGGAGTGCAGTGGCTGCTCCCGGCCACCGCAGCCTCGACCTGCTGGGCTCCGGCGATCCTTCCGCCTCAGCCTTCCAAATAGCTGGTACTACAGGCCCACGCTACCATGCTCGGCTAATTTTTTGATTTATTGTAGAGATGTGGTCTCGCCAAGTTGCAGGCAGGTCTCGAACCCGCGGGCTCAGGCAATCCACTCACCTCAGCCTCCCAAAGTGCTGGGATTACAGGCTGAGCCACCAAGCCCGGCTAGGATTTCATTTTTAAAGCTAAAACATTTTTGGCAGGAGAATTTTATCACTAGTGTTTTGCAATTAACAGAGCACCACTTGTATGTGAAATTTAGAGGGAAAAAAGAGGGTATTTGGGATATAAGATGGAGCTCATCCAAATTTCAAAGAAAGCTCCTACCAATGAAATTACGGTGCCACGCACATAACACTGCAAGCTTGTTCTTCAACAACCCAGTGAGCTTTCTCTCGGAATGGCTAATATTACAGACAAAATCTATAAAGTTGTCTGTAGGATACCAGACTTTAAAAAAAGTTAAATGCCCAGGTAGTACTGTTTATTATTATTGCTTTGATTGAATTTGAAGAGAATCATCTATATAGTTCATGCAGTTTTATATAAACTTAAAACATTGATATTCTGAAGACAGAATTTACCAGCTTAATGGTAAATGTCTTAATTATATGCCTACTATCCATATTGTACTAACATCTTATTGCTAGAAAATAGAAACATGTATACATCTTAATGTTTATTTCTTCCTCTAGTCTTTAAAAGAATTTTCTGGTTTTTTAACTGTTGACTTTCTTCTAATTTTCTTCTTTCCTCACCAGATTCATTTTAAGATCTCAGGTCTGGTGGCAGTCGCTCACGCCATTACAAATCCTAGCTACTCAGGAGACTGAGGCTGGAGAATTGCTCGAGGCCAAGAATTGAGATCAGCCTGGGCAGCACAACAGGTTGAAACAGGTTTTGAAACAATAAAATAAAATAAAATAAAATAAAATAGGAGAGAAATAGCTATACTTCTGATCTGTAACATCTTCTAGGAGTCTAGGCAAATTTTGACTTACTGACTAGTTCATTTCTGAATGTACAGTGAGATTATTAGGACTGCCAACCTTCTTTGGTCCTTCAGGTCAGGTTCTAATCTATTGTGATATCTGAAGTGAGAAATTAACCTTCAATAGGTTACCACATTAGATGTTTTCTCTTTCTCTTCCATTAAAGATAGCTTTTACAGCTTTTACACAAATAGTCAAATCAAATTTCTAACGAGCATATGAAGTCTCTAAGGACCAAAATTACATTACCAGAATGATGCCTATCTCATTAGATGGGCATTATTAGATGATGTTATAGATCTTTAATCTACATCAGTGCATTCTGTGGGGTGCAATACATACCCAAGGCGTAAGGGCGTGTGATGCTGGCATGTGACAAATGTTACCCCTGATTCTACAGGACAGAAAACCACCACTTTCAGCCAACCAGGAAAAGGGACCCCAGAGCCAGCCCTTAATGGGCACCCAGGAGTGACACAGAAGTATTCTCTTAACCACGATGATTTACTGAAATTCATAGCAGCAATCCTCTGTTTGTACATTCAGAAAAGAATAACTAGACAGGCTCGGTGGCTCAACCTGTAATCCCACACTTTGGGAGGCCGAGGTGAGTGAATTGCCTGAGCCCCTAGGTTTGAGACCCGCCTGGGCAACTTGGCGAGACCTCATCTATACAATAAATCAAAAACATTAGCTGAGCAAGAATCGCTGGAGCCCAGCAGGTCGAGGCTGCAGTGGCCAGGAGCGTGCCACTGCACTCCAGTCTGGGTGACAGAGTGAAACTCCAACTCAAAAAAGGAAAAGAAAAGAATAACTAAAGAGAGGTAGCCATTTCGAGGATTAGATTAAAAACCACACTGATAATTACAATGCAAATTATTTGGGTCAACATCAATGAATTAAAATTTGCAAGTAATGGATCAAGTCAAAATAACACATCTATAAAGAAAACATTTTCAACCCAAACAGGGGAGATGAATTTTTAGGCAGTTTTAATCAGAACATGAGGCTTCAGTTCAGGAAAGGAATAGATGATTCTAAATAGTTACACAAACCACACAGAAGTGGTCCAATCGGCTCTGAGGGTCAACTGAAGGCCACTCACATTCTTAAAAACAAAGTGGAAGTGGTGAACATCCTATATGCTTGGTCTATGTTTCTTAGATGTACCAAGATGTCTGAAAATGAACACTTACACTTTATAGTAAGGACATGTGCAGCCTGTGAGGGCTCAATGATCAATGTTTATCTTCTACAGTGTATTTTATAAGCTGCCAGTTTGTTAAATCCTTCAGGAAGACCACTTACTAAACTAGCACTTAGAATGTTCTGGCATTTGAGACTTCCATAAATACTTGTTGATTACTGACTCAGTCATGAACCTTTTTTTACTTAAATGTAGGCAGTGTCCTGAAGAGTATAATACGGACTTCTAATAAGTCAAGCTTTTTTAAAAAACAAAGAATAAAATGTTCTCCCTTCTACATGAGAATGAAAAGAGAAGAATTTATATTTCCAAAAAATTTCTTTCCAATTTAAACCCTCAAAACCACATTTGACAAGTATTTACCCTACCCTGCATGTTAATAAATGTACAACTGAATGTATTCTGTTTTCATAAAAGTTTGGACAACTGTGCCCAGTTCATATAGGCAGAAGTAAGTTTCAATGAATCCCAAAACTCATCTGTGAATGCTGTTCTTCAATGGCACAAAAATACTCTATCCTTCTCCAAAATTACAACACAGAATAAAAGTTAAAACCAAGAAACTATTCATAACTGCCTATTAAAGGTAGGCTGAAATCTTTTTTTTTCCTTTTCCTTCTCCCTCAGTTGTTCCTTCCCTTCCTCACTCTTTCCTCCCACAAATGTTTGTCTAATCCTGACCAGATGCCCAATTAGTGCTAGAAATCAAGGATAAAAGTGTAAGTCTGATGTCCCCTAGATGATCCCAGTGGCATAGCCCCACTGAGTGAGACAGCTCTTGGGTTACAGGAGCAGGCATTTAAAAGCTACCCACTACTAAATACCCTGTTTGCATTCTGAGGTTTTATCATCACATTTTGTCCTCATTCACGTTTCTTGACCAATAAGCCTTTATACCGCACTGTTCACTGGACACTTTTGCTCTGTCTGAGGGCTGCAAGAAAGGGCCAGTGTGCATTTCATAACGACTGATGCAGATATCCACAGTATCTCACCCGAATCAAAAGAAAGAAGCCAATAGGTGCAAGGCAGTTGCTCTCTTAGGTATTCCCTGCCTTATTCACTGTATCTGTTTTGTCTGAAAGTCTTTAATTCACAAAAAGCTCATAGTTAAAATTCAAAGTAGGAGACATATGCTCAGCACCGCATGAAAAAATACCACAACTCTGGCAGTTTTCTAAAACTGGATTCTGGATGTGAGGCTGGCAAATTTTTCAGAGACTTAACACAGTGGCAGAAGTATCCGATATGAGCAAGACTCATTAGTTACAGCAGGTTAGGTGTTTCAGAAGGGTTTCAGGAATAGTTTCCTCACATCAAGGGTGCCAGAATGAACCCACTGAATTCTGCCATCAGCTCAAAGTCCTCTGTGTCTTACTGATTACTGCATCTTACTTGTCAGAAAACCCCATGCTATGACAGAATTATCAACATTATCATCCTCAAAAAATTGTTGAGCTTCTAGAGGGACCCTTACCTTTCTGTCTGTCTGTCTATCTATCTCTCAACAAGGTCTTGCTATGTTTCTCAGGCTGGAGTGGAGTGGAGTGATTATAGCTCACTGCATCCTCAACCTCCTGGACTCAAGTGATCCTCCCTCCTTAGCCTCTAGAGTAGCTGAGACTACACGATTCCTACCATGTCCAGCTGATTTTTAAAAGTTTCTGTAGAGATGCCAACACTAGGCTTGAACTCCTGGGCTCAAGTGATCCTCCTGCCTCAGTCTTTCAAAGTGTTGGGATTACAGACGTAAGTCACCATGTCCCAACCCATTTTTCTCTTTGAAGAGGTTTCTAGGGTATTGCAGGATAAGCCAGGATGGCTCTGTCCTTTGGGAAGTTTTGTTGGGTGTGATTGACTGAGGGGTCAGAAATGCAGCAAGAGTTAATGTCAATTATTTTCTGAAAACATCACTGACACTTTACTTACCTTGTTTTTGAATAAGTCATGGTGGAAGACCTCCTCATATCTATTAAGCACTTAAGTACACCAGGCACATGCAAAATATTTTCTGTGGATTATTTCATTTAATCTTCATGGCGGCCCTTTAAGAGATATTATTATTGCTATCCCCAATGCACAGATGAGAAAAGTGAGGCTTATCTAGGTTCACTACCTTGCCAAGGAGACAGAGCTATGAAGCAATGAAGGCAGCTCTGTGCCCAAGCAGACTAAATCCAGGGACAAGTTTCTACCCACTAACGGCAGCTCCATAGATTTTAAGAATCAGAGAATGGCTAGGACTGCCTGACCTTGTACAGGTAAGGATGCCGAGATCCAAGGTTAAGTCATTTGTCAAAAGTCACAACTATTTTTAGAGGCAGCATAAAAACTAGAATTCAGTGCTTCTGTCCACCATCCCATTGATTTTTGCATATCACACACTGCTTGTACAATTTGATTCATTGCATCAGGTGTTAATAAAATGTTCATCTGATACAAAACTAAACAAAACAGAAGAGAATATGACCTTTGGCATTTCAGTCTCCTCTTGGAACTCTGGAAATAAGGATAATGACACATGCCCTACCAACTATAGGAGATAATGAAGCAGAACACTAACCAAAATGAAAACTTTAAGATATATGAGTTACAAAAATGGAAATGATAATGAAAAACAATTCGCACCTTTCAGATTCTCACTGCACAGCAACATTTTCTCACTGGCAATGACTAAATTAAATCTTAAGTTATGTCAGTTGAGTCCATTGCAATCTTAAATACAATAAATCTTTAAGGCACTTCAGGGCAGAATCCAATACATAACCATCCATTTCATGGGTCCATGCATGCATTCAACCATGCATTTATTAAAGGACTTAGGATACGGTGGTAATTAGCTAAACTCATATAATACCAACAGCAATATACCAATATACCATGCATAATACTTTGCATAACTTATTGCATTTCATCTTTATAAGAACTCTGTACCATTTAATTAATAGTACCATTTTACAGAAGAGACTTAGATAAAATTTAAAATTTACCCAAAATTTCACATTCAGGCAGTGGTAGAGCTGGGATTTAAAGTTAAGCCCTCCCATTATTCTAAGATAACTAACATTGACAGAGTAAACCAAATACTTTGTGTTTTCACATATAAATGGAAGCTAAACACTGGGTACACACAGATATAAAGATGGGAACAGATACTGGGGACTCCTGAAGGGGGGCATAAGGAGGGAGACAAGGGTAGGAAAACTACCTGTTGGGTACCACGCTCACTATTTGGATCCAGACCTCACCATCACACAATATCTCCATGTAGCAAACCAACTCATGTACCACCCTTGAATCTAAATTAATAAATAAAAATAACAAAGTCAGGCCTACTTAATTCCAGCATAGATCAACTACTACCATACCTGAGATTCCATCTACCTAGAGTCACATCAGGATGGACCAAATACTACATCCCCTCTTAATAAACAGGACAAATGGAAGTGATACTGGAACCTCTACTGCCATCACTTGACTTTAAAGAGATATACCCTGAGGGACATGAAGAAATCAAACATTTCACTCTTTTATACATTCTCCAGAAATACCCTTTTGGTGGAAGGGTAAGAGCTACTGTACACAGAAAAGGAGATGCCAGAAGGTTACTTCTACCTGTGCTATGTCTGTAACTTTCTCACATCCCCCCACCCACACATACTCCTCATTTCCTAATCGTTCCAGACAATCTCATGCCTTATATCACTGCAATTACAACCAAATGTTCCCATTTACGACACAGACCCCAACTGCCACTCTTCCATCGGCAAGGTGCTGTTAATTTCAAAGAAAAAAAAGAAAACGAGATTTGAAATTTAAATCCTTTCATCTCTTTGTTTGGAGTTCTGATTTAAAAAAAAAAAAAAGATGGAATCAGAATCATACCCAAACTACCAGTTAAATGAAATTAGAGATTTTTCACGAGATTTCACAATTTATAAGTCTCTCTGTCACTTAAGGATGAATAATTGTCTGAATACTATTTTTTTCAGGAATCTACTTCTAAATAGTTTTATAGAAATTCCATTAATGATTTAGCAGTACAAAATCATGGAACTGAAACAGGAGGGAAAATGGCAAGCTGATGTGTGTATGCCTGTCATAAGAAAAACAAATTTAAGCCAAACTACCAGATTAATTATTCTCATTAGTTTAAGTATCACTAATGGAGGAAAAGTGACATTTTTCCCATGAAATCCTTTCAAGATTTCCGAAGATGTTATACAAAAATATCAATCCTTCCACACACACAAAAATATAATAAAATATAAGTTCTAATACCCACTTGCTTTAGGTTTTTTTTTAAATGTTCGTTCTATAGATCCTTCTTTATCTTCTGACGTTGAGCTACCCGATAAGCTAAAACAACACTAACTTTTATCCAAGTACCAGAAAGGAAGTCTATAAATGCAATTTTGCATGACAGTGGGGTTTTGACGTGAAAAGCACCTTCATAACTTGGGATGATACCAATTTCATTTAGAAAAAATATTCTGTAGTCAGTTATAATTATATTGGTCATTCATGCTAAATGAAATGTGGCACATCATGTTTTCCAGTGAGGTCTACAGTGAATTTATTTACTTCGTTTTTCTCTTTACAATGGTTCGCATTTTATTGTTTACCTGTTTCCTAATAGTCATTCCCAAGGGTTCTCTAAGAGTAAATGTTCATTCTTAGAAGCTCTTATTTGAGAATTCCGACTCAGTGGAAGCATTCACAGTGCTGTCCCCATAGAATATAGTATGAATGTTGCTATTTTCTCGTTTATAGTGACAATTCAGTTGAAAAATACTTTTTTGCCTTTTGATATGCTGGCCTTCTAAACAGGCATTTTTAAAAAATTGCTCTTAAGGTTTTTTGTGTGCGTGTTTGTTTTTTTTAAGAAAAAATATAGGTAATTCTTTTTTAATAGAAAAAATTATTTCCTTTGGGCAATTTATTTGGGAAATTTCTTTCTAATAATCCATGACACCTACTGTTTTTGAAGTGATGAGACTGTCGGAAAGATTTCCTTTTTTTTTCCCCTAGAAAAAAGTGATTTTATGAGTTTTCAACAATGAGTCACCTGAGACAGAGTAGTGAGTATTTCTAGGGTATCCTATCCTCTTCTGGACCCTAGAAATTAGTTATAAGAAATTAGGCAAGATGTGTTATGGCCTCACAGAGAGATCCTTTGAGGGAAATAGTCACACAGTCTTACAGAACAACCTTATCTATGCAACAATAAAATAGTTATTTATAAGTCACAGCATTCATATTATTTCAAGTTGGAGGGCAAAACAGAAGAGAGTTAATGCAAAGTGCAGCAGGGATCATCTACTCATCAGAGTGATCTTGAGTATTTTTTTTTTTGTACTTAAAAACTGAGGAAATAAACACTGACCAGCGTGGTGCCTAAAGCCTGTAATCCCAGTACTTCAGGAGATTGAGGAGGGAGGATCGCTTGAGTCCAGGAGTTCAAGACCAGCCTAGGCTACATAGCAAGACCTCGTCTCTACAAAAATTAAAAAATTCACTGGACATGATACAGCATGGCTATAGTTCCAGTTATTTGGGAGGCTGAGGCAGGAGAATTCCGTGAGCCCAGGAGGTTGAGGCTGCAATAAGTTATGATTATGCCACCACATTCCAACCTAGGTGACAGAATGCAACACTGTCTCAAAAAAAAAATTGAAGAAGTAGACAGAAGAATGGAGAACCATGCTGAAGTCATCCTAATTTCTTCAAGCAGAACTAGAATTCAAATCCAGTCTGTCTGAATCAAAACTCTATGATCTTCCCTCTACCCCTACCCTACATCCTTATGCATCTCTCTTTTTTTTAAAGGAATAAAATTTTTTGAAAATAAAATGCATATGAGAGTTGTATTTTTCAAAACATCCAGATGGCTTCAAAGATTCCAACGAGCTGCAGTCTATGGTTTTGCAATATCACAAGCATCTCTTTCAGTATAAACTACCACACCATTAATTTTGGCTACCAAGCTCCAGTTATAAGAATCCAATTCAACATAATCAAGTTCTAATGCCTCTGATTATTTCTATTTGCTCTTGCCTAGAGGCCTGGAAGGAGTACAGGTTTTACAAATATAAATAGAGGACTCATGATGCTGTTGGAATGTTCTACCTTCCTGTTTTTGAAGCAAGAGACTGCACTGCTTTGAAAAAAAATATTCCGTGGAGATAGCAAAGAAAGTGTCTTCCATGAGATAATTTTAAAAGTCATATCTATCAGTTATTTGTCCACATTTTGTGAATATTAATTTACACGATAGTTAATTCTGATAAGAAGCAGCACATACAGCGTGTAGAAAGAATGGTGCTGTATGGACTTGTCACAAAGACAAGCTAGAATCAGATACCTGAATTTAAATCAGCTTTTGCTTTAAAGAAGCTCACTGTCAGATACTGAAGGTAAAGCACTTTCTTTGGAAAGATTGGGGAAAGCTTCAGAAAGAAGGACCTTGAAGGTCAAACTCAGGGATTTAGTCTTGACCCACTAAATAATGGAGAGTAGTATTATATTATCAGCACAGGAATGAGGAAGAGTAACATAACTTCTGTGCAGGCCAAGGGAGAAAAGGCCAAAAGTAGGGAGGTATATAAGGGCTTATCTACAAAGGCCACAGTTGAAGCAAAGAGAAAGGAAAAGAAAGACAGAATCATTTAAAGATGGCAGAAACCAGTGATAAAACAGATGAAGATGAGTGAAAGGGAGTAATCCTAGATGACTCCCAGTAGTGGTTCTGGGCAGCATATTTTGTTTAATAAGAAATATGAATTAAGCATGAGTAAGAATTTACTGAGAATGAATAATTCCTTCTTTTACACTGACACTGAAGTCCAGGAAAAAATCCAAGTGAGTTTAGCACTCAGCAGGAAGAGGCTGGCCCTTTCCAAAGAGCACAGGATCTGCACAAACCAGGCAGCCATTTCCAGTAGTAGGGACACTGGTATGTTCAAGTTTCTTTGATGAGGCCTGATCATTTTTCAGTTGCAAATGTTTGGGTTTCCACCCAATCCAGCTAAATTTGCTCTTCCATCTATAGAAACATGGCAGAATTCACCAGATGGCCAAGAGCTGGTGCTTTCATGTGGTCATAAAGCTGGCTGACTATAGAGCCATCATCCAAACTACTACCATACTAGGATAGTACCGCTTTCAGAAACAACCCCATCAATGAGCCCACCTCCACTGACACAGATCAGAAATAATCCACAATCGCCTCAGACAGATTAACAGGCAGATGGTGATGAAAGGGCATGGAAACAACAGAAGCTATGGTCTAGCTGCCTAAAAGGAAGGGAAGGAAAGTATCCCTTCATTTAAATGGTGTAAATAATGTTTACATGGACAATAACTGAAAGGTCTAAATTGCAATTCTAGCGTTCTAAAATGCAACTTGTACAGATGAAGAGATGGATACTTTAGCAGAAAGTCCAAAAAAAAGGAAGGATGGTCAAAAATTCAGTTTGCCAAGGTGAAGACTTGCAAGCATATACTGTGTGTACTTCCATATTATCAACGTGGAACATGCTTTTCCCAGCCCATCTCTGATCATTTTTTCACCCAATAAATGTCTACTGCCTTAACAATCACATAGATTTAGAAAATGAGTGAATCTGACCTATTTATAACACAGTCAATTCTTCATTATTCCCAGGTGCTCTCAGAGGCTATGGGCTTTATGCTATTATCTGCCCTCTGGTCATTCCATTGTCCATTATCACCTCCACAGGGAAAAAGAGCTGAATCTCAAATCAATCCATTTAACTATTTATTAGCACTGCTGGTAAAAGGGTGAGGGAAAAAAAAATGGAGCATGTTCTCTACAATAAACATAGCACTTAATCATTAGGTACTTATCCACAAACTTTCCTTACTGTTGAAAATATGCTAAAAGTCCTCGTGCTTTGTTTTCAAATCAGTGATTCTTCACGATTTCCGTGTTACAAAAATACATTGAGATTCAAGGTGGCTCATGCCTATAATCCCAGGCTTTGGGACATCGAGATAAGAGGATCACTTGATGCCAGGAGTTCAAGACCAGACTGGACAATATAGCGAGACCCTCATCTCTATAAAAATAAAAAAAATTAGTCTGGCGTGGTGGTGCATGCCTGTAATTGAATCACTGGGTAGCACCTCATTACTTGTACCCACTGGACAAGTGAGTAATCACCTCTGAATTTGATGTTTATGCCATGGACTAGCACATTTAGAGATGACTTTTGAAATCAGTGTTTGCTATCCTATAAAGAGAACTAGTAATAACTATAAAATAAAATACAGTACCTGAGGCAATTCTCTTTACTTTAGCATCCTTTTGTGGAAAATCGAGCTATTATATTAACAAATTTAACCAATAGGACCTCTTTTATGGGATTTTTGTGACGGTTTTGTGGTGCGACAATTAAGTTTGTGAACTCATACTAAAAAATGTGCTGCATAACTCCTTGTTGACTATCATTGTAGTCATCTTTGAAGTACTCCCCTTGGGAAACTATGCAGTAATGTTAGCACCTAGTCCACGCTGCCAAAGCAATTTTGAAATTCTTTTTCTGGAATAGCCATCAGAGCTGAATGTAATCAAATGTCATCAAATGTCTTCCTTTCAATATTTCTTTTACCTTCAGGTAATGAAAAAAGTAATTGGGGACCAGAGCAGGTGAGTAGGGAGTGTGTGCCAATACAGTTATTTGTATAGTACTGCTGACAGAAGTGCACGGCGGCAAGTTCGTGAACTTAATTGTCACACTCCATCAAATAACAATGATAGCTTTGATGGTCATTCCAGAAAAAGAGTTCCTAAACTGCTTTGATGGGCAGACAAGGTACTGACATTGGTACATAGCTTCCCAAGGGGAGTGCTTTGAAGGTGACCTTAGTGATATTCAGCAATGAAGTATGTTGCACTTTTTTGAGGATGGTTCACAAACCCAGTGGTTGGATCTCATACACATGAACGGCATAAACAACACCCTGAATAAACCTTTTCTATGATCAATGCCATTATCACTGTTCCTGTTATAACTGTTCCTCTGAATGAGAACATGGCCTTGCTAATACTCAGTGTGATTCAAGAATCAGGACAGCACATTGTTTCCAGTCTCATAAACTTAACATGGAAATATCTGTGATGTGCTACAAGCTACCAATATTAAAGGTTAGTGGTTTATCAAGAACTACCTCAGATGTACAAGAAGGGACCCCCAAAAAACGGAATTATAATTTTGGAGGGCAGGCTTCCTTGTAATATAAGTTTCCCCACTAGGTAAGTGTACTAGGAACTTATCAGCATCAGTATACTAGCTAGCGCTGTTGTGAGAGGCTGCGTTCAGCTACAGTGAAATTGTTTTTGGAAATTCTTTCAGTGCATTTGCCCATTTTATGATGGGCAATTTATGAGTGCACCTGCCCACACTGCACTGAGTGCTCATCAGTCTTTGGCCAAAAATGGCGTGACCTCCTGTATCCCACCTTCCCTATTCACCTGTTCTTGTCTTTCACTTTGTGTTTTGTCTTGTGACTTTGTTTCCCCAGATGAAAAAAGCCCTCAAAGGGAAATGTTTTGCTGATATGGAAGAGATGAAACAAAAAATGTAGAATCACTAAAAAACCTCAAAATTGACAGTAGAAAAAGTCTTAATAGGTGTGTTGCATCAAACAGAGAATACGTTGAAGATGACTGAAGTTTAAACATGTAAGAATAAGTATACTAGCTGGGCTCAGTGGCTCAGCCTGTAATCCTGCGCCTTTGGGAGGCTGAGGTGAGTGGATTGCCTGAGCCCACGAATTCAAGACCCACCTGGGCAGCGAGACCTCATCTCTACAATAAATCAAAAAATCAGCCGGGCGTAATAGTGCGCACCTGTAACTTCAGCTATGTGAAAGGCTGAGGTGGAAGGATCACCGGAGCCCAGCAGGTCGAGGCTGCGGTGGCCGGGAGTGGCCACTGTGCTCCATTCTAGGTGACAGAGTGAGACTCCAACTCAAAAAAAAAAGAATAAATATACTTTTTTTATAAATACATTTTTGTTTTGGGGAGTTCTCCTCTTATGATTCCAAGGGTTTCCTACTGGCATGGAAAAAGTGGTCAACATGTAGACAATCCAGAGGGAACTAAGGGTCAAGAATGGGGCACATCAAAATATACTCCACCCTCTTTCACTCTTCTCAGGCACTGAAAGCTTTGCTGAAAAAAGGAGGAGGTGGAAGAAATGTGTTTAGTGTGTCCTCACAAACACACCACTTGAATGTCACCTCTGTCCATCAACTGATAATGTACCATGAAATGTTAAAACTGTCTTTTGGCCAACAAGAAGGTCCTCAAGTCCAACTTTCGATAACCATCATGATCACATTCAACCATGTAATTTTAGAATTTACTGTAACCTTCACACGTTCTTTGTTGTATTCAATGTGCAAATCGTGAAGGCTAACATGCATCCTGTGCTGTGGAGACAGAGTAATTAAGGAGTTGTGATTTCTAGTCTTCTTTTCTCCTCTATGGAGGACTCTGGCTCCTCAGAGATCCCCATCAGGAAATAATGTGCCTAGGAAAATAACAAAATAAAAACAAAGAACCAAGAATAAAAGACAGCAAATGCACACATTTTCACAAGTTCTTCGCTTTGCTCTCTTTAATTATGCCAAGACAGATATACAAAGTTAATGCTATGAGTTAAACTTCTCATTCTGTCGAAAACTACATCTGTGTGAACATCTATGTAACCAGCAGTTCTACTCAATGCCAAGAATGTGTATCATCAAGCGAAATGATTAAACAGATCTATCCAGTGTGACATCTGAATTGCCTCAAGTGTGGTTTGAAGAACTTGATGCAGACCAGGGTTTGGTTAACCAGAAGTCATTTGCCTGACAAACCTGCTTGGAGTAAAGCAGAAAGGTGGTGACTGTATTTTTTCCTCCCATTGGGCAACCCATCTTTTGAAGAAGCATCTCTCTCGGTAAGATAATGGAGATCTTCTTATCTTCCAAAAGTGGCCAATGCAATGACACATTTGTCATTTAATTATATTCATGCAGAACCTGGCATACTTGGCACCTTTGTTAGCACTGTAGAGACAGAATGAGTGGCCCAGAGTACCCGGAGTCTAATGGGAGAGACAGATATGTAAACAGACAAAATTTCCAATAAAACACAAACAGGGAACCGCAAAAGGTTCAAACAAAACTCTGTAGAAGTTCAAACAACAGAGTGATTAATTTTGACTGGGAGAAAAAAATGGCATCCATGTGGGTCATAAAGGAAGAGTTTGCCAAGTGGAGAGTGAACAAGTAGTTTCTATATAAAGTGAACACAGTATGGGGAGGGTTGAGTGTCAAAAGGCCTTGCCTCACCACCTATGGAACAAAGGTGCAGGGAACAGGAATGAGAACGAAGTCCCAGTGGTGATCTGAGATGTAGATGCAGATCTCACATAATATGACAACACATTTCAATGAGCTTTACTAAGGGATCCAAGAAGCAGGGGACTAAAGCAATATAATGTAATTTGTTTTGAAGTTAAGTCTGGGAACCTAAGAACAGCACAATGGTTTAGGGGATACTGATGATGGGAGGAGCACACAGGAGACTGTGGCTACCAAGGGGACAGCCAGCCCTGATTATTTGGTCCTTCAAAATATGCTTTCCTAGAAGACTGGCATTACACTGAGCAATGTTTCCTACTTGGCAAACGCACAAGAGATGCGGTCAGAAATTCATATAGGACTATAAACCAGATGACTATAAAACCACTGGATCTCTGGGCCAGTAAAAAAATTTAAAATTTATTTAAGTCAGGCTGGGCATGATGTTTACTTCTGTAATCCCAGCACTTTGGGAGGCTGAAGCGGGAGGATCACTTGAGCCCAAGAGATTGAGATCAGCCTCGGAAACATAGCAAGACCTCATTTCTAAAAACAAACTTAAAACAAAACAAAACAAAGGATAGCCAGGATTGATGGTGTATACCTGCTTCAGACTCATCTACTTGAGAAGCATAGGTGGAAGGATCACCTGAGTCCAGGAATCTGAGGCTGCAGTGAGCAGTGATTGTGTCACCGCACTTCAGCCTGGGCAACAGACTAAGATCTCAACTCAAAAAAAAAAAAAAAAATTATTCAAGGGAGTGATTCCCAATTCTAAGAGCTTTCAAAAATCCATATTCTCATGCTTCACCACAGACTGAATAAATCCAAATCTCCAGGCCAAGGGTCCAGGAATCTGTGTTTTTAGCCAGCTCTTCTTGTTAATTCAGATGGATGAGTCAAGTTTAGAAAAGGATGACTATCGGTCAACCCAACAGATTTCTTTGTGAGCAGAGACGAGGTCTTGTTTGAAAGAGCATCCCAAAGGCCTAGCACAAAACTTAGCATGGTTCCTGGCACACAGTGAGGACTCAATCTCTGTCAAATCCTCAGTTACAAGCTCATGACTTGAACGGATATCTGCCTGGCATTCCTTTGGGACTCAGAGATTATTAGAATCCAGTTTTAAATTCCATTGCTGTCAGCACTATTGAGCTTGTTTTTTACCTATTTGGGTAAAAAAATACTTTTTAAAACCATTTCCCAAAGAATTTTAATCTCTCTTACATTTCCTAAAGTAGCAAAACAAGGTCTTATTGTTTCAAGTTGGGTTGAATGTTAGTTCAGAAGCTACTTACTAAGATGTTAACAGCTTACAAAATACACTCTAGTGCCTGCGTCTCTCTGCTCCAACTTGATTAATTATATATGTACATATTACATTATATATTATATGAGCTCAACAGAAAAGCTTGTGCAGAAAAAGCTCCTAGCTTGGAGGTCTGGGGCATGTCTAACATCTTGTTAAATATAACTTTCCTGCATTAATAAATTTACAGATTCATAATGTTTGAAAAACAAAGAAGCAAATCTCAAATGTTGAGTAGAATGCAGAAATTATACTATGTATACATGCAATTACAATGATAAATGAAAAACAACCCCAGGAACATGCATTTTGACCAAGATATCTGAGCACTATATTTGTTTGGAAGTATCTGCAGTAGAAGCAGTAAGAAGTTTCCTTACTTTAATTGAAAATAACCTTACCTTCTGAAAGAAATATTTCCGCACTGAACCGTTAACCCACTGGTATTATTCTGAGTCTATCAATATACCAGCAAGGTATAATCATTCTATAAGGACAGAATAAGCATTATGCAAGCATAACAACAATTTATGTGTTAATTTTCTACAATAAAATATTTTAATGACTCTGCCAAGAGTCATGTGTAAAATGAATTGTGTGAAGCAAGTATTTAAAATCCATTTTGATGAAAATCTCTGTACCTTGGCAAAGACATAATAATCACAGTTCTTTGTGCTTAGTGTCATAGTCTAGACACAGGACTCCTTGCAAGTTCCAGACGCTGGTCATGGGTAGAAGGACACAAAGCTTTGAGTCTGCTCACATTGGCACAAGCCTCTTGCTTGCCAAAGGCTATGCTTTCAATGAACAAAAGTGTCCGAGTTAGGCAGGACCCAACTGACCTCGCTTTCTGATTTTCCAAACTTGACAAGACCTATTTTTGTCCTCCCCTCCCTTCCCTCCATCCCCTCTCATACCATGATATTACGCTACACACAACTAGCTACAAGCTCATTTGCCTCTGTGTGAAATGCTAATTTCCTCTGCTAGCCTGCATGTTCTTTGCTACATGCATAAATAATGAAACTTTATTTTACAGAACAAGCAGCATCATGTCCAAAGCTTCTGGGATTCCAGAGAAATGACAAAAGTATATGTAGAAGGTAAGGTAACATAATGGAATCATTATCTTTCTGGAGACAGAAGAATCTACAGCCAGCATTTATTAAGCCTCTACTATGCACCAGAACAGGTAGACATTTTACATAATTATTTCAATTCTCAGAAGAACTTTGTAAGTGAAAAATATTTTCCCTCATTTTCTAATTGAGTAGGCAAAAACGAAAAGACATTTAAAAATTTGGCCATGTTTCCAAAATTAACAAGTGGTAGAATTGCATTCGAACCCCGAACCAACCCCACCCAAAGGTAAGACACTATTGTATGCATTCCTGCACACACACTTAAGGTGACTGCACTGTCTTCACCAATTCGACTTGGTATCTCCCTCTCTCCTCACCAGCCTGGGTGATCTCCAGGGGAGGAACCCTGCCTTACCTACCTTTGGTCTGTCCCATCTTATTCTACACCTGGCACATGGTTAGAGCCAAAAGTCATCTGAATGAATGAATATGCTTTCTTTAGCATACCTACAAGAATATCTCCTTTCATGAAAACCAGGTCAGTCACAGATAAATATATTTCCTGATTGTATTCTTTGCTTTTGTTTACAGTTGTTCTATGACTTATGTGGAAAAGAACATCTACAACTAAAAACTATTTGAGTTATCTCACTATTTTATCATATTAGAGAGATATGGGCTAAAATAGTACCACCTAGCATCAGGGAATAACTGTACCTCCTGCCCGTGGTAATAAAGACTTAGATTTCTGTATCATGCATTTCAGAGATTCTTCTCATTTTATTAGCAGGATTCTTCAAAGTGATAGCAAACATTTTATTTCTTCAAATATTATGATTATATAATTTAGCGCTGCCAGAACAAAAGTTATTCAGATTAATTTTACCCAACTATGAAAGTAATTTTAATGTTAAAATATAGTTCTATGACCAGTTACTTTGCAATGTACTACTGATATACTTATCAACTTAAAGCAAAGCAAGTGTCAGAACTCTGACAACAGCAAATGAGAGACTGAAAAGAATGTTAGACCCAGATTTCATACTTCAGATCACTCATCAAAATTCTAATTCTGACAAACAATTACAATCTAGTCATTTACCTTATAAATACACATTTCACAGAGGCATGTGTTTTCCAAGGGCTTCAACTATGCAACCCTAAAACAATTAATAATTAACCTTTTCAAAAGTCTAAATGCAAACAAATTAGCAAAGCGAAGTACACATGCTCATTCTTGGAAAATTTAAAATTAAAAGCATCTCAGATCTGATAATTTAAAACATAACTAAAAAATAAGCAGAAATCAATTGTTAAGAACTATTTATTCCACAGGGTTTAGTGACACTAACAACTAATCAAAATAGGACCAAGTTTTGGAATATATGTTGGCTTCATAATAAATCATGCCTTTCTATTTATCAGTAATAGGCTAATGAGGTTTGCCAAACTGCTAAAAAGATCGTTTTTTGCACTAGTCTGCCTTATTTTGCAACATTTTAAAACAATCATTGTATTTTCTATGAATGCTCAGTGGTTTTGCAAAAGAAAACTTGGATAGCTAAAGTACAAACCCAGACAAACAGGGAAACAATCTTATTTTAGGAAACGTTGATCGTATTGTTTGTTTGTTTGTTTTGGTTTGGTTTTATTTTGTTTCAAAAAAGATCCTCAAAATTCAGTTTTCAAAATCAAGTCTAGGTGTCAAGGAAGGAAAGTTTGAGTACCTTGAACTCAACTCACCCTAATTATCCTTCATCCTCAAAAAAGATACTTACATCAAAATAGAGCAAATCCAGAAAAGGAGATAACTCATCATTAAATGAATAGAAGAAATGACTCAAGGGGACATCTGACACTTGATTGGTTAGACAATATCCCATAACACCCACCAGAGTGAAAGCTTTCCAAAGGTAGGGCATTCTGACTTAGTTACCATCTTATTTATACAAAACTTAATCTGTCCTAGCACAAAACAGTCATGCAGTGATAAATATTATCAATTTGAATAATGCCTCTTTATGAGACTTTAACACTGTATTGTTATCAAGTTATTTTCACACACATTAATCTTCCTTGACCCCTCAACAACTCTGTTGAACTCTGTAGAGAGGAAATTAAGTCTCCAGGAGATTAAGTAATTTGTACAAGGTCGAATGGGAAAGGATAGTGTGGACATGAGAATGCAGGTTTTTTTTCCTTTCCTCCAAAACAATCTCATCTATTTCTTATTCTCCACCACAATCAAGGTGCCAAATAGAAGCCTACATCACAAAAGTATACCCATTCGACACAGGCAAACTTGGAATCTAATATAATGTTGGAGAGCATGTGAAATTCTATTATTTTAAACCCAAATCTAAATAATTCTATCATTGTAATTTTTTATTATTTCAATGTTAAAAACCCAACTCTAATAATTATGGGTGAGTTAATAAAGAATAAAACTTCTGAAGTGTGTCTGGGGAATTCTACATCTATGTAATAAAATATAAAATGTACTGTTCTGGGTCACCATTAACCTCTTTCTGTTCCAGTTACCCAATCAGAAGCCAGGCGTGTCGGGATGTCATGTACCAACTCTTGGAGGCAGTTGTGAGGCATAAATGAAGTCCTGTATGTGAGAGGAGGAAAATGTAAGGGCCGGAGTTAATGAGGATAGTCAGGGCTGTGTTTTTAAAATAAGTCTTAGAAAGTACTCCCTGGAACCTCTATCGCCAACATTTATCCAGACAATGCAGCTAACCTCTCACTTTATTTAATATGTATGATGAACATTACAATTCTTTGAATTATGTCCTTTTCTGAGTACTCGGGTCCACACTTGGAACAAGAGGGAGAGAAAACTATCACAGAGGTTGTTTAGACACTGGTTTCTTGTCAAAGTGACACCCATAGGCAGCTGGGGCGAAGAGTGACACCAGCATGTGAACCTATTTCAGGACTGATACGCGCCTAATGTTTTCCATTCAGCCACATGACCTCTGTTGACTTCAATGAACAGTATATTTGTGAACCAATTTTAGGAGTCACTGTTCTCCTACTCCCTGCTGAAGGTGGTTTCAGTGTTCTGAGGCCTAACATCATCTATGAACTTTGAGACCTGATATTTTTCAGTGGGTTTAAATCCAAAAGCCCTCAAGTTCTTCAAGGGTTCAGATGGGAAGATTCTTTTATCTGTGCCTTGAAAGCACTAATAAAGAGAACTGAAATATAACAATATGACCTGTGAACTGAAGAGAACAGAAGACCTTTTTCCAAGTTTCTTGCACATTCTCTTAAAAGCAACCTGGGGAAAAAGTGAAGGAAAAAAAAAAACTACTCGGTTCTAATGAGTACCTAATGGTTAGGAGGTTTAGAGATTTATTTTGTGAATACTTCAAAAAATAACTGAGACCTTTAACCATTAAACTACCAGGGAAAAAAGTATGTCCTTATGAAGTTTTCGCAGAATAACTGATCAGTGTTTGAGAATCATGAATGTGGCCTTTGACTTTCTGAATTATGCAAGGATATTTTCTTCGACCTTCCCTTATTACAGATCCACGCATAACAATGGCACTGCTTTGTTCGGGAAACTCAGGACACATGGCGCTGCACACTTTTTGCAGAAACACATCCCACATTAGATTAAGTTAGAGGTGGTATTTGAAAAATAAATAAATAATGGAGTTCCAATTCACTGCAAATGGGACGGAGGCCCATAAGTGGGAAGGCCGTGAGAGAAGGACTTCTTTTAGAAAGATGTTTTACAGGACTTTTTCTGCATCATTAACTCTTCTGGAATCCTGAACATAACATGATGAATTTCCCTAAAAAAGTAGGTACTGTTTAATTTTGAATCACTTCAAAGAGTCACAGTAGAAGTAATCAAAGAAAACCAAAAAGACCAGTAGATGCGAAATTTGCCAAGGAAGAAAAAAAATAAAACCATGAAGGTTCTAACAGATTTTGACCATGCACTCAAAATACCACTGATTATTTTGCTAATACAGTGTTTTACTGTTCCATGCGACTGAAATAAGTCTCTGTATTCATCAGAACACAGGATATTTTTATTACAATATTTGTGTCATAGCCCTTAAAAAAGGAACATACAGAAAACCTTGAAAAGAATCTCTGTCTTAAAATGGTTCTTGTAGTGTGTATGTGTGTGTGCGTGTGTGTGTGTTTTATTACAAGCAGATACTTAATTGGAGATCACTTATTACTGAAAGGAGTAAGCACATATTGATCATTCTGTCCCCAAAATGCATGTTTAGAAGAAAGACATAATTATACAGAAGCAAAAAAAATTGGAGAGTGAGTAAGAAAGAAAGTCGGGTGAGGTACGATAATGGTTGTTGAACTTTAATAATAACTAGTCTTTAAAAAGTCTTTTGCGTAAAACCTGCTCAAGGGAGAAGAAAGAAAACCTCCTAAAAATTCCATATCCCAAATACCACTACATCAAAAACCATCTGGAAAATGTCAGATAATGGTATCCACCCACCTAAGAAATTCAGTAAATTTTGTCTTCAATTAACATTTAGAATAATAGACTAAAATTGAAATTTCTATTTGAAAATTCTCAGAAGACACACCTGAATTAGGAATCAGATTTTAAAAGTTTTCTCAAAAGGACCATCTGTTTATAAATATCCTTCTCACACTCTTTGATCTGTAGCATGAGTTCACAGTGGAAGCACAGCTGATTTAAAGACATATACACATAGCTACCATGAAGTCTACTTACCACGTATGTATTCTGAGCTAGTCTCAAGTTTCCCTTGTTATATATGCCCTTAAGAGCAATAAAATTTCACTTACATTCGGCAGTACTGTGAGTCCCAAAACAACAGTCTACCTGACTGTACACTCCCTTCATTGCCATCGGATAACTCTGGTCTTTTATTTATGTTGCTCACATTGTCAGTGCTATATAGAATAGTCATTTAGAAGCGTCTCTATCAGCCCATAACATCTTTATTACTGTTATTAAATATCATTATCCATGCGGCACTCTGTATTAGAAAAACCAAATTAGAAAAACTGAAATATCCAGGAAGAACTACGGAGTTAGTAGAATCCTCCCTTCCCCATAATAATCTACAGACTGATGAGAAGGAAGAAAAACAATGAGTATTCACTTCTCACAGATAGAGGTCACTAATGGACTGAATTTGAATCACTGTGGCAGAAACCTCAAAGTTATTAAAGTAATCTAGTGAAAAATGAACTTGCATTGAAATTAAAGATACCTAAAGATGACTATCGAGAAAGGTCTGACCTGAATAGAAATATTATATCACTTCGACGTTTTTGAATCTTCTGAGCAAAACTAAAAGTCGATTGGCACCCTTGCTGATGTTTAACTTCAGACACTGCTGATGGCATAAGCGGCTATTCTTCCTCGTCAGGTATAAAGCTAAAGAGTCAAACTAGATCAGATGTCCACACTGGGTCTCTACAGAATAAGGCTTCTGGACTTAAATGCACTTGAGACTTTCTTGAAGCCACAGCTTCAAACTGGGAAGATAGAAGGCTGCTTTAGGGATATATGTCTAAATCCTAAATCAAACTCTCCAGCAGGCCAGAATATAAATGTAACAGGCACCAGAGAAGGTTCAAATTAGATCCAGCCGGTCAAAGACAGACTTGGATATGATCACATCATCTGAAACCTAGCACACAGGAAAAGCCATAGCTGCCTTTTGGACTCCAGGGTAGCCCAGCATGGCATCATTTGGGAATCTACTTTCTTCTGTTAAAAGCATCCCCCAGAATTTCTAAAACTGCAATGAAACTACTGAAGTGTTAAGACATGAGCGCTTTTTTTTTTTAAAGCCAGCATTCCTTCCATGCTAGGTTTGCAATAGGTTCTGCTACAGTACAGCTAGCCTAATTCTTTTTACAATTTCTTGTATCCATTGGCAGAGACATGGAATACTGTTTGAGATTTCATCTTCCAACCTCCTCCAGTTTCAGATATTTGCAACTCAACATGACAGTATGGTGTTGCACTGTCATGGGTAATTATTAAAAAGGCTTAAACGGTTTAACTCTATACTGTGAGGCTTTTGAGGAGGGGAGGAAGAAAAGTTGTATTTTCAGGAGCAGTAACATGCAGGGAAACAATCAACTTTTCATGGTATGCGCATCACCCACAGACTGATTCTCTTCTAATATGGTGGCCTTCCCATCATCTATATCTGGTTCATGTTGTTCAGTGATTTCAGGAAATAATAATCTAGTTCTAACACTTCAAATACTGACCTAAAATTTTGCATTCACACTGCAACCACCTAATGTATCCCTGGACACACGCCAGCCTGCATTCTATTTACCTCAAAATGTTTTGGAGATCTTTTCATTCGAGATTCAATAAGGTCATACCGGTTAAATCTACAGACAGTATAGGTCCGATTTGGAAGCTAGCCTTCCTATGAGCTTTTGGTTAGAAGTTAGACATAATAAATTTAGCAATAAGCCTGTGAGCGAGTGGACATGCTCCAAAGCGTCCTGAAACCCTGTGTGATTAAAGAGCCTCCCAGCTGAGTGGGGAGCAATAGCTCCCATTTAGAGGAGGCTTTGCATAGCAAATGCAGCATGTAAGGAAATCTAATCAGCACCTTGCACTCCTGTGCGAGCATTTACACGGATTTGTGCCTTGCACTTGATTAGCTTACTGTAAGCTCTACAAGAGATTCCCTTCGCTAAAAATTCATCAAAGGCTCTTGAAGACTGATTTCCATTCACAAGAGAAGCCAGGATGAGTTTCCAGGTGAATAAATAATAATCATAATAAAGATAGCAGCAGCAATTGCTGCGCTGCTTTGAAACTCAAAACTCAGTTGGGGGAAAGGGGTCGTCGGGAGTTGGGGCTGGAAGCCTTTTGCTCTTGGAGTGAGCCGCAGAGATTTTCTCTGCCTAAGTCAGGCTGCTGTTCAGAAACGTGACCATCTTTCCGCTGCCCCTGGCTCGGTGCACACACGCGGTCACTCTCGACCCCGGTGCATCAGACCACGAGAAAAATGCTGCCTTTGCAACAGCGCCGGCCCCCTCCCCCAAACACACACACACACACACACACACACACACACACACACACACGCCATGGCAAATTCACACCACCAATGGCTAACACGTTTTATCACCCCTCAGTGAAAATGTGACTCACAAAAGTTCTTATTTCATGACGCCAGAAGGTGAACGGAAGGAAGACTCCGGGGGAAAGGATAATTTTCACCCTTTGCTTGTATTCTCCCCATTCCCACCCCCACGTACGCCATCCTCAGAGTTTGCAGTCCTGCTGGGCGAGTTGGCTCTAATAATTTTTTTTAAATGCTGAGTAGCATTAAAAAGACCGGGGGTGGGGAGGCGGAGAAATTCAGGAATCAGGTCCTCGAATTGAAGAATACCAAAAGCTCCCCTGAATTCACATTCCAAATTTCCAAAGAGCTGCAAGATGAAACACCAGCTGAGGCAGAGGGCTCTCTCGCACTCCCAGGGGGATTCGCCTCCCTGCACAGCTGCCTCCCTAACGCGACTGTGGATCTGCCAGCGCCCGGTGCCCATCCAGGGTTCTTGAACTTCGCCTCCCTCTCACTTTCAGCCAGACCCGGCGAGGGCCTGGGAAGGCTCCTTCGGGAGGGAGCAGGAGCCCGCGGAGGCGCCTGAAGGGAGGGTGGGGGGAGGGGACGCGGTTACCTGCGAAGGTTCTCGTGGTCGCCTTCCAGCCCTGGTGGTATTCCCGCTCAGTGCCGCGCCCTCCCACAGATCCAAACTTTTGCCGGGTCCTCCGGGTGGCGGCGGCGGCGGCGGCGGCGGCTGCTGGAGCCGAGCCCTGTCGCCCGCAGCGTCGAGGTGCGGGGGTGCGGAGGCCGGAGCCTCAGAGCGGCGCGCGCCTCCCCGCAGCCGGCCGGCGTCCGGGCGCCCCGCTCGCCTCGCTTGCTCTCGCCTATGTCCCCTACGGAGCCGCGGCATCGTCTTCCCCCGTCCTCCGCCACCTCCGCCTCCAGGGCTCGGGCATGCCACTTTCTCTCGGCTTCGGCCGCCGCGGCCCCCGCCTCCGCTTCTCCTCTGCCTCCCCCTCTCGGATCGGCCACGCCGACGAGCCCCGAAAGAAGTAGGGCGAGCGGGGAGGGCGGCGGAAAGCGGCCCCGCGGCCCCGGGGCTCCTCGCGATCGGAGATCCCGGGGATCGGCGGGAAAGCGAGGCGGCGCTCCGCGGGCGCGTGGGTGCGGACGGCGCTGGGCTGCGCGGGGCTCGCTGCGAGTGCTGCGCCCGCCCGGCGCGGGGCTGGAAGCTGCTGCGACCACACTGCTGCCTGGAACCGACGCGGCCCGGCTAATGTAGGCGCCGCGGCCCCCGCCCCCACCCCTCCGGACACCCCCGGGAGGTGTTTACAGTAATGAATTCGCGGGATCGCCTCCGCCGCTCCCGCGCTCCTCCTCTCCCTCCGTCCCTCGCGCTCTGGCGCGCTCCCCTCCTCGAACCCTCTTTCTCTCCCTCCCTCCCGAAGTCCCTCCCACTTTTCTGGTTTAAAGAATGCTTGGGAGGCGCGGCTGCAACCCAAACCTTTCCAAGAGGCAAAGTCAGACTTGGCTTTTAACCCTGTCGTCTCTGAAAAGAATTGCGGAGCGCCGGGCCAACGCCGCGGACGCCACCCCGACCCAGCACGCCGCTTCCCTCTCTGCCCGGCACGTAGTCCTCCCTACCCCCAACTTTTAGGGATAATGCCGCCATCAGAACCCCGAAATGCGATCTCCCTAGTGCCTTCCCAGTGTACTTCCAGGCAGGGAGATCTATTCCTTAGACACTGAGAAATGATCGAAACGTGAAATTAGAGGGTCAAGATATAGCAAGACTCTCAACCAAAATGGCGTTATTTCAAATGCAGGCAACCTTGGAGATGTGTGCCCCCACTTCTCAACCCATCACTAGTTTCTTTATCCCGGATCTTTTTATATAACTTTAATTGGTAGACAATCCAAAGTTTAAGATGATTATTTTAAACACGCTGATGTGCGCCTTTCACCCCGGCTGCTGCTGTTAGAAAGAGCGTTGTTCAATTTCCCTATAGATTGCAGTGGACGACCAGGGATTCAGCCTAAAGATTTAGGACAGGCTTGACAGCAAAGAAGCCTAATTTGTATACGGGCAAGAATTGCACTTCGCAATCTCTTTGCAAAGGTTAAAGAGTAAGGTAAGATAAACCAGGTGTACATCTCTTTCTTGGGAAGTCGTGGGGAAAGCGGGGTCTGGGTTTCTCATCTCATTTCATTGCTGCTCCTACTGCCTCCAGTAAGTTGCTGTCATGTTTTAACAAGTACGGAGAAAGACTGGGTCTGAACAGAAGAGGGAGAACGAGCCCGCGCCAAGCGCTATCTACACCGAGACGCGCCGTCGGTGGAGTCACGCGAGACGCACTCGGTGACTTTAAAGACAGCCCAAGACTAACTCCCTAGGGATCCGCTCGGCTCTCGGGGCGGCGG
Source organism: Cephalopachus bancanus (assembly GCA_027257055.1). Taxonomy (NCBI): domain Eukaryota; kingdom Metazoa; phylum Chordata; class Mammalia; order Primates; family Tarsiidae; genus Cephalopachus; species Cephalopachus bancanus. Next base: position 10,417,000 of record JAPVLO010000017.1, read on the forward strand.
AGTTGGACAGGGCGGTGCCCGCGACCGACTGAAGATGATTTCCGGACGCACCCCAGTCGAGACCGCACTCCTCGTCCTCAGTTCAAAGCCTTGAGTCACTTGGCACCGCTTCCCCAATTGTTTTTATTTCCTTCGCATCCCGCTTGTGTCTACGGTCTTTAGGTTTCTGAGCGCCGAAGTCATGTTAAGACTTGGAGAGACGCCCGATTTGCCTGCCAAGCCACGCACGGATCCACCCAGACGCGCGCCCGTGCGGAACTGCACGCTGGCACGCACACACACACACACACACACACACACACACGCACACGCACACGCACACGCACACTATCGGATCGGTGCGCGCGGGTTGCTGTTTCAGTTGCATGATGCAAAGGTGGCCAGGAAAAGGCTTTGACTTACGCACATATAGCCCATCTTCTCCCCAAACACAGTGTGTGACTAAAATCTGGGGGAGGAGGGCGCGCGGCTGGGGGCGCTAGTCGGATGGGAACAGACAGTGAGTGCCATCTTGCTGGGAGGTTCCGGGAGCAAAGCGCCAACTACAGCAGCCGCGGCCTCAGCCTCCATCAGCAACTGCCGTCGGCCGGAGTCCCACGCGCTCCAGGACTTTCCCGGGCGTTAAGTATGGGTCCAGCCTGCCCTAATCTCCCTGTTCCCCTAGGGCTTCCTTTTTCCCTGGTCAGTGCCGGAACCTCAACTCCGCAACCTTGATTTTGAGCCTGTTTTCAAAGGAGAAGTAACCGTGCCAGCGCTAGTCAGCGCGGCGGAGGGATTTTTCTAGGAGGTCCCGAGTGCCCGCGGAGATGCGGGGGCAGCTGGCAAGACCCGGCTGCAGCCACCTTCGCCGGCTCCCTCTCCCTGCATTTGGCGCCTGGGGGCGTTCTCCGCCCTCTCCCTGCGTCCCACGCACGCAGCTCCGCAACGTTGTCTGGGTTCAGTATCCTGCGCTCTCCGCGCCTCCGCCACTCCGCAGGCACGCCAGGAAGGTGCAAGGGCCTCAGCGCAGTGCCCGCCAGCCCCGGGAGCATCAGTAGGGCGGGAAAGGGACTTGGTTTTGGAGAAAGCAACCTCCCGCCCCCTGACTGAAAGGAAAACGAATTAGTATCCAGCGCATCTGCTTAACCGCGAATCGATCCTGGATTACGGGCAGGGAGCCCGCTGGTGCCCTCAGATACACCCGCTTGATAATAACACTTGGTGACATTAACAGCCCATGGGGGGAGGCGGGTGGTACTCAGGGAAGTTAAGAGATTGATTCTGGGGCAGAGACTGGGTTCCGGCAAGGCTAGGGGCTCTGGAAACCCCAATTTAAGATCAGTGCTTCTAGAGGACAAACAGATTTGCATTTTGACCCAAGGTTCAGTTACAAAATTCCTTAGAAGAGGTGGATTGGACCTGCAGACAGACGTCCCTAAAGTCAAGGGAGAGCAAAGCTGTCCATAATCTCTCCGAGTGAAAGACAAAGCTTAGAACACTCCACCCGGATGACCACCCTCTGCTGCTTAAAAAGAAAAAGAAAAAAAAAAGAAAAGAAAAACAACTTCCCCCAAAGTGCCACAGTGGTTCCCTCGTAGAGCGGTAGCTAGGGCGTTTGCTGGAAACTTCACCTGGCACCGCAGCCCCTTTACCTGGTGGCCGCGTCTTCTCCTCGCAATCGGCTCATCCGAATCCGACAGGGTCAGGGAGGTGGAAAGGGAAGAAGCTGGCGCGGCAGCAGCGGGGCTCCCGGGGCATGGTATTGTTTTAGGGGTCGCCGCCGAGGTCCCTCCTGCCCATCGTTGAGAATTATCACCCCGGTCTCGGGGCTCGGTGGACACGGCGGCGGACGCGGAGGTGCCGCCTGGTCGCCGCTGGCCGCCCGGGACGGAGGACCAGAGGCGCACCTGGGACCGGCGCGATGGTGGCAGGCAAGGTTACTATCCCCGCGCGCTGGTTCCTCCGCGGTGACAATGGATGGTGCCAAACTCGCAAGTGAAGGCGACAGGTTTCGAACGTACAACTAACTATAAGGTACCCAGCCCGAGACAGTAAGCTGCTTTTTCCCTCCCCCTTCTCTCCCTCCTACCAGAGAGGGAACGGACTTAACCCTGTGTGCGCCCTGCACTCCCCGGAGAAGCTGGAATCGACTCGGAAACCGCAGGCGGCAGCTCCGGGGGCGAGAGCCTTGCTCACGTGCGTTCGCAGCTGGTGTGTGGCTGTCTAGGGGCACTCGCGTGGCAGGACGCCAGCGGCGGCTTCCAGCGCCCAGACTCCAGGATGGGAAGGAGCCCTAGCGTTTCATCTGGACGCAGACCCAGCCCTCGGAATCTATTTTTTGCCTCCAGTTACCGGATTTATGGAAGTTGCCAGCGAAGTTGGTTTTTATTCCTTTACTTCTCCGCCCTCCCGCCCCCCGAATGACTTCCTTTCCTAGCTGCGCTTTGAAGATTGGGAACTCCTCGCCCTCTCTAGCTCTAGCTTTTAGCTGTGTTGCGTGTGCGAGACGAATTGGGGAGGGCGCCCACCCACCCGTGCCAAATGTCAATGAAACCTCGAGAAAAGCTGCCTCCCACCCACCTTAAGGACACATTCAAATAACTAAGACTAAGACACCGGAAAATGGGGGTGGAGTGGACTAGGAAGTTTGATATATGAATGGGAAATGGGGAGGGAGAGGAAAGAGTGAGAGTGAGAGACAGAGACAGAGATACAGAGACACAGATCGGGAGAGAACCTCATAATGGAATGAACAGGGGTCACCCCAACAAGACTGACGGTTAAAAAAAGAAGAAAACTAAGTCCCAACACTGAAATCAGTCGATCAGCTTTTAGACGCCTACAGTTTGATCGGGCGATATTTCCCCAGTTCCGTGCGAAGAGGTTAGAGAACACAGGAGCCTCTGCCATGGCCGCTCAGATGCTTTGCATTTTGTAAGCAGTTTTGACTAAGCGTCCTGGACTCCCAAGAAGTTAACTGGAGTTGGAGGCGAGTCATCTCGTGGACGCCGAATGGAAGCTCTGATGAGAGAAAACTGTCAGCAGAGCGTCGCTGCTGTCACCGTCACACCCAGACGAGCCAGGACGTCGCTCAGAGCGCAAACTCAGATCTACACGCGGACATCTTCAGCTGATTCCTTCTTCCTCCGTCTCCATTCCGAATTGAGGAAAGAAAGAAAGAAAGAAGGAAAGGCTGAGCCTTTATAAATCGTTCGGAGAGTAACACGTGGATCTTACCGAAACTGAGGTATATAGAAAAGAGAAAGTGTGTTTTTCACCAGATAGATAGTCTAATGAATGTCTCTCTGCAACAGACCCAAGCCAATGGGCATCAGTAATGGCCATTTCCAGTGCCTCTCGGGGCCGGGCACCCCACCTACGCTATGGGAACGCTACTTGCAGCTGTGTGTGCTGAGAGAACTCCGTTGTAAATCCTTCTGGGTTGCCAAGGTGGCAGCAGAGCATAGGAATAGTTCCTCAGTCTCCAGCCTTAAAGGAGGAAGATCACGTTTTAGGACAAATACTCATCTACTTGCTTTTAAACATCCATTTTCATATGTAAGTGTACTTAAGTCTACACAGGAGGTTGATCCGTGATAGCAGCATAATTATCTTATCTTTAAGAACACAATTTTTAAAAAGACAAAATGGAACGCTGTGCAGATTTCACTTTTTGATTTACACAGCTAGAAAAAGAATGAGATCAAACAGGGGGTAGGGGTGTTTGCAGATGTGAAGAATTTATACATTTTAAATTATGACTGTTTCTAGATTATAAGAAAATCGTATTATGAGTATGTGATCCCTAGTAAAAAGACTAATGGTACAGTTATTTTATTCAGGACAAGGACAATTAAGTAAAGAAATTATCACACCAAATATAGGAGCAAAATCATGGTAATAAATTTCTTATTTACACGACCTGTGAGTCAGCTTAGAAATGTGTCATGATAGGGTCAGGGGAAGCAGAAGAATGGCAAATGTGGTTCAGAGGCTACAAGGTGCAGTAACTTTGCAGATTCACAAAACTATGATAATTAGTTTACTTTGTTTTTATTAAGAAAATCACTCATACAGAAGGGTAGAGAGGTGGGCCAAAGAGAAGCAAAAAGTCAATCTGTGAGTTTCAAAAACCAGGTCAGCTCATTAGTTATTCTTAAGACTTCAGTCCTCAAAAGAGTTATCATTTCAGTTGAAATTTAATTATCTCAAGGTCTTTATCCCACTCCCATGTCTCTTGTATTATTCCTCATTTATGCACATACATACACGTTCACATGTAATATGTGGTGAAAATAAATGTAAGATGGTATCTGGATGATAAGACAAGATTTAAGCTAGTGGCACTAACAGTTTTGATCTTGGGTAAGTTCTGATCTGATCCTCTGTCTCTTCATTTGTAAAATGGACATTAAAAAAAATTCCAGTCTTACCAGCTTTATAACATTGTCTCATCATGAGTCAGTATATGTGAAAGTGCTTTGGAAATTTGACTTATCCCTAATGATATTATATTACATTATATAACCCCAGTCTTCAAAACACTGATATAAAACATGCTTATATCAATCTAAACATTGTCAGTTACCCCCAATTATTATATCAATCTAAACATTGTCAGTTACCCCGAATGTTATCCTTCCTCTTGCTTTACCTAGGAAAATTTATCAAAACTAAGAAGTTCATATTGCTTTTAATGAAACTCCAGACTTTACTCATATTGTATCAGTTTTTCCACTAATATCCTCTTCCTGTTTCAGAATCCAATCTTGGGTACTACATTGTCTTTAATCATCATATCTCCTATGGTTTGTACAGTTCCTCGATTTTTTGTTGTTTGTCATGAATCTGAGATTTTTGGGAAGTAATGGCCAGATATTTTGTAGATGTTTACCACTTTGAATTTGTCTGATGTTTTCTCATGATTAGACTTTATTTAGGGGTCTTAGGAAAAAATATTAGAGGTGGAATGCCTTTTTGATCACATCATGTCAGGCAGTACATGATATTAACTGATATCACTGATGATGTTAACACTCTCTAAGATATTTTGTACCAAGTCCGGCCTACCCTCATAGATTTAGAATTTTAAAATGAACAAAATAAGCAACCGGTGTGACTTGTAACCACCCCAATTTCAATTTTACTTAGGAATAATCTTCCATGAAATTTCTCCTATATAGAATTTAGGAAAATCCTCCTATATTTCCTTAGGAAGATGCTCAACTAGTTCCTCTGGCTACATATTTGGAAGCTATTTTCAACGAATCTGTGTTTTACAATTTCCAAACCTAGTCATTCTTCAAATCTTGTTGAAGTTTTTAGAAATGCTGTCTTCTTTTCCATTCCCATGGCCACATCTTTGGGTAACTCAAAACTCCAAATCCCCTATAAAAGATGCTATCCATTACCTCCTAGCCTTCTCTCCCTTTCATAATTTTTCTCAAGTGTGGTGCTCATTTTATTCTCCCTTGAAGTGCTGTTAGCTATCTACATGTTTAACTCTTGCTTAGATCTTATTGTCTCAAAGAATTAAGTTGGCTTCACTGCTCTATTCTCCTAGTTTCCAGTATAGTGCTTTTTACCATGTTGTTGCCCAAAACATGATTGTTGACTTCCCAAATCATCTCCTTTGACAGGTAGAGAGAAACGTATCATTCTCTGACATGAGGACCATCTTGAGAAAATCTATGCCTGGCACACTGTGGAGAGATGGCTTCTCTTTTTTCTCATGACTTTAAAATACTCCTAACCTTAGCCTTTATTTACATTAAACTGTGACTTTGAAATGCATGCTCTTCTAATTTTGATGCATCATGCTACAGTACATAGTTCATCCATTCATCCAACAAACATTTGAGAAAGGCCCATGATGAATAGATTTAGTCCCTATCCTGTAAAAACTCAGTCTAGTGGTGACACATACACAAATAATTATATACTCATTAGGGAAGTGCAACAATTTAGGTATGTGCAAAGTACTTTAGTGCCCTGAAACAGATTGTTTCTAGAGTGAAGGCCTCATTCAAGTAATGATGAGGCCCTTTTGACAATGTACTAGTTTTATAGGGGACTCTGTGGCATTATTTTTAATCCAGCTTTCTGCATACCGCAATTCCAGTTACTGGAGTCCCCATTACATGGAAAGCCCTTTGGGCCAAACATTGGAAAATCAGTGTGGAAGTAATTGCCTGAACATCCATTTCCCCAAGCCTTGGTTTCTTTGCCTTCCTGGGCAGGTTACAAGATGATTATGCGTGAACAAAAACAGAAGGTACACACTGACTGGAAACAAAAGCACGTTAAACCATGGAGATTTCCTCTTACATAAACCTGCTGTTTGTTAAGCAGTAGCTCTCTGTTCCGAAGGGAAGCTGGCAAAAACTTGATACAAACATTATCCAACAGCGCTGGGAGGAATGAGAGAAGGGAACGCCTTTTTAAAAAGGGTATAAAAAGAGATAAAAGATCTGCCAGGGAATTACTCAAAGTTAGACACTGCCATTGTAGAAAATGTAACTGAATCTACCAGTATCTAACTACAGCTCTGATGTAGAGGGAAGTGACTCTTTAAACTGAGAAAGCACAAACGTGCATATAAGATCCTGAATTAGCACTGATATGTATTTTTTCCCACTACCTATCACCATATTAAAAAAAATTGTACTTAAAAGGGCAGAAACAGTTTTCAAAACTGCCTTTTATCACAAAAATGTGCAATACACCTTTGCACAATTACAAAAACTCTGAGCTTGGACTTGGGAGTTCTCCACTTAATCAGGGAAATCACTTAATTGCTCTGAGTCTCAGGATCCCTTCTGTCAAATAAGAAAAGCAAAACTAATCCTGCCTTCCTGAGTAGATCCATAAAGATCAAGTGAGGAGAGGTATTTCAAAGCTCAAAATAAGAAATAAGCTGTCATTTAACAATAGATGTAGGGGACTCAGAAGGGGGAGGATAGGGAGGTAGAAAGGGAGGGATAAAAAATCACCACGAATCAGGAACAGTGTGCACTAGTAGGGGTGGTGAGTACATTTAAAACCCAGACTTCTTCACCACTATACAGTGCATCCAGGTAACCCAAACCATCTGTATGCTAAAGATATTGAAATTTTAAAAAAAATTAGATAAAAGAATGCACTGTTGTTATCTGTATAATTAATGTGTTTTGCAGGATGCAATTTAATGTGAGATATAGTTCAATTTGAGTAACCTTAAGCCATTCCGTGTAGTTTAACTTGTATTGCTGTTGGTCAGCATAACCTCTAAGAGCTTCAAAGAAACAGAGCTGCTTTGTTCCTACAAAGTTGTTCTATTCAGTTCCTTCAGGTATCACCATTTGCTACCAAGTTTTGACCCACCCAAGAAATAAGCTTCCACAGCTCAGGAAATTCTGAGCTTATATTTTCACTATATTATTAAAAAATTCATATAAATTGCTTGGTCAATTTTCTTTCACACTTCCTTTTCTTAGCAAATAGAGGTAACACTGAACTTTTTCAAGTGGTTCTTTTAGTTTGCTTTTTAATTTTATTCTTGAATTATTTTAGTGCTTGAGTTTTCTGGATTTAGTCATCTCATTTACTTACTCAGTTGGAACACTTGGATTTCGTGTTTTCCTTTTCTCAATATAAAACATTCTTGAAAAATAAAATTAACACTAAAACTTGACAATAAATTTAAAGAAATAGTTCCTCACAGATAGTGTCTTACCTATGAACATTTTCATCAGTACAATATTTTGTAAACAGGCTAGAAAATCATAATAAAAGGGAGTTTATTAGTATTACATTTTGGTTCATTATTAATAATACAGGACTAGGAGTTAAATTTGTCTTTTTAAACACTAAAGAGTTAGTCTGGATCACCACCCTGTCTTAGAGGTTGGCAAAGGTCTAGGGGAGTTTTCGCTAAAGATGTCAGGAAGAAGTTGATTTTGAAAGTCCTTTCCATCTTCCTCAATGTTTTGAAGAGATGTCTACTTAATCCCAAACACAATATCAAACCATAGAAAGATCAGGATTATTCAGTTTGGGGATTATTTATTTTTCTTTCTTAGGGATTCTGGGGCGTGTTTATGTTTATATAGTGGTGTTCCTTCTTCCTTTTCCTTTAATGTTTTATAAATGACATAGTGTTGGATTATTTTTTAAGTGCAACAGATACAAGAGCATGGATTATAGATCAGAGTTGGTAGAAAGTCAAGCAGTTGACATTAAAATGTTTCCATAGATCCTTTATCTCTTAAAGGATGTTTAAACGAATTATTTTATCTGAGAGCTCCCCACACCCACACCAACCATGATGGACTAATAAAGAGGTAAGTATGAACCATGTATTCAAGGTCACAGAACCAGTGAGGCGGCTAGCAGTAAACGGCAGGTCTCCAGAAGCCTGTCCACAGTTTAGCCTCCTACCCTGCTATACACTGCATTCACTCATCAACAAAAAAAAGTCTTTTTGTCATTGTGGATAAAAGTCAAAGGTACTTTTTTTTTAAAATGGAAATCACTTTTATTGAGGGCTTCCACATTTAACTTGAGTTTTAAATATGTTTCAAAGGTATTTTTTAGAACTGAAATTAATATACCAAGGGACCAAGAACCAGGCTGCACAGAATCCAGGACCCCACAGAATCCAGTTCTAGTATAAATGCTGGCAATTGCCCAGAGCTAGTCTTCCTAACCCCTGTCTTGCCTTTCTCCAATATGTTTTTACTACATGGAAAGGGTGAGGGCTTCCTAAAACATAGAATTGATCAGGTCCAAAGGCACTTTCAAAACTTTCTAAAGATCTCTGAATTAATAAAAGTCAAATTCTCGTGAAGACTTCATGTCTTCACCATACATCTATCCTAAGCAGGTGCTTTAAAAATTATAGAAGTAAGCCTGTAAAAGCTAATGGGGCCTCAACATCATTAAAGAAATGCAAATCAAAACCAAAATGAGATACCACATTGTACCCACTAGAATGGCGATGAGAAAAAGACAATAATTAGAATTGGCTAGAAAGTAGAGAAACTGGAACCCTAAAACCTTACTGATGGAAATGTAAAATAGTGCAGTCACTTTGAAAAAGAGATTGACATGATTGTTTCTTAAAAAGTTGAACGTACATTTACCATAGGATCCAGCAATTCCGCTTGTAGGTGTCTAACCAAGAGAAATGAAAACGTAACCACACAAACACTTCCACAAAAAATGTTCTTAGTAGCATTATGCATAATATTCAAAAATTAGAAATGACCTAAATGTCCATAAACTGATGAATGGATGGCAAAATATGGCATATCTATGTGACGGAATACTATTTGACAATAAAAAAGAACAAGCTATAAATACATGCCATAGCCTGGAAGATACTCAAAAACACTATTTTCAGGGAAAGCAGCTGTATGCAAAAGACCACATGCTGTATAATTTAGTTTATAGACATAAGCAGAAAAGGTAAAGCTATGAAGACAGAAAGCAGGTTACTGGTGACCAGGGGAGAGGACACAGGGGAGATAAGTGGAAATGAAGATTAACTGGAAATGTGTGACAGATCATAATACCATGAGATGAAATTGTTCCAAAATTGATTCATGATGATGGGCACACAACTTGGCAAATTCACTTTAATTGATATTAACCTGAAAATGCAAAAAAATTATATAATATCCAAAATATAGCTGAATAAAATTGTTTTTTAAATAGTTGAGAAGGAAGATGTCAATATATAAATATTTAATTTCGGTAGAATTATTGTTAGGTGCTCTTATATCACCAATAAATGGGATCTGAAGTATCTTAAGACCAGCAAATAAATGATATGAAGTGTACCTGAAATAGTAAACTAATATGCAAGGCTAAACAATTTCTTCCATGGTTCCCTAGTTCTCCCAACAGCAGGTGATTTTCAATCTGATTAAATCCATCTGTGAGATCTTTCATATTCACAAGTAAAATAAACAAAATACAAAGTGACATATTCTTTCCACTTTTTCCTTTTTTAAAAAAGGTAACATTTTTTCAAGGTTCAAGAATCACCAAGGAAACAAATTTTCTGTATTTGTATTAAATTCCCTGCTTGCTAAATACCTGTGCCAAAAGTTTCTCCTATTTTTACAACCCACGGAATGTTTGTTTGTGATAACTCAAGGCAATATAATTGTTTATTAATAAAAATTTATCATTGATAATATAACTATGAATTATTTTTAACATGTCCAGAGGATAGTTTAATTCCTTCAGATATCCATCAATCATTTTTTTTTCTCTGTCCAAGTTAGGGCAATATAAATACCATTTTGTGAGGATGTCAAATTTTTCTTTTTTCTGGCAAAACAAGAAAGCATAAGACAGATGGGTTAAGAAGAAAGTCAGACATAGTATCATTTGCCAAAGGGGGAAAAACAAAGGCAACGTCTTGTCCATCAAGGCACTCAGATACTGAGATCAAGGCTCTTTCTTTTCTCAAATGATGACAGTTCCAGAGCTGTGAGAAACCAAAAAATAAATAAGCAAAACCACCAAAGGTGTTTCTTCATGATTTCCACTGTAATGTCTAGAATAGATAAACATGTCATTTTACTGGGAGGATTACCTGGGGATGGGGGCGGAAATGAACTAAAATAGAAAAAGGAAAAAAAATTGGATCTGGGTGTCATGTCTATTACATTTGGGTAAACTGTCATCATGTTTTTCTGGGTGCTGTTGATGAAAATGTCCAGTAAAAATAATCTACGTCTCCTTCAACAATATAAAATGAACCACAGCCCAGAAGTAGGAATGATCCTGACATGAAGAGCGTCAAGAAAACTGATATAGTTGCTCTTAGTTGAAAATGGACCCTGGTTGGCATTTTGCGTTCATTTTTCTCAGACAAAAGTTTGCCTACTAGTTGTGGTTAAAATCAAGTTTGTATGTTCCTTAACGGCCTTTTTACAGTCAGGAAGGTCTTGTTTGTCAGGCCTCAGGAAACTGTTGATAGAACGAAGGAGGTTAGGATTTTGACTGTATCTACTGAACCTGTGAGTCATCCATCACCCATTCACAACAGTATCACAGATGGGAGAGAGTTGAGGGTCAGCTCATTTAATGAGGTGTGAGCTTCGCATGAACAGAAAAACACAATTCTGAATGTTTTGAGATCAACTTTAACTAACACAATGAAAAAGATTTTATGGTGAATATAAATCACTTTTTGTTTTCATTTTTCACATTAGTTTAGAAGGGTAGCAGCTAGATTTGGAGATATTAAGAATATTGGCAAATTGGCCAAATTCTTTTGCTAATGTCTTGTGGAATATGTTTAAATATAATAGCATGTTGCATGTTTGGAATAGAATCAGACTGAATGCAAACGTTTCAAACTAGCTGGGTATTTAGCAAAGTCACTTAATTTTTTTATGCCCCAGATATCCCATCTGTCACAGGGGATAATAATTTCTGGCAAACTTGTTTTACATCATTTTGTAAGTATAGAATAAAATGATAAATGTAAAAGCATTTCAGGGAAAAGTATTTCCCAAAGCAAAGGTGTCATTCTTATTTTTAAAAAATGAGAATGTCTCCTCTTTAACCTCTACGTTTACTTGAGGATAAAAGCCAAGGGACCTCCTGGAGGAAACGATTAGGTCCTGGTTTACATTTCTTAGGTTATGGGGGTGATAAAGACTGATCTTTAGACATGACAAGTACAAAGTCCTATGCTTGGGCTAGAGTTTGAAGAGCTTCATTAATCATGCTCCGTTGTGTTATAGGTTCTGTAAACATTGCAAAACCATGAAGTACAGCCCTTCTCTTAGTGACATCTTTCCAACTTAACTCCAGGAAGCCTTTGAGATTTCTTTAAATGACTGGATTTCATTTCAGTCATTAGTTAACCCTGCCTCGTGGGTGACTATGAATCCCACCAGGCAGAAGTAAGGGGATATGTATTCAAACAGTTCAAACATGGCTTGTCCCCTTCACATCATCATTAAGAACAGTAGGGGGGCTTTCCTTTCTGGAGATAAGTCATTTATGTGAATCGCATAATATTCTACATTTATTTGCCTTTGCAAACTAATGTTGTAAAGTTACAGTAGTTGGAAAAAGAATACTGACAATTCTTCCTGTGGATATGTTGGGTGAGATTAAAAGGTAAGTGTTATTTCAAACCAATTCATACATTTATTGGCAAAGACTTTTATGTAGGAATGGGCTACTTTGAGACAACCAGGAAGACAAGTCACTTTTGGGAATATGGGTGAGAGTACATTTATTATTCACTAGGACTTCTCACTATAAGGCTTCTCTTAATATGTTAGTTACTCTTAGCTTCCAAAACCTCAGAAATTCTCTCATGTGTAAATATTTTATTACTTGCTTACTAATATTGTATTAATATTTTCCTTCTTGGAAATGTTTTGAAGCACATCTCTAAGTTGGAATGCAGTTTTATTTTGTTTTTTGTTTTTGTTTTAAATTACAACAGCAAAGATCTCAATAGAATTAATGCTAATAAGATCATTTAAATAACTATATGGGTGAAATTTGTACAGAACATATACATGTATATTTTAATATTATTACATTTCTTGAGTTAATAATGATGGCCATCCTGACTGAAGTTAGGTGGTATCTCAATGTGGTTTTATTTGCATTTCTTTGGTGATTAGTGAGACTGAACACTTTTCCATGTATCTGTTGGCTTCTCAGATGTCTTCTTTTGAGAAATGTCTATTCATATCTTTTGCCCACATTTAAATAGGGCTGTTTGATTTTTTTCCTTTTGGCACATTTGAGTTCTTTGTATATTCTGGATGTTAAGCCTTTGTCAGATATACAGTTAGAAAATATGTTTTCCCATTCTGTGAACTGTCTCCATGTTCTCTTGATGGTTTCTTTAGCTTTGCAGAAGTCTGTCAGTTTGATGAGGTCCCACTTGTCAATCTAACCTCTTATGGTATGGTCTATTGGAGATTTGACCAGAAATTGGTTGCCTATTCCAATTTCTGTGAGGGCGTGTCCTGTGTTTTTTCAGATTCTTATAGTTTGAGGTTTTACATTTAGATCTTCAATTCATTTAGAGTTGATTTTTGTGTATGGTGATAAGTATGGGTCCTGTTTCATTCTTCTGCACATGTTCCAGCACCATTTACTGAATAGGTTCTCCTCGCCCCAGTGATTGTCAGTGGAGGCTTTGTGAAAGATGAGTTGGTTGAGAAATTAATAGATGCTGGAGTGGATGCGAAAAAAAGGGAATGCTTCTATACTGTTGATGGAAGTGTAAACTAGTACAACCTCTGTGAAAAACAGTGTGATGATTTATAAAAGATCTAAATGTTGGCCTCCCATACGACCCAGCAATTCCCCTTCTGGGAATGTAACTGGAGGAACTCAAATCATTCTATGAAAAAAATACCTGACTTGCATGTTTTTTGAAGCACTATTCACAATAGTAAAAACATGGAACCAACCATGCTGCCCATTGAAAGTGGACCGGATTTTTTTAAATGTGGTACACATACTTGAGAAATATTACACAGCCTTAAAGGAGGACAAAATTATGGACTTCATAGTGACTTGGATGGATTTAGTGTCTATCATACTCAATGATCTATCACAGAAACAAAGAACTGAGTACCACATGTTCTCACTCATAAGTAGATCCTGGACATTCATCATAATACTACATGAAAGAGATTGGTAGTAGCAGGACACTGCCAGGGGAGGGAGTGGGGAGGCACATAACTTTAGTAAGGTTATCTGATCCCAAACCAGGTGAAGTGAGGGCCAGTGGGAAGCACAAACTTCACCTGTACGATGACCACTTATGTACTTAACCCTGAATTGCACCCCACATTTAAAAAAAATTATTAAGCTACCATTTTGTTGAAGAGGATATTAAGTTGGGAAGACCAGATAAACTGAATGAAAACAGTGATTTTCTGGCTGTTTTTGTTGCCTTTGATCTTCCTCCATTCTTTTCATTTCAGGTAAAATTCATAGCTATAGTAGTTAGGAATTAGTCGAATCTCACTAAACCAATGTTGGAGTTCATATAATAGACAAGCTATCTTCCTTCCATTTAAATTATGCAGAAAGCTTCATGTGTCTCATAAGACACCATTCATACATGGAACTATATTCCAATTAACAGATGTCCTTTAAAACATTTCCAGAAAAAAAAAATGAAGACAATATTTGTAAATGAAGAATAACATATTTATAAATTAGAGAATTTTGGAGGGCTTGGAAGATAAGTGTAACCAAAATATAAAAAGGGACCTTATGTAAATGAGTCCTATTATGAATGCAGAAAATGCATGTAGCTGGATCCAAGGCAACTCACAACTACCTATGGATCAACAAATCAAGGAATATGATGTACTCACAATAGGTCACAACTGATAAAAAAAGTGTTTATAGAAAATAAAGCATGTATTTCCTATGCTAATTGCAACAAGCTTCTTCAGATTCATCTGCCATACTAATGTCTTTTCTCCTACTTTTTATGTTTTATTTCTTTCATAATAACACTTTTCACATCTTTTAAAATAGTGAGATCCCAACAAAGCAATTATTAAGAAGAAGAAGAATTATGCAAAATGCACATATCTGAATAATTGCAGTGGATATTAGAATAATCTATAATAAGATAATATGGATGTGGAAATGTCAACATGCTTATAATTAACAACTGAGGAATGAGAAAGACAGCTACAGAACTGCTTCCTGGTCCTTGCATTTCATAATTCAGTAAACATGTCTAGTTATTACATCACTGCCTCTCATAGCTATATCACATTGCTTACTAAAATTTAGCTAATGTCTCCCTTCAAATTCATATTCTTTCTACAACTCTTAGGCTATGTCTATTTTTCTCTCATGGTTGTTCTTTTTGTCCTTTTCCAGATTAAACTTCATTTTGATATAATAGATTTTTTTTTCCTTTTTTGATTTGTGAAATACACCTACATTTTATTATTTATGTCATTAAATATTTCAGAAACCCTGCTATATGCTAGGTGCTGTATTTGGTGCTACTAAATGTGGCAGTGAGAAAATTCTGAAGTACATTACTGCAGAGGATTCAGACAAATAAGTGAAATTTACAGTGCAATTCTAGTAAGGGCTAAATTATTAGCAGCAGCAGGTTATATGGGAGAACACAGGAGAGGCACTTAAGATAGCCTTTTGAAGTCGAGTTTTTTTCTGATATGGCATGGAATATTCCAGAAGCTTATTTATAGTTGATCTCACTTTACATAGAATATCTATTGTGAAGGAAGAGGAAAAAAATTAGAGGCAGAAGTAGCAATAGAACCTGCAGGTTGAATTTAGAAAGAGGAGCTTTATCCTGAGTGAAATGAGAAGTCAATGAAGGTTTTTAAATGGGAGAGTGATAAGGTCCAATCTGTGCTTTGGCTGCTCAACTATGTCATAGATGATATGTAAATGAATGAATGGGAGTGTGTTCTAATAAAACTTTATTTGCAAAACAAGGTGACTGACTGGAATTGACAAAGAATTCATAGTTTGCAGAACTTAGAAAGTTGCTGATGAGGTAAAATTGCAAGGGCTGCTCAGTGGTTAGAAATAAAGAAGAGGGAGATGGCAAGTTTCTGGCTTAGTCAACATGTAGCAGATAATTACCACTGAGCAATCCTAAGGCATATGTGTTTATATACCATGTAGAATGTTCTAGAAAGGGCAATGGCACAATAGTAGTGTTGATTATAATTCGAAGGATGTGGCGAAGTGGCATCTAAACACAAGGTTAGATTAAGCATTGTAGGATCAGAGTTGGAGCTCGCTATTCCATCATTTTAAAAATTATGATGTAACTTTACATCTGTAAAATGAATAATTATTTTTTAACATAGACGGTATTTGTTTGAACACTACTGAGTTCTAAAAATAAAAGGTGTAAGATACAGGAGAAGTATTATGGTGCAGTAACATGCAATATTTTGAAATGCTTAACAAAGAGTCACACATAAGCTGTAGGGAGAGAGGGGAAATATGGAAACATTTAAAGAAAGGATGTGACTCACAGGAAAAGAGCCAATCTGAAAATTCAGAGAAACACAGGGAGGAGACCAAGGAGAAATCCAGAGTGAAATAAAATAACGGTCTTGGGAGCAGATGGCACAATATCTCATTCTTAAGAGATAAGATGAATGAAGTATATGCCTTTTCTCTTTAAAAGTCACATACCTTATATTTCCCATTCCATTTCTTTCCTTTTAGGAGTGGTTCCGTCTATAATTTATCTTTATCCAAGACTGGAATTTTACCAGTTTCCCAGATAAATGTCGCTGCTGTCACCTTAACGACTCGGTGTGTTCATGCTCTTTTTTCTCATTCTCTTCATTTTTGCTTCCATCCTTCATAAGCTGCAGATGAACATGAAGTCAGTGAAGTTGTGCCATAATGTGCCAAATGTGATGTTAAAATGTTCTGGCAACTCCTAATTCCTGGGCTCTGCAAGACATTTGGGAGATATTATATTCTACAAGTCAAGGAAATCCCTTTGCCCCTCCTTTCTGGCATCCTTCTTTCTTGGGCCATCACAGCCCATCAATCGGAGATGTAACTTTAAAATTCTTGGCAAACATCACTTGGAACTTCAAGCTTTTATTGGTTTTAGCATCCAAAATCCAGAGATCCTTCCCATATCCCCACCCCTGCCATTTTACCAATCTCTATTCTCTGAAAACTTGGTGTCAGTATCTTCATCTGTAAACTTTTGGCATGGAAACTACCACCAAACAATGAAACATTTCCTTTTCATGTATACTGAGTCATGTCCATGTGCTTTAGATCTCTAGAATGCCTCCAGGAACTGTCTAAGTGCCCCTATTTTCAAGGGAGGACACTGTTACAAATGTCAAAACCCAATGACAGCAGGGTTGATGCCATCTTGAGTTCTTAACTTCAACATGACAAGCTCTGAGTAGGTCCAGATGTAGGTGGATAAGGTTTCGTTTAGTGTGCCCAGAAAGGAACGTGGAGGAATACAGTTGAAGGCTATTTATCTGGTGCCTATGTGTGTGTTTTGTGTGTGTGTGTGTGTGTGTGTGTGTGTGTGTGCATGTGTGTGTAGTGGTTTATACTGTATATAGTTGTTCACTATACACATGTCTATATAGCTAGGAAAACATACCCATATATAGATTGGTTTTCACTTTCAGAAGAAAAAATCCATTGTTCAGAAAGTAAAATGTATAGTATCTTTATGTTCCAAAGAGAAGAACTTGGAGCTCACTAATTAAAAAAAAAGTTTCATGAACTTTAAAAAAGTTCTCCTAGTTATACTGTCTTTCATGTGAAAATATGTATACAGGTCTAGCATCCTATCATGGAAGTTTTTTTCTTGATAATGTGCTTCATCCTAATGAAGTAGGGCACACACACATTAAACAAAAAAGGAAAGAAAGAGCACCAGTTTCCTATAAAAAATGTTGTTAGAATGAGGCTGGGTCTATCCAAGTTTAACCCAAGGGCCCCTGCAACTGGTTAACCCTGTTCAAAGTATAAGGAATAATCCCATCTATCACATCTAAAATATAAAGACTATCATAGGTTTTCAAAACTTCTGAAGATTCACATGGAACATTGTTTTATTGTCTTAACTTATACAAATATATTTCTACTCTAAGCAATGAGGGTTAATATGGCTTAATCCTAATTTAATTATCTCATAGCCAAGTGTTTGTACAGAGCAGGCAAATTACCCTATCTCTTCATTAGGCTCATTAAAACCACTGAAAGGTGATATTTACTATTAGTTGAAAATATGACTTTAGCTGAAACAAATTCAGAGTAGGTGATCAAGATGGTAAGTCTTTAAAATTTCATCACCACAGTGCATAGAATAATATTTTAGATAATTCAAAACACAAAATCAATGCTTTAGAAAAAAACTCATTTGTAAAAAGTCATATCTCAGCAAATAACTACTCAAGTCATTTGGAAAACGTTCAGCGATTCACTGCTCAAAATATGCTTATTAATCTGTATTATAATATGCTGGAATTTGTAATATAGGAAAAATTACCCCATCTACTTTGCTAATTACGTCAATCTATGGATGGAAACACATTTCTAGTAACCTCCAGCCCCAGTGCTCAAAAACTGTCAGCGACATCATCTGCATGCTTTCTGGACTTTGCTTCTACCTAAGTTCAGATTTCATGTGCTCAGAGACATCTATGAGGCCCTCAAAAAGAAGACTAGAATTTTTCAGCCTCTATGTTGCTCAAGTCTCTCAGAAATAATATAGTTGTTACTGCTGTCCATAGCCTAGATACTCAGAAAATAGTAATTTACATTAGCAAATAATATCTGAAGGGCATCATACCTGAGAATCTACTGGTGCTGTGCTGGACATCTCAGCTGGGTTTTGAAGATGCAAAGCCAGAGAGGAAGCTCTCCCAGCTGGGGACCTTCAGAGTTTTCTAGTTTTCTCAACTAGAGAAGAGAATACTAAGTTGCTTTACTTGACAAAAATGGTGTGTAGGTATCAGATAAAATCCATCAATTACTGTCTAGCTCCAAATTGTTGGTTCATGTCATTCCAGGTCTAATCTTTAAAAAAAAAAAAAAAAACAAATACCTGCCAATTTCATTAGCTAACTGAAGCTTGTCAAGGTGACAAATTATTCCTGTAGTAATTCTCTGTTGATTTCAAGACAAAATAGAATTTTAAAATATGCTGTTTCTGGGCTTTGTATTTCACTGTGAGTTTACAGGACAGACCATTAAGTTGACAACCAAGGCTGCAAAGAAATCTTTCTCGAGTAATTAAATATATCTCAAAACCTCGAAGGTTCAGCCAGGGTAATTGCCAGGGAGAGAGGAGACTGCTGACTCGGTTTGTCACAGACACTTCTTTTTCTTAGAGTTTTCCCTCCTTCAGTTACTGCAGCCAACCTACTCCCAGCATCCATTGGGTCCCTTGACTGTGAACTCCAATCTTTTACCTCAATGTCCACATGTGAATAAAAAATTACTCCCCCTAATTGTCTATCAGTAAAACTGAATTATACTGGAAGTTCCCCAAATTTACTGAGTATTAATAAAGAACAAATGGGAATTAAATGTAAAAAAGAAAAGAAAAAGAGAAGTACTTCCTCTGATAAGGTAGAGATGTTTGTGATCATCCTCTCTAGCTCCACTTAGTATCTGTTAGCCTTGTCTTTCTCAAGTAGTTGATGAACTCCGGAAGCTACCCTGAGAGGTGATGTCAGCGGGGAGGAAGGTAGGGAGAAAGAATAAAGTGGGTGGGAATTCTTGGTTAGACAATACGTAGCTTTATTTTTATCTGTTCTATTTGTTTCCATTTCTAAGTGAGGCTGCTTTTGAAGAAAATTTTCATGAGCTAAGAATGTTTAAAACCACTACACACAAAAGAATTAGCCAGGTGTGGTGGCACATGCCTGTAGAGTTCTGTCTACTTGGAAAGCTGAAGCGGAAGGATCACCTGAGTCCAGCAGGTCGACGCTGGGGTGGCCGTGAGCATGCCACTGAACTCCAGCTTGGGTGACAGAGTGAGATTCCAACTTGGGGGGAAAAAACCCACTATACAAACTGTCTGGAGCTAGACATCTCAGATATATATGTGACAAACATATGACATGAGTACTATTTATTATTGTCCTTGTTTCCATGAAAGATATCACTAGATTCATGTTCTCTCTTGCTGATTCCTGGTAGAGTCTCAGAATCCCTCTCAACCCTATATTTTATCTATTTATTTATTTATTTTTGAGTTGGCATCTCACTCTGTCGTCTAGGCTGGAGTGCAGTGGCATGCTCATGGTCACCCAGCCTTGATCTGCTGGACTTAGGTGATTCTTCAACCTCAGCCTTCCAAGCAGCTGAAACCGCAGGAGCATGCCACCACACCTGGCTAATTTTTTGATTTGTTATAGAGATGAGATCTCTCCAAGTTGCCCAGGCTGATCTCGGACCCCTGGTCTCAGGCAATCCTCTTGCCTCTGCCTCCCAAAGTGCGGGGAGTGCAGGCATGAGCCACCATGCATGGCAGAAACCAATATTTTATATGGCTGTGATAATTGGTCAGTATTGGCATATCAGTTTAAACTAATGCATTGTCATTCTTCTTCTAACATTTTATTAGACCTCTTTGCTTCCTACTTCCAGAACTATCTTGATGTGCACAAGAACATCTTGATTCCTAAGGGCATAATTCTCTGCTTGTTGTCTCAAATGGAAGTCTAAAAGTTAATTCTGTCATCCCAATAGCTCTTAGATTAATCCACTGTCATATCCCCCCCCCACAAAAATTGCCTTGGAGTTCTTATGAAGCGTTTTTTGGAACATGATTTCTGTTGTATAAGCTATGAAACATTTTCTTAGGCAAATGTACTTGGAAAACGCTGTACGAGAGGAAACCCCTCAAAACTGTAATATACTGATAAAATATGTGTATTTATTTTTACATGTTAAAACTTCATTCACCTTAAAAGTACTCTCCATTTGGCAATATACCTATCATGATGTTTTCTCCACCGTTCAGAACAGTTTTTGAACTTGTTAATTTTGGTGACTTTTAGTGCTTCTGTTGTTTTTGTTTCACTTCTTCCACATAGAGTTTTTTCATTCTTTTAATCTGGGGAAACAAACAAACAAACAAGTTGCTCAGGGCAGCATCTGGTGAATAGGGAGGGCGGGGAACCAGGATCATGCATTTTGATCAAAAACTGCTGATCACTCGGCGCAGTGTGCGTAGGTGCTCTTGTAAGTCGCCTATCATGAAACGGACATATTTGTTGAAAGAATCTCTACCCCCAAAAATAAAAAATCACAGAAGCTGAATGCAGTCTCTCAGAACAACATTAGCTGGTACACTGATGCCAGTGGGTTCCAAGAATATTTACCTGGCAGGGGGAAAAATGTACTACAAGGGACTTGCCCTACAAAAGATAATTTCAGTTCCTCAGCTTTGGCACTTTATAAATGAATCTGTCGCCTGCTTCTTCTCAGTCCCATGTCTTTCTGATTGTTATTTAGCAGATTCTGACATTCTCACTCGCTTTTATGTCTTTCTGCTTTGAATTTGTCTTTCTTTGTCTTTACCAACCAACATTTTTCACTTAAAATGAACTCAAAGATCACGCCAGGGGTGAAGTACATTTCTTATCTTCTCTACATTCCAAAAGAAACTAATCACTCCTTATGTTCCTTTTATGCTCTGAATATTACCCTCTACCTATTTTTCTCCAAGTACATAGGCTGATAGCTTCTTCAATGTCTATTCCAGAGTTTCTTAGCTTTGGTACTACTGACATTTTGGAGACATTCCCCCAAAACACTGAATTATATTTAACACCACCCTGACCTCCATTTCCAAGATGTCAGCAGCATCCTCACCAGTTCTGATGATCAAAAATGTGTCCAGATATCGTCAAATGTCTCCTGGGAAGAACAATTGCCTAGAGGTCAAGAATTACTGTTCTAGAACAAACCTTTGGATCTTCCTGGCTTTGGTCCTATGATTACCAAATATCCACTGAATTCAATGCAAATGAATTACTCCTATTTGCCACTAGAAGGACTGATTGCAGTTGACTAGAAGCATGGGGGAAGAAAAGAAGAAGGAAATAACATATTCTAAAATGTAATTTGAGAAATCTCATGAGCATCATTATTTCACATTTTAGATTTGTCAAAGCCAAACCTGATAGGATGCAGGACTGATCCTTCCCATTCAAAGATTATCCAGACATTCTATGTCCATGGCTCATTTCTAGGATTTTGTAATTCCAAAGTCGTTTTTTGTTTTGTGCTCTCCCAAGTGTTCCGATTTGGTGAAGTGAATGCACAATTGAGCCATTAGGACTCGTTAACTGCATTGATTTATTTTTTCTTTTTCTCTTTCATTAATGACACAACGATTTATCTCCAGAGACTTTTTCTTTCCTTTCAGAAAAAAGTCTCATATTTTATTTCTTACAATGCATTGTCTTGTGACAGGAAGACTCATCAAAGTCATAATTACATTTCATTTGGTAGCATTGAACTGTCTGTCATCTGTGAGCATTCGAGCCTGGTCCTTCTGTACTTGAACTACATTTTTCCTGATTACTTACCAACTGATGATGATTCGTTAGTTGGTGTCAACAGTTTTGGGCACTTTCTGCCTTTAATTTTCCTGGCTACATGACAAACTTGTTTATAACCTTCTTGGTGTCCCCAAGCCAAAATAATAATTGTGCTATCTGTAGTTCTCTTTATAAAATTTACCTAAGGGTACCGATTACCTAACTTGATGTTTATCTACACATACTATCTGCACCAACAATCTCTAGGCTTTATTAATAAACACCCAACTCCCACATTTGATGGAGGGGATGCATTTAAGTGTTTCAAAGGTATCCAAATCTTAAGATTTTGATCCAAACCTTATCTAAATGATCTGGGCTTCCTAAATTTTATTTCTCAAACACTGACCTTGAAATTAGAGAGCAAGCTAGTGAAGGCTGCCTGCTTTTAAGAAAACTAGCTAATTCACAGGGAATTTGTATATGCAGAGAACTGCTGTTTGTGAGCCTTTGGTATTTAATTAAAATTACAACTGACACTTTGTCACTTGCCTTTGTTTAGCATGACATATTATTTTGGACCCAGAAAGAACCTTAATTTAGGACTCATTTGAGAGCCTTCAGTCTACAAATGCAGAAACCCTTGTAGAGGCACATTAAGTAGTTTGTACATTTTTTAAAAAATGATAATAATCAAGTAGGCTGAAAAATGTTTTCTACTCTCCCAACTTGACTCTTCAAGTTCAGGTTGAGATTTAATGATCAGTGGTAGACATTTTTCATTTCATTGGATTTTGTCCCTGCAAATGTTTAATTTAAACCTTAACACAATATAATGGCAAAAGAATGAACATGGAGTAAACCCCTTTGCTTGGTTTCTGCTTTTACCACAATTTTTATATTGTCCATTAATCCCATGTATAAAGACAATTTAATATATCTTCACAAGTATACTCAGCTGTCTTTGCTTTTACCTTCACTGGAAGAAGAAAGTGTTGACTGTAGTCTCTCACCACTTACCTTTCTGCTTGTCATACTTGGAAATAAATATTATTTATGCCATGGATTTTTCTCTATTTTAGAATAAAAATGCAACATTTGCCTCAGGATTATATTGACTTCTTCTACATGAATTGCATTTCTTCCAAAAATGCTTGAAAGTTTGAAAGTGTTAACCCCTGTTTAGAGATCAGTGTTTCTTGAAGGGTGTTTGTGTAGACCATCTGTGCCAGAGTCACCCAAAATGTCTGTCAAAAATGCAGATTCCTAAGAAGGCTCATCCGGATGTACTAAATGACAATCTTTGGGCATAAGTACAAGGACTCTGCATTGTAACAAGATCCCTCAAGGGAGGTTGAGGTGACTGCCTTAGATACTGACTTATACACTCTAAGTGTTGTGCTAGGTGGCTTAAGAGCACTAATCTGGACACCTCTTTTTCTTTCACAGTCTGCATCCAAATCTGTCAGCATATTCAAAACAAATTCAGATTCTACCTTTTTCACTATCTCACTCTACGAATCTGGTCAAGCCACCATCATCTCTTGCTGAGATGCAAATGTCTCTCAGCTGGTTTCTTCTACCTTGCTCTGCTACCATTTGTCTCAACACAGTGGCCAGCAGGTTCTCCTTTTAAGTAAGTCAAGTCCTATGTCCCCCATGTTCAAATTCCTTTAGGGACTTCCTGTCTCAGAGTAGAGGTCAACATCATTACAATGGCCCACAAAACCTTTGTGTTGCAAATGCTGAGCACCCCCCCCACTGCCTTCCCCTCCCTTCCTGCTCTCCAATCAAACTGATCCTTACTCTTCCTCTGCATGTCAGACTAGCTTTCACCTTGGTCAGTAAGACTGATTGCCCCTCTCCCAGTTATCTGCCTGGTTTACTGCCTTACTGTCTCCAGATCTTTTAAAACAAACTCTCAGCAAGGTCTTTCCTAGCCCATCCTATTTACAATGGAATTGTCCTACTTCCAGTCACCTCCCAAGCCCTTCCATTCTTTCTTGATTCCTCTAAATGTGTAACCATCTACCATTCTGGACATTTTACTCATTTTATTTATTGTGTTCCTTTCCTCAATGGTAATCCAAAAATCTAAACATTTTTTTAGACTTGTTTTGCCCCCTGCTGTATGCCAACTTTAGGCATAGTGGAATATGACAGAGATTCAATAGATATTTGTAGAATGAAATGCATGCATTACCTCACTGTAATAACCTTGCACTAAAATGTGGTTATCTCTATTGACAGATGAGGAAACCAAGTCTCATGAAACAGAAATAATTCACCCAAAGTCATGTGGTCTGTCTAGAACTAAGTAGAGCTGGTGCCAAAACAGCCATTCTTTCCATGACTCCTCCATGCCCCTTAAGATTCTGTTGGTTCCATTTCTTCATTCTTTAAGCAAGAACGTGCTTTCAGTCAAAATCATCACATCATCAGAGTGAAAGGGAAAACCTGTGTCTGCAAATGGTGGTAGTGAATAGAACAAGCAAAGCTCCTCCCCATTTTCTGCCTTTTTTGGAAATCCCTGAGCAACCCCCAGCCTTCTCCCAGGAGATCCTCATTGCACCAGCCCAGGTGTATCCACCTGAATCTACGCCCCTGATCTTCAGGTACAGAGATTTGAGATAATCATACTTCTCCACTTGTGTGAAATTATTATTGTGAGTTCCAGAAAAGGATCTCTATTACTTACCTACCTTAAGTTTTCTCCAACCTCTCCTTTCATTGTTTGCACCTTGTAGGTATTTACTCCTCCCATTGTTTGCACCTTGTAGGTATTTACTATCATGTATTTGGTACATGTTTGAAGAAAACTCTTGCAGAATAAGGTCAAAGTACATGGTGCAATGACTTACATGACATGTTGGAGAGTTTAGGTTTTAGAGGTAACCTGAATGAAAGCATGGATTCTGGAGTCAGACTTTTCATTTACCAGCTCTGCTACTTACTAACTGGGTGATCCTGAGTCTCTCTGTGCTC
Organism: Cephalopachus bancanus; assembly: GCA_027257055.1. Taxonomy (NCBI): domain Eukaryota; kingdom Metazoa; phylum Chordata; class Mammalia; order Primates; family Tarsiidae; genus Cephalopachus; species Cephalopachus bancanus. The sequence continues at coordinate 10,442,004 of JAPVLO010000017.1, forward strand.
AGTGGTGAATAGGGATTTTGACAGTGCCAGTTTCACTATAGTATAATGAAGACTAAATGAGTTAAGACATGTAGCACCTGGGGTGTAATGTGTCTGATAAATGTTAACTGTTATTGTTATTGTTGCTATTATTGTTAGGAAATGGGAAATCACTGAAGATTTTGTTGTGATTTGTCTAAGGTCAGAAAACAGTTCAGCAATATAGCAGACAGTAAGACTTAAGACACCTGATTCCTTGCACTGCACTCTGCTTTTAACATTTTGTAGAAACAAATACTTTAAAAAAAAAACCTTTGAAAAAAATGGTCATTTTGTACAATATTTTACAAAGTCCACTAATATTGAAAGTATGAATGCTGTAGTACTCTCAATAAATAAACTGGCATAATATGCCCGGATGCTGTCTGCATGCATTTTAAAACACAAATGATGTTTGTGCACCCAAGTGCAAAATTTACATAAAACACCATAAAATAATTTAGAACTGCCTTGTCTGACAAGTAAAGATGACACAAGTATACTTTTAATACAATCTATTAAAATATGTCACCACGTATTATACTGTGAAGAAAAAAAAGTCTTAATCAGATATTCAGTTTAAACCATAGAGAAGATTTCACCATCACATTTGGCAGGGGATGGGCTCTTGGAAACTGAAAATGGAGCAAAAAAGAAGGATTTGACTGTGAAGTTTAGTCACTCTCAAAAACATGACCATGTCATTAAAATTAAACTAATAGTGGAGATATTTGCAGAAGCCAGTATATTAATTAAGACTTTTGTAGAAGGTGGCATATCAAGAAAATCTGGCTAACACTAAGTATGCTATGAAACAGGTTTTTCTTTTTCATATTTAAAGAATATAAAATTCTTTAGCATTTCCAATGACTACCATAAAAATGGACATACTTTGCTTATCTTTTACTATCATAATACCCCCATTCATTTATTAATGAATTACCTTAAAATTGAAAAATGAATAATTAGGGATCACAACTTGTCCCATTCCTCGTCCTTCTTTCCCCCAACTTTGTTATCTCTTGTGTGTTAGATTTGCCTCCACTGCAGACCTATGGATTACAAGCCTTTCTGAGAGTAGGAAATACATCTTATAAATACTGGATCTCCCAAAAGTTGCTGCACAGGTTAGTCACATAGTGAGTACTCAATAAATACATGATGGCTTGTTCCAAAGAGAGTTGAAATAATTTGTGTCCAGTGAGAAATGACTAAGGTTTTCAATAAAATAGGCTTCAGTTTAGGTTGAAATCCAGAAAGCACAAGGACATTTCTTCTTATCAGGAATCACTGAAAATGTCTAGGTGATTATTGGGGGTAGTTAATGGCAATTGGTGTGCAGATCTATCAGATAAGGTTTTGATTTCTCTCAGCTAGATGCTACAGCATTCTACTAGATCTAACATTTTCCAAGAAACCACTAAATATAAATTTCACCAATTCCTTTGTTGATTTTTGCCTTTAGACCACTCAAATTCTACCATCCCACCCCTGCTCTATCCAATCCACACACAATATTAATCTTTTTTCCCCCATTCTTCCTAGCACATTGATAAAAACAATAAAAGTTATTGAAAGCCTGAACGACTTTCTTTAAGCAGAATAGTACAAATTCATATACAAAAGCTCTGCCCTTGAGTTTTCCCTGGGCATGATTCTAGGACCTCTATTCTTTGGGTAATGACTCTAATTTGGTTAATAACTAGGAGAGAAATGGAAAGAAAAGAAAAGACAATTCAGATACAACAACTGACTTCCCAAAACTTATCTTTTAATGGATTTGAAATCTGAAGGCCAACGACAACTTTTTTATTTCTTTTTCATATTTTACTTCCTTTTATTAACTCTCAACAGGAAATGTAAACCATGTGTACACACAAAAAAATATGCCGATTCAGCCTTTACATAAAACTTGTTTCTCCTGGTTTAACATTTATTGAAATTTTAACTCAAGGTAACAAAAAATGCTTAGAATTTTTCAAGCAGCACACCACGCTGTTTGAAAGACATACAGAATAAATGCTACTGATCACATTGTAAAAAATTGTAACTTGTAAATTTATATCCGCTTTAGAGATTCTAGTTATCAGAGTCCTAAAAATGATTTATTTTAAATCTTAAACCAACTAGCAAATTTTGAAGAAATGAATATAGTCCACTGATAAATGTCTTTGCTGCAAAAGAGAAAACAGAACCTTTGTCTGCCTTGTCTCCAGTATTTAGCAGTTGGCATCTAATTAATTAGTTATCAGGGATGGAATCACACAGCGAAGCAATTCCCTTTTCTCCTGATTATGGATTACATTTTGATGGTAAAATTGTTGGTTGTGTCCCTCTTTAGTGACAAATTTTGTGTGATTAATGTCTCCAGGGTCTATTTTTCTCTGTCACCTTCACACAATAGATGCCACAAAACCAGCATCACCAAATCAAACCGTGGCTCCTATCTCCTTAGAAACAATCACCCTCCATCTTCTCTTGTTATGGATGATCTTTAGCTTAGCATATTTGAAAATGAAGAACAAAATTAAAGACCACAGTATTGCTGCACCTTCTATTGTCAGTTCAATTTAAATTATGGCTGCATGGTTCTGAATTTCACTAGATTTTTATACAGAAAAAAAATGTTTGCAAGTAGTTCATCCAATGTACTTGTTTTAACAAAATGCCATTCAGCAAAACACTGTTTGTTCTGCAATTGACCTAAACATTTAACTGTTTAACTCTGGTTCTATACATTTTTTTTGTTTGTTGATACCCTCAGGCAAACACACTTGACTTACCAAACATTTACTCAAATTCATGAGTAAGATACATTTCTTATAAAGCTAATATAAATATAACCTCATGGTACACTTAGCTGGTGAATTAGTTAGACCAACTTGTTTGTGAAGGGGGAAAAAAAATCTATTCTAGTTACCTTTAAATCAGTGATTTGCAGACATATTGGTATGTTTAGGAAGTAAACCTTTTCTAGAGACCTTGTTTTATTATTACAGCTTCCGTGCTTTTCTCCTGCTCCAGTTTAATTCTCTCATAAACTAATTTTGTCTGCATTTGAATCTTGTTCTCTTTTGCCTCCTCTTATCTTTGCTGTCCACAGGAAGGTTCATTGCTATTCCTGGATCATTCTCTGTTCTAACTCTATCTAGGGGCCCTGTCTCTTAGATTTTCAAAACTAATTGCTAAAGAGAGGACTCTTATTGGCTCACCTTGCTTCCTTGAACAAGGCTAGAGTTGTAATAGAGTAATTTACAGGACTGGGTATTTTATTGCCCTTGGGCTGTGGCTCATTTCTGGTCTACTTACACAGGCACAAGAGAACCATAATTGTGAAACAAAATATGTCTTTCTAAGTCAATTCTTTTTTTTTTTTTTTTTTTGAGTTGGAGTCTCACTCTGTCACCCAGACTGGAGTGCAGTGGCCGCTTCCGGCCACCACAACCTCGACCTGCTGGGCTCCGGCGATCCTGCCACCTCAGCCTTCTGAGTAGCCGGAATTACAGGCATGCGCTACCACGCCCGGCTGATTTTTTGATTTATTGTAGAGATGAGGTCTCGCTGCCCAGGCGGGTCTCGAATCCGCGGGCTCAGGCAATCCACTCACCTCAGCCTCCCAAAGGCGCGGGATTACAGGCTGAGCCACTGAGACCAGCTTTAAGTCAATTCTTTAAGGCTGCGCAGGCAGGAGATGCTCTCTCAGAAGAAAAGATTGATATGAGTGTCTTAATCTATTTTGTGCTGCTATAATAGAATATCCAAGACTGAGTAATTTATACAAAGCAGAAATGCATTTCCTTATAGTTCTGGAGGCTGAGAAGTCCAAGAACAAGATGCTGGCATCTGGTGAGGGCTTTCTTGTTTCATCATCCTCTGGCAGAAAGACAAAGAGAGGGTAAAAGAGAATAAGAGATTAAGTTCACAGTTTTAAGCCTTTTGTCATTAACCCATTCAAGAAGTTGTAGTCTTCATGAAATAAGCACCTCTCATTAAGCCCTGCTTTTAACAGTGTTGCATTGGGGATTAAGTTTTTAGCACATGAACTTTGGGAGACACATTCAAACCATGGCAGATGGGTAGTCTAAATTGTGTATGGTATAATTGATTGGTTGTCTGGTCTCTCCCAACTAAATTTGCTTTCATTTTGTGAACATGTTTGATGATATATTTTGAAGGTAGATCCAACAGATTTACAGATGGATAGAATCTGGATTGTATTAGTAGAAGACAATTCTTTTGGCTTGAGCAAAATTGAGTTTTATTAATGGAGGTGAGAAAGCTGCAGAAGGCATAGGTTAGTTGGAGGTGGTGGTGAATTATTAGTTTATTTAATAGTTTGGCATGGGTTAAGTTCAAGAAGTCTGTTAGACATTCAAGTGTCAATGTCTTTCAAGAAGTTGACTATTAAGGACTAGAGGTCAGGGAAGAATTCTAGGTACGAGATATAAGTTCGATGGTCATCAGCCTACAGGTAGTAACTAAAGCCAGGAACCAGATGAGATCACCTAGGGACAGATCATAGTTATTGAGGAGGAAGAGTTCACTGAGTGGACCATACCAATGTTTAGAAATAGAGACATGAGAAAGAGTGAAAAAAAGGAGATGAAAGTGAGTAGGAAAATAAGAGAAAAATCAGTTGGCTGCTGTATTTCAAAATATCCATTTTAAGAGAATATTCAACTGTACCAAATGCTGCTGATGGGTAAAAGGAAATTGGATAATGAAAGGAAAAAAGATAGCTGGGTGGAAATTGTACCTGCCAAGGCTGTCATAACAAAATATAATGAATGGGTGATTTAAACAACGGAAATTTATTTTCTCACAGTTCTGGAGGCTGGATGTTCTAGATCAAGAGGCTGGCAGGGTTGGTTTCTCCTGAAGTCACTCTTTTTGGCTTGCAGACAGTGCCTTCTCACTGTGTTCTCACAAGACCTTTTCTCTGTGCATGCACAGCACAGATTTTTCTCTTTCACATCAAGTCACCAGTCATATTGGATCAAGACCTATGACTTCATTTAACCTTAATTATCTCCCTAAAGGGCCTGACTCCAAATACAGTCATATTTGGGGTTAGGACTTCAACATGTACATTTGTAAAAGTTACAACTCAGTTCCATATCTGAGGTCATTAATAAACTTGATAACTTGATAACTTGTTGTTTTGGCAACACAGTGTTGTGTCAAAGAGAACTTGACTTGAGTCTCTTCAAGCAAAAATGGAAGGAGAGGCCTGGAGACAGTGGAAATAGACAACAGCTATTAAGAATTTTGCCATTAAAAAAAGCCAAAAGTCGGAATCTACGTGGACAGAGACATGGAGGAAAGAGTTCTTTTATGTATTTTTTATTTATTTTTATGTATTTATTTTTTAGTTGAAAGAGATATAGCTAGAAGTTTGGTTATTTCAAGGGTGAGATTCCTGCTGTGTTTGAATATTTTGTGCTATATGCTGTGATCACATTGGGGTGACCACCAGGGCTGCAGGAGACTGCAGGATGGAAGTTGGGAGGTGAGCAGAGGATACTTAATAGATTTTATAATTTATTTCACATTCATTATTTTGTTGGATACTTTAAGATGTTATTATGATATAGAATTCTGTTCACAGATTTATATAAACATAGTGAATGACTTATTGATATCAACATGTTCCTTTTTTGTTATTGGGAACTTCTATAGGAGGAATATTTTTGAAATGTTTGGACATATTATTGCCTGTAGTCACTTCAACTCAAATGTAAATAATTGTCATATGTTTATGTGCTTAAATTGCATTCATTGTAGTAAATAAATCAATACTTGGTTAACTACGTATCTTCTGAGAAATCTGAGTTATCATTGCTGCTGTATGTTACTTTCTATACTTGGGGGAAGGAAAGGGAGGTGTTTCTTGCCTTGCGCTGGGAACTGACTGATTAAAGTGCGTATCTATCAATGAGTGTTTCTATAGAGTTCAAGTGCTTTTACAGCATGGTGTGTTAAGAAGGACACAATCTGGACTCCGCAAACAAAGATCTAAATTTTAATAGCTTTTAATTATGACCAGCTTACTACATCTCTAGTTTTATGTTTTGCATCTCTATAGTAGAAATAATGTTATATGTTGTTATAAATTTTATGTAAAATTATACTTAGGCTCATACTTGGGACAACTTTTCTCTAAAATTGGACCAGCCTTGACATATATTGGTTTTTATAGTCACATATGAGAGGGGGACCCAAAAAAACTGAAATTATTTTTTGGAGGGTAGGCCCCTTATAGTACAGGCTTCTCCCAGTAGATAAGTGTTCTAGGAACCCACTGGCATTGATGTACCAACCAGTGTTGTTGTGAGAGGCTGCATTTGGCTTCAGGGATTTTTATTTTTTATTATTTTTTTTGAATTGGAGTCTCACTCTGTCGCCCAGACTGGAGTGCAGTGGCCGCTGCCAGCCACCGCAGCCTCCACCTGCCGGGCTCCGGCGATCCTCTCGCCTCAGCCTTCCGAGTAGCCGGAATTACAGGCATGCGGTACCACGCCCGGCTAATTTTTTGATTTATTGTAGAGGTGAGGTCTCGCTGCCCAGGCGGGTCTCGAACCCGTGGGCTCAGGCAATCCACTCACCTCAGCCTCCCAAAGGCGCGGGATTACAGGCTGAGCCACCGAGCCCGGCTTTTAATTTTTTTTTAAAGATTCGTTCAATGTATTTGTCCATTTAATGATAGGTGATTTGCATGAACAATCTGCCCACACAGCACTGAGTGTCCACTAATTTTTTACCAAAAAACTGCATGGCCCCTATGCCCCACCCTCTCTGTTCACCTGATCTTGCCCTAGGCAATTTTTTTTGTTTTCCCTGGATGAAAGAAGTCCTCAAAGGGAGACATTTTGCCAATGTGGAAGAGGTGAAACAAAAAATGACAGAAGCACTAAGGGGCATCAAAATGAACAAGTTCAAAATCTGTTTTGAACAGGAGAAAAAGCATCACCATAGGGGCATTTCATCAAACAGAGAGTACTTTGAAGATGACTAGAATTTAAACATGTAAGAATAAATATAAAATTTTTATAAATAAATTCTGGTTTTTGGGGTCCCCTTGTATAATGGTATTAGTATTGACATACATTGGTGCTAGATCTATTTGTCAATAGTATAGTTTGGGATTTTCTATGAACTACTGATCGTCTCAGGAATATAAACCAGACTCTTCAAGGCAGAAATTGCCAGCAAAAAGAAAATAAGGAAAGCTGAAAGCCCAATACTTATTTTAGGAACAGGGATGTAATGGGGTGAGCGATTTTAGTGGTGGAACGCCAATAAAGAAATATAGACATAGAAAGGTGAGTTCTGAAATTTATGGTAGATCTTTAAAGACAAAGTGAACCAGAGACTTCAGCTAATTCAGCCACTACAGGCAGCAAATCTGGATGGTTTTGCCCTTGGTTTTTCTATCTTATAAAACTACAGTAGCAGATTTAGAAGCAATTGAGAGGAATCAATTTTATTCTTTGCCTTTATAGACAAAGGAGTGCTTGGCATGGGAAAAGTACCTGGGAAAATGCTCTATAACAAAAAGAACTCCTATTCTGTGATTTATTTTTCCTTTAGTTTTTAGATATAGAAAAAGATAACTATAGAAAAAAAGCAGAACATAAATTAAAGTTCTTTTAGAAAATACGAGTATTCAGGTTTTTCTATTATTCCATTATTATTTTTAGCTAGTTGCAATGTTGCAGTATATTAAGCTTCTTAATAATTTAGGTAGCTCTCATACATACTTTATTCTCATAGACAGAATAAACATCTTCCCACATATAATAGGCAAAGCTAATTAGCAACTTATCACTCTTATTTTGGCCAGAAATCACCTCAATGGAATTCTCTACCTTGTGAATATAACCTAGCTCTAGGGTGTTAATTAATCTGTTCTTTCAACAGCCATACATTTTTAAAAGGTAGGGTTAGTGTATTGTCACAGCCCAGAGCGTCTTGCTCCCCTTTTCTCAAAAAGTATTGGAAGCATTGCACTGCATTTCTTACAGTTTTGTTCGAGAAAAACTGTGTCCTTGAAAGCAGAGAAACTTGAAATGTTTTTTTTTTTTTTTTTGAGTTGGAGTCTTACTCTGTCACCCAGACTGGAGTACAGTGGCACCGCAGCCTCGACCTGCTAGGCTCCAGCAATCCCTCCACCTCAGCCTCCGAAGTAGCTGGAACTACAGGCGTGCACTACCACTCCCAGCTAATTTTTTTGGTTTTATTGTAGAGATGAGGTCTTACCAAGTTACCCAGGTGGGTCTCGAACCCCCAGGCTCAGGCAATCCACTCACCTCAGACTCCCAAAGCTCTGGGGTTATAGGCTGAGCCACCAAGTCCGGCTGAAATGTTTTTAAAAAGTGTAAGAAAGCGAGATGTTTTTGGCTTATATGTGAAACTGCCGTATTTTGATGAGGGTAAGAGTCTTCTGATAGCATTAGATCAGTCATTCATCTAAGTTCAATTTATCTGAACACCACTGAACACATTTTGTGACAACCTCATAGGTATACGCTAGTGAATATAGTCAGTGCAATGAATATGGAGACATCTGTAGAGCAATGGTTTTCCTACTGGACTATATGTACTTTGGGATATGTACAGACATTCAGGGTAAGTAAGAGAGGTCAAATAATTCTAAAGACACTAGTAGACACCAATCAACACTAGATAGTCACCTCCATCCTTACATGGTCCTAAAATTAATCCATCTGAGACCGCACTTTCCTACCACTCTTTCACAGTAGCTCTTCTTTCAGTTGCAGAAGAAAGGTTCTACCCAAGAGGTAAGAACTTTCTAGGTGCAAAACAATAGTGATAAAATGAATCACTAAGCACTGTGTAAAAAGTTCCTTTGCAAGTCTCATGACTGCTGATTATTTGTTTAAAAAAATGAGATCCAGGGATAGTGTAAAAATGATGAATTATAACAAATATTTTATGGTAGATCATGATGTAATTTTTGGTATGAATCTCAAAAGATGTGTCTATGATTTGAGTCATCCAAAACTCTTCTATTCCCAACTACATATCTAGGACAACAAATTTTCTTAGTACTACATCTAAAAATAAAGACAATAATGAAAAATAAGAAGAAAACCTTGATGCTGAGTCCTGTGTTATTCTGGCAATTAATATTCATTCATTCATGACACATGAATCTAGGGAAATGATAGATGAAAATAGCCCAGTTCATCTTGTTAAGAATGCTTACATAATAAAGTTTCCCTTTTTATGATTAATAATTGCAATCAAAATCTTTAGAATAATTACATTGGTCAATTGAACCTTATTAATAACTTATAATACTTCAATTCAGAAGAAAAATAATGTAATATTTACAGATTTATAGTTATAGGAAATTTTGAAATATCAATTATCTACATATTTTTATTGTAGGCTAGCTTGATTGAGCAATGAATAATAATTATCAATGCAGAGAGGGGAGGAAAAAGTATTCCAGACAGACAACATCATAAACAGAAACTCAAAAGTCAAGGGACATTGTGTTCTAGCTTCTAAAAATAATGTGTTTCTATGAATGAGAATGTGAGTTGCTAAAGGGAAGACAGGATGTGTGGGTAGAGATGGAAGGAATTTTCCCCACGAATTTTAAACCTGAAATTTACCCATTTACCAACTTGGATACACTTTTTCAGGAGTTATGAATGATTGGCTTGAAAGAAATGCTTTTCCATTATTCACTTAGAGCAGGACTCAGCAAACTCTTTTCTGAAAGGTGTAGGATAGTGAGACGTTTTGGTCTGTTTTGCAACAACACCACTTTCTGTTATTGTGCAAAAAGCAGTTACAGGCAATATGTAAATGAATGAAGTGACAATGTTCCAATAAACTTTACTGAAACTGAGTTTTGAATTCCATATCATGTCATGAAATATCTTATTTTGTGTGTGTTTGTTTTTTATTCCTGCCATTTAAAAATGTAAAAGTCATTCCTTGTTCACAGACTGTACAAAAACAGGCAGTTGGCAGGATTTAGTCTCTGGGTGTAGCTAGCCCAGTCTTGATTTATAGTATTTCAAGGATTTTGTCCTCTCTTAAATCACATCTTGCATTTAGACCAACATGAAGCCTCGAGAGTCTAGTTTTTGTCTTTACTCTTAATTCTTGAATTGCATAAAACTCAGGATTCCTTGACACGAGTTTGTTTTCCATTCTGAAAGAGTTGAAGTTTATTTATTGATTGCTGCTTTCGTATAGCAAAGCTTTATCAATTCTGAAGTTCTTCTTCACCTTAGCAAAAAAAGCTACTGAGAGGGTTATTCTTAATCATGTGTATTTTGAACTGAACAGTTTTTTGTCTATTGCCAGCACCAACAATTTCATCTGAAAGTTAAAAAATGCATTTGAACAAAATCATATCGTAGAAAGACCATAGACTGCAAAGTCAATGACTTGAATTTGATTTTTGTCTCTACTACTTAGTTCTTGGGCAAATTCCATCACATCACTGAGTCTCAGTTTCCTTGTGAGTAACCATGGACATGGTAATAACAAGCTTTTTTCACTGGGTTATCATGAGAGTTGAGAAAATGGATGTTACATGTACGGTATGTGGCACATGATAAACACATGGTATTTTTCAGTTATTAACAGTATTCTTATGACTATGTTTACTTTTTTGCTTTTAGTTCTTAGAAAGATCTGGCTAAATCACAATAGATTTGAAAACATTCTTCATGCTTTATTTATTTTTGACCCACAACTTGGAAGGCCAAATATCTAACTATTTGAAACTTACTGACATTCTCTGTCTTTGTCACTACTGTACTGTCTGGGAAGAGAACAGTTGTTTTTTTTGGCTATGAATCCTCCTCCCTAACTGATAGCATCAAACAGTTAAGGGATTCCTGAACACCTTTCTTACTGATTTCAAGTCCTAACTGATTCTGTAGTCTCTATAGTTCCCCATTCCTCACAACTCTGGCTTCTTCATTCTCCTTTTACAAGTTAATCCTTTCCTTTCTTTAAGGATCAATTTGGACCTGAAGATGACCACTTCCTGGTTCATGGCCTGGAGTATTCCAAGCAACTACTTTTTCACTGTACCCAAAACATTTCCCCCAAAGGATCTTAGACGGTGCTATCATATTTACATCAGGATGTCTACCTTGGTTCTATTCCTTATTCTAGTAACTTCCCTAAGAGTCCCATTCCCTTCGTGAAACCGAGGTCTTGATTGATTCCTGGAAGTTTCCTTTCCAGAGTATTTGTATCATGTTAGCTCATAAATTGCATGGTATGTCTAGAATTCTGCCATTTACTAACAGAATTCCTATTTCCTTCCATGGGCTGTTGAACCTCCACTTCTTAGTATTGACTTTCTAAAATGTTTTCACAGTGTTGCCTCAATATAGGCTCTGTCACATTGTTCTGAATCCTGCAGTGGACTTCTTCGCTAGGACTGAGACTTGATGCTCTATCACATTGCCTAAGTTTCTTCATCTGTAAAATGATGAAAATAACAGTATTTACCTCTTGGGATTGATGTGAGATAGAAATTAATAATTGGAGCACCCACACAACCAGTGCACCGAAATGTGCAATAAATAATCGCCGTTGTTGCTGTTGCTATTATTAAAGTTCTTTAGAGCAGTGTTTCCAAATTTGTCATTTGAGTCATGTCATTGTTTTGTCATACTAACATACTACCTGCACAGCCATCTTCTTAATATATTTTACTTAGACTTCTTCTTTAACTTTAAATGTAGACTAGATCCAGGTTTCTATGATGTGCTATCTTATATTATTGAGACCTGACATGGTGACTCACACCTGTAATCCCAACACTTGGGAGGTTGAGGCTGGAGGAATGCTTGAGGCCAGGAGTTTGAAGCTGCAGTGAGTTATGGTCACACCACTGTACTCTAGCCTGGATGACAGAGAGATATCTTATATCTAAAAGAAATTAAATAAATAAATAAATGTAATATCATTTATTATAAGAAATCATTCTTTTTCTAGCACTAAAAACTGCCAACTAAACTATGATCTTTCACTGATTTTAAGATGCATTCTGACTTTTGAGATGTTAAAGTGTCAAATATATATGTATAAAGGGGTTGTCAAAAATGCATACACATTTTAAGTATGATATTAACTCAAAAGATGGCATTAATCAAATAAATGCTAGCATCATCATGTGACAGGCAGGATGGTCAAAGGAAATGGAGGAAGCAAGGTTGAGCGAACATCATACTACACATTGCTACTGTAATTTAATTCAACTTCGAAAAGTAACACATAGATAACATCTCTTAAAAGGTATATACCTGTTTTTGACACCCTCTGTATACACATCTATCTTTGTAATCATTAAATTACCAATTTAATGATTATAAAATTTAGAATCATTAGTGATTCTAGATTTTCCTTAGAATCATTCACTAGCAATTTTTGTGTGTGTGTGAGGGGTGGGGGTTGGGCTTGAGGAGGACACTCTGAAAGCTCTAAGAGTTCTAAACAACTCCTGCAACTTAATAGTCATGTTCATAAAAACTCATGCAATTTATTAGTGACGTTCATACTGATGACTCTCAGCTCGGGATGTTGGGGCAACCCCTGGCTTGAACTTCAGAGAGTGTTGTCCAAGCTGTTAGATGTGTCTGCATAGATGCCTCAGAGGCAGACCCAACACAGCATGTTCAGAATGTATTCTTTACCTTTTCCTTATTTCTTTTTCTTAGTCTTTCCTTTCTTGACAAGCAGCAGCAATCAGTAAACGAAAGTAAATGAGAGCCTGAAAATCAGGACTCTTCTATGACTGTTTCCATGGTTTATTTCTCCATTAAATCAGTCCCAGGTAGTTTTGGTTCCACCTGCTTAATTTGTTTTTAAATCACACCATCTACACCCTGAAGCTGCGGATTCAGTTTTATTCTTCCTCTTTCTTTTCTGGTATTTCTGGAACCACCTCCTGATAGAATCTGTCTTTGGTGTGTCTACCGAATCCCATCATCCATTGCAGGCTGCTGCCAAATAGACTTACCATCCTGAATTGCAACCATGCTCAGTTAGTTCTTCCTTTTACAAATTTCTGGACGCTCTCCATTTCCTTCCACATAAGGCCTAAATTACTCAGCATGCCTCCCAAGGCACTGTGGGATCCTGTAAGCCTGCCCAAACCCAGCTTCCGTCTCACTCAGCTCCCCCCACACACCCACTACACTCTTCTTTAGCCAAGTAAACCCACTCACCTGTCCCTGAATATGCCATCACCTCTCCTGCACTCCCCTTTCCAATAGCTTTTTCTTTTCCTTCCCTTCTTATGCCATCTTTCCTCTCCACATTTCCTTCCTTGGTACTTTCTCCCTCTTTTATTTCCCTCACCCAACATTTCCTTTCTCCTTCACCTTTCTCTGTCTCATCTGCTGCTGTTTTTAAGGTGCCTTTCCCACCTCAAGTCTAAGGTAGGTGTTGCTGCTTTGTGCTCCCAGAATTCCTTATGTTAATCTTAACTGTGACTTGTACTGCATTTCTAGGTTATATTTAATTGCCATGTGACAGTCTCCCAATAAAATTTCTTGTGGGTGGGTATTTTAGTTATATATAGCTATATAACAAATCATCCCAAATTTAATGGCTTAAAACAAGCCACTGTTATTATGTCTCATGATTTGGTAGGTTAACTGCTGGAAGATTCTTGCCTGGGGCCTGTTAAATAAAAAGTATTCACAGTACTTGTTAAAGCATGATAAGAAAGACTTTATTCAGGAGCATGGTAGTTGGTATGAGGATTATTATAATTGAGTCACACACTGGGGGAGAGAAAAGGGCTCAATTTGAATACAGCAGGAGCAAGTAGGAATTTACAACTAAGAGGCAGGATGGGGGTCTGTGGATGGAAAATTACTAAGAGGAAACATCAAGGGCAAGAAGATTCTAGCTAAGTCGACCTAATAGAATTCTTACTGAAGACAGGCCAAGGTGTTCAGACATCACCTGGGGGAAGGGGAAACGGAGAATGGGGACCTGATTAGATACTGTGGGTGGTCAGATATTGAGGGTAGGGGGTTCTTGCTAAACTGATTTAGTAAGGGTCCTTGGCAAAACTGGATTTTACAAGGAAGTACCCAAATGGGCCTAGGAGAGGGTTCAGGAGCCTGACTAAAGTTTGGCCAAGCACAGACTCTTTGTCGGGTCTCATTTGGATGTAGTCAGATGGCAGCTGGGGCTGCTGTCAGCTGTGGGTGGGAATGAATAAGGTACACAAGATACTCATGCCCATCTCTGGCAATTGGTGCTGGCTCTTGGCTGTGAGCTTAGCTATGGTTGTCTCCAGAGCACAAAGTCTGACAATTAAGTTCACCATGCACTTACATTGGTAGCACTGTGCATACAACTTGGCAAGGTTTCATACCCTTGGTATATCAGTGTCTCACAGCTGTGTTCTTGTTGACGTGTGGCGGTGTCTTGCTGAGTGGCGTTCATTATTGTTGTTGCATATTTTTGTGTGCTGTTGTGAGAATGTCAGAACTTGAATTAGAACAATGAACAAAGATTAAATTCTTGTTAAACGTGGCAAGAGTGGAGGTAAAATCAGGGACATGTTAGTCCAAGTTTATAGATATAATAACATAAAGAAAATGGCAGTGTACAAACGGATTAAATGTTTTGCTGAGGGGAGAGAAATCGTCACTGACGAAGAGAGGTAAGGACAATTGCTAACAAGCAGAACTGATGAAAATATAGCCAAAATTTGTCAAATTGTGCATCAAAATCATCAGCGGACTGTGGGAAGCACAGCAGACCAAATAAACATAGATAGAGAAACAGAAAGATTTTGACTGAAAACCTTGGCATGAGAAAGGTGTGTGCAGAAATGGTCCCAAGGGAGCTCTTGCATCACGACAATGCACCAGTTCACACAGCATTTTCTGTGAGGGAGTTTTTAACCTGTAAACAAGTAACTGTATTGGAACACCCTCCCTACTTACCTGACCTGGCCCCCAGTGACTTTTATCCTTACCCAAAGATAAAGGAAATATTGAAAGGAAGACATTTTAATGATATTCAGGATATCAAAGTAATATGATGACAGCTCTAAAGGCCATTCCAGAAAAAGAGTTCCAAAATTGCTTTGATGGATGGACTAGGTGCTGGCATCAGTGCATAGCTTCCCAAGGGGAGTACTTCAAAGGCGACAGTAGTAATATTCAACAATGAGATATGTAGCACTTTTTCTAGGATGAGTTCATGATCTGACTTGTCAGGCTGCATACACATGTCCTGTCCACATGGCTTGGGTTATTCTCAGTGTAGTGGCAGGATTAGACAGGGCACCTGAAGAGCAAGAATTCTAAGAAGCAGGAGCTTCCAGTCTTCCTTAAAATCTGACATGGAAGTCCTGGAACTTCTGCTGTATTCTGTTGGTGAAAGCAGTCATAGAGATCACCCAATCCAGGAGAAAAGAATAGACTCCAGCCACTGATGGTAGAGCACATGGGCTGAGAGGTTTTGCAATCATCTTTGAAAACACCGTCTCCAACAGTGGGACGTTAATAAATGCAGAGTCCCCAAACAGAAGAGCACACTATTTAGAGGCACAGCCTCTGGAGCTGATCTGCCTTGGTTGGGATGTTGGCTGTTTCATTTTCCTGACCCTGGGATCTTTGATGAGGTGTGCCTCAATTATCCCAGTGGTAAAATGAAGGAGACATTGGCCTTGTGAGGCAACTCTATGAAAAGACCTTAGAGCAGTACTTGACACATATACTCCTAAGTTGGCTACTGTGACAAGAAGGTGGGAGAGGATGAGAAGGGACTCGACTCCAGTCCTAGTTTTAAACCAAATATATCCTCTCCTTTTGTAAACCAGTAGGCTATACCTGGCTGAGTCCCAAGATACCATGGCAACTACATCCCTACATGTGACACTACATTTGGTGATCTGAAACGTACTGTGTATTCCTCTAGTGACATATTTAACAATGCCAGACGTCTCGAGATCTGTTTGGTACATACTATATTGTCATTAGTGTGTGCTTGTTTCAAAGTTTGCTCAGACTTTCAAACTCAAACAGCTTTGGATTTATTTCTTCAAGGACTAAGACCACGTCTGATACTGCCTTTGTATGTCTGCCACAGTCTAGTGCTGTGCCAGAGACACACCAAGCATGTAAATATTTGCAATGAATGTTTCAGATTACTGACATGCTGATAATTGAAAAATACTTGAACAGTTAATTCTGCTTATCATAATTTAATAAAGAGACAATTTGGGGGATTTTTCAAAGAGAAAAATAGATCATGGGGTAGCATTCTGAAGACAGGGCCTGAGTCATGTATTCAGCTCTATGTCCACGGTTTCTAAGAGAGTAGTGTCTGCTTACTGGAACACCTGCTCACATCTGGGCTTCATGCTGGCTCTCTCCCACCAAGCCACTGAGTGGTAACATGTAGCATTTGGCAAGAAAGGGTAATGACTCTCAACCTCAGCTGGAAATCTTTTAAATAATGAGTATGTGGGCTTTTTGTTAAACTTAATTTCTCTAGGAGTTGTGAACACCCTGAAACTGTATGCCAGATTTTATGTGCATATATAAAAGTGAATTTCTTCAGAGAAAACCAATGGTTTTCATGAGGCTCTCAGAGTAATCCCTAAGAAATGAAAGGTTAAGAACCACTGGTCATGAAAGCTAGAGCGGACTGCCCCGAGCCTTGACACGTCTTGGAGGTTGTTTTCATCGACCAAAGCTGCAATAGTATAGTTACTTATCACTTCCCTCTCTTTTAGCATAAAACTGGAAGACAGCATTTACAAAAATCCCACAAAATCCATTTATGGTACTTCCCTATCCTAGTGGTCTGGACTGTGGGTAAACAGGAATTTATTGGAGTGTAATATTGGTCTAAAATTTGAACCATGGGAATTTATGGGCAGAGTGTATGTTTCTGACTTACCCATTTAGCTTTAAAAGAATTTTGGGACAGTAAAAATCAAGAAAGACAATCTTAGGCTATATCAATTAAAAAGTAATTTTTCTCTTTCTAGTACAGACATATACACACACTTTTGAATCTGCTTGTATATATAGCCTTTCTTTTTCCTAAAATATATATGATCTTAGAAAATGCCGCAAAATTATTCATTATGTTTTTAAAGTTGCTCTCAATGTGTGTGATTTATGGGAAGACAGATTTATTTTAAAAAGATCATAGGAAGACAGATTTATTTTAAAATGATCAGAGGCAAATATTCTGCTAACTCAGAGAAAACCTTGTAATTATGTATTACTGAACCATATTCTTAGTATCTTCAGAGACAGAGTTCCTAGGGATTTTAATCCTCAGTCAGGTTCCTTGGCTAAGAAACCACATATAACTGCAAGTTAGTACCTGAATTTTTAAAATTAAAATCCAGCAGCATTATATAACAGTAGCTGTTCATTGAGCACCTACTATGTGTCGGATTCAATGTTAAACAATTCACATACGCTTCATGGGTATCATCCTGTTCTTTTTATATGAGGTATCATTCTGGAATTACTTTCTCAGATATAAACAAAAATGGCATTGTATTTTCTGCTTTTTATAGAAGTTGGGCACTGGTATAAAATACACACACTTCTACAGTAATGTCTCCTATGGGTAGCTGGAGCCTTCTATGTTTTTTTTTCCCCAGGGACCTTATTTTTTTAAAACTTTTACTGAGAACACACTGTCTTCTAAATGTGGCGCTGGGCTCTAGATTCTAAGAGTGAGCAAGAAATGCATTATCCATGCCCCCAAGTAGCTTATATTCTAATCAGGGTAGAAAACAGATATAATATGAATTTATGGACACATTGGATGTTTCAAACTATGTGTCTGGGTTAAAGTTATTACATCCTGCTCTTCAAGAGTCTGTAGCAAGTGGATGTTTTTCTTTGAACTTCACTGTTTTTGGATAATGTGTTGCTGCTATTTTTTCTTATCAGGTGTGTCAGAAGCACATTAAAATTAGAGCACCCTACTTGGTTCTCACTGCTGACTAAAAGCTCATGAATTAGGGAGAGAGTATTGTTACACATTGGGGCTCATTCTGAGTAGGTGGGAGGAAGGGCCCGACGATTTTGCAAGTGTGTAGTTATACCTGTGGTGGCGATAGACCAGAGTCACTTGGGCTACAGTCACTGTCTTGTGGCTGATATGACTGTTCTTCAGCCACTTCTAAACATTCTTACTCAACACAACGCATATTTACTGGAGTAAGGCCTAGAAAAAAAATAACACAGTAAGTAGGACACGCAAGACAGGCAGATGGAAGATGAGAGCTATATAATTGTGGTTCTGAAACTACCTGCTTGATTTCATCCAGGGTACTTGCTAAAAATGCAGATTCCTGTAACCTACCTAAAATCTACTCAGTCTCCATCTCTTCCAAAATTTGCATTTTGATTGTGAGGATTGCTTCTCAGACCTAGGAAACTACCAAAATATCCCAGAATGATTCAGCATGTGATTTAGAAAATTCATCGTACCAAGTATCAGGAGAACTAAATTTCTTGTCCCACATCTGCTAGATGTGGTTAGCAGGATGTCTTTGGGCTGAATCATGTTAATTATCTGGCTTCAGTTTCTTAGTTTTCTCCCTCCTCCTTCTCCCCCTTTTCCTCCTCTTATTCCCATTAAGTTGTATCAAAATATGACACTCTGATAAAGAAGCATGAGTAATTAGGCAGAATTATTCTCAAATACAGTGTCAGATGAGGACAAATTCTTTAGCTAATCAATTAGCATTCGGTGAACATATCATGTGGAAGATTTGGGAGACATATAATACAAGGTCAGTGTTTTAAGGAGCTAACTGGGGCTTTTTGAAGATAAATTTTGTTTAAGCCAGGACAAATAATTTTATACTAAAAAAGTTAATGCAGGCAAGTACTATATGAGGTCAGAGTCAGCCCTCAGCTAGAGGTCTCAGATAAGATGTCATCAAAGCAGATTTTAAATGACATTTATAGTGTGACCGGATTTAAATTGTTGAAAAATACTAATTGGATCTCCCATATAGAAGTCCAAGAAGCCATGATCTGGTTCTCAAAAGAAAGAAGAAAAAAATGTAGTGTGGAAAGAACACTTTTAAGTTAGTAGACCATAGTATTAACTCAATGCCAGTCATGGAAATTTGGAAAGATTGTTGCTCTAACTTGGCTGGTCATTATGTCTGTTAATGATAAACTATACCTGTGACATTTTAACTGAAATAATCTGTCCTTGGGTGCTGGCTGAGAGAGAGTCAATATTTATTCCTAGGTCAGAGCACTATAAGAGAACAGAAAGATGTATTTATAGATCTCAAGGGATATGGATGTTGGAAGGTGAGTAGGGAGGAACACCTACTCTGGGCTATTCAGGAGGACAAGGGGTGCTGAAATTTCATCCCAAAGCACCCACTTGCTCTTTTAGATTATGCCATGGATCTAGATGCCAAGTGCCACCCCTGGCTACCTTGAAGGAGTACCTTTGAGGCTGTTGTGATAGTCTGAGAAACTCAAATGGAAAATATACTCATGTGGAGTAGGAGATAGATCATGCCATCCATTTTCAGGGCTAGGATTTTCCAAGTAGTGGGCAACTGATTTTACAGTAGATGTTGGAAAAAGGCTGGCAGAAGTTGGCATTCTCCTAGATTATCATGAAAGCTACGAATACCTAAGCAAAGTTAGAAATTAGGCACAGCACATGAGGAGACTCTCTTGAGAAATTTGGAATACTGTGCATGCCTGTCTTCAGTAGTTGGGGATTCACTGACTCTCTGCTTCTCTGGTTTCTAATGAGAGGAGCTTTTCTCTAAACATTCCTGGCCTCCTTTCCCACTCACTTGCTCTTCCTACCGGGAAGGGGAGGGAGTTGTCAGAATGCTGAGTTTGGGTCAGGAGCTCACAAGCACCAGAGAGCCTTGATCCTTTTCTTCCCACAGAGAACCAGGCTTCTTACAGAGAAGACGTATTCTGCCTGCTCCTTATACCTCATGTCTAATGAGGATGACACTAACATGGCCAGTGGTTGTTCATTGTTGCCCGGGCTTAGAGGCATGAGACTCATTCTAGGATTCATTAGTAGGACATCTATTGTGGTCACATATCTAAACCACATCCTCCAATCTAATTTTATTTTGCAGAGTTGAGGAGTTTCACTATGTTGCCTAGGCAGGTCTCAAACTCTTGCCCTCAAACGACCCTCCTGCTTTGACCTCCCAAAGTGCTGGAGTTACAGGCATGAGTCATTGTGCCTGGCTCTTCAATTTAATTTTTATTAGTATAAAGCAGCTATTTTGATCTCTACTTGTCTAGCTTCATTAACTTCATTGTTTTTGCTCTCCATTGTTTCAAAATTGAACGAGAAGAATAGTTTTTATTAAATCGCAAATAACTTGAGCTATAGAAAAAATTATATTTCCTGTACAGGTTTATTTATTTTGTACATTGTATTGTAATTCACAAGGGCTAGATATACCAGTAATAAACCATGTTAAGGTGTGGAAATAGCCTCACATTTACCTGTCCACTGTGCCTATGCAGAGAGCAGCTTCCTACCAGGAGTTGGTGGAAGTACTTGGCCAGGCTACATGAGGCAGGGCAAGAGAATCAATAACTAACGGTCAATAGCTCATAAAGTTTGTAAGATAAAGGCCTCCCTTACCCAAGAATACCCAGGAAAGGGATACTTGAGGGAGAGAGAAGGTAGACATTTATGTTTCACTAGTGTTTGTACCTAGGAAGGTTTTAAATTTGTTTTAAGAGAATAGTCAATACTGGAGGTTTATACTAATATCTCCAGACATTCAGTAATACATTTAGTCCTGCGTTTTTAGGAATGAAAAATACTGCAGGCCATCTCCAACTTTGCCTTCTTGTTTTCTAACTTCCAAGACAATGGAGAACCACCTTGCTCAGAGGAATTTGGTGAAGATCAGGTTTGAGACCAGAGCCACAAAGGCTGAGTGCCTGGTCTGCTCATCTACTGAATGATGTAGGCCACAGCTATTTTCAGAGGTTAAACCTAGGCTTAAAAAGAGGCCTAGAGGTCAAATTCTTAGAAAATCCATGAGAGGTAAGATAGCTTCACTAATGGGAGGTTGAGTGGTGGATTTGGAATTGTATTACGATGGGTTGAAATCCCAACTCAGACATTCAGTAAGTATATGACCTTGGGCAGGATGTTTAACTCCTCTCAACTTCAGAATTTTCAATTATCTATAATATAAGGCTAATAATAACTCTTATAAGGAAATAATCCATGTGAAAATAAATTATATACTGTAAGTGCTCAATAAATTAGGTTGGGTTATACATCAGAAGGAATAAAACTCCATACTTGGAAAAGCCTCTAGTGACAACCCTGTCCCTCATTTCAAGGGAGAAAAAAATACATAATAGTGAAGGGGGCTCAGGTTATATAGCAATACAGAGATTCAACACTGGAAGGTGCTTGAGAATATTTATTGCAATGACCTATTATGAGAATACATAGATATTAAGAAACTTCTGGTAGTCTCAGAATTCAGAAAACCAGAATTGGGCTGAGAAGATGATTATTCTATGCTATTCTAATGGCTTCCCATGACTTTGTGGCTACATCTTTATCCTATAGTTAAAACAGCAGCAGTGGCACAGAGCTGTGACTTTCTTGACAAATGAAGAAAAGTCCTAGAATTCTTTTCCCAAATTTTACTACCACCCAAGCCAAAGTCAATACAATGTGTCAGACAGATGAGAAATTCCCCATTTAGCACTCTCTTTTTTACTTATTTAAATTTTTATTTTATAAATAATAGATATTTATTTCTCAAAGTTCGGGAGGCCAGGAATCCCAAGATCAATGCACCAACAGATCTAGTGTCTGCTGAGGGTCTGCATCTTCTCCTGGTGGCAGCCTCACAGGTTACAAGGCAGAGGGACCAAAAGGGCCTGAACTAGTTCCCTCCGGCCCTTTTGTAAGGCACTAATCTGTTTCTGTTTCCCGGCTCAGATTCATTTTTAGATTAGGGATTATTTTATTTTATGGGATCATCCTAGCAACAATTATACGATAACGCAAAACTACAGGCTTCTCCTTTACTTTTAGTAATATTAAAACCTTATACCTGGAACTTGCCACTTCTCAGGGTCTTCGTGGCCTAATCATTCTTAAAGGGCGCACATCTGAATAACACCACAATGGGAATTCAGTTTCAGTGTGAATTTTGGAGGAGACACCTTCAAACCATAGCAGTAGGCTTTGAGCAGGGACCAAGAATGTGTATTTCTAACAAATTTCCAGGTGGATCCTGATGCTGTTGGTTAGGATCATACTTGAAAACCCCAGTCATCTATACAAGGAGCTCCTTTTAAGTCAAACACTTAAAGAAACAGCATTGGACTTAAGACAAACTATTTAATTTGCAAATAGATTCATTTTTATTTTTCATTTTTTATTTTTTTTGAATTGGAGTCTCACTCTGTTGCCCAGACTGGAGTGCAGTGGCTGCTCCCAGCCACCGCAGCCTCGACCTGCTGGGCTCCAGCGATCTTTCCGCCTCAGCCTTCCGAGTAGCTGGAACTACAGGCGCGCGCTACCACACCCGGCTAATTTTTGATTTATTGTAAGAGATGAGGTCTCGCCAAGTTGTCCAGGCGGGTCTCGAACCCGTGGGCTCAGGCAATCCACTCACCTCAGTCTCCCAAAGGTGCGGGATTACAGGCTGAGCCACCGAGCCTGGCTCAGATTCATTTTTAGATTAGGGATTATTTTATTTTATGGGATCATCCTAGCGACAATTACACGATAACTCAAAACTACAGGCTTCTCCTTTACTTTTAATAATATTAAAACCTTATACCTGGAACTTGCCACTTCTCAGACTGCAGGAGTTGTTATTTTTTTTAATATAGTGTTTTAGATGAGTGGCAGAGAGACTAATATGTAACTTTTGATGCAAAATTCCCTCTAGGCTGACCATTAGGCACTTATTTCTTTCGGTGTTAGGATCGGACTCTGTCTCCCACGCTGGAGAACAGTGGCATCATCATGGTGCAGATCACCTCAGTCTCCACCTCCTGTGCTCAGAAAATCCTTCTATCCCAGTTTCTCCGGTAGCTGGGACTACAGGCATGCGCCCCACACCTGGCTAATGTTTTTTGTTTTTTGTAGAGATGAAGTCTTGTAATATTGTGCAGACTGGTCTTTAACTCCTGGACTCAAGATATCCTCCTGCCTTGGTCTCCCACCTTGGTCTCCCAAAGTGCTGAGATTACCAGTGTGAGCCACCTGGTGTTTTAGGCACGTATTCAATATTATATTTTCTGGGAACTGACCATAATTGTTAGACGTTTAGGGGAAGCATCCTCACTTATCAATGAGTGTTAAAAAAATAATGCAATTCTAGAGGATCTGAGATACTGATCCCCGGGTGCTCTCGATCACTGGAGACGGATACATGATAAATAGGTGATGGTACCTAACTCCTACCAGATGCTGCAGGGTGCTAACCCAGTTGTCAGCTACTTCTTTTGGCATCTCTTGAGACTTAAAAGTATCAGGTTCTAAATGTCATCCATCCAGGTTGGGCAGTCCTATCTGTGATTCCAATAGAAAAGTCCAGAAGCTAACAGGAAAGGTCAAGAAGCCACACACCCAGGCTAAGCACCATGAACATTTTCTCATTCTGCTTTTTGGCTAGTGACAAAGAAATATGATGCCATTGAATCTGGCAGTTTCTATCATTCAACCCCTTTCATTTGCTTATACACACAATAACTAGACTTATATTCTTTTCCAGGCTTTGGTCATTTTCACATTATTGTAGATTGTGACAGAAATACCAGACAATCAGGTTTTAAACCTGTCAGCTCTTGACATTTTATTTCCAATCTGCAACCCTTTTACCAGCTCTTCCCACACTTTTGGGTGTCAGGCTGATGAAGCATCTATTGACTGAGCAGGAGGCGCCTGAAGGCATATTTTAGTTCTTTGTTCAAGCAGGGCTCTCATCTTTTCTGGGTTCCTGAGTCACGGTCTGTTTGTGCTAGGGTGTGTGTGTGTGTGTGTGTGTGTGTGTGTGTGTGTGTGTGAGTGTGTGTAGCTGAAAGTAATAGTTCTTAGAGAGCTTCTTCATGAACGAGCATCTGCCAAATCATCTTGCAGATCCAAAGAGAAAATCATCCATGGATTCAGTGCTTATTGGAAATATCTTGAATTTTCCAAGCTGTATTAGGTCAGAATGTCAAAGCATGATTCTATGCTTGCACATATACATTTAATGATTTTTGCCTCCCAAAATACATAATGAACAACAATAAGTGTACTTACATTTTTACCCCAAATGTAGGCAAGATGCAACACATTTCCTGGTGAATTAAACCATTCTAAATGGTGGTGAGCCCGATGCCTCCTACACACACCAGAAGATTTCTGACTCTTGAATTTTGTAAACAGGGAGAAAAAAACCTTAGAGATTAGCATTAACAAATGTATCCATCAAAGACATTAGAAGAGAACATGGCATTTACCATCATCAACGTTTCTAAAGACAGGTAGTACATAAGACAGTTCTTCAGATTAAAGGCTTGGTTTATGAACATTATTTTATTTTTCTCATTGTGTTATAGATGACTTAAATTTAGCCACGCATCAGAACAAGAGCCAGACTGTCAACCTATGCTTAGAAAAAGCGAGTATATACTCTCTGAACATCAACAAACATTTAGAGAATGGCTATTTTCATCTTCACTGATTCAAGTAAAAATATGCAGTAGCATTTGGGATTACTTTAATTAGTTAGTAAGAAAAGTATTTGACTCTAAAGGTGTCATTTGGGAGGCTGAGGCAAGAGGATCACTTGAACCCAGGAGTTTGAGACCAGCCTAGACAGCATAGCAAGACCTTGTTTCTGCAAAAAAATCAATCATTTTGCAACCAATCATTTGTAAGTCTATTTTTTCCCCAGAGTGCACATTTGCTATATATATATATTATATATATACACACATAAATATATGTATATTTGTGTAGGTATGTATGGTTTCTTGAAAAATATACTTGACTGAGAAAATAAGAGAACCCACCTGATCAATTTTACTACTCCTACTTAAAAAACTGGTTTTGTTTCTGGAAAGCAGGAACCCTCCTATTCCAAATTTATTTTTCTTTCCTCCAGGTAAATGTAAATTTAGTATCCAAACAATCTGGCCTTGATAATGGGAAATCTTGCCACAGAAGTTAGCTGATTGCTTTGAAAATTCCCTCCTACCTGTCTTACTGGCGGGTTGCCATTTCTCACTGTACCAGTCAGCTTTCTTAGGGACAGAATGCCTGACCTTGGAACTGCAAGCCTCAAAGGACTGCAGATAATTTCTTTTTACTTGCAGAAGTAGAACCTCTTGATAGTCCCTCGACTACAACCCAATGGTGAAATAAAATTTGAAAAAAATCATCTTTTTCAGTGTTTCATTTGGCAGAAAATAGCTATTCCAGTTTAGTTACAAATTACCCATGGAGATAAACATATTGAGGGCATTTTATTTGAAATACTACTTTTCAAGTTCCTCAAGTTAGGCTGGTGCTTATGGGAGACTGGAATGGCTAAAGTAAACCTTTGGGAAATGGATATTGCAAGCCAAGATCATAGGAGATTGAAATAGTTAAAACAATGTTTTTATTACTCTCAAATACAGTGTGTTTAAAACACTGCCATTGGGATCTCAAAATTTGTGGTGAATTCTTTTAAAATTGCACTGTACAGTGATACACTTCAAGTTTTCATTTATGACAGAACAAAAATTAAAATAAGAAGAGGTGGGGGGATTACATTTATTTACCAGGATTATATCTATATCACACTTGCTCTTTGTTAGAAGGCAGACAGCCTTAGCTGATCAAATATTTCATGGTTAACTCTTGTATCTGTTCTTTGAGCTATATTTTGAGAAATCATTGAGGATCTTGAGCAATTTTAGATTCTCACACTCTCTTAGAGTTGCTCAAGTTATCAAGCACCAGAGTCACCCACTAAGGATCCAAATGAGATCTTGTTCTGTTTTTATAACTTAACCATTGTAATTGTAACCTGGGAAGGAGGTGGAGGAGAGGATACAACACAGAACTTCGGTCTCCAAATATCACACTCAAAATTATGAAAACCTATGTAAGTTAATGCATCCACGTTTTGTTAGTAAAGGTTTCATTTTTGCTCTGCATTCACTCTGTTCATGGTGCAGAAAGTTGAAGGTAAAATACTGCAAATCGTGCTATAGAATGCCCCAAACATCTCTATTTTGGGGAATAAACTCCATCATTATATTACACAACAGCAGGCATGTACTGAATGGTTTTTAGGTGCCAAGCACTTGACTCAATATATGTATTAAATAAATTAATCTTCACAACTCCATTATCAACATCCCCATTTCATAGATAAGGAAATTGAAGTTCAGAGCAGTTAATATCAAACTGAGATATTCACCACTTATGAGGTAGACCAGAAACAAAGATATTTGCTAATAGTTTTTGAAATACATACTCTTGATTTTGTTCTCAATTTGAGGGTCTGTAGGAGTCGCATATGTAAGCACAAATGTACACTTAGACCACTTTTGTTTGTGGATTTTCCTGAATACTATTGGAAACATGGGGATGGGTGAAAAAATGCAAGTATTGGGGTAGGGAGAGAGAGTCCTGGCCTCAGTGTGCTCAGCACTTACATCTACCACCCCATCGCTCCCACCTCTCAGAATCTCCAACTCACTGTCCATCCCTTCTTTTAGACCTGTCTCAGCACAACATCTTCTGGGAGTCTACCCTGTCTCATAAACTCAACTCTCTCTCTACATTGCACTCTCCGTGACTACAACACAGCCTCTGTCCGCACTTGACATATGGCTTCAGAAACATGTTGTTGTTTAGTTAACACTCCTTCTTGTTTTCCAATTAAAAAGTATGCTCTTTAAAAGCAGAGTCAAGGTTTTCTCTTTCCACAGCGTTTCTCTTCCATACCTGACCAGACCATTATCCCCAGTGCGAAGTTCCTAGCTTAGAGCTGTGATGGTACAGAATGCAATTTTCTCTATGTGATTCTTCTAAGTCTTAGCCAAAAGTAATGACCTTGAGTTTGACAAATGAATATTAGAAAACATGGGCAATGTTTGGGGTTATTGAGAAAATTCTACCAAAACGCAGACTATCTCCCTCCCCAACAAAGAATGAAGAAGCACTTGTTTCTTTTAATTGGGTTTTCTTATTCAGAAGCCTGAATGAAAATAGTTGGTATGAGGTCATTAAGTCAACCCAAATTTAAAGTTTAAAAATCTTTTGTGCTTAGGCCCATATATCACTTTGTGACTTTAGAAAATACATTACTGTTTTTAATCTTGCAGCTTCATATTAAAAATCCAGGCAAGTTTAGCCAACATTCTTCTCTTATCTCTACGCTACTTGATGACTAAAAAAATAATAATAATTTTTTTTTTTTTTGAGTTGGAGTCTCACTCTGTCGCCCAGACTGGAGTGCAGTGGCCGCTCTCGGCCACCGCAGCCTCGACCTGCTGGGCTCCGGCGATCCTTCCGCCTCAGCCTTCCGAGTAGCCGGAATTACAGGCATGCACTACCACGCCCAGCTGATTTTTTGATTTATTGTAGAGATGAGGTCTCACCGCCCAGGCGGGTCTCGAACCCGCGGGCTCAGGCAATCCACTCACCTCAGCCTCCCAAAGGCGCGGGATTACAGGCTGAGCCACCGAGCCCGGCTAAAAAAAAAAATAATAATTTTTTAAAAAGAAAAACCCTTGCTATCAGATTTTGAACCAACAGAAAAATATTTAAACATATAATAGTTGCATCATGAAATACTGAACTACTAAAAGAAGGACTTTACTTTTGAGATGAGTGTTAAGGTTTATGCTTTACTTTTAAATAAAGTTGAGCCAGAGCTCATATAATTAATCTGCTGAGTTTCCTGAAGACATCCCCTAATTCCAGGGGAGAAAAAAAGTATTTCCTGAACCCAAGGTATTTTTAATAGCCCTTCCAGGGAACAAAGAATGGTCACCCTTATTTCCCTGTTCCCTGTGCCAAAATTGCTGGGAAAGTTGTTTCTCATTGTTTCAGCATTAAGTCAACATTTGAAAAATGGAACCTTTTTTTAAAATCATAGGATTAATATCCAGGTCATGGGTAATAGAAATTTCACCAGCTTTGGTGCATTGGGCTTATGAAATTGAAACAAGTGGCTCTATTCATTATTAATAAGAATATATGGTTGTGTTTAAAGTAAATATCAAAGTTCTGGTTGAGTCTTAGGAACCAAGTGACTTCATGATATAAGGCCCCCTTGCTGCCCTTTTATGATTTTCTGCAGAGCTCTTCACACAATTTATAGCCTTGTAATCAGTGGGGTCCGATAGATCAAGGTGTAAGCAGGATAAAATATGTTTTGTTAAACAAAAATTGTGTAACACTCCACTGTGGCATATAAATTACCATTTCTTCCCTACTTTTCTGCTTTCAGATTTACAGCATTTATCTGGCACTTTTTTTATATAAAGGAAAATCCAATTGCTTACATTTATTTAAACAAGAAGTACAATTTAAAAATATCATTGCTGGGAGGTTAAACCCTTGAATTCATGCTACAGTTGTTCCAGAGCAAAGTGGTGACTATGTGCTGTTAGTATACTAAAAAGTAGTTTTCATAAAATGTCTTTGTCCATGAATTGGCAGGGAAGTAGAGGTATAGCTTAGTTAGATGTATCACATAGCTAAAGAGCTAACTTCCTTTTATTGCAGAGAAAACTGGACACTACATACAATAGACTTTTCATTTGGGAACTTATCATTTAAAAATGCAACATCAGGTATATTTACAGAGAGGGAGGGAGGGAAGAAGGGAGAGAGATACCAGTTGTAGAAAAATTCTTGGCCCAGTTTTCCCCATATTTATCAAATTTTTTTTGGATTTCATTGAAAACCTGGTCAATTATTTATTTGTCCAGTTCTCTGCATGATCGGATCCAAATGTGTGGAGATGTGATTAATTTTAGGCTTTGAGTACATAAATCATAAAAAAGGGGATTTTCTTGTCAACCTAATATTCTGGAACTCATCCTAATGTGGGGTAACATATTGACATTAACTTGAATGGATGCCACTGGTTGGAGAGTTAGATAAGAAATGGAGAAAGGGAAAACTGGTAAAAATATTTATTTCATCATAAATTAATACTTGAGAGAGATGATTTTGAAGGGATTTAGATCTGTGGAAGTGTGAGAATCTAACACTCTAAAAAAGCATCATGGCATTCTCAGTGGCTTCAGAATCATATCATATTATTATTAATTTTTATACTACTTACATTAAAATAGAATTTATTGTCTGTCTTCTCTGCTGGGCTAAGTACTTTACCTCCATCATCTCATTTAATCCTAAGAAGTATTCCTATGAGGCAAGCATAACTGTCCCATTTTACAGATGAAGGTACTGAGTCATATGTTCTTATAAATTACTACTGGTAGTATTGCTTCTAAGTATAGAAGCTCAGGAGAGCTCTTCCTAAAATCTCAAATTGTTGCCATTTCTCCTGTTACATCCTTACCTTACCTTCCGAGCTTTGTTTCTGTTCATGCTGTTTGACATTTTCTAGCCAAATTTTCTAATAATTTGTTATTACTTGTAGAAATTCACCTACATTTTTTCGATATCTTTTTGTGGAACAGTAGTTGCTGATGTTTAATAGTTTTCCCTCTTTTTGGAAGACAAGCTTGCTCACAGTGGGTCAAGATTTCCAAAACTTATATGAGTTAGCTTAAATTATTCTCCAAGTAACTTGAAGTTAAATTGGCTAAGTTAGAAGTCTTGGTCATATTCACAAGAGAGGGCGATCAGGAATTTTGAATGAATCAAGCTTTGACTTTTATTCTAGTCACTGTGCTGGGCACTTTATATCATTTAGGCTTCAGAAGTTGGTAGGAAGTCTTCATTAATTTAATTTAAAAGAAAACTAAGATTCAGAAAAACAGGCTTGAAGCTACCTTGATGAGGCTGAACATAGACCATCTTCTGACACTGACGACTGTTTCTGTATCACGTTCTCCTTCAAAGCAGCTCCAAAGACACAAATAACTTTGACTATTTAATCTTTTTGTTTCAGTAATCAGCAATGCCCTGTCAATCCACTCAATATTTCTAGCATTGCAATCCTGTTTCCTTAATGGGCAGAGGAAAGTATCAAGAATGTATTATGTGGGAAGGATAATAACGATTGATAACAATATTAGCATTCAGGAATCAATTTCACAAAACAAATGTTCTTTTTTTTGTTGGTTGAAAAATTCGTAAAAGTCTAAAGACCAGGGTAAACAAAGTGTTGGAAATAGGAATGTTTTTATAATTAAGCCACAGTGCTTTGATCCTATGTAAAGTGTTTTGTGAAAACTAAAATGCAATATGTACCTGATCAGATCTTTCTCCCCAAAGCTATAACCTATAATATTTCATGTCCACTCAAGTTTGAGATATTGAAAGAAAAAGAACAGAACTTCAAGTATATTCTACACTGATTATACTTTCCTGCTTCTCCATTTATTTTTCTACCTTTCCTTAAATACAACATAATTTCATTAATTAACACAAATGGTCATAAGAATCACTGCTTACTATTGTGCTATTACTCTTTAATGTTTCTTCAGTGTTGTGTAATGTGAAACTTTTGCACAACAATACATAGCCAGGAATGTCAGCAGCTGAATAACCAAGTGTTGGCAGTATTTGTTAAAACTTGATCAGTAAGTCTTGTGAATAAGATGTGTAAAACATACTACAAGAGAAAGATGACCTATCTTAGATAAAATACATTTACTTCTTATGTTTTTTGTTAATAATAGTATTTAGTGTGTCTTATAGTAATTACAAATCAGTGCCCAAAGACACAAAAAATTAGGTATTTCCCTATATCAGAATGAATGGGCCTGGAATATTTTTCTTTTTTTCATTCTGTGACTTTTGCTATTTGCTATTTTTTTTTTCTGAATAAAAAGTTACCTTAAAAGGGGGTAGAATGAGATCAATTTTTTCATATGAAGCCTTAGTAGCCATTTAAGATATCTCAGATTTATGAAATTACTGTTCTCAGAGTGAGCATGAATCCTCTTTAACTCAAAAATGACTATCCTTTTTGCCAGGAACTCTGACAAGCTGAATAAATACCTAAAAGGGGCGGGGGGGGATCTTGGATGTGGGTAGACAGACTGGTGACTCATGACGGGGTCAGAGCCTTTGCTATTTGCTTAGAAACAGATCTTTTTCTCTGGCTGCCGTGGGGAGGAAGTGATGATGGAGAACAGCTCATTCCAGAGTGGCATGGTCTAGGCAGCTGGAGGGTCAGGGGTTAAACATGTGGTATCTGAGCGATGCTGGATGCAATAACAACATTAGACATCAGGAGAAGGATCTATCAGGGCAATTAGTCAAACAGGCCCTTGTGGTAGCCAGATAGGCCTGACTTTGTTTGCATCTGTTTATCGGTTTGAGATAAGAATCCTTGTGAACCCTTTTGTTACCTTGAGAAAGTAGACACCTGGATGGTAAACATATGACAACAGTGTCTTTAAAAATTGATTTTGAAAAATGACTGCAGCTTCCAGATGAGATTAAATAATCTTTACTTCTTTATGTTTAGAAAAAAATAGACAAAGAAGAAGAGGATGAGGAGAAGGAAGAGGTAGGGGAAGAGAAGGAAGAAAAATGAGAATTTATTTACATGCTTTTGGTCATCAACTTCTCAGTCTATTCTTTCAAAGGCAGAAATTACAGAACTGGACTTCTTTTCATCAAGTATGCAACTTGGCCCAATGACTTGGGAAGTGGAGAAGATAATTTAGATTGCTGTGGTTTTCTTATTTTCCCCCAAGATTTTCCTGTAAATGCTACATTTAGCTGTAATGTGTAAACTAACTCAGACATTTAAAACATTTGTCTTTCTTGGTTCATGTTGACTTGATTTAATATTTATTTCTTCTCTTCTAATTGCAAACTTCTACAGAATGTGTTTCTTTTCCCCTAATGCTATCACACTAAGTCACCTAAGAGTCAGAAACTAGGGAAGGGGGCTTTCGTAAGAACTATCTGTGACTAATTTTAATCATAGTAAACACTCAGAATTAAAAGCTTTAAAGATGACAGTTGAAAAACAATCTTTGAACATCAATTTGTGGTGCACTGAATATGCACGGTCATGCCTCTGTTTCTCTGTTTATGTGCTCCTTTGTGTCTAGAATATTCTTCTACTTCTACCTACTTTGACATGAAATTGGGTAAGTGATAACACTTATTCAAAAGAGAAATGTGCTTAGCTCTTCAAAAGCAGCAAGAAAACTGACAGGTACATTCTTGTACATCTTTCCTAACCCACTTTGAGCATACTTTATGAACAAATTATCCATCAGGCATTAAAAGTTGTGATTATCTTCCAAACTAGTTTCGTTATTCTGTACATAGTTCAACAATTAGGTTTGCAAACCATCCTAGAAAAAGTGCTACATACCTCATTACTGAATATCACTATAGGTACCTTCTAAGTACTGCCCATGGGAAGCTATACTCTGATGCCAGTGCCTAGTCCACCCATCAAAGCAATTTTGGAACACTTTTTCTGGAATGACCATCATAGCTGTCGCTCTTATTTGTTGAGGTCTGACAATTAAGTTTGCGAAATTACCATTGTTCGCTTATTTTGGCAGCACTATACAAATAACTGTACTGGAATACCCTCCCTACTCACCTGATCTAGCCCCCAATGACTTTTTTCTTTACCTGAAGATAAAGAAAATATTGAAAGGAAGACATTTGATGACATTCAGGATATCAAGTGTAATATGACGACAGCTCTAATGGTCATTTCAGAAAATGAGTTCCAGAATTGCATTAACGGGCAGACTAGGCACTGGCATTGGTGCATAGCTTCCCAAGGGGGAGTACTTTAAGGTGATTGCAGTGATATTCAGCAATAAGGCATGTATCGTTTTTTTTCCAGGATGAGTTCATGAACATACTTGTGGGAACTTTTACTCACATTCCATTTATCCAGAAGAGCAGAGCCTATTTTGGTAAAAAAGTATTCTTACTTTCAATCTTATTAATCCAGCCCAACAAAAAGCCAAGCAGAAGAGTTAGTTACTCAGACATGGGAAGAACTATTTTTAGTACTCTGACAGCAGGTATCTGCGACCTTGGGGTATTTAATTAACCCTCTTTGAACCTT
Source organism: Cephalopachus bancanus (assembly GCA_027257055.1). NCBI lineage: Eukaryota > Metazoa > Chordata > Mammalia > Primates > Tarsiidae > Cephalopachus > Cephalopachus bancanus. The sequence goes on from JAPVLO010000017.1 coordinate 10,475,269, forward strand.
ATTTTTTCCCCTTGTTTATAAATTGATGATAAAAGTGGGACCTATTTAGTGAAGTTCTTATGAGGAGTCAATGCAGTGGTGCCTCACAGTTTGCTTAGGATACAAGATGCGCTGTAAAAATGGTCCAGCTAAAGCATCACTCAGTACCTGTTGAGCAGATACATTGATCTAGAGGTGGATGAACTTCATTATGCCCTGACATTCTAAACCAAACTTTACATCATTCATTTTGAAAATCATGGCTTCCATCCTAATTAAGATTATTTCATCAGATTGCCTTTTAACTTTTTTAAACTTTATTTTTTGAGTAGTTTTAGATTCACAACAAAATTACATGGAAAGTACAGAGATTCCCTATATTCCTCCCACCCATCATCCCTACACATGCACAGCCTCTCCCATTATCAAGTCTCTCACCAGAGTGACATATTTATTGCAATTGATGAACCCACATTAACACATCATTATCACCCAAAGCCTATCATTTACATTAGGGTTCATATACTACATTTACAATTTCAGGATGTTGAGTACATTCTCAGTGGTATCTAGTCATTCATTCAATTATTAATTCTTATTTTTAGTTAGCAAATTTAATTTTCCCTAAGCTGTGACATTTTCTGTGCTAATATGGTATGATCCAGTCCTGTAATTGGCTTATAATCTGGTGTTTATTTTTTTAATCCAAAATCTTTTATATTTAATTTCTTTTTGTAAAAGGCATAGTATTCTGCCTTCCATGTGAACCATGTCTACCAAGCCCATATCCCTGTAGTTGCTTAATTACAAAGATTAAAACAAGTAGGTTTCTGCCAAAATATTCAAAAGCATATTTTCTGAAAATTCCTTCAGTAAAAATGAAGAAGAAATTTAAATTACAATTCTGTTAATTTACCATTGCAAAGCATGTTAAATAAGACCCTTTAAAAGTTGTTCTAGACAGATGCTTGTCTTCATTTTTAAGTTATTATTAGTCTCTGAGAGCACATCAAAGGCCAGCTCCGATGCAATCTGCTATAGCACATAATTGGGGATAATGCAGATCTGTTTTGGCCCTCAGAAGTTCACTTAGAGTTATCTTTCCAGAACAGCCATTGTGATGAAACACGGTGCTGTCAACTCTGGGTATCATAAGAACCCTGCAGATACTGAGGAAGTGAGTCAAGGCTAGGATGGGTAGGTATCTGCATGGAGAGACATCACTTTTCATGTCTGAATCCGAACCAGCCAGGCTAACATGCTGGTCATCCTGTGCAAGCCTTAAGCCAACAGGAGATACAGTACTTGTTTTTTGGGGGGAGGGGGCAGCTGCTTTCTGGGGATCAGGATGGGAGCGGGGCAGATAGAAGAGAGGGTCAGTAATACAAAATCAATACACTGAGAGCTACAGCCTCCTTCACTTGCTTTGCACCAATCACTCTGTCTTCCTCAATGACACTCAATGTGACATGCTCCTTCCGATCCTGGAGTTTTGAACGTATTGTTTTCTGTTGGCAAATCAAGTCTTCCCCTTAACTTTAACTTGATTACATAGTTCTCTTCTTCAGTCCTCTTTCAAATACCACTAAGGAATCTTGATCTCCAGATTGAGTCTAGTATTTTAAGTTTGGCAAACCTCTATATAAAACTAAATCTCATATTTAAATGATTATTCCATAGTTCAAAATACTAATGGGGTTATTGCGATTATCCAATGTATTCTTGATGCATCCAGTAGAGTATAAGTTCTCATGGCACAGGTCTTGAGTCTCCTTGGCTTTGTATCACTAGTATTTGTATGACTAGTAAGTGGCATGTAGAAGATGTTCAAGAAATGTTTGTTGAATGAATTAAAGAATATATGTTCTAGTAGCATAAATAAAAAAATTACAAGTCATTTAATATTTATATTGGCTTTTCTTTTCTCTATTTTTTTTTTCAGTTGGAGTCTCACTTGGTCGCCCAGACTGGAGTTCAGTGGCCGCTCCCGCCCACTGCAGCCTGGCCTGCTGGGCTCCGGCGATCCTTCCACCTCAGCCTTCCAAGTAGCCAGAATTACAGGCATGCGCTACCATGCCTGGCTGATTTTTTGATTTATTGTAGAGATGAGGTCTCGCTGCCCAGGCGGGTCTCGAACCCGCGGGCTCAGGCAATCCACTCACCTCAGCCTCCCAAAGGCGCGGGATTACAGGCTGAGCCACCGAGCCTGACTTGGCTTTTCTATAGATACAAAGTGTGATGTGATTTAATCAGATCTTAGACACTTCAAGAGTACGAATTGCAGTATAAAGTGAAGTGAAAATAAACAAATTTTATCATGGAAAAATGACTTTGTGATTACAAAACTATATTCTATTTTAGATAAATTAAAATATTATAATCAACTTAAACAGTAACATTATTTCTTTGTAAAAGTTTAATTATCTGGTTTTTAAGATCAATAAGTGCATCATAGTAGGTTCCTCTTTCGCCTTCAACTTGTCTTCTTAAAGAAGCCCAATGAAGTACAAAATAAATGGTAAGAGTTGATTGGATTTTCAAGAAGAGCAAGGAAAAAGTCAGCAAATATTCAAATACTTTAATCTTTACCTATAGGCTGGGCAAAGTATAGGTACATCAATTCTTGCCAATGATTTATGTTGTACAGCTATTGAGTCAAGAATCTATTTGTCAAACAAGACATGCCTTCTGGAAATACTTTTCTGTTCCTGACATGACAGTGAGGAAAAAGACAAATAGAAGCTTAAAAAAATCAAGTCTATTGGTTACTTTCAGATTTTTATTTTGGTTCAGGTTAGTGAAATGGTTCACTGAAATGATATGAAAAAATTGCTGAAAATCAGATTCCAATGCTGGCTGATGAAAAATGTGTCAGTCAGAGATTTAGGATTAATCAGATTATTCTGGGGAGACAAGTTAAAAAAATTTATCAAAAAGTTCTGACCTCTGAAATAGTTTAACAGGCAGAAGAATCTTAGATGGCTTGTGCTCTTTATTTTTTTATTTTTATTTTTTTGAGTTGGAGTCTCACTCTGTCACCCAGACTGGAGTGCAGTGGCCGCTCCTGGCCACCGCAGCATCGACCTGCTGGGCTCCAGCGATCCTTCCGCCTCAGCCTTCCAAGTAGCTGGAATTACAGGCATGTGCTACCACACCCGGCTGATTTTTTGATTTATTGTAGAAGTGAGGCCTCACTGCCCAGGCGGGTCTCGAACTCGCAGTCTCAGGCAATCCAATCACCTCAGCCTCCCAAAGGCGCAGGATTACAGGCTGAGCCACCGAGCCCGGAGCTCTTTATTTTATAACCACTGTAGAGTGTATTATATTTTGAGACGAGTCATTAAGATTTAATATTGACTAAGCACTGCCATGTTTGGCATGAGTAATAGAAGAAAGTGATGACTCTAAGGAACATGTATTATTGGTACAGTAAAATAGGAGGAGAATAGCAGATGATGGATGAATCTAGAGAGGCACAGTGTAATGAAAGTATGCCATGACATGGTGGATGAATCAACAAGTGACTAAAGAGCTAGCCACATTAGAAAAATCTCAGCAGATATCATAGGCAAGCCCACCAAAGCCAGGAGATAATCCAACAAGGGGAAGGTGAACAGGGCCACAGACTTCCAGGAGTAAGAGGCATGGGAGGACAAGTTGCCGACACACTCATCATTACCTCTATGCGTCGATTTACCCTTTCAGAAGATTATAAATCCCTGTTAATTTCTATTTTTTCTAATTGCTATATTTATAGAAAATACATATTACATGTGTTGTATTTTAGGTTAAATAACATAAATTAGTTTAGTAGAGAACATGTTTCCTTTCTTTTTATTTATTATTTATTTTAAAATCAATATTGTTTTTCATTGACAAATTATAAATACACACATTTTTGGGTACAATGTGATGTTTTGATTTATGTTTACAAGGTGGCATGACTAAATCAAACTAATTAATGTATCTATCACCTCATTTACTTATCATGTTTATGGTGAGACATTTACAATTTATTCTCTAAGTTTATTTAAAATTTACAATACATTTTATTGACATTTCATAGTCACCTTGCTATGCAACAGATCTCAAAATGTATTCCTTCTAACTGAAACTTTGTGCCCTTTGGTTTGCAACTCCTCATTCTCCCCCATCTCATATTCCCAAGTCTCTGATAACCATGGTTCTTTCTACTTCTATAAATTCAACATTTTTAGAGTCCACGTGTAAATGAGATCAAGGAGCATGCCTTTCAAATTTGCTCTAAGGATAAATTGCCTATCCTTGTAACAGATAATTCCAGCTCTAATCTATTCCTGTGATTTTCTGTGTAGATTTGGGTATCATTTTAGCTGAAATCGATGTCTCTTAATACTATTCATGGGTTTATATAACCAATATTCTGTAATACAGTTGGTCTTGATAATCCAATATTTAGTGTGAAGGTGAGCTCTTCAAAAGAGTACTTTTAAATGACTAGTAGTTTTAAGTAACTAATACAACATAATTTTTTAAAAACATAGCAGACCTTCCCATAATATTTTGGCTTCTCAAGTTTCAAAGGGCACATGCTCCTCATGAAACAGATAACTATACTTTTGTAGCTCAAAGTATCTAGGTTATGATAAGAGGCTTACAGTCTCAATAAGTTTGTAAGGTTAGAAATTTACATAAATTCATATCTAGCTGATCTCACGAGTTTCAAAGAAATCTCTAAGGACTAAAACTTGAAATACATGTAGTTTTATTTTTCTAGGCCAGTTGAGATATAAAAACATTCTTAATTATTTCAAGTCCATATAGTGGTGTACAGTGTAATTAATTCTGATGTGTGTTTCACACCCAATTAGAGGGTATTTTAGCACCGAGATAATTGGACCCAGCAGCACCTGAGAAGTGTAATCAAATGAGTTTATCACCACATATTATTGTCCTATGATCCTCTGCACTTTTTTAATACTATGCATGAAGAGAATGGTCAAGACATGTGGGAAAATGTTGTTCATTATTGAAACTTAACTATGGCCTAAATCCAGTTCAAGGTATTCCAGTTTATTTAAAAATTTCTAACCTTTTTCCATGTCTCCATAATCCTTTTGTCACTTTTACTAATGGTTTATTCACTGCTTATCAGAATAATAATACTCACACCCTTGTCTTGGGAGTCAATGCTTTGTGATTATGTTCTTGGCAATGGGGATAATCTGTAAACATTTTTTCTTTGGGGTTACCTGGGGACCAAGTGCAAAATCAGAGTTGGGGATATAATCCATGTTCTGTAATTTTCAGACACCATCAACTACAAGTTCAAAAATCCAAGAAGAGGTTTGCGTCTAAGATTGTGGTCTGTGAACCTGCAGCCTGAGAACTTGTTAGAAATGCACATTCTCAGGCCCAGTCCAGGCCTATTGCCTCTGCACCTTAACAAAATTCCCAGCTGATGTCTATGTACATTAAAGTTTGAAACACATACATCTAGCTCGAGTAAAAAATACTCTTGGTCAATATTCATGAATTATTTGTCTTCATAGTCCTAGTAGCAACAGAATGCATGATGATATGTATGAGAGGAAAAGAAGGAAGGAAGGAAAGAAGGCAGGAAGGAAGAAAGGAAGGAGAAAAGAAGGGAAGGAGGGAAGAAAGGAGGGGGAAGGAGGAAAGGAGGGTAGGAAGAAGAGGGAGTGAAGGAGGAAGGGAGAGAAGGAGGGAAGGAAGGGAGGATAGGAAGGAGGGAAGAGGAAGAGGAAGGGAGGGAGGGAGAGGGAGGAAAGAAGAAAAGAAGGAAGACTGTGTACCTGGTAGTTATGGTTCAGGTACTTGAAAATAGATGGAACAGCCTTGAAGTACATCTGACCACAATTAGTGTCAAAGTTCACTGCTCTTGCCTTAATTCTTGTTCTTTCTAGTCCTGGTGTTTTCAATTTGCTGCTGACTCAAGGATGCCAAAATCTAATATTTAGATACATAGCTCAGCACTGAGCTGCACCTTGTGAGTTCTGACCCTCCATTATCTACGTAGAAGTAACATATCTTTATGTTAGAAGACACAAAGAAGACAGTCATCAAAAAATATGTACATATATTCCAAGAAACAGGAGCAACACGTGTAACCAAGCTTGCCTAGATAAAGGGTTTTTCATCTTCTTCGATTTTTTTGCTCCTTTTTTTTGAGTAGCATGTCATGAGAATGTCCTGGAAACAAAGACATTTACATTAACTGAAAAATTCAGCACTCTTCGCTGCCTCATATGAAATGTCCAATTTCCTCATAGCCAATAGATTTCATACAAGACAAACACATCAGAGTCCTGTGATCTTGGCTTTGTAAGATCTTCTTCTCTTCTCAAACATGATTTTTTTATTTTGGTTGTATAATCACTTATAAGTACATTAGAGTATTTGCCAGTTAGATGACTTTTAACAATACATTTTGGCCCAATTTAAAAACGTTCACTGAGTCAATTCATTAAAAAAATACTAATACTAAAATTAAAGTTAGTGGAAACCAAAGAAATAATTATTGAGTATGTAATGCCTTGGCCTATTCATTTGTAATTTTAAGTTTGTTAAAATTGAGAATCTACTGAGTGCTAGAGAATTTATACATATATATTCTGTAGAGATTTTATATGTAATTTTAAATATAACTCTAAATATGTGTGTATATGTATGAGTAAGAAAGAGAGAGAACCATTACCTTTGGGAAAATAACAATATATTTAACTTTTAAAAAACTGAAGGCCTAAATTGTACAACGTAGTCAATGGTATGTGTCATGAGAGGCTTTTAAAAATCAAAAGGAAGGACCAGTGGCAGCTGAGTTGACATGCAAAGGATTTATATGGGAAGGATAGTGGAGTCCAAAGATTTTTATTTTATTTTATTATTATTTATTTTTTTGAGTTGGAGTCTCACTCTGTCGCCCAGACTGGAGTGCAGTGGCCGCTCTCGGCCACCGCAGCCTTGATCTGCTGGGCTCTGGTGATCCTTCCATCTCAGCCTTCCGAGTAGCTGGAATTACGGGCATGCGCTACCATGCCCAGCTGATTTTTTGATTTATTGCAGAGATGAGGTCTCGCCAAGTTGCCCAGGCGGGTGTCGAACCCGCGGGCTCAGGCAATCCACTCAACTCAGCCTCCCAAAGAGCGGGATTACAGGCTGAGCCACTGAGCCCAGCTACAGTCCAAAGATTTTAAAGGAAAATTCCATCATCCCTTACCTGGAAATTAGATAAAAGATTTGCTGTGGTCATTCCACACTGGAAATATTATTGAGTAAAACACATGAGACCAGTCATTTCTGTGTAGCCAAACCAAGCTCCTGCTGTAACCATATTCCATCTCTGGGCACTTAAGATAGGCTTCTTATTGCTGGGAGGTAGGAAAAAGCAAAACAAAAGAAAATCTGAAACAGATTTTTTAATAGATTCTGAGGAACCTTGTAATCATGTTGACTAGAAAACAAGGCAGTAAGAAATATATTTAAAGCACTGTTTATTTAAACAGAGTAGCAAAATCTACTTAGAAGAAAAAGATGTATTTCATATGATAGGGATGCCATGTGTGCTTGGGGAAACATGTTTGAGCCCATATTTCATGTAAAACCCAAATATCTTTTTTCACTAAAATTTTTAAATTTTTAACAAATATAGACTCTTAAACTCTTCAACAAGTTTGTACTTTTTTTTTTAGTACATCTGTTAGTCTCTACTTAGTAGATCCATGGGTAGTGTTTGGCAGAGTCTCATAGGTGACTTAAGTGGAAAGCAGGTTCATAAACAAATTCACCATTATTTGACACCTTTTCTAACTTTATGGGAAGCCGAAATGGTGTTCTCTAAGCACTAGCATTTTGTTTTCAGTAGCATATTCCATTTCTCCACAGGAAAAAAACGAGGAAAAAAACCAGAAAAGACATCCAGAGTTTTGGACCTTGGCCTCATAGATATTTTCACAAGGAGAAATCAAAACTTGTATATATTGATCTTCAGTGTAAAACATCTAAATATTGATCTCAGTTTCTCTGTCTGGAGCTTGAAATTATGCCATCCTATGCAGACCTTAGCTGAAATGATTTTATGTCGAATTGGCTTTTTAATGAAGAAAAATGTCAAAAGCTGATTGATTACCCCTGTTCCATTTTCTCCTCCATACTGGGTGTGTGTCCCTCCACAACTACAGAGACTCTTACAGTAGAATTTTTTTCATGTAAAATTATTTATTTATTCTGTGATTATTTTGGATTTTTTTTATTATAAAGATGTGGGGTACAATTTAGGGTTAGGTATACAAACGTTGATTATGCAGGTACCTGGTTGATGAGGTATTCCCCTCCCTCCCCTAGGAGTTTCCCTCAACTGCCAATCCCACACTCCTCCCCTGACAGTTTCCCATTACTGCTGATCACTTTCTTATAGTATTATAATTGCTCAAGATCCACTTATGAGTGAGAACATACGGTACTATGTTCTTTGTTTCTGTGATAAATCACTGAGTAGGATCGACTCCAAATCCATCCAAGTTGCTGCAAAGTTCATATATGTGTCCTTCTTTATGGCTGCATAATATTCCATTTTGTATATGTACCACATTTTTAAAATCCAGTCCGGCTTCAATGGGCAACATGGTTGGTTCCATGTTTTTGCTATTATGAATAGAGCTGCAACAAACATACGTGTGCAGGCATCTTTTTTATAGAATGATTTGAATTTCTAAAGCCTTTGGAAAGCATTTTCTTTTGACTCTTCTGCCTTCCATGTTCTAGTTCTTCATTTGACTTCCCAGATTTGTGAACAGCCGGAGCAGATTTTAAAAACCCTACAGTGCTTGGCCAACATAAACTAATTTTCATATAATATCAACACACTTGCTTTGATCTACAATTTCTCCAGCTCTGACATCTCTACTCCCCTTCTGTGAATGACTCAAGGCGTAGACTTAATGTTCAGAGGATCCTGGGATGCCATTCTCAGAAGCAGATGGGCTAATAAACATGCATAATATCTCAGAATCCAAACAGAGAGGCAGGTTTAATTTTAGAAACTTCTCCCCATGAAAACATAAGGTTTTAAAGCATGATTCGGTGAAAGCATTTTCAGAACTTTAATCCTTGGAATATTTCAGTGTGTGTGCATACATGTGTGCAACTGGGAAGGATGGGGCATTACCAGTAATAGAATATTTTAGAATAAAACATTCGTAGCAGTAGCAGAAAAAGTGCTGAGAACTCAGAAATTTACCTGAGTGTTTACGATTGTTAAGCACATATGGAAAAAACTTTGAAACCATAGCAAGATAGATAACTTCCCTGGAATTTTTTCCTCATTGGTGTGTAGTAGTATGAAGTGTTATGATATTTGGGGACTTGCTGGTCATAAGGTTTATTGCTAACAAGGTAAGAGTCTTGGTATTTCTACCCTTTGAAATACAGCTGCTTAAATAGACAAAATAAAAGTTTTACTTATAAAATGGTGGAAAGGGGCATCAGGAATATTTCTTCAGCAAAGGGGAATGAAGAGAAAATACAATTACGCTGAATAGATCTGAGCACAGGCTTCCAAAAGATAATGTATTTTTTCTCTGCAGTTATTCTCTAAAACGTCCACCTGATTCCGTGAGGTGCTCAGTTTGCAAAGGTGGAAAACATTTCATCAAATCACTGTGAAAATAACCTTTCCCGCTACACTAAAACTGACTCCCTTAGATTTTTACCTTCAAAGAAAACATTGACACTTTACTCTGATCCCCTGAAATTGGTTGAAATCTGTGCTTTTGTACAGATATTTTGCTTCAACTTCAGAATTTCTTGTGTCAAAAACTTCGGAATAGATAGCCCAACAAATATACTTCAATGCAAATGGAAAAAAGCAACACGGTACCTAGGTTTCTTCTGTTTTTGTGTTTTTCTTTTTTTTTTTTTTTTGAGTTGGAGTCTCAATCTGTCGCCCAGACTGGAGTGCAGTGGCCGCTCCCAGCCACTGCAGCCTCAATCTGCTGGGCTCCAGCGATCCTTCTGCCTCAGCCTTCTGAGTAGCTAGAATTATAGGCACACGCTACCACACCCGGCCAATTTTTTTTTTTGAGTTGGAGTCTCACTCTGTTGCCCAGACTGGAGTGCAGAATTTTTTGATTTATTGTAGAGATGAGGTCTCACCATGTTGCCCAGGTGGGTCTCGAACCCGCGAGTTCAGGCAATCCACTCACCTCAGCCTCCCAAGGCGCGGGATTACAGGCTGAGCCACCGAGCCTGACTATTTTTGTGTTTTTCTTTACCTCTATGTTTGACCACGAGCAAGCCAACTAACTTCCGTGAGTCTTGTATCCACAAATTGCTAATATCTTTCATAGGTCTTCTAGCTTATTCTTTTCCAGTTTTAGAGTTTCAGTAAACCCTTGGAAGGTATCTAAAGGAAGTAGGACTTCTGTTGTGCCCTTGCTGTGCTGTACCTAAATCTCCAAGATTTTGCTAGTTGCTAAGTCTAATGAATCCTTTTCTGGCTAGTGCTATTTTCTCTGCCTATGAATTTTTATAATTCTTCATGTCACCATGAATCACATGGCTGGCTATGTTGTATTCACAGTGCTGAGTTGTGTATTAGCTACTTTGACAACCCCTCTGTTCCAGTGTGGCACACTGTATGTGAAGACTGACATCCTGCCCCTTTAAACAAAATATTTGTCTTCAGGAGACAGAGACTTTCTTGCCTCTACTAATGGAATTTAGAGGCTGGCAGTGAAGAAACCTGGGGATGGATTGCCTCTTGCACTGCTGGTGGGAAAGTGCCTTGGTGCAACTATTCCAAAATGCAAATGTTAGTCAAGGGACTTTCAAAGACTTACTAACTGGTTCAGTAATTTCACTTCTAGCAGACTGTACTTAATAAATGATCAAGCATTCACAGAATTACTTGTTTGTTAATGATGAAGAAGAGGATAATAATGAATTTTGATAATGCTAAGAGCTAATTTTTATTTTATTTTATTTTATTTTTTTGAGTTGGGATCTCACTCTGGCACCCAGGCTAGAGTGCAGGGGTACATTTATAGCTGACTGCAGACTCCTGGGCTCAGGCAATTCTTCCACCTCAGCCTCCCGAGTAGTTGGGACTACAGGTGCTTTCCACCATGCTCAGCTAATTTTTTAATTACTTGTAGAGATGATTATGTTGTCCAGGCTGGTCTTGAACTCCTGGGTTCAGGTGATCCTCCCAACTTGGCCTCCCAAAGTTCTGGGATAACATCTGTGAGCCACCACGCCTGTCCTAAGAACTAATTTTATTAAGTGCTTTCTATAAGCTGTAAAAAGTACCTGGCATGCCTTATCTCATTTAGTCTTTCTCCCCAGCAAGCCTCTGAACTAAGTGTTATTTCTACACTAATGTTAACAACAGAGAAAGGAAAATTAGGAAGGCTGAGATACCAAGTCAAACATAGCCAGGGAGCTATGGAGCTAGGTTTTCTGACTCAAGTCTAAAGCCCCGGTGCAGTACACAAACTGCAAATTTGCATGTGGAAGCCCTGATCTGACTCTAGGTTTGACCTCTAGCCCTAGTTTACCTCTACCATCAAATTGCCTTTTCAGGAATATTTACCACTATGTTTATTCAAGAGTCCTTCTACACTGCCCTGATTGAGTCCCCTAAACTGTAGGTCCCTTAAACACATTTGAGGTCTGTATGTTCAGGAGATTCTGAAAAGAGCAGACTGGGTGTTAGTCTCTTGGGTGCATTGTAGGATTTATTTTCTGGCCACCTTGTGGTTAGAACTCTGTGTCTTGTTCTGTCCAATGAACAGAAGTGGACAGGATGTATTTCTCCTCTGGGCCAGAGCATTTAATTTCCACATGAGATCCTTCAAAGTGCTCTTTTCTGCCATAGCAAACTGCAATTTTGCAGATCATGGCTACTTTTTCCGTCAGTTTTGGTCCTGGTGTGAAGACATTGATGTTGGACAGAGCCCCAGTCAATTCACATGCAAAAGAAATAAACCATGTTCATTCAAGCCATTGGAATTAGGGTTTTTTCAACCACAGCATTACCCAACTTATTTCAGTAGAAGAAACCAACATGTTATTTGACTGTCTACTACTAACATTGTGACCAAATATATCTTGTCTGTAAATGAGCCTTTGATTTCTTGTCTATAAAATGAAGTCATTAATACCTTCTTATCTTATACAGTAGGAGTTAAGATCAGATGAAATAAAGTACTTCACAGACAGAGCATCTTACTGTATGAGATGCTTTGTTCCTTGGTAGTTTCTGGAATTTTATCCTTTAGTCATCAAAGTTAGGAATAACTCAGGGAAGTTTTGCAGTTATTTAAGAATTAAGGCCTACAAATACTTTTTATAGTTTCAAACATTGAATCCTATGACATGATACTTTCCTTTTATAAAACGATACTCTCTTGAGCCATAGTAACTAGGAAGGCAAGATCTAGTATCTATATAAAAAGCTCCAAAAGTTGTAAGCTATTATGGACCATGGATGACTTCGTTTGACAAATATCCAAAATAACAGCTTAATATAAATTAAATCATAGTTCAAATTATTATTATGCTCTGGAGATAACATTTTATGAGACTTCTTTTTTGGTTTTTGAGTTGGAGTATCACTCTGTCACCCAGACTGGAGTGCAGTGGCATGCTCCCGGCCACCGCAGCCTTGCCCTGCTGGGCTCTGGTGATCCTTCCGCCTCAGCCTTCCAAATAGAACTACAGGTGTGCACTACCACACCTGGCTAATTTTTTATTTATTGTAGAGATAATTTGCCAAGTTGCCCAGGCGGGTCTCGTTCCCATGGGCTCAGGCAATCCACTTGCCTCAGCATCCTAAGGCGCGGGAATACAGGCTGAGCCACTGAGCCCGGCCTGGAGATAATGTTTAAAAAAAAAAATAAACAATTCCAATTCTATTCAGAAAATTAATCAGTTATCTAAGGGTATATTTTGTGTCTTAACCACATTGATGGAAAAATCAAGAAGTTATCCTGTTTAGAACTGGGAAACAATTGAGCTTTTCTTTAAACATAGTCTACATAAAATGGTTTTTCTTTTTTATGGTGTTGTAGATAATTACAGAAGTTAAAAGTTGCTTTTAAAAGAAAATGGAGTTAAATTTAAGTCAGCAAATGTCTTTTAAATGCCTAATAGAGGTCATCTCCTCTGCCAGGTACAGGGATTCTTCAGATTATGTTTATAAATGTGTATGTGCGTGTATGTAGATAAAATTTGTTTTCAGGAAAATTACTTGAAGTTTACAGTTACTTCATTAAGTAATAATTAAAATATATATACTTGAATTTTATGTTACGAACACTCCAACATCAGAAATTATATCTGCGATAGATAAACTTGGAATTGTTCTACTTACTTTTCTTATAAATACTAATTATATCCTTGCATAAAAATAAGTGAATAGATAATAAGTCACAGGGACTATGTTAGTTAGCCTGTGAATCCCTTATTTGTGCCTCAGTAGAATAGTCTTGGCCATTACACACAACTGATCTCAGAAACAACCAAATGAGATTTTTTGTATTTCCTATAAAACTAGCATTAGATAAAGCTGTAATGGAGCTTCCCCTTTATAATCACATACGATGACATTTTTTCCAGCATTGTTTATTTTTTAAATACAAGGTGTGTATTCCTGGAGATTTGGAATCAGTATTTGGTGGGATTTTTACATGTATATTTTGAATATTTATTAATTTGTGTATGCATTGAGATTATATACATTAGGTGAGCTTCTATTCTAAAATATGACAGTAGAAAACATTTCTTTTAAACAAATGCTATATTAATGTCTATGAAATAAATTTTAGTATGTTTTTCCCTAGCTGCCAGGAAGCTCAACTTCTGAAGTCAATGCTGATATTACTTTTGCCATTCCCAATGGCTGAAATATTGATATCACCTTCAATTTATGACTGTAATTTCCTGTTCTTATTCTAATGAGAATTGTCTTATTGAATATGCCTTCCCCTGAGTACCATCTCTAAGCTATTTTGTAGCGAGAAGAGTTACAAGAAAATATATGAAATAAAGATACAATGACCCAAACACTTTCTTTTGCCACTCAGTGGTTTTTATGTTGGTTGTTAACATCTGAATGAGCTTTTGAAATATTTTAACTCACTGTGTGGTTTAACATCCCTGTTCCTCAAGGCATCTTAACATCCAGTAAACTTTTAATACTCAATCATTCTGTGAAGTAAATAAAGGAAGTCACAGCCGATCAGCTTAGACAAAACTAAGCCAGAGACAAAAATTAATTCCTAAAATGCCACTTTCTCTTTCAATGAGAGAAAGAAATAGCACCGCAGATTTATTAGCAATTGATTTTAAATGACCCAGGGTCGGTTCTGTTGAAGAGGTATGTTTCACAACTAGAAAAGATGAAAGAAAGCCTTTCAGGTTTGGATTTATGGCTCTGCTCTTGTAACGCAAAGGAAAAAGCATCACAAACTGAGTCGCAGCTGTTTTGTATCTCACGTGGCAATCAATAATTCAGGTAAACATTAACTCGAAGTAAATCCCTATCTTGCTACCTTCACTTCTGCAGTTCTGAAGAGACCAATCTTTTTTCTAGGAAAGACAGACCTGATTTATCAGGGCTCTTGACAGAGCAAAAGCAGTCACCTCAACAGCCTTGCACACTTCTAGTGGAAGGTCATCTGTGTCCCCTCTCTTGCTGACCAGACCGGGGATTAACTCTGCCCTGTCTCTGAGACTCACAGACACTCTGGAGCAACTTTTGAAATACCAGTTACCAACCCTGGAGAATGCAAGCAGTGTATTTCTTGATTTGATAGCCCTAGTAAGGCAACTTACTGGGAGTTACATAGATAGATTGGCATTTTATTTTTAAATAAAAGAAAACCTTAAATTGAGAGTAAAAACATAAATAACATAATTGATTCATTAAATAAATACTAAATCTCTATTATTTTATATTTCCCAAACCAAAATGATATTGACAGGGATTTGGGTAGCAGAGTCAGAGACACTAGTGTTACTCTCATTTTTTTTTTTTCTTTGAGTGATGGGGTCTTACTATGTTGTTCAAGCTGGTTGTAAACTCTTGGGCTCGAGAGATCCTCCCTCCTCAGCTTCTCAAAGTGCTGGAATTGTAGGCATTAGCTACCATGCCCAGCCTGTTATTGTCTTAATTCAAATCTCACAGTTTCTATTGCTGTCCTACCATTCATGTCAATTTGGCTTTCACAAGTTTCATTAGAAACTTTTGAACATACCAAGACATTACAGCATGCAAATAGAAATCCCAAATACAAAAGGAATTTACTGAAATATTTCCTTGAGATTGCACTTGGGGTAAAACTTTTAACACAGTTGAAACCAGAAGCTTATTATTGCTCTCATTAGTCATTTGTCAGGTGACACAGGCTCCATTTCCTCCTCCCCATCTTCTTGTTCTTATTCTCCCCCCACCATGGTGTGTAGATTATAGCTATTTAACTTAAAGTAAATTCTGTTATTTTTAAAAAAAGGTCTTTACTTCTTATTTTTATTTACTTCAATAGCTTTAAGGATACACATACTTTTTTAGTTACATGGCTGCTTTGTATAGTGATGAAGATGTCTGGGCTTTATGTGTACCTGTCACTCCCATTGGTACACATTGTACCTGATAGGTAATTTTTTTATCCCTGTCCCCCTTCCCATTCTCTCCTTTCTGAGTCTCCAATGTCCATTTGCCATTCAATATGCCTTTGAAGTCCCTCAGCTTAGTGCCAACTTATGAGAACAAACAGTATTCGGTTTTCCTTTCCTGTGTTACATGAAAGGTCTTGCTAAAATAACTTTGCTCCTAGTAACAGCAATTTCCTTTACTGAGATTCTTTTCATTGAATGAAACTCAATGCAGTTAGAGACCCCATTCTGTCTTGTCGTGAAGAAGTAAACCTTTCTCCAGAACTCTTTTGACACACCTACAGTTTTCCCTTGGCTCTTCTACTCAGTCAAATGGTGGTAGTTTCTAGATTTCTCAATTTTGCCCAAAGTAGCCTCTTCACTCTTGCTGCTCTTCAATCCAGAAAATATCCCTGTGTGCATCTCAGAAATACTGCCTGATTTCTTGTGTATTTCATAGCCAAGGAATGGTGTTACTATTTCTAAAGTAAATAATTGAGCCATCCAAAAAATAAAACCCAGAAACGGAATAATGTAGTACTTGCTTCCAATCAATTTTCATAGTGGTCTTTATAGTTCTATTCCTTCTAAAGAATATAACGAGAACATTTTTAAAGTAATCATGATCTTTTTAAAAAAAGATTTTTATTGAAATGTAATTTACATTTCATAAAATTTACACACTGTCACTGTACAATTCAACAATTTTTAGTAAATGTATAGAGTGTGCAACTATTACTACAAATCAACTTTAGAACATTTCCATTACCCCCCCAAAATTCAATCAAACCCATTTGTCATCAACTCCCCTGAGCAACACAAGCTGGAACAAAGAAAAATTGTTCCTTAGCAGGAGGTCAGTGCCATTTTGAGGAATGTCTGATGGGCAGAATGCTTGGACAGTCAACTTGCAATAAACTTGGAGCAATAGAAGTCAATGACTTGGAGAATTTCTCCCACTTCATAATAAGTGACCATTCAGAGAAGTTGGAAGAGGCTGGAACTTCACAGGACACACAGATGATAATAACACAAGCAAATGTTTATATAGTGTGACTGCTGTACCAAGTCCTGCTCCAAGCACTTTAATATGCGTTCACTTATTTAATACACTAGATAACTCTATGCAATAGTACCGCTACTGTCTCTATAAGAAAACTGAGGTCCAGACAGGTAAAGTAACTAAGCAGAAAAGGAATGGAACACGGATTCAAACTGAGGAAGTTCAACTCTTAAGTTCCACACTTGCACCGATTACCCTGCATTTCTTCCCATCAGAGTCCCTTGTGTTACAAAACCCCCGTAAATCAATGACAACCACTGTTGACCTTGGAGTCCACTCACTAGTAACAGTCAGGCTTCTGGGACCCAGAATTTGAAGCCCAGGAAAGAGAAACCCCTGTGTCTCAGTATTAAGGTAATTTCAGCTTGGCTGTGTTATTTGTAACACAAGCAGAGGGCTGGTGTAAAGGAAAAGATTTTGGTGAAGGTGGAGGGAACTGGTTCAATGTGTAGGAACCCAGCAAGCACACATGCAACAGTTTTGTGTCTTGGAACGAGTATTCTCTGGCAAAAGACCATGCTCTCCATTTTTGCAAACAAAGCAACATTGTTAATGACTTTGCATCCATGGTAGCTCAGTAGTTTTCTATTCCACCCCCCCCCATTTTTAGACCCATTCGATTAATATTTCTCTTTTCCTACATTCCCCCTCCCTATCTGACCCTAACTATACTCTTTTTCCAGATGTGTGACAACCACTTCATAGTCTCTAAACATATTTCAGACTAATTTGTTTAATGGCTATGTGTTCTCCTTTTTGCTGATACTGGAGGATTTCAAAAGTCTAAGGAGACTTCCAAGGATGCTGTTCCATGGTAACTTGAGTCCCAAGTTTGCGAATATATGTCTTGGCAGCTTTGTGAACTCAAGTACTCCCTGAAGTCTAGGGCCAAAATGGGAAATGCAGCTGGGGCAGATGTTCTGGAATTAAAGTTGCCTTCTTGGTTTTAATAGCTAAGAAATTCAGATATTTTAAGGAGATTCTGCAAAACTAAGCCATGTGAAACAATGGGAGAGGCACCAACACATACATTTCCATATACTCACTGCCCTGGACTGTAGAATTATTTTGGCAGTACTTTGTGAAGTAGCTAGTATATATGATGCCTAATAAGTAAAAGAGGAAGAGGAAATGAAGATGTAGTATTATAGACAATAATAAATGGTACATTAAAGAATCCCTCTGGAATAATATGCAGTCTTGGAAGACCTAGTTACGGGAAATGGATTCACCCGTAAGAAATTATCTGAAGACATCACAACAAAAGTGTGTTTTTCAGAAACACATGAAAAAGAATGTCCACTCCAGTGGTGGTTTTTTTTTTTTTTGAGTTGGAGTCTCACTCTGTCACCCAGACTGGAGTGCAGTAGCCGCTCCCAGCCACCACAGCCTCCACCTGCTGGGCTCCAGCGATCCTTCTGCCTCAGCCTTCCAAGTAGCTGGAATTACAGACATGCGCTACCACACCTGGCTGATTTTTTTGATTTATTGTAGAGATGAGGTCTCGCTGCCCAGGTGGGTCTCAAACCCGCGGGCTCAGGCAATCCACTCACCTCAGCCTCCCAAAGGCGTGGGATTACAGGCTGAGCCACCCAGCCCGGCTTCCAGTGGTGTTTTATTTCAAAGATGTAAGTTCCAAGTTCTTATTAACTTTCATCAAACTCCATCATTATAAAATGTTGTGTTTCTGAGACCACTAACTCCATCTACAGAAAACACAAACAAAAACAAAAGAACAGACTCTTACCCATTTAATATCTATACAATTCTTTTTGCAACATGTTGCTAAATTTTTAGTTTTTTTCTCCCAAGGCAAAATATGTCTTTTCTGTAAGACAAAGACTGTAGAAACAGATTCTGTTGTTTCTGTTTTTTCTTAGCTTTTAAATCACAGCTCCAAAATTTCCTTAATGTTGTTTGAATGGCCACAACACATCGTGTAAAAACACTTTGCTCATTAATCAGTTGATTAAAAGTGTGGCCCTGTAGAAAATATGTATTTGTTTAAAAAAAAGAACTAATATTACCTAAAGTAATACATTAGATTATTATGTATTGGGCATCTTCAATGTGCTGAGTAGTGTTGAGTACAAGTCTATCTAGGCCGGGAGCAGTGGATGGGTCTTTAGTTCTGATTCTCTTTCTAGCTATGTGACTGTAAGAAAGTTATGTAACTTTCAGCTCCTTGGTTGTTTCATCTGTAAAATTAAGTTTATTTTATCAGGATTCTTCTAGATCACAGTTGTATGCAGCAGAAACTAACTCTGGATAATTTAAGCAATTTGGCAAGACCTCATCTGTATAATAAATCAAAAAATTAGCCGGGTGTGGTAGCCGGCGCCTGTAGTTCCAGCTACTAGGAAGGCTGAGGCGGAAGGCTCTCCGGAGCCCAGTAGGTCAAGGCTGTGGTGGCCGGGAGCGGCCACTGCACTCCAGTCTGGGCGACAGAGTGAGACTCCAACTCAAAAAAAATAAAAAATAAAATAAAATAAAATAAATCCCTTAATGGTTATAGAGTAGTTCGCAGATCCTTGGCAGTGGCCAGATACCAGGTCTTGGAAGTTAAGGAACGAGAAACAACATTGATCATCAAAAGGCTATGGGGAGTTGGTTTCTTAGAGACAGCATTCCACCATCTTGGGCATGGATTCTGCCACTTTGCACCACTGAACCAGTCAGAGGTCACTCTAAAGCTTCCATCATTTCTGCCTCTGAAGACTGAGTGTAGCTATGACAGCAGCCATTACACTTATGTGCTTTGTGTGTCCTGGGTTGAACCAGCCCTGTCGGATTAGAAGGATCAGTGCACCACATCTGCACCTCAGTTGTGGAGGAGGGTGGCAGCTTTGCCCTCTCCAAAAGAAGGTTCTTGCTTTGCCCCCTCCAAAAGGTGAGAAATATTCCAAATATAAAAAGAATGTCCCTATGATGCACAGTCAAAAGAAGCACTAAAAGAAGCACTTCAAATTCTGGCACCTTCTAGAATACTTATTAAATTTTGGTTACGGTTTGCCTGGAAAAGTTTTATGATCACCTATTGTCTTGTTGTATTTCTTAATAGAACCTCATTTTTCTTTCATTTATGTTCTAGTTTAAAAGATAAATTATAAAGTCAACCTACTTACAATGAATGACACCATTTCACATGTTAGGAGTATATATTTGCAATCCATTACCATATTTATATAAAACTTTGTTTATCTCATATTGAGATTATCTACAGTACATGATATTATCTTGACAGTTGTTCTGTGGGATATCCAAGATTGGCATTATCTGCTCCTTTTTAAAAACAAACAAACAAACAAACAAACAAACAAAACGTCTTCCTGGACACAAGTAATACCAATGCCATTCTCTGGGTGGCAGAGAGCGTATTAGACCCTGCAACTTCTGGTTACTCCAGTCATTGGATCAAGCATGCCAGCTTCATGGTTATTAAAAAGGAATCTCATTTTTAATTCATTAGTGTTGCCCAAGAATGACAGAATAATCATGGCTGAACAAGTGAGAGGATGAGATTTCAACATCATACACGCTGTGCTCTAAACCAGAGATTCATAGTGTAAAGGATGTTTCTCCACATGAGAGTGTGGTTAATGGGTGCTTTCCTGATCTCCAGGCTGTCAGGATCTGTGATATTAGCCTCAGGTGGACAAAATTATCTTCCTTTCCTTGCTGTGCTCTGATTTTCCCTGATTTGAAAATGCTTGGGAGATACTGCTCTAAGCAATCTGGTACAGATGCTCAAATTTACTTGTAAGATATTTCTCACACTTTAGTCATTCAACACCCACTTATCAAAGGCTCTGATGTTCCAAATATGGCACCAAATGAGACAACTAAAAGGGGAAAAGGCTCAGCTTCTGCCCATGGATGGCTTGTTGTCCAGTTGGGGAGCCAGGCAGACAAGAGGCAAACCCAGAGCAGGGGAGAAAGATGCTCATAGGGGTGAGGTACAGCAGCTGTCAGAAAGCTTAGAAGGGGCCATGAGCTGAGTTGGGTTGCAAAGGGAGCATGGACATTTTCCTAAAGTAGATGATGTTTTACACCAACCCAAAAGTAGTAGAAGGAATTTTCTAGGCAAAGGGACAACAAGTGAAAGGGACTGTGTCCTGTGCAGAATGAGCAGCCATACAGAAGCTGGAGACCCCTAGACATCTTCCCTCTTTGGGGTCATGAAGACAATTGATTATTGCTGAAGAGCAGGCACAAGGTGGGTAGAATTTGGAGATCAGGCATGAAAGGATCAGTTCATGCATGGCCTTCTAAATCACAAAGAGTCCATGCTAAAGCCCCAATCTCTAATCTTATAATAACATGTAGAAAAATCTTATTTTTCACTAAAAATGATAATGGTTTAAAAGTTGACCCAATTGATTCAAATAAGGATGATAATAATATCTAATAACTATTAAACATTATCTACGTGGTAACCACTGTCCCAAGTACTTTTAGTTATTCAACGGCTTAATCCTCCCAACAAACTTATGAAGTATTATTATCCTCTTATTACCAATGAGAACATTGAGACAGACACATCTTACCATAGATTATGTAGAGCTAGGACTTGATCCCACATAGCCTATATTCTAATTTTTTTGCTCTTAGACACAATAGTACACACTATTTAGGAATTTCGCTTTAGATATCACTATCATGAGAATATGTTTGCTGTAAGAGTTCATGTGAATAATGTTATTTTGAATTATTTGAAATTACAAGCAGTAGAGAACTATTACTCATGCTTCAGAATCACCAGATTTATTGATATTATAATAAATGTATCCAATAAAAACATGTATGTTCTTGCCTCAAAAAAAGATTGTTTCCTTTATGACACATACCACACTGAGCATTCGTTTTTTATCTTCAAACCCAAGGTGATAATACCCTGTTTGTTAAATGAGATGATTTGGGGACAAGTGACATGTACATGGCTTATAATGTGGTATGTGAAACTGAATCTGACACTACAAAGTAAGACATTTGCAACAATCGTATACTCTAAAGTGATGGGACTTCTCAAATTTATTTGTAAAACATTGAAAGATATGTTACCTTTTCAACAGATATATCTTTTAGCTTCAAGTTTATTTATTCATTCATTAATTTATTCTTTTTATTTAATAAGCTTGCTTTCATATACCTTGTGTCTGTCTCTGTCCTGGATACTGGCGACAAAATGATGAACACCAAAAAGCCCCTTTCCCCACAGGTCTTCCAGTCTTGTGGAAAGGTGAAACACAGATGTAAACAGAAATAACGAGGCTGTATTTCAAACACACTGCCAGTACAGTCTACAGGGTTTAACAACAGTCCAACTAAAGGGGCTAAACCCAGACTAAAGCTACAAGGGATAATTTCAACATAAAGAAGTGCCTCTAGATTTTGCCAGAACAATAATCAATAAAACATTAGTTAAAGCAAGATAAAATTAGTTACAAGAAGAGCAAGATTTGAATCCTTCTACCTTCTGCACACACTACATTAACTGGGCAGGTGGTGAAGCCATCTGTATTTTGTATTTTCTCTCCCTCTGGCCATTTTTGCCAGATCCATGTTTATAACATTTAAAAACTTGATCAGGTTCAGTCTGGAGTCACAGAAGTCTTTGTGTACCTTCAACAAAGCTGCCTCACAGTGATCATCATTCCAGGATAATGGTTCTTCATTTGTTCCCAGCATTCCAGGCAATGACATTCAAGCCTCTGAATTCAAGCCTCTGAATTAGAAAATTCCACACAAATGCTGTGTTTCCCAAAAATCATTCTTTGAAACTCATTGCTGGGCACATGTTGGAAGAAGAGACTTTTAAATATTTTTAAGCTGGTGTTAATCCAACCAAATTATTCTTCAGAGGGTTTATAGCCCAGTGAGGGTTCCTGAGGCAGCACATGTATTTAGTTTATTATAAAAAATGGTATTTCAGAAACACATATATATACATAGATAAGAGATTATAGCAGTATCTTTTCATCCTAGAGTTTGTGGAGGTACTAGCAATGTATAATATTTCCAAAAATGATGTACTGATCATAAAGGTCAGGTTTATCTACAAGTGGCCCCTTTTAATATTGAGAGGAGATATTTTAACTTAGTTCTCATTTCAACCTTTCTGTCCCAAAGGCCAATATTCCTTAATTTCCAACTACTTCCTGACACTTCTCTTGAGCTCTTGAGGCAGTTTCTTTGCAATCTTCCAAAAACACCAAGTGCATTTAGTTTCTACACTTGGTTTTTGCCTGAAATTCCAAAGTGCTCTTTTCTAGCCCCAAATTTCCTAATCTTTAAGGTTCAGATGTCATTCCAGCTCCCTTAGGAAGCTGTGTCTGTGTCCCCTGCTACTTGGCTTCACAGTTCCTATGCTCCATTATGGGGACAGAATAGGCTTTTTGGTCCCCATGTGTCAGGGTAGGAAAGGTTGTGCGGTGGAAACCAACAGACCCCAAATCCCAGAAGTGGTCAACAACAAAAGTTTGTTTTGTCTGATGCTGCATTGCAGGGTGACTGGAGACTGTTCTGCTTTATGTCATCCTGGGACCCTGGTTCACAGAGAAGTCACTTGCTAGAAACTAGCCAGTTGCAAAGGTAGAAGGAAAGAGAACTCTGGAGAGTTTGGAGCCAATGCTTACATGCTTCATGCAGGAAGGTGCATGCGTCACTGTACTTCAAAATGATTGGCTGGTCCTAGAAGCATGGTTGTTCCCAATTGCAAAGGAGATAGGAGGTGTGACCCGGAAGGCAGTGACTAGAACGTATTTGATAAACAGCAGTAATGACAATCTCAGTTTGAGGATCTACTGGGGAGTTGGCACTTATTAATGTCTATGTCTGACTCTGAGCAAGCACCTTAACTGATTTTTTTTTAAGTTTCAAAACAAAGTTTATTAGAGAAAGACGAGAGGAAAGAAAGGGAGACAGGCCAGAACTGACTTGGGAGAGAAAAACTGCTGCCTTAACTGTTATATGCCTCCGCTTCCTCTTTTGTAAAAAGGGAGATTTCCTTATTTTTCAATGGCTTCTCGTAAACTATTGTCTATATAACTCATCTAACAAGTTGAATTTGCTTTTACTTTTTAATGCTGGATAGTATGAAGAGCTTATTAGATTTTCCCCTATAAGAATATAAGCTGGACCTGTGGAAAGCAGTTTGGAAATTTCTGAAAGAACTAAAAATAGATTTACCATTTGACCCAGCCATCACATTACTGTGTATATCCCCAAAGGAGCATAAAGAGTTTTACCAAAAGGACACCTGCACTCATATGTTTATCTCAACATATTGACAATAGCAAAAACATGGAACCTAGGTACCCATCAATGGTGGATTGGGTAAATAAAACGTGATATGCACACACACCATGGAATACACACAGCCATCAGAAAGAATGAAATGATGTCCTTTTCAGCAATATGAATGGAGCTGGAGGCCATTTTGCTAAGTGAATGAATGCAGAAACAGAAAACCAAACATCACAAGTTCTCACTTATAATCGGGAGCTAAACAATGGGCACACATGGGCATAGAGTTGGGAACAAGAGATTCTGGAGGTTTATGTGGGGGAGAGAAGAAGGCAAGGGTTGGAAAATTTTCTCTGGGATACCATGTTAAATATTTTAGTGACAGGCTCTATAGAAACCTAAACCTCAGCGTCATGCAAGCTAACCATGTAACAAACCTGCACATGTAACCCCAATTCTATTTTTTTTTTTTTTTTGGTAAAGTAAGCTTTTTCTGTTGAATTGAGCTCCTTTAACATTTAAGGAGTGTTAGGTGGTTACTGCTCTATTGTACAAAACTGGCAAATGAAGTTTGACTCTACGATCTTGTTTATTAAGGCAAAAAAGAAAACTTAAAAGGAGCGTGAGGTCTGTCCTCAGAACTGTCAGACATTCATCTACGTGTCTCAGAAAAAATGGTCTCACAAATATCTCATCAACTGTCCCTTACAGTTTAATTTTTTGAGTTTTTCTCTTAGTTCATTCTTCTCAATGAGGTGATTATGTATAAGTCAATGAGTGATGCTGGCTTCTATGGATTTGGTAATCACATTCCAATTTCTGCTTGGTCATTTTTAATTGACAGCTTAGTTGCATCTGTTGCTAAAGAACAGATTTATGCACTGTTTGTCGTCAGATCAATGATGATTATAAGCAATCAGGGTAAAAATCACAAAGCCCCTCGTTATTTTTCCTTAGGCATAAAACAGTCAGTCGGCTTCAAGTCAGAACTGGATAAATTATTCATTTTAACATTGTTGATTCAGGCCCACCCGAAGAGATGGCCTTGCCGACCTACAATAGAACTGGCATGATTAAATATTTCTGTCTTCTCTAATCTTTCTGCAGTTATTCAGGCTTTTGTGTACCGTGAGCTCAATACTTCCGTATGCATCAAAATAATAGGCTAGGTCACAAATAGCAGTCATTAATTGAAACTACTTTCACGCTTAGTTTGAAATTTCTCATCTTCATAATTTGGGCAATGTGTATTCTTTAGCCAGATGGGGAGTTTTACTGTACTTCCTAAGACTTTAATATTGAGCTTTACAATTTTAAATATATTGTAATATTTTGTGAACTAATACTTGTCTAGCCATCTTTGCGCTGCATATTAAAATGTTTTCAGCTGAAGGCAAAATTTGTTCCCTCTAAGTTTGCTGTGTTTTGGATGATGTCCAATTAACCACAGCCTCTGGACCAAGATGGCTGTAATCCGGTTGCTAATGGGAATGTTAACCCAATATGGGCAAGTGGGCTACGTTATCCTTTCTCTTATCCCACAGTCAGAATTGAATCATTGATCCTAGGAGAAAGGGACTACCATGGTGCTGCCGAAAACTAGAAATTGGAGAAGTTATGTGTTAG
The DNA here is from genome assembly GCA_027257055.1 of Cephalopachus bancanus. Taxonomy (NCBI): domain Eukaryota; kingdom Metazoa; phylum Chordata; class Mammalia; order Primates; family Tarsiidae; genus Cephalopachus; species Cephalopachus bancanus. Next base: position 10,500,836 of record JAPVLO010000017.1, read on the forward strand.
TTTTAGCTCGATTTCCTTATGACACCCTTAAGTAAGCTTTGTAAGTCACTCACCACTATACTTAGTTTCCCAGACTCCCCAGGTCATCATGTCTTTGCCAAGCTGTGCCCCCTACTAAGAATGACTGCCTCTATTTTCTCTCCTAACTAACTCTTGAGTCATTAGAGTTGCAAAACTCAGCTCCAGCAATGCCCCTTCTGGAACGTCTTCCTTGAGTTTATTTCAACTTCCTGTTTCCATGTTCTAATAGCTAGCTCTGTAGCCAGCACCTGTCAACCATTCATGTGTCTGTTTGCTCCACTAGAAAGCTAGCTTCTGGACAACAGTTCCCACGAATGGTTTAACTCTTTATGACCAGTTCCTCAGCATGGCATGGTCTTAATAAATATCTGTGAATGAATGAATATTTGTTGGGTAAATATGTGAATATCAAAGAATCACAACTTTAGTCAAAGACTGTGTTTATAGCATATATTAAGTACCAGCACAAATGGAATATTTGTGTGCCTGGAACTGTTCTTTGTATTGTATCTGTTTTTCCTCATTAACAGTACATAAAAGTACTATGAAATACTGCTATTATCTAATTTTAAAAATGAGGAAGCCAAGACACTTAAAGGGGAAGTAAATGATTCAATGTCAAACAGTCATTAAGAGGTGAAGCCAGCTTTCAAATTCAGCCAGTGCAACTCCAAAATCAGTAAAAAATGCCACCATGCTTTTACCTTTCATATTATACATTTCTAATGGCTGATGAAGAAAATGAACTGAAAATAAAATTCTCCCTTCGTGCATTTGCCTATTCCTAATGGCTGTTCTTTTTAACTCGTGTAGAAAATAAAACAGTAATATGTTTCAGTATTTTTTGTGGCTTTAGTAATTTCAGTTTGTAAATTTGCTTTGGAAGACTGTGTTTAAATATTAATCACAGAGATGAAGCCTTTCAAGTAAGTGTTGTCAGAGAAATATCAACATTAGTTAGATTTTTGCTTGCTGACGAAGTTAAAAATAAGATTATAGGGCTTTCCTGCCTCCTGAAAATAAGTTGGTCTCTAAGCCCGTTGTGGAATTCAAAAGAAAATGTTGACACTCAACTTTACAAAAGAGATATATAACAATCAGTAAATAAATGAAGAAGTGATTGTCTTCTTTATTAAAGATTTACTAAAAATAATCCTTTAACCATGTAATCCTACAATTGTTTTAAAAAACAAACAATTTTTCCCTTGTTTATAGAAATGTATTTAAAGGATACAACTGAGTATAGACATGTCCTTTTATTTTCCTAGACATGTCCTTTTATTTCATTTTCTGAGACTTCTAGTATATTATAAAATAAATTATGACCAAAAAGTCTTTATTAAACTGTGAAAAGTAGCCAGGCATGGGGCTCACACCTGTAATCCCAGCAATTTGGGAGGTCAAGGCAGGGAAATCACTTGAAGCTGGAAGCTTGAGATCAGCCTGGGCGATGTAGTGAGACTTCAAATTTAGAAAAAATTTTTTAAAGAATTAGCTGGATGTGGTGGTGTGAACTTGTAATCCCAGCTACTCTGGGGGCTTAGGCAAGAGGACCATTTGAGCTTAGGAGTTCGAGGCTGCTATGAGCGACAGTTGCACCATTACACTCCGGCCTGGGTATCAGAGTGAGACTCTGTGTCTATAACAAAAATAAAAAATAAAAATAAAATGAATTGTGAAAATTTTAAATGGGTGTGCTTGTTAAAGAAATGCTTTTAAACACACAAATGTGTAGGGATACACTTATACTTTTCCCCAGTTAGTAATGGGATTTCTAAAAATGTTATTTTGTAGCTCATTTTACTGGTGATAACATCTGTAGTACTTTTTTGTTTAATTTATAAAGAAAAGAAATTTATTTTTTATAGTTTTGAAGACTGAGAAGTCCCAGGTCAAGTGGCCACATCTATTGAGGGCCTTCTTGCTGGTGGGAGCAGAACATCACATGGTGAGGGATCTCAGTGTGCTCATTCAGAAGGTCTCTCTTCTTCTTTTTTTTTTGAGTCAGAGTCTCACTCGGTCACCCAGGCTGGAGTGCTGTGGCATGCTTACAGCCACTGCAGCCTCGACCTGCTGGGCTCAGGCTTACAAGTAGCTGGAACTACCGGCACACGTCATAATGCCTGGCTAATTTTTTGATTTATTGTAGAGATGAGGTCTCCACGTTGCCCAGGCGAGTCTCAAAACAATGGACTCAGACAATCCTCTCACCTGGACCTCTGAAAGTGCTGGGATTATAGGCATGAGCCACCGCACCTGGCCATTCTTCTTCTTGTAAACAACCAGTCTCATTCCCATGATAACCTATGAATCTATTAAGTCATGAATTCATTAACCCATGAATGGATTAATTCATTGGGGTTATTTGGGATTAGTGATTTACAGGTTTGGCATTTAGGTTTATGAACTCTCCTGGAAAAAGTGCAATATACCTCATTGCTGAATATCGATCACTATGGTCACCTTCTAAGCACTCCCTTTGGGAAGTTATGCAGCAATGACAGCACCTAGTCCACTTAGCAACGCAATTTTGGGACTCTTTTTCTGAAATGGCCATCAGAACTGTCATTGTTATTTGCTGATATCTGACAATTAAGTTCGTGAACTTGCCACATATGCTTACATTGCCAGCACTGTACAAATAACTGTATTAGAACACCCTCCCTACTCACCTGATCTGGCCCCCAATCTTTATCCAAAGATAAAGGATGTATTGAAAGAAAGACTTTTGATGACATTCAGGACATCAAGATTAATATGACAACAGCTCAGTACTTCAAAGGTAACCTCAACAATACTCAGCAATGAGTTATGTAGTACTTTTTCTGGAATTAATTTGTGAACTTAATTGTTGGACCTCATATAGTCTCCATGGCTTCTTTTCTTATCTGTAAAACAGAAGTAATATATGATTCCTTTTCTTATCTCTAAAACAGAGGTAATATATGACTTATTTTATGAAATTAAAATATTTTGGACAGTGCTAATCAAGAGAAAGAGTTCAACAGATTGCTACTATTCTTATCATTGGCTTTAGGTAAAGTGGCTTCATCAATGGACAAGAATTTTTAAAATGACAAACTTCTTCTAATATGTCAGGTCATCTTTGGTGAGTACCTACATAGGGTCATCTTCTGTGCCATTACAGAATACACTGGGTGGCTTAAACAACAGAAATTTATTTTCTCACAGCTCTAGAGGCTGAAAGTCCAAGACCCATGTACCAGCAGCATTGATTTCTTGTGAGGTTTTTCTTCCTGGCTTGCTGGTGACCATCTTCTTTCTGTCTTCATGTGATCTTTCCTCTATGTGAGCACACTTTGGCATCTTTTTCTCTTCTTATAGTAACATGAATCTTATTGTACTAAGGCCCCATCTTTATGACCTAATTTGATGTTAATTACTTTTGTAAGATCTTTTCTCCAAATAGAATCACATAGGAGGTCAGGGCTTCAGCATCTAAATAATAAGAGGGACACAATTTCGTCCATACAAGGTAGGACATCATTTGAAGATACTCTAAAATCTTGACTGTGAAACTCTTTATATAAAGTCTGGATCAAATTTCCCTCCTGCTCACCCCACTGGAGGATTTTAAGAATTCATCTGATTTCCATTTTAAAGGAATGACTTCAGCTTCTGTTTGAAGTTCCACTCAGTATTATGCCTTTCTTCCCCCAGCATTGTATCAACAGAAACTTCCATGGGGTTTTCTCTGGATTTTATTTTATGTTTTGCAGGAGTGGTAGCAAGCTCGATTACTCCTTGACACCAGGAAATAGGGATTCAGAAACTGAATGAATAGGGAATGGTGGAACATTTGTCTGGGCACGCCATCAGCCTCAAGCATGTCAAGAATGTTGCTGGAATGGCTTTGCCATCGGAAAAATGATTCTAGCATTCTAGCACTACACATCAGTCCTTTGTTTGGGTAAGTGTGAAATTCCAAAGGTTTTAAAAATAACGGAACGACGTAATAGGCTCTCAGTCTAACAAACTGAATCTCACCCACCATTGTAATAAATAAGATTTGTATAATGATGACATTTTAAATTGAGACTGAAGTGTCTCCAACCAGAAAGTGGCAGTGACTAATTTCACATTGTGCAGAATAACTCATTCGTCAGTGAAAACCTAGCTCCCATGCTTAGATGCCCATCATTCTTTTTATGATAACTGCCCGGAGTCTCTGTTTAGTTATGATGCCAATTTGTTATTCCATGTAATATTGACAACTCATCACAAAGAAATGAAGAGTGAGCTAATTTTCTCAGAGTGTGCAAGTAAATACTGAATTATGGTAAATGTCTGATAGTAATACACGTCAGAAAACTTCTGCTTCCTTTCTCAAGTTGGTCAGTATTCAAAATGATTTCCACCATCCTAAGTATTTGTGTGAACCCTCAAATGAAGCTTTTATTTTATTTTTAAAATATGGTTAGAGATTCTATTTTTAACTAATTTTATGGTCTGAATGAACTAAGTATTCTACTGACCTTAATGGTATCTTATAGCCATAAGTTCCTCAAGTAAACTAGAAAAAACATTAATTGTTGTCTATAGAAACTGGCTACATTTTCATAAATATGAAAGAAAAAGTTTTATTAAAACAACTTCTTTTGGTTAACATTACAAAGTAAAGAAGTCCAAGATGGAGATAGTAGTTAGTAATAGACAAATACTATTGCATAGAGCACCTCATCAACAAGGGTACCCACATAATGAACATTTGTATACTTAACCCTGAATTATACCCCACATATTTAAAATAAAAAATGAAAAAAAATTTAAAAAAGAAATATAGTCAATGCAAATACAATGTGTGGCAATTATTATTAGTTGCTGGTTTTTAACAGTTCCTATAGACTGGCTTTTCAAAATGTGGGTCTTCTATTTTTCCTTCCTTTTCCAGATCTGACAGACCCAAGTAAGTAGCAGATAAGTAATGTTGCAAAGAATCAGCCAGTACATTTCTGGCAGCTGGGTTTTATGACCGAGCTCTGGGGAAACAACCTACATTTGTCTCCAAGAAAAGATGAGTAGGCCACAGGGGGAGGGATTATGTGTGAGAATATCAGGGCAAAAGCTTGTGTGATGCTGACCATGTGCAACTTGGCCTCTCACTGTGGAGCCTTAGTTCTCTTTGATTCACATTTAAATGACAGTAAACCCAGGAGTGACCATAAACTTCTATGGTTGTTGGTGATGAACTTTCTGATGTCCCGTGTCTCCAAGCATCTCTACTTAATAGGTGCGCCTTTGTTCCAGCTTTAACCTTAAAGTTATCTTTTCCAAATAATCACTCACCTACCCAGCATTTGTAATCTCTGTGTTATGTCACAATAGATGAAAAATAATACGTATACTTTATGATGATCTTTTTTTTTTTTTGCAAAGAAGAATGGCCAAGCAGGGAGATCAGCTTTGGAAAGCCATTGCGAGTTGGCAATTGTTAGAGAGTGACTCAGCTGTCTGGCTTTATCTACCTTTCAGACAGATTTAGGTGAACTGGAGACAGATTCTGCAGTAAGGCTTATTCACACACACAGGCATGCCTGGATCAGCTAAGTCCCATCAGCACACAGGAAGAACAAATATCCATGCTTGCATCAGGCAAATCCCCCCTTTCCCCTGTTGAAATGCCATCTATTTAAACTTTCTACAAAAGGCTGAGACTTTCTAGTTATAGTTAAGCATATACCTCTACATATTTCTTCACATATTCATTATGTGAATGAATTTCATTCACTTACTAAGTGTCTGCAGTGTGACACATGCCAAGTGAGGTCTTTAATGATGATTTTAAAACATGAGTTCTCATTTTGCAGATACGAAAATAGAGGCTTTAGAAAGATGAAGTGCTTTTCTCTAAGTCACAAGTCTGTTTTATGCTAGAGAAGAGACTATACTTTATACCACATTGGACATTTCCCTCTAAATTCTTATTTAGCTTTTTAAAAATCATTTTAATTTCATATAATTCAAAAATATTCAAGACTCCTGTGGTGCCATTCATATAGGTCCAGCCATTCATACAGGGTCTGAGTTTGAGAAGAACATGTACCAAGAACTGGGAAGAAGAATGGAAGCGACTTGGTCTTTGATGACTTTCCTGTGCCTTGAGCCTATCCTGGGTACATAACTTCCAGTGTCCTGTCACGCAAAACAGCTACATTTCTTTATTGTTTATTCAAATCAATAGATTGGCATTCTCTTATGTGCCACAAAATATTCCTGAGACTAAAATAATATAGTCTAATGATAAGAGATAGTAAAATAAAAAGTTTTTTTAATTAAAGTCTTCCAAAAATATTCCATGCTGAACATATTCTAGCTTGTAAGAGTCAGCTGTGAGAAGGCTGTTTTGAATTTACACAATGTGATTTACTACCAGAAATGTTATGGGACTCTTATTATAAAATGGCTCACTTTAGCCGGGCTCGGTGGCTCAGCCTGTAATGCTTGGACCGAGGTGATGGATTGCCTGAGCGGGTTTGAGACTGGGCAGCGAGACCTCATCTCTACAATAAATCAAAAATCAGGCGTGGTAGCGCAGCCTGTAATTCGGCTACTCGGAAGGCTGAGGCGGAAGGATCGCCAGAGCCCAGCAGGTCGAGGGTGCAGTGGCGGAGCGGCCACTGCACTCCAGTCTGGGCGACAGAGTGAGACTCCAACTCAAAAAAAAAAAAAAAAAAAAAAAAAAAAAAAAAAAAAAAAAAAAAAAAATGGCTCACTTTATAACAAGATATCAAGTATAAGCACTTCCAAAACAGTGCTGTAAAGAGATGATGGTGGACTGTTATGGATGGTAGATTTTTTTCATGAGGACATGTAACTCAGGCTTGTGCCTGGAAGAGCATGACATGCCATGACTGGCTTGAGTTTCTAACGTCCCACTATGAAGGAAGTGGTGCAAGATGAAATTCCATTGCTTTTCCATATCAGAAATACTTTGTAAACATCTGATTTCAAGAATGCCAGTATTAATTCATGAATATTAGGTTTGTTACATAAATTATTTTCCTAGAATACAAAATAAGATGTGACATCATATATCAACTCATCTATTGTCACTATTGAGAGCTAACATTTGCTAAGCACTTACTATTTTTCACACTGTGCTAAGTTAACATTTTTCACATGTGACCCTAGTAGAGCCTCACATCCTGGTAAGATATGATTCTTAATGGTCCCCTTTTAATATATGAAGAAGCTGTGGCTTCACCTAGTGAAACAACTGGTCTAACACCATTAAACTGGTAAGTAGAATAACCAGGATTTGAGGGCAGGCAGGGTGACTTCATTTCTATATTCTCTCAACTGCAACTACTGTCCTACTTATAAGCATTTTATATTATGTGCACACCAAATAGTTTATCTGATGATTGGCGATTATCTAGTTTCATGTAGTGTTGCTAGGTCTGAAAACTCGGAGTTTCTTATCTTTTAAGGATAAAGAATACCTTGATGATAACTGAGATAAGAGACAGTGTAGAGGTAGAGGCATTGTGCAGCACAGCTGAGTTTTGCTTCCATCTTTTCTTTATATGATATCATGAGCACTTATACAAACTTAGGTTAAAGAGAAAAGGAATTGAAAAATCAAGATGGTCCTTGACTCCTGGCATACATTCATGAACATTCGGTCATGTGGGAGGTAGAACAAATGAAATCTTTAGAACCAGATAAATCTGGCTTTAAATTTCATTCTGCCATTTCCCTGGCTAAGTCTTGACTTTCTTTTGAACAGAACTATGGTTGTAATGCCCAATTTATAGTATCACTGAGGTGAGTTATCTATGTTTGTGGTATTCCGTGTACTTATTTATAAACCAAAATCCTTGGCCCAGAGGTGAAATAATTAACAAGAGTTACAGCTATCATATATACAATATATATATAATAGTTATGATAATACAATAGTTTTCTATTAGCAGCTATTATTAGCTATTCTTCAGCTTGCATTTCTAAGCTCACATTGCTGCTCTGGGTCTTAATGACTCCTCTAGAAGTTCAATGATTTTTCTTTTCTTCATTTTCAGCTGAGAAGATTTATTAACTATATCATTATGGTTTGAACCAAAAATAAAAAGTTAATCAAAGTGCTTCTAAGGTCAACCAATTCACATTTCCAGCATGTTCCTCTTTAATATTACCAGCTTTTCTCAAAACGTCGCTACTAGAAAAGGTTATAATATTGGAGAATATCATCCTAAGTGAACTAACTCAGGAACAGAAAACCAAACACCACATGTTCTCACTTATAAGTGGGTGCTAAACCAAGTATCCACAAAAACACAGAGAATGGTATAATAGACACTGAAGACCCAGGAGGGGGCAGGGAGGGATAAGAAATCACTAGTTGGGTACAATGTGCACAGGCAGGGTTTGAAGGTACATGTAAAGCCCAGACCAAGACTTATTTGTATCCTCTAAAGCTATTAAATTTTTTAAAGGCTATAATGTTCTTATAAGTTGAGGCACATAGTCCTAATAAATAAACCCTTCTTATTGCCCTGCTTGTTGCAGATGATTTAAGCTGATGTACTTACAGACAGAGGATTGGACCAAATGATGACTTAAGGAAATTTATAAGGAAATCCTGAAATCCATGATTATAACCAGTTTGGATAACTCTGTTCATGGTTCCTGATGGTTCCCATCTCATTAACTATGTCTTGATAAAACAACACACGTGTAGCACCTGGCATAGAGTTCAGCACATAGTAAATGTTATTAAGTGCTAATTAATTAAACAATTACTAATATTGTTTTCTTTGTCATGGTCCTATGTACATAGCTTTGTAAACAATAATGGTACATGACAAACACGTTAATACAGATTGTTTTCCTTCCGCACCAGTTGTTAAGCTATTGTCTCTCTCAGTTTTAAATCTACTCCTTTGTATTTTGCTTTGGGATTCTAGGTGAACCACACTTCCCCTTTGCCAGCTATCTTCTGATAGGCTCTGACAACAGTGGGGCTTACAAGGAGATTGGAAGGCAGGAGGAGAAAGGAGGGACATGCTTTGCTCTGTTGTCCTTAATGAGATCACCCTTGAAATAGCTCTTCCCACTGACATCCCCAGTGGATTCCAGAAGCTGCAATTGGTACCCATCTTACAGATTTTCCACATCCTAGAAATGGTATCGTAAAGCCTCCTCAGCTTTATCTAGGTCCCTTTCTTATTCTCTGATGTACCAACACCAGCTAACAGGGATCCATCCAAAATTCTAGGTCCAGTCTCCGCAGGACTCTACTTCAAGATTCTGCATTTTAATAATGCTGCCCTCTTCCATTTGTTTCCTGAACCCTAAGGGAGATAATTGCTTCCTCCAGTAATCACTTATGTGAACCCACAGTGTCCCCTTTATGACTTTCATTTCTGTAACACCTGGTGGACTTTATATCAAATTCCTTTGATAAAATAACTAACAGGTTTTCTTTCTCCTGACAGGACCCTGTCTGATAAGTGGTCCCATGTTTTGCAATGGTGTCATGGACTGATTGCAAACCTTTTATAGCCTTAGAAAGTCCTTTATTATGCATTATTTAGCTAATTCTAAATAATACTCTATAAGTTTATTGAATATCAAAACACTTAAAAATTAGATCTTTTTCTAATAATTGTGAATGAGTACCTTCTCATCTTAAAATCTTTATTGTCTCACATCTCTCTTTCTCTCTGCCTATCTATCTATCTATCTATCTATCTATCTATCTATCTATCTCTTAAGATTATATGCTATCTATCACTTATATTCCTTTAGTGCAAAGGAAAATTCTTTCAGGTTTACAGAACCCAGGAATATTGTTGAATTGGAGGAAAGCTTATTCTCTTTAACTTATTTAAGAAATAAAAGTGGGCAACCTCTTTCAGGAACCCCCTAATATGGGAGCTTTTCTGTCTCCTTAATAAATTCTCCTTTCAAAGAAAGAAAGAAAGAAAAAAAGAAAGAAAGAAAGAAAGAAAGAAAGAAGGAAGGAAGGAAGGAAGGAAGGAAGGAAGGAAGGAAGGAAAGAAAGAAAGAAAGAAAGAAAGAAAGAAAGAAAGAAAGAAAGAAAGAAAGAAAGAAAGAAAGAAAGAAAGAAAAGCTAGGGAATTTTTTATTCTTAGGAAAGATTTTATGTAAACTGAAACATTTGATTTTTCAATGAGCATGTGGATTGTCAGTGACTTGGGGTCCTTTCTGTTATATTTCCTACTTTCATTTGCACGATTTTTGAAGCTTATCTTTCTCCATCTCCCCACTGCCCCCTACTCACATTTTATTTATAGCTACAGATTTTTTTCTTTTAAAATACATTTCCTTTATAGTTATTTGTGTTGTTAGAGACTAAAGACTTAATACCAATCTGGCAACTTTAACCAAAGTAACAATTTTAGCACTACAAATAAAAGCATAGCAAATGCTGGAAAATGTTAGGGAGGAGAAGTTGAGTCAGAAGTAGTTACCCATATTGAGAAGTTACCCACACAATTAGTTGGGCTTCTCCTTTCATAAAACTCAAATAAAACCTAATACTGTAGGAGTTTAAGTCTACTATATCTACTGCACTGACCATATATATATATAGCCTTGCCTGAATAGTTTACTTAAGTAGTCAGAAAACGCTAAAGAAATCTCTTAAGATAGGCAAACTAAAAGATGGATATTGACTTTTCATGTGTTACTGGTAAACATAAATCAGGGATAAGCTGTATCTTCCCACTTAAATTGGTCAGTTGAGATGTAAATCTAATGTGATAATGTTCGAAAAATGTTTAAAACTAAATTTAGTGGAAAATATTAAGGTTTATTATAAAGGAAATGAAAGCTATAACACCAACCACTTTAGTTAAGAAAACATATTTGCACTCAAGTAGGCACTAACCCATGTATAATTGTAATGGGAAACAGAAATTTCTTCTTATGTGATGTATTCCAGTTTTAATTTAGGGTAGAGCCAAACAAAATTAATTACAACTACTTGGCAATGCATTTAAAGCCACATTCTATATTTTCTATAGATGCTATAAAGAATTATGATTACTTGGCTCCTTCCTAAGTACCTTCTTGGGATGTTTGAGTTGACTAGTTAAATTAATGGTATAGCTTCTAAACCCATTTATCAGTGTATTAAAATTATTAGTATACTTGTGTGTTCCCTAGTATAGGTTAGGGCATCCACTGAGGTTCATGTAATTACCTTATTCTTTATATACTTGTTAGCTTTTTGCTAGAGAAACAGCATGTTCCAGCAGAAAGCATACAGTTTGCTGGTTAAATTATTGAACTTAAAGCAAGTTTACCCCAAAATATATAGCAGAATGCTTTTGGGTCCTAAATGACATGATTTTCCATACAATAATCTCCCTGAGGGCAGAGATCTTTGTTCTCATTCTATCCCAAGAGGCTAGAGAAGTGCCTGGCACATAGTAGGTGCTCAAGGAAAGAATGAATGGTAGTTTTAAAACCACATTATAAGCTGCAAAAATCTGTGAAAATAATATTGTTCACTAGTATACTATGATGGCAAACTTGCTATTGAGTGCTATTGAAACTCAATAGATAATTCCTACCCTTTATTTTAAAATAAATCCTACCTTGGTTTTGTGTCTTGCTAGGATATTATAAACATTATTCTTTTCAGGAAGAATTTGCTTAAGTGCAGAAACAACATCTTCTCAAACTAAATAACATTAAGGTACAAGAGGGTAGCAGTGTGTATGCACGTTCATATATGTGTGTATATGTCTTTCACTTGTGAGGGAATCTGTGAGTATGCGTTGCTACTACTTTCGTCTTTATTCTCTCAGACGAATGTGAGATGTTAGTTTTTGAGACTGTTAGAAATGTAGGACCAGCAAAATATCTAGGATTTTATTTTGCCAAGTCTTAATTCAGCACTTTCCAAGACCACCTATCATTGAAAGTTTAAAGCAGAGGAGGAGGGGGAAAAGGGAAGAGGACAAAATTAAAAAAGATTTGTGCATTAGGTAGAACTGCTTTCTATAAATCCTTAGATAATAAAACAAATTACACGGTGAATTCACTTAGTCTTCTGTTTTTATGACTTGGCATTAACTGAGTCTTCCACCTTCTCAAGTTCTTACTTGAGACACTGTATTTTGGAAATACCAAACTACACTCGGGTCTGTGAATCCTCCTCTGTACTTTTTGCAAAGGCTATATATTTTCTAACTCTATGAGTGGGAGGTATCTCTTCTTTATTTATTCTCTATATAACTCGATCAGGGAGGCCAACATACTACTTTTCATCAAGCAGGCAGGTAGCTATGAACAACCTCCTCCTCAGAAGGCAGACTTAACTCTTTCCTCTCAGTGGGTTTTACCTTAGGAAAGTGAAGCAGAAATGAAAGAACTGGAAGACATGAGATTTGACTGTACCCAAGAGCAGGAGTCCAGGGCAAACCCTAACCAGGAACCTATAGGGCCTTACACATTTTTAGATCCAGCCACTAGATTTGGGACACTTTTTGAATGGGCTTGTAAACATTTATCTTGGTCCTAATGGGTTTACAACTCTCAAGTTAAGACCCATTTTGCTGGGCCTGAAGATAAATGGCCATTAAGGCTCAGAATTTACCTTAAACTTCTCACTACGCTGTCCTGTCTCCAAGTATTTCTAGAAGTCTCTCAAAGAGTTTACCTTACCTCAAGAAAGGTATTCAAGCCTTGAGAGCATGAGGTTAGTTAGCTGCAAAAAAAAAAAAAAAATCTATATCTATATCTATCTATCTATAGATAGATAGATATATAGATCTATCAAAGCACTAATTGGTGGTTAAAACAGTAAGATAATACAATTTATGGAAACCTGGTAGAAACAGGTGGGACTCCAGTGTTTCCTTTGCTTTATATACCAGGTATTGATGCACAGGTCAATTAACTGAATTTGAAAGGTACATATTCATGCTCATGCAGCTCAAAAGGTAGAACTTTTTAAACATGAAAATTCAACAGAGAACTTAAACAAAATTCAGCTTTTCATCCATGATTATACCTTGTCTTTTAATTTCTGGGTGTCCAAGGTCATGTGCAATTCAGAAAAAAATTGGAAAACGGGAGTGGAGCCATTGTTAAAGTTTTGGAAACATGGTACTCTCAGAATCACAAATTAGAGTAGAGCTTTTTTATCCTCGATGTGTGTTGACAGGGCCTTTACATTGGTATTATCTGGGGTACTGACAATTCAGATTCCTGGTCACCAACCTATGGAATCTGAATTTGAGAGGGTTGTGCTTTGGAATCTCCTTTTTAACAAATGCCCTGGTAATGTTCATTGACATTTGGGAATCATCATTGAACGATCTATTGCCCTTAAAGCCATGGCAGTAGATAAGGAAAGACAAGCTGCTTCTTTAGTCCCTAGATATTTTGTACTGTCCATGTGGTTTCTGTAGATGTAGTAGATGTATTTCTGTATATTATCTTTTACCTCTTTGTTTGCTTGTTTACTATGTACCCTTGTGACTTGAATCAGGACTGTTGGTCATGTTCTTCCAAGAAGCTCATGAATATCATGTAGTCAGCTTTAATACTGACTATAATAGGCATCCAGGGTGTAGTCTAACCAGGAACCTATAGAGCCTTACTTGTCACTTTTAGCCCCAGTCACTAGATTCAGGGAGCTTGCTGAATGGGCTTATAAAGGTTTATCTTGGTTGTAATGAGTTTCCAGCTGTCAAGTTATGACCCGCCTTGCTGGGCCTGAAACAAAATGGCCATTAAGACCCAGGTTTAAACATAATTCAAAGATGAGAATGCTTGCTACTCTAATTGCCTACAATCAAGAAAAGGGTCTGCACACTAACTAGGATTCCTCACTATACCTGTTATTGTGAAGTTTCATATGGCTCCAAAAAGGAAAGGCATATTCAAATCAGCTCAAGTCAACAAAAGGAACCATGTGGAAAAAAAAGAAATATCCTAGAATCTGCAAGCAAGAAGTACAGCTAGGCCTCCGAGTCTGGAGAACTAACAACCAAGCAGTTTTCATCATTCTCTTGCTCTCCTTTCCACATTCTCTTCTTCACGTCTTCCCTTCCACCTTCCCTCCGTCCTTCTTTTCTTTCTTTTTGCCTTTAATGAATGTTTTTTGAAATTCCTATCACTGCTTTAAGGAGCTGGGGAAACATCAGTGAACAAAACAAACTGAAAGTTGCTTCTCTTATGGATTTTATGATCTCGTGTGTGTGTGTGTGTGTGTGTGTGTGTGTGTGTGTGTGTGTGTTGAAGCAAAGAGTAAACAAACACATAGAATATATATCATATGAGGTCATAATATATCAGATGTCAGTTATTGATAGAATCTATGGAGGAAAATAAGACAAGAGGGGCCAGAGAGCCCAGGGAGGCAGCTGATGAATCAAGTAGCCAATATCTAGAGTCTCTCACCTCTGTTTTTCAGTCATGATTTCTGTGGCTTTTAGCATTTGTTTTCTGTTGCTCTATGTCTCTTCTTCCTTAACTCCAGCTGTGTCCATGTGTTTCATATGTTCTTTTAAACTCAAAATCTACCACAAACTATAGTTTAACTTTAATATCTGTTAGTAGAAATCTCTAAGAGGCTCTCAGGGCTTTAATTGGACTCTCTCAGGACAAAGCCCTTCTTACTATGGTGTCTAACTCTAGAATGGTGTTCAGTCAATGGATGCATTGTCTTTGTTACATACTTTTACTCCACCATGTGGATATATCTATTGTGCCTTGGAGGATCTCAGTATAGACTACAGTTGATTGTCTGTATTCATGGGTTCCACATCTGGATTCAACCAATAGCAGATCAAAAATATTCAAGAAACTTGTGTCTATATTGAACAGGCACAGACTTTTTTCTTGCCATTGTTCTTTAAACAATAAAGTATAACAACAATTTACATAGCATTTACATTATATTAGGTGTTATAAGTAATCAAAAGATGATTTAAAGTATCTGGAAGACGTACACAAAATATATGCAAATACTACACTATTTTACATCAGTGACTTGAGCATCTGCAGATTTTGCTATCTGCAGGAAATCCTGGCATCCATCCCCCATTGACATTTAGGGACGACCTTGGATATACACTCTACTTTCTTATAGAATTTACTATTCTGAAGAAGTGGAAAGACAAGTACTCAGCTTCTTTTTTCTTATATGAGGGCAAGATAATTAGGCAAGAATCTCTTATTCTTTTTGGTAGGCAAACATTTTTAGGGGGAATATTATATACTAATATTTTGAAATATTAGTATATAATATTCCCCCTAAAAATGTTTTGAAAATTTTTTGAAATATTAGTATATAATATTTCCTTGAAAATTCCTGCTACTCTTTAATTTAGAATATATACATTCAGCAGAAATATTAAAAGAAATGAAAGATTAAAATACACTTTTTATTTTTACAATTTTGCTGTCAAAATTTATTATACAGATAATTATTAGACAAGAATTTTTTCTTGATAATCCGAAGTTTTGAATATTAAAAACCATGGGTATGATGACATGGGCTTTAAGTAACAGACTGAAGATAAACTTTCTCTCTCTGTTTTTCCGGTCACAGAGAAGACAAAATCTATCTGGGTTGGGGGAGAGAAGAAAAGTCATTGAGCAGAGAAGTTGAGTGAAATGGTTGTGGATATATTTGAGCCCTGCTAAATCCTCCCTCTCTGGACTACATCCCAGATGGATGGCTGGGGTCTAGAGCGAACAGATCATCTCTGGATCAGTGCCTTGCTTTTCTGGATAGAATGTGGGAGGCAATAGCCTGTTAGTCTCCACTTCTCTTATCTCCTCCTCTGCTTGAGTGATGTGGCAGCCATAGGGGTGTGGTCTGTTCAATCTGGGCAAATTGAATAGTCCTGTAATGGCCCTCAAGTTTTCATTCATCAGACTTGGAACCAGAAAGTGAAGCAGAAGAGCATCCAGAAGTTTCCTGTGGTTTTGTACATGCCGAGGGATATGAAAGTGACTGAGATATGGCCAAGGTAGCTAGAGATATTTCATGGTAGTGACACTAGTGACTTAGGATAACCTCTGAG
Organism: Cephalopachus bancanus; assembly: GCA_027257055.1. NCBI lineage: Eukaryota > Metazoa > Chordata > Mammalia > Primates > Tarsiidae > Cephalopachus > Cephalopachus bancanus. The sequence continues at coordinate 10,516,891 of JAPVLO010000017.1, forward strand.
ATGTCAACCAGTGACACCACTGGAAACTGGATATCTCCTGGGATGAGATGAAAGGTGCTAAGAAAGGAAACTGGACACAGTGGTACATACCTTAGTAGATGATGGATTATATAGGCAGGACTGTGGCCAGGGTTGGGGCACTGTGGAAAATACATGGAATTTGAATCAATACAAGGAAATTCATTCAAGCAAGAGCAAGTTTTAGAGCTAACTGAATTTACTAAGAACTGAATTTAGAGTTTTTGATAACAGAAAAGTCAAGTTTCCAGAACAGAAATCAAGTACTAGAAAAATAAAGTTACATTGTTGGCACACCTGAACTTGTGGTCTGGGAGGTTCACGCCCGAAACACATGTTTAATTCCACACTAGCCTCACTTTCAAAAGAAAGTGTGTGCTCTCATTTTATCTAGGGTGATTCATCACATTTCTCTGACAAATGGTATATGTTTGATAATCTCCTGCACATGGCTCCAAAGTAACTGGAGAGAACCCACATTTCTTTTCAGCTTGCTTGTTTTGGGGGATTATTTTTAAAATAATATAATTCTGATTACATATCCCAAGTTATTGTAAACAGCTGTTTTAATATCTCAGCCTCTGAACCTTCAGTGCTTGTTGCCACAGTACCTTTGATTCATATGTCTATAATTGAGTCTGATGGGAGCATCGCTGGTTTAGAAAATATATTCTTGCTCCTTCCTCCTTTTACGTTTGTCTCTCACCATTCTGATTTCAGCTTTAATTTGGATACAGCTAGAATACACCTGCCTGACCAGATGCGTGAGCTAGCTGCTTCCCACGAACATTCTGAGATGCCGTAAGCATGTCAAAACTCCATAATAAGGTTTTAAACATTCTCCCCTCACCCCATCCCACCAAACTCACAAAAGCAGGGAGAGAGAATACCATGCTCCTTTTCCAGTAATTATTCTGGACAAGACCATGCATGGCCAGCAGGATATGATGAGAATGGAAAACAAATGGTTTCCAAATTTCTAAAGCACAGTGTACAAAGCACGGAGAAGCAAAGAAAGTGTGTGCTCCGTCCTCATCTTTTCCCCCTTTTAGTCCTGCCAGACATTTCCTTTGTTCTATTTTCTATCTCACTGAGATTAAAGTGCTGATCTCCCCCTTTTTGAAAATGATGTCACTTTTTTTTTTTTGCCTTGGCAGAGAGCAAGTTCATTACAAATCTGCTGTGTGACTGATGGCTTTGAAGAGATAAGGCAGAGGGGGAAAACACATTTGGGAAAGGTATGAAGCTCAAGAGACAGGTTGACAATTAAACCGGCAGTCAGAGAGATGATGGAGGATAAGGAGAAATAGATGCTAGAGTAAATATCGCTTCCATATTCTCTTTTGCAGCCACTGAAGAACTGTTTTTATTTATTCGATAGTTTTATCTGGAAGAAATACCATAGACTAAAATTCATTGCATGTGTTTTTGGGAATGACCCATGTGCTTCTGATGACATTATTTCAGGCAGGACACCACAGACATGTTTTAATGTTCAAGGTGGGGAAGACATTTCCCTTTGGCATTAGAAGAGGAAAAAGAGTTTGGTACTGAATCTGATTTACTGTAACTGCTGATCATTGGACTATGTGGCAGTGTATATAAGAGGCATTTCAGATGTAAAATGGGATTGAAAGCATAGTGCCACGTTCTAATGTCATGTATGTGATTAAAAATCATTAGTGACAGACCCAGAGCCTGGGAATCTCAAGATCTTCTTTTATGCCTCAGGTTCAGTCATACTGGAGGCAGTGGGCATATAAGTGGTTTGCATAGAAGTGCTTGACATCTAGTGATTAAACACACACAGCCCTAAAACTGACAGAATCGTATGAACATTATATCGCCATCTTTATACCTCTAAGTAGATTTCAGCCTTAAGAAAAGTTCTCATCTTTCTTGTGGATGGATATTCTTAGACAAATAAAAGGATGTTTTAAAATGGTATGAGGCTGGGTGCAGTGGCTTACCCCTGTAATCCCAGCACTTTGGGAGGCCGAGGTGAAAGGATTGCCTGAGCTCAGGGGTTCAAGACCAGCCTGGGGAGCATGATGAGCCCTCGTCTCTACAATAAATCCAAAAATAAGCAGAATGTGGTCGTGCTCGCCTGTAGTTCCAGCCACTTGGAAGACGGAGAGGAAAGGATCACCTGAGCCCAGCAGGTTGAGGCTGTGGTGGCTGTGAGTGTGCCACTGCACTCCAGCCTGGGCGACAGAGTGAGACTCTGACTCAAAAAATAAATAAATAAATAATAAAATACAATCAAATGGTTAGGGATGAAAAGTGCTGTAGAGAGGTGAGTAGTGGATCGTGAAATCATGAGGGTCCCTGAGACAAATGCTGGCCAAGTTGTGGCGTATCTGAGGAGAACACCATCCATTCTTCCTCATCTTCTGTTCCCTCCTGCCACCATCTTTCAGCTCCAGCCACTGCCCTGAAGTAATAAAAGAAGAATGCATGCTTTCAGCCTGCTTGTCTGAAGAGGAGAGTGTGTAGGTGGCAGATGTATTTGCCATTCCAGCCCCTCAGGCCCGCAGCATACAGCACGGCAGTTGGAACCCTTGTAAAAATGTTACTGGTCTTGAAGAAAACCTGCTCAATAGCATGAGTTGTGCTGTTATTACTCTGTTCACCCCTCCTGGACATCTTCAATGGCTCTCCATTGCCTACAGGATGAAATCCCATCTTCTCAGATCTCTACCTTCTGGTTCCTTCCAACCGCTCGACTCTTACTTCTGGACGCACATTTTCATTACACATTTACTTGAGTCCTGATGAAATATCTGGTTCTTGAATGCACTTAACTGTATCAGATTTTTGTGTGTGCTCTTTTGTCTGACTGGAATGCCCTTTCGGCTTGTCAACATCTAAGGAACATCCATCTCCATTTCCCTTCAGTGCAAATATGGCTTCCTCTGTGAAATCATCCATTTTCCCAGGAAGAATTGATCACACTTTCCTTCTGGCCACATCTTAGTTTCTGCTTATATCTTGAGTATAGTATCTTTATTGCACTAAAAAAATGTAATGTATACCCAGCAACTAGGAACATATCTAGCAGAAAGCTAGTGCTCATTTTATGACTGTTTGGTGAATAAATGGATACATACATCCTGGTCATTGAATTCAGGTCAAAGGACTTCAGAACTGAAAACCTGTTTTCTTAGTTAAAGATGTATCCTTTTTCTCAGAAAATAAAACCCCAAAGAAGCTTGAAATTGATAAAAATGAATACAAATTTTAAAATAAAAAAGGACTGGGCACGGTGTCTCACTCCTGTAATCCCAGCACTTTAGGAGGCCAAGATGAGAAGATTGCTTGAGCCCAGGAGTTTGAGACCAGCCTAGACAACATAGTGAGATGTCACCTCTACAAAAATTTTAAAAATTAGCCAGGGATGGTGGCATGTGCCTGCAGTCCCAGCTACTCTGGAGGCTAAGGTGGAAGGATCATCTGAGTCAAGGAGGTCAAGGCTGCAGTGAGCCGTGCTTATGCCACCGCACTCCAGCCTGGGCAACAGAGTGAGACTCTGACTAAAAACAAAAACAAAGAACCCAGATAAAAAGGTGTTGTAGAATGCCATGACTTACAAAAACAGCAATATGTTTTTCTTTTCAATGCTCAATATTTTATTTTATGATTTATGGTTTGTTGAGCACAAACATTACTATTCATGAGTGTAGGCAACTGGTCCCCCAGAACTCTCTACCTTACCTTTCTGATTCTGTTCGTAAGCACAAATAAAATACTATAAATCAAAATAAAAGAGCCAGTAAAATGACCCCAGTGCATACAAATGCACACGTCACTCCTGATTTGGAATGAAGTTACTATCTTTTTGCAAACCTAGAAAGGTCTTTATGCCTTGTGTTTCTTTGCGTGTTTGTTTCATTTTGTTTTTTTTTTTTCAGTAATTGCTGAAGTGACTGAGTTAGGTTTGAGGCTGAAGTCAATGGTGGTTGAAACTGAGTGATGCTTGGGTCCCTGCACCTGGGCAGGTGCCTTGTACAGAGTTGAACCTAATGAGTTAAATGCTAGGAGTATGAATAAGCTGTTAGCAGACATCTATTTTTTAAATTTCACGTTTTTCTCATTGGTTCAAGCACTTTGCTTATCAAAATGCTTTAAGGCTTTCTGATTCTCTCAGCTTATCAGTACCAGAATCAATACATTAATGACAAGTAGCACATGGGGAATTCCAGAAGCCAAAATCTTATAACATCTTGGAAAATGAAACAGATAATAGAAATCCTCAGTTCTGCTGGAGTGATGTTAATTGTTTGATGATTCCAGCATCAGAATAATTTAGACAATGAGGGCCATGTATTTTTATAAATAGTATCTCTTTCAAAATGAACCATTTTAAGTAGTGGCAAGTATTGAAATTCTCACTTGAGACCTAGGAAATTGTTTCAAAGTATAGAATTGAAGTGGAGAAGGTTTTAGGGCTAGAGATACAGAGTCTAATTTAAACAACAATCCTGGTGCCAAGCTACTGTATTCCATCAAATAGACTTTAATAAATAGCTGTTGGAAAGTTAAGCTGCAAAGATATACACCTTTTTTCCTTTTCTTTTCTTTTATTTCTTTTTTTTTCTTTCTTGGAGTCGGGGTATCTCTCTGTCACTGAGGCTGGAGAACAGTGACACGATTACAAGTTACCATAGCCCCAACCTCCTGGGCTCAGGAGATCCTTCCATCTCAGCCTCGTCAGTAGCTGGGACTACAGGTATACACCACCACACTTGGATGTATATATATATATATATATATATATATATATATATATATATATATATAATTATTATTATTGCAGTGTCTTGTGATTCACGCTGATGAATATCTAACAGGTGCTTCATACATATTTGTGAAATGAATGATTCTCATTATTGTTATTACAGTTATTATGACCCTTCTTGAAGAATCACACTCTGCAACTTTTACTCTTGAGAACATGAGTTTACACCTTAGGCCAAGTTGTTATTGCTTTATCTGAATTTACCTGCAGACTTTCTAGGAAGTTTGCATTATAGACTTTGCTGATAAGTGTTAAGGAGATTTATAGGAGCCTGATAAGCAGCACTCATATCACGACAGACTTTTTACATTTCTGCTATGCTAGGATAAAATTTTCTGGCCCAGTCCCTTTCTAAGGCCATTTTTAATGTCAAATTGCAGTCAGTCTGGAGGTGATGTTGAAGACTGTTATGGATGTCACAGAGAAAGCAAGACAATACATTACCCAATAATTCCTGTGAAAATCAATATAGGGAAAAGGATCTGGATTCATCCAAACAAGCAGAAAATTCCCATGAAGTGACTGATTTTACTGGCAAACTTAACTCTAAACTGTAACAGACAAAATAGAAGTTAGATACTGAATACCTTAAAAAATTATGCAGTTTGTTTCCTTTGGTCTTGTTTATTTCATTCATATTTATATTGTTATATGTGCATCTTCATAAGGCATACCAAGCCACTTTTTTGGAAAGAAATAATAGTTAATTGATCTGAGAGTTTATGATGGCAAATACAGGAATATGAAGATACTCAGGAGAAAATGAGAGGTGTCTTCTATGATCTTAATTTTCTTCTCATTTAAAGATGGATTAATATCCTTCTTGTGAATTCAAAGCAGATAATGCTTTTTCAAGTGAACTAAAGTTGTTGTTCTATACACAAAGCTTTGTAGTAGCTCTTGCATAGATTTCCACTTTCTGTTTTTTTACAGATTTATGATAAAATTTTAGCTTTATCTTTTAATGAAATGTTGTTCTTGCTTGTTTTGGTATCAGATGAATAAAGGAAACGATGAAATGATAACCCATCTTTTTGTTTGTCTGTTTTTTTCTTTTTCTGTCTTTTTTTGTTTAGTTTTGTCTTGGGGAGATCTAGAACTTCTCTGCTCTCCTTGACCATGAAAGGTGCAGAAATGCCTAAGTATCTATGTGTGTAGCAGAACAAGTAGGTTACTAGCACCTAGAGGCAAAGAAAAAAAATGAGAAATGCTTTGAATGTAGGTGTTAGTGCTCAGTTCTCAACAGTGTTAACCCTTTAACAAAAATGCCTGCACCTCTCCACCAAAAACAAATAAACAAAGATGGGTAATATTTTGAATATCAAGATGGGATAGGAAGCAAAATTTACAGCACTCTTTTGAAAGAGCCACTTGAAATATCCAACTTTCTGATTAAGATTTGCAATTGAATTGAAGAAAAAATATTTCTATTGTCTTTTTCAGTGACTTAATGCTAAATGAAAACTTCAAAAGAAACATTTGTTTATTTATTCATTCTTTTGTTTGCATACATTGATAGACTTGGGTATTGGATTTTTCAGCACTAGTTTAGCAAGTTTCATCTGTACAATTATGTATTTAGGAGAGAATGTTACATTTCTTTTCTATTCATGTTTCTGAAATTTGTCACATATGGAATGCTTCAATTTTTCAGTGGAATTTGTATTTATTATCAAAGGCAGCTTTTGTGAGGAAAGCAACACTTTTTTTTACAAATCCAATTTGTTTGCATATAAAATATAATGTGAAAATTAATATTGTACTGTGTTTGCAATACTGTGAAAACATTGGGATCTTATTTTGACTAATTATACATCTTAACTTATCCTAGAATGAAACATTTAACTGAGACATATTCTTGCCTTGCACTTTCTTTCAAAGTAGAGGTGTGAGTTTTTCTATTTTGGCTGTGTTCCAATTTGTGCAGTAAAATCACATTTTCTTTTGAAAAGTCCTCTGCATCAAAGCCAACTTTCATTTTCTTGTGCAGAGTTCATATTTACTCTAGAGAAGATTGCAGACCAGAATAAGGAGACTGCCTTACAAGAAGCTATGATATGTTTTGAGATGAAAAATAACAGTTGAAGATATATATGGATATATATATAGATATAGATATAGATATTTAGATATATAGATATTTGCAAACTATAGTCCTTGAGCAAAATCTGCCCTGAGGCCTCTTTCTGTATAGGACTCAAACTAAAAATAGTTTTTACATTTTTAAGTGATTTGAAAATAAGAATATTTCATCATACATAAACATTTTGTGAAATTCAATTTTCAGGTTCCATAAATAACATTTTGTTGGAATGCAGTTGCACTGATCCATTTACATATTGTTTATGACTTTTGTACTACAACACAAAAAAAGTAGAGGAGTTATGATGGAGACCATATGACCAGAAAAGCCTTAAATATTAATAATCTGACTATTTACAGAAAGAAGTTTGCTGACCTTGGTCTCTCTCTCTCTCTCTCTCTCTCTCTCCTATCTGGATATAGGCACAGACAGAACTAGAATCTAGTCATCTGTATCTACAAATGTATAATATATCCAGAGCTACATGTCTGTAGCTATGATCTGTTTGTATCTATATCTACAAGGGGTGCCAAAAAATGTATGTATATTTTAAGGAAGACATTCGCTCAAAAGATGGCGTTAATCAAATGAACGCTAGTATCACCATGCAACAGCCAGGACAGTCAAAGAAACTGGCAGAAGGGCCGGGCTCGGTGGCTCAGCCTGTAATCCCAGCACTTTGGGAGGCCGAGGTGAGTGGATTACCTGAACCCACAGGTTTGATGCCAGCCCAGGCAACTTGGTGAGATCTCATCTCTGCGAAAAATAAAAAAATTAGCCAGGTGTGGTGGTTCACACCTATGGTTCTGGCTACTTGGAAGTCTGAAGCAAAAGGATCGCTGGAGCCCAGCAGATGAGGCTGCGGTGACCGGGAGCGGCCATTGCACTCCAGCCTGGGCGACAGAGCGAGAACCCAACTCAAAAAAAAGAAGAAAATAGCAAAAGCACAGTAAGAATGAACATCATACTACACATTGTTACTTAAATTCAATTCAACTTCAAAAAGTAATACATAGATAACATGTCTTAAACTGTGTATGCATTTTTTGGCACCCTTGTATGTATCTATAGAAGAGAAAGATAAAAGAAAAAGAACTTTCAACAAAAAATTATAACTGCCATTAAATCGCAAATGCATTTCAACACATCTATACCGGTATGAAGAACAAAATTTAAAGCAATCAATATCTGGTCCTTACTTATTCTTCATGTGAAAAGAACATACACATTATGTATTAACAGACAGAACATTCACCCATTGTCCCATGAACACCTTACTAGCCCATCTTCATTTAGATAGATATCCTGCCTCCAGCAAAGACATGGTTTGAAACACTAGGTGCAACTGAAGTTCAAATAAACTTCTTTTCAACATGTTATTTTTCCAGCTACAGTGTCTCTGGCTCACACAGACTCATAAAAAGCTTAAAATTTACTACATTTCTAAAAGGATGCAGTTTGTGCAGTAGGTAACTGTCACATTCTATATAGACATGGGTGAAATATATTCACAAAGAAAATCAGTTATTCCTCTCCCTTGCCCAGAGATGGAAAATCATTCAATCCCATAAAAACCTTCTGATTTTATTTTATATTTTTATGGCTAAAAATATGAAGCTGAATAGTGACTTGGGTGGTATTTATTGCTTTTAAAACGTCTTTCCTCTAATTCTAGTGGCAGAATAGCAAATGCTTAAGTATAGAGGACCACGGTTGTTTGTTTCCTGGCCATCATCACTTTCTTCAATTAGAAAAACCACAGTGTGTGTGTGTGTGTGTGTGTGTGTGTGTGTGTGTGTGTGTGTGCGCGCGCATGCGTGTGTGTGTGGTTATGTACAAAGTAAAAATGCAGCATTCAATTTACATGTAGTTTAGACTAATACTAAGCTGACAAAAATTTGTGTTGTTATTTTTCCTGAATTCATGTCACTAAAGACCTGTTCCTATTAATAGTTTAAGTAAGTGAAGGGTATTTTTCAATTATAAGTAATAAGCAAATTTACTTAGATTTTAAAGATCATTGTCTTACTAGCTAAGTCAGGCTAAAATCAATATAACTGACCAGTGTAGACATGTATCCATCATTTAGTGACTTTAAACTATAATGGTGTTATGGTGTTTGAAACGTAAATAAGTGCTGCATTTCTGCTGAAATAAATACTTCCCAGTTCTTATTCTGAGATCATTTTGTAGGTAGGCTTATATAACAAGGGTTTTTTGCAACCATACTTGGCTCTGTGTGCTATTAATAATAATTTTTCGCACTGAATGAAAGATGAAGATCTACTCTTTAGTTCTGACAGTTAAGTGTAATCCTTTAGGAATGTTGGGAGGAGGTGAGAAAGGAAATGAGAAGCTTTACATTTTGGAACCGTGTGGATCCTGAGAAGACACAAAACAAGGCAGAGACTGAGGAAGGCACCCTGAGCAGAGCCGCCAACAGAAGTCAGAATTGTCCTTCCTCTCCAGACAGTCCTTTCAGCTAATCATACTGGGAAGCACCCCTCCCAACCCCACTCACCATACTCTTCCTCTCCACCCACAAACACCACAGCATTTCTTTATTTGAAGACAGTGAAACTACCCTTGGCTGCAAGCTGTCAGTTCCTTACCAATAAAGGCCTTTGCTCAAAGTTGGGCCCACTTGATTCATTTCCTTATAGGGTAATGAAATCATTAGAATGATGTTGAAAATGAACTTTCCATCACAGAAAACAATCCACTGGGACATTATTCCTGATCTAAAACCAAGTTATGCACATATTTTCTTAAAAGAAAAAGAATTCCTCTAAAAAATTAACTTGATAGGAGAAATATTGAGAAACAGTATTATCTGAATTCTCACAGCATCCACTGTTTTCAATGTCTCTCTAAATCTAATGGATATTCTCTTATCTTCTTTTAAAAATAATTAATTAAAAAAGAGGAAGCATCTTCACAATACAGAGAAAAGTATTATTTTAGTTTATTAACAAATTACTGCCTCTTTTGACCACTTAGATGCATATAAGTTTTTTTTTTTAGTTTTTTGTTCATTTTGAGTCGAAGTCTGTGGCCTAGGCTGGAGTGCAGTGGCATGCTCACAGCCACTGCATCCTCGACCTGATGGGCTCAGGTGATCTTTCCCTCTCAACCTTTCAAGTATGTGGGACTAAAGTTGTGCACAACCACACTCAGCTAATTTTTTAATTTATTGTAGAGATTTGGTCTTGCCAATTTGCCCAGACTAGTCTCGAGTTTCTGGGCTCAAGCAACCCTCTAGCCTCCACCTATGTGCTCCCATCATGGTGTTATAGGTGTGAGCCACTATGGTCTGTATATAAGCTTTAATAGTGCATTTGTTTACATTATCAAATTTTTTCTATCTTTGTTGTGTTGTTTTTTTAAAGTCCTTAAATATTATTCCTATTAAGTTTTGGAAGTATGAAAATTACTTCTATATTTTCTGTCATTAACTATTAGAATAAACTTAGCATGTGACCACATAAACCACCACATTCTAGTTCAAAAGGCTTTGAAATTGAATAGCAGTTTTCAGTTTCTACTTGTAGTTGGATAACAAAGTATTTAGGCTGGCTAAGCCTAAAAGCGCCGCACACTTCTAAGATAAATTAGTTTCATTTTTATTTTTATTACTGTATTGCCAGTTTCTCTTCCAAATTACATTTTTAATAAATTTGATCTATAACCATTTTGAAGTGTGAAAACCCATAAACACATCTTTCTGCTTTAATTGCCTTTATAAAGCACTTACTCGAAAGAGTAGTTTTTCTTCCCAATTGTACCACCAGTTTTTATAAGTGAATCTGCCAACCTCTCTGGATAAACTGAAGCTTACTGCTAAAAATGATTCCTGTACTGTAGAACGTTAATATAGTCACACTTAAATTTTTATTGAAAGAAAAAAAAATAATTGCCTTCTCGGGGAGGTTGTATGACAATCACAAGTAACACTCATCTCCTCATTACTTTATGATAACCTATACATTATATCCTAAAAATCATGGTCCCATTGTCAGATCACTGCTGTATGTAACTTTCAGGTAGTTAAAGAACCGAATCTTTTTTCATAGAACGACAGGCTTGAGCAAGTTGTCTACTGGGCACCAAGCCACGGTATCTTTCCCTTCCCTGTTTCTGTGTACACTCCTCCCTAGATGATCTCATCCAGAGTCATGACCTTGCATTCCATCTACACAGTCTTGCCTCTGGCTTTTGGATCTCTACGCCCATCTCCCCCTGTGTTCAGGCATGTATAGTCTACTGGCTCATCTCTGTGGTTGTCTAACCGGTGCCTCAAACACAGCATATTCAAAGCCGAACTCCTAAGTCTCCCTGCAGCCCGTCTTCCCCTTCTCAATCCCTAGCGCCAACATTTAATACCTGAACCCACAACCTTGTAGAAATTCATCTTTATCTCCCACATTCCTTATATAATCTATAGCAACTCCCATGTCTCTAACTTCAGAATACCAACATGTGCACACAGAATCCAACTATGCCTCAACATCTATTCTGTTAACACCCAAACTAAGCCACAGTCTTCTCTCACCTGGACTACAATATGTTCCTGACAGGTTTCTCTGACTCTGATAAGTTTCTAAATAGCAGCTATAGGGATATTTTAAAATGCAAATTAATTTCTCCCTCACTCAAGACTCGCCAGTGGTCTCTGTCACACTCAGAATGAAAGCCAAGCTCCATGTGCTACAACGCTGCATGTGAGGGGACGTTTCACACAGAGTAAATACTGAAATAAACAAAATTTTAAAACGTTTCACTCTCCTCCTCATTCATTTTGCTCTCTCCGTACTGACCTTTGTGCTATCGGTGAACACGTCATGACATTCCTGCCTTGGGCCTCTGCGCTTTCTGTTCCCTCTGTCTACAACACTTTCCTCTGATTTTTGGACAGCTCACTACCCTACATCATACATGTTCAGCTAAAATGTTAATTTCACCAGAAGGCCTTTCCTATCTGAGCTAGCATCTCTTACCTACTTCTGTCACTCTGTAATCGTGCTCGTCTAACATTTTCTTCCATAGTCCTCATCACTCTCCGACCTTTTATTAGGGTTAGTTATTTTTCAATTAGTTTATTTATTTGCTTTTGCCTCTCCTGGTAGAATATTGGCTCCATGAAAGACAGGAGCTAGTCTCTTGTATTCCCCATTGTATTCTTTTTGATCCCAGTACCCTTTGAAGAAGCAAATCAATCCTCCCATGTGGGAATATTTGATTTCACTACTGTGGAGCTGGCCACCAGATATCAGATGTGGAAATAGAAAGTAAATCTAAACACTGAAATACTAGGCCCAAGTTGGCAGATGTACTTCCTGCCTCAGTCATGATTTCATCAGCAATAGCGAGGGAAGAAACAGGGGACAGGAGAGAAAGAAGCGTTGAGGCATTGGCATTCTGGGATGAAAACTAAGAATATGGAAGCAAAAAAAAAAAAATTAAAAAATTGCCGTGAACATCTTACTTTGGATTTCTCATGCAAAAGCAATGGAGTGAAACTGGAAAGTGAAGATCAGGAATTTGTGTGTGTGTGTGTGTGTGTGTGTGTGTGTGTGTGTGTGTGTGTGTTTTAATTTCTGATTTGCTGCACAAACTTTGAAGTCAGCGTATCGTAGAAGTTGTAAATCACTGGGAAGCGTTTTAATCATGCAGACTCCTCAGCCCCACCCTTGGTACTTTGGCTATACATCCCAGAGAATGCCAGTGCAAGAGGTCCACGCATATATTTGAAAGAATGGTATTAGGAGCAATGAAAGAATGTTCTAAGCACTTTCATTTCAGTGTAGAAAGGAGAAATATTTTCTAACTTCCTTTCGATGCACAATAAAAAATATTTTAAAAATTATTCATGATTAGTGATTAATGAATACAAAATGTTTAGAAAGCATCAATCCTGCCAGATTTATTTCAACATGTTTACAAGGTACTGTTTTATAAACATATTGTTAATTTATATGGATGCTACTGAAACAGTTTTTGCATTGCCTCAGTCTCTCCATTGATGAAATTGAAACCTTATAGCATCTATATCACATGCTTGTTCAAGTTAAGTGATGTAAAACACTCAGAAGAGCGCCTGGCTTATATAAATCTCCGTAACTATTAGTAATTATTGTTATTAATGAAAATAATAGTTTGGAGAAGTTTTAAAATTTGCTTATTTCAGTATTTACTCTGTGTGTGTGTGTGTGTGTGTGTGTGTGTGTGTGTGTGTGTGTGTGTGTGTGTTGGGGTCTCACTCTGTCACCCAGGTTGGAATGTAGCGGCATCATCATGGCTGAACGCAGACTCAATCTCTCAGGCTCAGGCAATCTTTCCAAGTATGTGGGACTGCAGGTATGTGCTTCCATGCCCAGCTAATATTTTGACATTTTTCTTGTAGGGATGAAGTCTCGTTATGTTGCCCAGACTGGTCTCAAATTTCTAAGCTCAAGCAGTTCTCCCACCTTAGCCTCACTCACAAAGTGCTGGGATCACAAGTGTGAGCCACCTCACTAGGCTGACTATTTACATTTTTAATTTGCTTATGACAGTTTTTGCTTGGAGTATAAATTGATGTCTAAATTTCCATAAATTGTGGTTTAATTAGACACATAAACATTCTGTATTATAAAATTCCCTTAAAGTCATCCTCGGTGTGATAATTAACCTAACTTTTCTAAGAGTGAATTGAAATAGACATTTCTTTTGATTCTATACTGTTGAACTTTTAAAAAATCATGTATTTTTTATTGTAAAAAATCAAAAAGCGCAGAAAGAAAAAAAATCTATATTATTACCATGTAGTTCATTAATGTATTACATGCAAAAATTCATTTGATTATATACATACAACTTTTGCAAGCAATGGTGGCTCATGCCTGTAATCTCAGCACTTTGGGAGGCTGAAGCAAGAGCATTACTTGAACCCAGAAGTTCAAGAACAACGTAGGCAACATAGTGAGACCTTGGCTTTCCCCAAAAAAAATCAATAAATTAACCACATACAGTAATGTGTGCCTGTAGTCCCAGCTACTCAGGAGACTAAAAAGGAAAAATTGCCTGAGCCCAGAAGTTCAAGGCTGCAGTGAATTGTAATCATGGCACTGCACTCCAGCCTGAGTGACTCAGATCCCAAGGGTCTCTGAGACCCCACTCAAAGCAAACAAACACACAAGCACATTTTACAAAAATGAAAATGCACAAAAGTGGTGCAATACTTACATATTTATTATTTAAAAAAATATACGTATTTGAGTATATATTCTATGTTATTGTATGTATTCTATGTTATTTTTCATTTTCTTAGTTTTATCGTTCAAGTATATGCTTCCTGGAAATTAAAAAGATAGTGTGCCTTCAGAGACCAATTTTAGGCACTATTTCATCACAGACTAACATAAAACAAGTATTGTGTCATAATATAAATCCTCCAATGTGACCTTCCACAATTGCTCAGGGAATGAAATCATTCCAGGTATACCATCCCCAGAGTAGTATTTGAGTGAAGACAGCAAGTCAGTGTTACCAAGAGCTGCCTAATGTCACACTTTAACGATAATTGCTTGTTTAATTATGAATAGTGGCAATAACCTATTTGAATAGCAGCAAAAAAGAAGTCAAGTAATACTTAATCCATTTTAATTATGTATTATTTAGAAAGAGATATTTTCTTAATAGGAACTCTAGCTCAAAATTGCAGCTCGGTGCTGTGAGCCCGGGTATCTAATGCACAGCTCCGCTCCCAAGTGCTCACGTGGTCAGACACACCTTTCCAAAACATCATAGAGGATTCTCTTTTACTTGTCAAGTGAGTGGAAATCCTGCCAACATTTCTTTTTTCTTTTTAAAAAATTTGTTGCAGCCTTATGCTCTGCAGACAATATACTCATCTTTCAACTATACAGCTTCAATATAATTGTATTTCCCTTTATTTCTCAATTTTATGTCTTTGTTTTGAAAGGCAATGGTGTGTAGATAAAAGCTTACGAGTAAGATAGACAGTAAATTGAATTTCACCTCTAGATTTGCTTACTGTGTGACCTTGGGCAAGTTACTTAACCTGCCTAATACTCGATTTTCTAATGTGTGAAGTGGAGATGAAGATACGTTGTATAATTTGATTGTGAAATTGGAGTAACAGGAGGTACAGGGATCATCTATCACTTATGCAGCCTCAGTATAACTTTCTTTCCGTTCCTTTTATTGTATTGTGCCCTTCTCCATATTTTGTTGTGTACCTGTCACATATTTTAAATTCCCTCATCTCTTGTGCTGTCATTATTTCCAGAATGATCTCAGCTGCATAAGATATGTCTGGGCCCATCCAGCTTACCATTGTTTCTCTTTTTTTCCATCTTTACATTTGTTTTCTTTCAAATCAGACATGTTTTTTGTTTGGAAAAATTCCGAAGGTTTTGCATACTAGTATGAAACTAATAGCTTCACCTCAGCACCTCATCAATTCGATTTATTTTCCATCTTCCCATGGTGGTGACTATAGATGTGATGAATAACAAATTCATAGGTGTCCCCAACCTTTCTGACTCACCACCTCCCTGTCAGGTTTTCTAGACCCCAATGCTGTAAAATATCCTTAGTTGTGTTTTCCTTTATCATGATACCTGAATACAATTCATCAGATACTTACGACCCGGGACTGCTAGGGCCATGTCCTGTCTTTTGTGAAACTAACACGTTTTCTAGCAAAGTCAACCATTTTAATCAGAACAGTGATGTTTGCCACTTCTAGGTTTTGATACTTTCTCAAAGCTCCTTTAAAAACATTATCAAAAGACTGTTATGTAGCTATTTCAGATTTACTCAAATGATTTTTAAGCTGAAATAAGATAACCCCGTTTAAGGTCAGACCACTGGGATTGAGGCCACCTTTCATTGTCAAATCACAGATGACCCAGCCTCCAATTTGTGGAGGTTGTGAAGCAAAGCGTTCCATGGAATCACTGGAATTTTCATCTTTGATTTCTTTCCTGGGAGAATTCAAGTAATTTTAAAGTCTTTTATTTTATTTTAGAGATGTGTGATGTAAGTAAGGGTTAATTATACAATCTGACAGCATGCAGGTGAAGTTTGGACCTCCAACTGGCCCTTGCTTCCCCTGATTTAGGAGCAAGGTACGCTTTGTGCTGTTATGTGCACACCCCTTCCTCCTCTGGCATTGCCCAGTGACTGTCACTCCTTCCCTTGTACTAATGTGACCAGTGTTCAAGGCCCACTTAGTGAGAACATGTGGTATTCAGTTGTTTCTGAGATAGATAAGTATGATGGTCTCCAACTCAATATAGTTTGCTGCAGCGCCCATGATTTTGTTCTTATTTATGGCTGCATAATACTCCATCACATATATGTACCACATTCTCTTTTTTTTTTTTTTTTTGAGTTGGAGTCTCACTCTGTTGCCCAGACTGGAGTGCAGTGGCCGCTCCCAGCCACCGCAGCCTCGACCCTCTGGGCTCCGGCGATCCTTCCGCCTCAGCCTTCCGAGTAACCGGAATTACAGGCATGCGCTACCATGTCCGGCTGATTTTTTTATTTATTGTAGAGATGAGGTCTCGCTGCCCAGGCGGGTCTTGAACCCGCGGGCTTAGGCAATCCACTCACCTCAGCCTCCCAAAGGCGCGGGATTACAGGCTGAGCCACCGAGCCGGCTCACATTTTCTTTATCCTGTCCACTTTTGATTAGCAGTGGGGTTGGTTCCATGTTTTTGCTCTTGTGAATAGTGCAGCTATACACACGTGTGTGCAAGCATCTTTATGGTAGAACAATTTATGTTCCTCTGGGTATATTCCCAGGAGAGGGATTGCTGGATTGTATGGAAGGTCAATTTTTAGTTCTTTTAGGAATCACCACACTACTTTCCATAGAGGTTGAACTAATTTTTTTCTATAACACACAGGAGCACCAGGTTTTATAAAACCTTTTCTTAAAATGAAAAGAGTTTAGTCATCCAATTTCTCTTTCCACATTTTTTCCCATCCATTTGCTGCCTGAATCCACTCCCCTCTTCTCTGTTTATGAACACAGTAAGATGTTTGTAGAATGTCTTCATTTTGGCCTTAAATTTCTTCTCTTCTTTCTTTTACTTTGACTCTATCAATGCAAACAGTCCTCATTTTGTTCTCTGATTTGCGCTCTAATTTCTCATCTTTGTTTTCTTCCCACAGCCCTCATTACATGAATCTGACATTGGAAACATACTCACTGCTATAAATTCTCTGGACTTCATACCTTCTTACAATACTTCCTCCAGAACTCACTTAAGCATTCTTCTAGACTTGGATGTCCTGACCAAAGGTGCAGTTTTTCTCCCTTTAATATTTTATCTTGCGTTTGAATGATCTCTGTGTTCTATAGGAATGAGTTCATCTTCCAAATACATTTTCCAGTTTATCCAGCTTTTACAGAAGATATTAAAGTAATAATTTGACAAGATAAACTTTTTATTTTATCTTACACAGAAACTCTGAAATTCCTGTGACTCACCCTTAAAAAGTATGTTCTTCAGCCTTTCTGCATGAGTATACATGTAAACATTTTAAAGTATTTATCTGCATCAGGCTTATTCTATATATTAGCATCCTTTGTTTAGTTTTAGCTATTTTTAGTCCTACCATTTTTTTCCCGAATAAATCTTACATTCTCTTGCAATGCAAACATTTTTCTTCTTTAAGGAAAGAAGACATTTCCTTATTTCTTGGTGTCATTGGCAGGGGGAAGAGGGACTTTAAACAGATGCTATAAAATCGAATCTCTTTTCCCACTATTCACATCCATAATCTCATCTGACTCAAAGTTAGTTCATTTACTTGTCCAGTGTCTATGTGTCCTATCAGTTAAGGGGATGGTTCCAGGTATACTCACTCTCAGTATAATAGTTCTCAATTTCTGGACTCACAATAAAACTAGTTTATTTATTTTCTTCTTTTCAACTGTGATATGCTCATATCCATCTTTCAAGATTTTATGTAAAAATCTCCTGTTTCTTTTCAAGACTCCTCATAATTCACAGATTCATGGAAGCATAATATGTCTTCCTATTTCCTCCTCCTCCTCCTCCTCCTGCTCCTCCTCCTTCTCCTCTTCCTCCTCCTCCTTCTTCTTCTTCTTCTGACTTGAGTTTCACTTATTTTGGACTACCTTTTTTTTCTTTTTATTTATTTAGACATAATTTTGTTCTTTTTCCTTTTTTTACTTTCTCTGTAAAATTTCCCCAAATCTATGTTCCAGTGTGTGTATTCTCCTTCCTCTGCAGAAGCTCTGCTTTTCTTTCTTTGTCTCTTGATCATTATTAGGGATTTTATTTTTTCGTTTTTGTTTTACTGTTGCAACTTAAAATTATTTATTTTTAATACTTGCGTCATCTCTACCTGAAGCTATACTTTTGCTGTCTTCTTCCTCCAATAGCCCATGAATAATTTTTCATAGATGTTCATTTTGGGACATAGAGTATATTATTATTTTTTATTATTTTTATTTTAGAGTTGGAGTCTTGCTCTATTATCCAGGCTGGAGTGCAGTAGGATGCTCACAGCATACCAGAGTCTTGACCTCCTGGACTCAGACCATTCTTCTGCCTCAGCCTCCTGAGTTGTTGGGACTATATGTAGAAATAATAGTGATAGAATTTGCATCGCAGAGTTTTAAAATGATTTTCAGGCTGGGGATGGTAGCTGAAGCCTGTACTTATATATAATTATATATAATAAATATATATATTTTTGTAGAGATGAAGTTGCCTAGGCTGGTCTTAAACTCCTGGGCTCAAGCAATCCTCTTACCTCAGCCTCCCAAAGTGCTGAAATTACGGTATGAGCCACTGCACACATGACTAGGGACATAGATTATTTAAATTGTGTATACCTCCCTTTATTATAATACAAGGGGAACCCCAAAATAACCAGAATTATCTTTTGGAGAGTGGGCTCCTTGTAGTAGAGGCTTTCTATGCTAGGGAAGTGTTCTAGGAACCCATCAATATCAGTGGACCAGCTAGTATTGTGAAGGGCTGCATTCAGCTTCAATCCATTTTTTTGGAGATCCTTTTGACACATTTGTCTATTTTATGATGGGTGATTTGTGAATGTACCTACCCATATTGCACTGAGTGTTCAGCAATTTTTTACCAAAAACAGCATGACCTCCTCCCACTCTCCTTGTTTGCCTAATATCACCATGAGGGACTTCTTTTTTGTTTCCCTGGATGAAAAAAAATCCTCAAAAGGAAACATTTTGCCAGTGTGGTGAAACAAAAAACTGCAGAAGCACTGAAAGTCACCAAAATTGACAAGTTTAAAAACAGTTTTGAGCAGTAGAAAGTATCTCCATAGGTGTATTACCTCAAATGGAGAATACTTTGGAGATAACTGAAGTTTAAGCATATAAGAGTATATAGTATTTATGAATAAATTCTGACTTTTTGGGTCCCTCCTCCTACGCTTTTAGGAATTTTAAAGGGGGTTCCCCTCTTCATTATGAAGATTACAGAAGGTATAGTAACAGCAGCTACAGCTAGTGATATTGAGTACTTACTAATATTCATTGAGTACTTGCTAATGTTTATGGAGAGTTTACTATATGTCACTCCTTCTGCTACATATTTTACTTTGCAGAATTCTCAGATGCAGCTACTATTAGCTCTTCATTTTATGGAGAATAAACCTGAATTTTGCATAAGCAGCTGTCCAGACAAGTGTTTAGTTTTCTGATGTTCAAACAAGGAATAACAGGCAGATCTAGTATTCAACCAGCCCCCAGGAATAAATCTTTCCTCCATTATAACCTTTTCATAGTCACCATTATGGTGTGGGGCAAGACATGAAGTTAGAGACCTACAGGAATCATTCAGATGAATATGAGGTAGGTCAGGTACAGAATGAGGCAACATGGCGGACATATTCATCCAAACGGAGCAGTTGTCCCTCTGCTCCAACTGAGAGTTACTCTATGCTCCTGGAGGGGGCTCCCGTATTCACCAGAGTTTCTGACCAATCAAGACAACTAGAAATTCAAGCATTTTACATGTAAAATTCCCATTAGAAAAGTTGCATCTACTTTAAAAAATTACATATAATTCTGGCAAACCAAGAATATATGCATATATCAAACTATCTGTGAGATTAAGCACTTTTGTGTAAATTGCTCCTAAGCCTATTATATCCCTTGTACATCATTTTGTCTCTAGAATAAAATAGTTAGGAATATGCTGCCTGTCACCCCCATCCCCAATTCCCATCCTGAAGTTATGCTCTGAAACCAACCAACGAGGTTCAGATCTAGGCTTTTCAATGACCTTATATGCAAGTTACTTAACTGTTCTGTGCCTCAGTTCCTAACTTATAAAAATAAGAATAATAGTAATAGAATTTGCATCGTAGAGTTTTTAAATGATTTTTAGGCTGGGGATGATAGGTCAAGTTTGTAATTCCAGCACTTCAAGAGGCCAAGGTGGGAAGATTTCTTGAGCCAAAGTTAAGACCAACCTGGTCAACATAGCAAGACCTTGTCTCTACAAAAAAAAAAAAAAAAAATTAGGCATGCATGGTGGCATGTGCCTGTAGTTCCAGCTATTCAGGAGGCTGAGGCAAAAGAATCACCTGAGCCGAGGAGGTTGAGGATGTGGTAAGCTGTGATCATGCAACTGCATTCCAGTCTGGGCAATAGAGTGAGATTCAAGATTTAAAAAAAATGAAAACGTTAAAAAAAAAATTTTCACAAGTTTCACTAGAGAGCAGATGAGTGAAGCTTCTCAACTGTCATGCCAAAAGTCAATCCCATCATTGGGTTCTTATGAAGATCAGGTAGATTAATATTTGCATATTTAATGAAAAACTTAAAGAACAAGAATATGAAAAGATGGCTAAACTTTGAGTCAGAATCTTTTATCCACTCACTGTGTGACCTGGGGAGAGTCACCTAAATGACCTTTGCATCCTCAACTATAAAAATATATCCTGTTCTGAAAGCTACATGTGTTATCACCTCAAGATATTTGAGAATCTCTTACATGTCAATCCTTCATGGAAGCAAAATGTCCCATCTTTTTATTTTATCAGGACCATACCAACTCTTGAACGTGCTGTTTGACACAGCAGAAGTTTGTGAATCCTGTGGGCAACAACAGGGCAGGATAGAGCTATAGGACCCCACCCTCCTGTGGCCACTGTCTAACTTCCCAGGACTTTCTTCTCAGTTAGTGTCTCTCTGGTCTCTGTAAAAGAATAAGAAGTCACACAAAGGACATGAGATTTTAAAGCAGCCTCATGCACACTGAGTTCCAGAAATGATGTGACTATAAAAGAAGGCTGAAGTAGTTGTGGCTGATTGTTAATTTAACTACAGCCATATATAGTGCAGTTTAGAGCGTAGGAAGAAAAGGTACCCTATTAATGTCTATGAGTGTGTTAGAACTCCCATACCCCAATCAGAGTGCACGGCATAGCAATCCTAAAGAACAAATTTTATGGGACACGAGCTGCTCTTGAAATTGAAGATCTGGGAAAATAATAAATATTTCTTCAGCACTCTTACCCTTTGAGGATAGCAATAATCATTCTGTAGAGTAGTGCTTGATATTGTTTAAAAATTAATTTTAGAATAACTTTTTCCAGTTTTGTTGAACAAAGGCTGGAGCTGGTTTTTAACAAGAAACTGTGCTAAAGTGTAAAAGTTTGATGATTCAGAAAAATATATTGGGTTTAGGTTGGTACATCAACAAGGAACATCTCAGCAAGGTAGAAAGATAAGAAGAGACTATGCTTTGTTAACAAAAGTTTCATGGGTCATTCATCAACTTTATAACTGTTAGAGTTGTCTAATAACATTTACCTTCTGATCCTCTTTGGTAGTTTTTCCTTCATATTACAATGATTTATATATGTATCATCAGATTATGAATTGCTTACAGCCAGAAACTGTCTTTTTCCCTGAGTTTCTCTGCACCAGTTAGTACAGTATCTTCCACATGGGATGAACATAAATGTTTGTTGAATGAATAAAAATATATGTATCTTTATATATGTATACATATATATTCATCTTAAGATATTGCCTACTTATTTTTTACTGATTCCAGTATATGCTTCAGTTCATAAGATTCTATTTTTTTTTTGAGGATGGGTTGAACCCCATTTAAAATAAAGGATGGGACACACACACACACACACACACACACACACACACACATCTATCCCCAAGGAATTAATTAAATCAAAGTTCATAGAAATCAGAAGGAAATAATTATTTAATTCATTGTTTGATTAATATTTATATATTTATTGTTATGCAGTATTTGATTACAAAGTCTTTTAAAATTTATTAATTGGACAAAAGCTTTATGGTCACTATCAATGACTGACTAAGCATACATTATGATAAATAATAGAAATTCAAAGAAATCTGGTTGTATACTTATAGGAAAGGTAATGCTAAACTATAAGTAAAGTTTCAAAGTTGACTCTTGAAACAAAATTGTTCCATATCAAACACTATTTCCTCTTGATAGATTTGCTGCCTTTGACAATGCAGATAAAACTTATAGAAGACTATGATCAAACTTAAAGGAAAGTAGCAATAAGCAAGTTCTTTAAAAGGAATCCTGTTTGCAACTCCGTTGTTACTAATTCTTGTCAATAATTGATTTCATGCTTACATCTCACAAGAATAAAACGTTTTTTAGCAATTCTTTTAATTCTAAGTGTTTTCTAGGAAGCAGTTGTGATCAGTGGATTGGATCTGACTTCATCTGACAAATGATTATTCTTTACAAAAGAAAAGCCAAGAAGAGCTGGATGCCATTTGAATGCTTCCTAAATCCCATTTCAACACTTCTCAAATCAAACTCTTTATTTTCCTCTAGATATGTGCTCTTCCTTTTATGTTTCATGTCTCCATCAATACATTGCCTTTCTTCTAATCACCAAAGCTAGACAGTCCCGGATTATCATGGCTATCTTCTTTCTTATCCCCAACTACATTAGAGGGATCAATTATGCTCTGAAAACCCTTGCCTGCCTTGCATTTTCCACCACCACTAGTACAGGCTTTTGTCATTTTATTCCTACTGCAATAATCTTCTCAGTGGCCCTTCCCTCTCAATTCAATTTTCTATAACACCCCTGAATGTTTCTTCCTAAAACGCTAAATGTTTACACTGCCTTCCACACAATTTGCTTAAGAAGGAACTATTTTTAAAAGCACAGATGTCTTCCAATTGCAATCTGGGTGCCAGTGGGCATATTTTCTTTGGTCCATGGTGGCAATAATGTTCTTAGTTAGTCAAGATTTAACAATAAGAATTGACTATGCTTTTCTTTTAAAAGAGCAAGCAGAAACTGTATGTCCATATTTCTCCTGCTGAACCAAACAACTGTCCCTATATAGTCCCCAAATGTAGGGTCTCTCAATGTCACTACAGTCCCCACCACTGCCTATTGTCTTTAGGTCTCCTTAGCAATGGGGACATCTCCCATCACTTGTTATATCTTTTTTAAATTGTAGTTTCTTTTATACCAACCCCACTTCCCCTACTATATGTTAATGCCCAGGCTCCTAAGCACAGCATTCAAGGCCCTTAAAAGATGGTTTCAACTTCTACTCATCTTATCTCCCTGTAGTCCTCACTTTATGTTTTAACTATATCAGACTGTTTCCTGCTTCTAGAACATGCATGAGCCAGAGGATCAGAGTACAGGTAGACTCAGACTGTCTAGGTCAAATTTAGTTTTTACCTTTATTGGCTCTGCTATAAGGACAAATTACCTAGCCTCTCTGTGCCTTGAGTATTTCATTTGTAAAGTGCAAATAACAGTGCCTACCTCATACAGGTATAATAAGGATTTAAAATAATTAATACCTAGAAAGCTTTTAACACTTCATAAATGTTGTGTGTTTTACCCATTGTGGATTTTCCACCCAAACATTTTACCCATGAAGCTCCATCAGTTGGGCGTGACCTTTTCTTTTTGTGCCTGATATATTTCTACTTCCCCTTCAATATCCTTCTTAAGTGTTGCATTTGGAAAGTGTTTTCCATTTTCCCATCAGAATTAATTATTCCTTTTGTTTACATAAGTGCTCACAGACTAATTTGGCTATACATTCTTTATGGATTTACCATAACTCCCACTGGATTTTCAGCTCCTTCAAGGAAGGGAGCAGATCTCGCTTGTCATTTTTATCATCTAAATGCCTAGATGAGCACCCTATAAATATTCAGTTTCCAGAAAAAGTTTGTCACCTGAACAAAAGTGAATTTCTGGGTTTGTCTGGGATGAGTCGAATCATCAGGGACTGAGTGAATCTTTAAAAACAACATGTCATATGGAAGGTCCTTATGCCTGTTCCTATGACATGTTGCTTTTAAAGATTCATTCAGTCCCTGATGATTCGACTCATCCCAGACAAACCCAGAAATTCAAAATCACTCCATAAAAAAGATACCTGCACACGTATGTTTATCACAGCGTTGTTCACAATAGCAAGAACCTGGAAACAGCCATTCTGCCCATCAAAAGAGGACTGGATTAAAAAATGTGGTACATATACATGATGGAATACTATGCAGCCATAAAAAAGAACAAAATCATGAATTTCGCAGTAACCTGGATGGAACTAGAATCTATAATACTGAGTGACCTCTCACAGAAACAAAGATCCGAGTACCACATGTTCTCACTCATATAATGGACCTTGAACATCCAATGTAATACTATAAGAAAATGACTGACGGTACTGGGAAACTATGGGGGGAGGGGGATGGGATTAACAGTAGCAAATATCTGTCGGGGGATGGAAAAACACCTCTTATTAACAGGGTGCCTGAATGAAACGTAATTGTACACCTAACCCTTAACTGTACCCCACAAAACCATAATAAAAAAAATACTGATTAAAAAACAAAAACAACATGTGCAAAATCCACTTACCAGAGAAGTGAAGCAAACAGAAAAATGAACAGATGTGAACATTAATTAATTTTTTCTATGAACAAAATAATATGGTAGAACAAGGACCAGACAGCCAACACCATCACCTTGGACATGCACTGCTTTCTCTCTTTGATGTATTCATAAGGAGCCACTACATTCAAATAATTGTGGGGTCATGCAGACAGGGCTCCCAGAAGGTGATTGTCTGCCACTGTTATGCTGTGATCCTGCAGTCCCTGCCATCAAACCATGTGTAAGGTACAGACTGTTCCAGCTTCTACTTCTTGAGACTTTTGTATCCTTTGTTCCACATTATTGAACAAATGACCACAAAGTGTTTATACTTTGCTGAGAATTCAGTTCAGTTCTGAAATGTTGAAGATGATGGCACCAACCAAACTGTTGAGAAACTTTTTTTTTGAGTCAGGGTCCCATTCTGTCATCTAGGTTGGAATGCAATGGCATGATCATGTCTCACCACAGCCTCACCCTCCTACACTCAAGTGATCCACACATCTCAGCCTCCTGAGTAGCTGGAACTATAGACATGTGCTACCACACCAGGCTAATTTTTGGATTTTTTGTAGAGACTAGATCTTGCTATTTTGCCTAGACTGGTCTTGAACTCCTGGGCTCAAGCAGTCCTCCTGCCTTGGCTTCCCAAAGTGCTGGGATTACAAGTGTGAGCCACTGAGCCCAGGCAGGACTATCATTTTTAAGGTATGGACTTATCATTGCCAGTCCCCTTTTTGAACAGCAGACTCAGTAAGCCATCTTTCTTATATTATCTCATCAATGCTCTTTCACCCCTTATCACTACATTGAGAGAGTCAGTGCTGCTGCAGAGCATGCTTGCAGTAAATACTTGCTGGATGAATGAATAATTAAGTACAAGTAATATGCCCAAGGCACCTTACCAATAAATAGTAGAGCCACTTATTTGAATCAAGAACCTTCTGAATGCCCTTCCCAGCATCCCTCCATTTTAGCACATCACAGGACTGGATGACTTTTCATTGTTCAATCAAACAGGTTTGCACCACGTCTATTGAACCAGCGTCTCTTACAATTTTGATCCCACACACTCTTCCTCCATACCTGGAAGTATTTTCTCTGACTTCAACTCAACTTTTAAAACAACGGAAGCATCTCAACCTTTTTAGCCTGCCTCATCTGGGCCATGTGCTCCCCATCTTTGGCTCCATTACACCATCTGCATACTCTTATCATTTGTTCATACTCAGTTCTTATCTCCAATCATAGGGCAAGATCACCTTGGGGCCAGGGAACTTGTCCCCATCTATTTGTGGCTAAAATTATCGAGCAGAGTTTTCACCAAATTATAAACACACAGTGGACATTTTTCCCCCCAATAAATGTATGGAAGAAAGGACACAAAAGTCCTAAGAGGTACAGTTTGGAATTACAGAGATTGATCACACGATGGAGTCAGCAATTTGCTAGGCTCATGTAGCAACCATTGCCAAGTACTCAGAGCAGCTTGTTCAAAACACTTATCTTCTTATCTTTATTCTCCATGCCGGACCCAATTGGCAGAAATGATTAATTCCCAGTAGAACTTTCTACTTGTGTTCCAGGCTACTTTTCCCACTTTCTATTAAAGATTCAGTTTGCCACTATACTCATTTGTTTTTTCCTTTTCTAGCTGTGGGCATTGTTTCAAGACCAAAAGCTTCTCAATTTAAATAGAGGTTTGCAGTTTCTCCCCAAACTAGGAGCCAACATATGATAATAAGAAGAGGTATTTTCACTGTAGTTGATCACAAAATAGATATAATCTTGAGACCACATCAATAACAGCAAGGGCTCTTGTGTGCACGGGTTAAAAAATTCATCCATATAAGAGATTTAGATTCAAAAGTCTAGAAGTCACAAGTTTAGAGAAATTGTGAGTACTGAAACATTTAAAAGAAATTGGAGCATCAGGGTTTGAGTGTAAAGCCCGTTTCTTTGCAGAAGGTAAGGGGAGAAAGGGAGTGCTTTTTATTTTCAGCCTCAGACGGTCTCATAAGAAAGTAAACCCAAGACTAGGTGAGAATTGTGTGGTTTCATTCTGTCAAAACATATTGCTACTTATAAGCTTAGGGATGCTGCCAATAAAATATTTCTTCAACCCCTGAGGTTCTACAAGAATAGACTCTTGGATAAGATTATTGTTAACAGCACAAGTGTTGATACAGCCACGAGTTAATAGCTACTGGCAAACAGCAACTTTTTTTCTTCTGTGTGAATAGTTCTTCCTCTACTAGTCGGCCAAACTAAGCACATTTGGTGTGTTTTAAAAGTGGCACACAGGGGGTCAATTCATTAATCATTCTCAAATAGCGAGAAACAGAGACTCGTGTCTAGGAAGCCACTGAAATGTAGTCTTTTCTGTTTTCCATTTAAAGCTAAGGTGGTATTTTTCCTCCTTAAAATTTCTTCCTTCCTTTTCTTTCTTCCTCAAGGGACTGCTCATTTCTCATATTTCTGTGTTAGAACTCAAATGATTGCATCACCTGTAAATAGACAATTGAGTGGGATGGGGAGAAAGGAGGCTATGTTTTTTAAATGTTTCACCATATTCATACATTGTGTATAAAATACCTAGCCAAAATATCTTTCCTAGCTCTACCCTACTAAGAAAGCCACTCTCTGAGCACACATGATTGGCAACCACATATCTTAGGTAGGTGGGGTATAGATGAAGTGACTTTGAATATTCCTACCCCACCTCTGTCCTGGTTTACCTTGTAAGCATGGGACTCAGTGGCAGATAGATTTAGAAGGAATGTCTGGCCTTAACTCTTGCTAAAGTATGAGACTTTGGTCAACTTTTTAAACTTCTCAAAGCTTTGCTTTTCCCCCTCTCTAAAATGAGTGTAATTGTAGAATGTACCTCTTGGAGTTGTAAAGTTAAATTTGATAGCACATGCAAAATATCTGAGCAGAGGGAAGAAAGTTTCTTATAATCTTTTCCTCTCTCTTTGTCTCCTTTTCTTTCTTCCTTCATTACTTTTTTTTGTCCACGTCTTCTTCTGTCTCTCTGTCTAATACAAGGTCTTACTCTGTCACCCAGGCTGGAGTACAATGTTGCAATCATAGCTTACTCTAGCCTCAGACTCCTGGTCTCCAGTTGTACTCTTGCCTCAGCCTCTCAAATAGCTGGGACTATGGATATGGGCTGCCATGTTCAGCTAATTTTTTGTTTGTTTTTTGTAGAGTTAAGGTCTCACTATGTTGCCCATGCTGGTCTCAAACTCCTGGGCTCAAGGGATACTCTTGCCTCGGTCTCCCAAAGTGCTGGGATAATAGGTACGAGCCAGTATACCTGGCCTCTCTCCTCTTCATGCAATCTTCCTTTGTTCTCATTTCTCACACCAGAAACGTATTTCTTTGCTCTATTTTCTCATATAAATGGCATCAGAAAATGATATATATTTTAATTTATCAGAATCTCTAAACAAAAAAAAGGTGAGGGGCTTTTCTTCTAGACCAAATTCTATTTACATTGAAAATAAACTAATGTTTTAGTATATATTTCTTTTTCCTGGGGTTCCTCTGGAAAGAACTCCAGATTTCAGATGTCACAAATGCTGCTGGCTCTTTTGTTTGGTAGATGGACTCACAGACCTGAACATCCAGTGTAATATCAGATGGAATACAAGAGCCTTTCCTTTCTACTCTCTGTGAAATGTCCTGTTTGTTTTGAAGGTCAAGTGAGTTCTGTGCAGTAATTGAATGCAGAGCATATAATCCTTGTCCACTTTAAATTCGAGGCTTCCAAAGCTGATCAGGCAACAGAGCCCTGATATTTTGTTTGTTTTCATGTGAATATAAAATGCAAATATTTAATTGATTTTAATCCTCTATAATATGTGGTTTTGTCTTCATTGACAAGCCTCTCCCTCTCCATTCCTACCTTTGCTCCAAGAGCATAATTTCCCTGCAGTCCTCAACCTTCTCTGCCCCTTTTCCAAAGTCCATAGAACATTTGTCTAATCCTTCGCACACTCATTATTTCAGACAATCAAACAAACAAAACCACTTGGGAAAACAATTTTCTTTCGCTTTTTTTTCTCTTTTCAATGCTCCTTCCTGCAACTATTCTCACTTTTTCAACATTCTTTGACTGCTTTCACCTTGCATATTCGAAGCATGATCATATTTCTCAATGTACAACTGAGTTCTCTTAATGGTTTTCTCTAAAAGAACCTGGCTGTTATTCCTGGTCTTATATTAGTTATTTAGCGAAGTACTCCAAGTCTAGCATGGCTTAGGTGGTAAGACATCACCCTTTTCCATTTCTTCAGGAATGTCCCAAACACTAGGTGAGGCTAGCTCTTCCAAGATGGACTTGGCTGGCTCATGGGTTACTCCAAAGTCTTCTCTTGTTCTTCAACTGCCTTTAGGATTTTCTAAACATGTCCTATATTTGCCATTCGTTATTTGTCATGCATAATTAACTTTCTTTCTTTTCTCACCACTCCTTCCTTATAGCCATGTTGTCTCTATTTTTATCACTTTCCTTTCTTTTTTTTATTTTTAAAAATTTTTAGTTATTTTAAAGATGTGGGGTACAATTCAGGATTAGGTAAATAAGAGGTCATCATACAGGTAAAGTTTGGGCTTCCCTTTAGTCCTTTTGTCTGATTTGAGATAAGGTACCCTTTTGAAGTTATGTCCCCTCCACTCCCCTGCAGCGTTCTGCTATAGCTAATCCCTTTCTTATAGTGTTATGATAAATGTTCACTGTTCACTTTTGAGTGAGTACATGTGGAACTCAGTTTTTTGTTTCTGAGGCAGATCACTGAGTATGATAGACTCTCAATCCATCTAAGTTGCTGCAAAGTCCATGATTTTTTCCTTCTTTACAGCTGTGTAGTATTCCATTGTGTATATGTACCATATTTTTAAAAATCCAGTCCTTTCTATTTTTCATAAGTATCTGTGACTTGGGATTCTAACAAAGACAAGGCAAAGAAAAGTAACCTTGTTATTTAGCAAGCACAAAAAGAACAGCAATTAATGGAAAAGACAGCTTAGTATAGGAACAAAAATGGACTCGTTTGTGACACCAGCACACTTGGAAGCAGGACCGCAGGACGTTTCCTATGTCTCTGCCTGGGCCTTGGCACCATACCAGTCACAGAGCAGGAGTTTCCTCCCTGGCTAATATCCACCCAGATAACTGGGTGGATACCCTTTCCTTTCTTAAATCCAGAGCCTAACAGGGGCACAGTGAGATGTTTGCTATGCAGGTGATGACTTCCTATTAGGCAAGATTGGCTTTATTTGGGCCGGCTTAAGGAATAATCTTGTGAATTAAATTATATATAGTTGTATGTATAGTGGGAGTTGGACACACTTATTCATTAAGTCACACACTAATGGAATGGTAAAAAATTGTGTCCATAGAAGGATGAAAATTTGGGCTTCAGTCCCCATGAGAAGAGCTATTCAAGGTAAAACAGCATGTGCAACCATGAAAACCTCACCCCATGGAGTTCTTTTGAATCCTGGTGCTGGGTCAGATGCCTGGGACTGTTGACTTTTGCACCCTTTATCTGTAGAACCTTAAGGAAGACACTTAACCACTCTGGACCATAGTTTTGACATCTGTAAAATGAAATGATGCACATTAAAAACTACTTAGATTGTTTCTTTTAAAAGATCTTTGTATATTAATGTTTGATTCATTGAGCTGTAGGTTAATATATGTAAAGCGTTTAGAACAATGACTGGCAAACAGTAAGCACAATATAATAGTAGCTTTTCTTGTTCTTTTCTTGGCAGTAATGTTAGCATTACTAAGTGCCATGTGTTTGCTGCCCACACAAGGAGAGGTATACTGGAAACAGTTTATGCTAAATAATTGGGAAGAACACCAATTTATAAATTTATGAGATAAACACATCACTTTATTTTCCTTGTTCATGATAGCTACACAGTGTTTTTGCAATAAAACATGCCTTTTTTTTTTTTGGTATTACTTGAAGGGAGCAATGCAGCCCCCACCATTTCCCTATCACATCCTTCCTAAGAATAGAAAATAGTTTCTAAATGCTCGCTACATTTTAGAAAATGCACAGAGGCTGTATTTTTCAGGCAAAAAATCATTCACTTTGGGGGGCTTCCACATGTTTTCTAACAACCGTCTCAGAATTTTCTGCCAGACTCAAGGGCATTCTTGAAGTGGGTGCAGTAGAGGGAGGATGAAGCAGGAATGAAAATCTCTGAGTGTTGCTGCTTGTGTGTGGTCTTTCTTTTCCCCAGAGTGCTACCCTTATGCTCTAGAAGACTTGCCAATGGCATTTTACCAAAGGGAAATAATCTCCAGGGTGGCATTTCCTTCCTCAAAATGTGAGAAAAATTATGGCTAGAGAGCAGAATTTCCAGACTGATACAGGGGGTGGAATGGAGGGGTCAATTCTTGGCTTCTTATTGCATATTTCCAGAAGGCTTCTCTACCCTCTGGTATTTATCCAAAATGATGTGCTCTTGCTAAGTAGGGGCATTGACATTCATTTAGCCATTCATCAAACATCGAGGATCCAAGCAATATATATAGTACAGAGGCAAGGGGAAAAGAAAGATGCTACTTAGTCCCTCTTCTCAAAGTAGTGGGAGAAAGAGGAGCCCAGTATAGCTGAAACATAGGAGTTAAATCTTTAAAATACATAGCACAAGGGAAGCACATCAGAGGAATCCTGGTAGGTCCTGAGTGAAGAGGCAAAGTGCTTCTAGGCAGAGGAATGACAAATCTGAAGATGGGAAGGACCGAAGCAGCATCGTTCTTAGGAAGCTAAAAGTGGAAGCTGAAGAGATGACTCACAGGCACAGGTTAAGGGCAAGGCTGAACACGTGGGCAGAGACAATAGTGATGTTCACCTGTACTCCAAAGCATTCGGCAGTTTGTAAGATGCCCAGTGGGAAGCTGTTAGAGATTTTTGAAGGAGTCAATCTGTTTTGCATCTTAAACTCATGAGTCAAGCAGGAGTTTTAAAGTGAGGTTGTGTATATATATCCATGTAACAAACCAGCACATAGATCCTTGAAATCCCCCCCTCAAAAAAAAATAAAAGTAGAGGAACGAATGAACTGGCAAAAAGGTATGAACACAGAGACAAAAAGAATGGAGGAAAATGCCTAGAGAAATCATATCATAGAAGGCAAGAAAATGAGATTTTAGAGAGTGTTTAATAAGGAGAAAAGGGAATATAGAGCTCAATTCAGGTTAAAACTTAGATGTATCTTTGGATTCATCAATATTAATATTTTCAGTGGAATGAGCATATTTTCAACACAATGACCATGATCAGTGGGGCAAGAAAGGAATGCAGGAAAATGTATGAAAACACTTGGGATGTGTTGCTCTTTCAGGAAACTTGACAGTGAGAGAAGAGGAAGGGAAGGGTGTAGCCGAGGACAAGAGATGTTGAGTGAGCATTTCTGTTATTATTATTGTTGATCTTTGTTGTTTTTAATATGGGGGAGATGTAAGCAGGCTTATAAAGCAAGAGGAAAGTAAACTTTTAAAAATACAGGAAAGAGGCCAGATGCTGTGGTTCATAGTGTTTAGGGGCTGAAGAGGGAGGGTCACGTGAGTTCAAGAGTTCGAGACCAACTTGGGCAGCATAGTGAGACTTTCATCTCTTAAAAAAGTAAAAAAGCAAATAAATGAAAATGAGAAAATACAGGAAAAAGAAAAATATATCAAGCAGTTTTCTGATAAGAAAGAAATGAGAGTTATCTTTGCTTTTAATAGCAGCAGAAAAATGCCTGAACAGCTGCTTTCTCTATTCTCTCCAAACCTACTTCCAACTTCTGGCCAATTCCTAAAAGGCTTCAGAGTCTATATTTTCAGATCGATGCTCTCTTACCATCTGATCTCAATCATAAGCCAATCCATACCTGACTCTCCCTGTAATCCTACAGCTGCCCTATACAGTAGCCATGAGCTTTCTGGAGCTATTTAAATTTAATTAAATATTTAGGTTCTCAGTTGCACTAGGCACATTTCAAGTACACATGTGGGTCATGGTTCCCACATTGGGGGAGCATAGAGATAGAACATTTTCTTTATCATAGAATGTTCCTTTGGGCTGTGTTATTCTAGGATGAAATAAACCCCATTTCACTCTCTGGAGTTTGTCACATCTGAAAGCTCCTAATGATCTTCACATCATCACCCCATTGACCTTGAACTCTGAACGTGGTCCTTAACTACTCAGACCCCACTGTGCTCATGGTCTTTTATTAGTTCCTTCTCTGGAAACGCTGTGTCTTTTAATCTTTTACAGCAACTTAGGTGGCTATTCTTCCTTCTTAAATCTGCTTCTCATTAGCCACAGTTGCCTCTCGAAGAAGAATTTAGGAAAGACTTTCTTGCCCGCTGACTCTGGAGATGCCTTGCCAAGTTTTCTCTCTGTTGTGCCAGGTAGCCTACCCCCAGGTTATAGCTCCATCCTAGTCAGAGCTTAGCCTCATGCTCTTTCCATGGCAAGTCAAAGGCTGGAGAAGAAGTTTAGCACGTGGGTGTTGGATTCCAATGGACCAGCTAGTAGAGCATTTTATGTGTGTAACATGGATAGATAGAACCTGATAGAACCTCATGCACCACATCAGTGAGCTGGGAATGAAAACATTACCTGTGGGTTTTGTGAGGATTGCATGACATTCATTTGTCAACTTTTGAGTAGGATACATGTCAAACGGAATACTGTTTTCTTCTTCCCTCTCTCTCTCCTTCTTGTTCTCTCTTTTACCCCCTCTCTCTCTCTTTCCTCTCTCTCTCTCTCTGTCTCTTTCCTCTCTTGAGTATGTTTCCAGGACCATGTCAGAGGTCACACTTGATTGCAAGTACAGAGCCCCTGAGTAAGCAGGTGCTTCAGTGAGTAGTGATGTGCCATCTGCTTTACAATATGAGGGATGCAGGGACCAGCTATGGTTCCCTGGCAGGAGGAGGCAGAGCCATGGAATCTGATCTCTTGGCCCTTCCTGCATGCTGCATGATGGCTGCTGCAAGTCCAGCCATCAACACTGTGATGATCTTCACTGAAAAGAGTAAGAGTAGATGCTGTCTAAGGAGGCAACAGGATGTTCCAGAAAGCCTTGAGCAGTCTAGAAGGTTGACTCTTACCTGCTTGTCCTTTACGGTAGAGAAAGTCTGGGAAATGCTGATGTGCATAGTGGGGAGTGAGACTCCTCTATAATGACTAAACAGGAGCACGTGTGTGCCAACTTTTCTTCCCCATCTTCCTCCATCATCAGGCTCCTCAGTGACTTTATTTAATAGAAACTCTTATCAGTCACTTAAATGCATCTAAATGGCCATAGTGAAACCTAAGTAGCCCTCAACCCTGCTCCCAGTTGCTTGGAAATCTCACTCCAGTCCTTTGCAATTTAAGCTGGTGCTTGCTCCATTCACTGTCTAGACTCGACTGTATGTAGCTGTTAACTTGAATTACAGTGTGTTTCTGCTTGAATATAATCTCTACAAAAATCTCTGAAATCAACAACTATTCATGTAGTTTTCAAAAAATACAATCAATAGCCAGGCAGTTAGTTCCTCTCCACAGCTCTGATTTTGCATGTAGTCAGGGTAGAAAATTCTTTTTATTACAAAACAGAATACAATAGCATAAAAATCTTATTTTATAGATAGAGGATCAAGAGATACTATTTTGTAATAATCTGTCTTCCTTAAATATCTCCTCATCTTTCTCATATTTGTGGTGTCCATTTTCAAGTTAAGTAAACCAATATATGACTGTTTTTAATATTTTTTGAATATATATTTAGTTATAAAAGTTTACTCGTTAAAAATTGTGTATTCATTCTTACATGTTTAACCTTCATGCAATACACCTATTGAGATGCTTTTTTCACTGCTCAAAGCAGTTTTTGAACTCATCAATTTTGATAACTTTTAGTGCTTCTCTTGTTTTATTGTTTCACCTCTTCCACATTGGCAAGATGCTTCCATTTGAGGACTTTTTTCATCCAGGGAAACAACAACAAAAAAATTGCTCGGCGTGAGATCGGGAGAATGGGGTAGGGTGGGCATGGGAATTTTGCCATTTTTGGTTAAAAACTACTGAACACTGAGTGCAGTGTGGGCAGGTGCACTCGTAATTGCCCATCATGAAATGGGCAAGTGCACAGGAAGAATCTCCCAAAAAACTTCTCTGAAGCTGAACACAGCCTCTCACAACAATACTAGCTGGTACCCTAATGCTGATGGATTCATGGAACACTTACCTGTGGGGGAAGCCTGTACTACAAAGGGTCCCATCCTCCAAAAGATAATTCCAGATTTTGGGGGAAGTCACACCCCCCACACACACATTTGTTGATACATTTGCATATCATAACCTGGAAATGGTGAATATTTCTGTTCATTTTAAATCTTTTTCACATTTTATGGGTTT
Source organism: Cephalopachus bancanus (assembly GCA_027257055.1). Taxonomy (NCBI): domain Eukaryota; kingdom Metazoa; phylum Chordata; class Mammalia; order Primates; family Tarsiidae; genus Cephalopachus; species Cephalopachus bancanus. Next base: position 10,552,169 of record JAPVLO010000017.1, read on the forward strand.
ATATATTCTCATCATTGCATTTTCTGCTATTTATCAAAATTAAGAAAAATTAAGAAAAAAGTGTATAACTCAAAGGCAGCTTGATACATTAAACACTCTCTAACTTGGGAACCTGTGAGTGATCACAAATAGTCTCATTGTAATGTGAACATAAATATTGCACATAAAGTCAAGACTCCTGAATGAGGCACCCTGTGGAGAATGTTCCAAGACCTACCATACTCTAAACGTGAGCAGCACCAATGTTAGAGTTATGAACATCTGTTTGGAACAGTTTTCCAGAAGGGACTGTTCCTTTTACAAGGAAAAATCTGAAGAAAACATCAAGCACTTACCATTACATCATGCTTCAGACTTTCTACACCTCCGTAAGGAACAGGGTTATATGAGCTTATGCCCCCCAACCCCTTGTAAACTGTCAATAAAACTGCCCCCATGTCATACACAAGGGAGATTCTCTGAGTTTCTGTATTGAAAGAAGGACATCTCAGCTAGACTTATAGGGGATATTGTATTTTTAAATACAGCTTTAAAATAAACTATATATTGTATAGGCCCCACCAAGCAATCAATTCTGGGGACATAGGGAGGCAAAACAAAGCAAATAAAAAAAAAAAATCTCAAAGTGGTATCATTCACAAAGCAGTTGGGAAGGGGCCTAAGGATTCTCAGGACCATGCATTCGGTAGGGCTTGTGTTTATCACTTGCAAGGTACCACAGGAGAATTTATCTGAAGCAAAATGTCATGCAATTAACACAAGCAGGTACCAGACAAGAAAGCAATATCCCTTTCAGTGGCACATTGATTCTTTGAGAGAAAGCCACATAGCACCGGACGTAGGTAGACAGTGGAAGAACTTAGTAGCAAGGACACAGGATTGGGAGATCATGCCTTTGGCCTCCCAAAGTGCTGGGATTTTAGGCATAAGTCACTGCACATAAATAGTACCATTCCTTTTTAATATAACAGAAAAATACTTAGAATAAATTAATGTTTAAATGTTTATTTACTTTTATTTATTTGAGTTGGAGTCTCACTCTGTTGCCCAGGATGGGTTGTAGTGGTACACTCATGACCATCGCAGCCTCGACCTGCTGGGCTCAGGTGATCCTTCCATCTCAGCCTTCCAAGTAGCTGGAACTACAGGTACAAGCCACCACACCCAGCTAATTTTTTGATTTATTGTAGAGATAAGCTCTTGCCAAGATGCCCAGGCCCTTGAACCTCTGAGCTCAGGCAATCCTCCCACCTCTGCCTCCCAAAGTGCTGAGATTGCAGGTTTGAGCCACCTCACCTGGCCCAATTTTTTAAAATTAGTAAATTTAATATTATATTTATCATAATAAATTACAGTGACCAATTTAAAAAAATTATTGGACTACATGGCGATTACATGTATTATATTCTTGAAAATTGGTAACTGTATTATATTCTTGAAAATTGCTGAGAGTAAATTTGAAGTTTTCTAACCACACAAAAAAATAAGTATGTTAATTAGTTCATTTTAGCTATTCCACAGTATAAATAATATTTTAGAACATCATGTTGTACATAATAAATATAAAATTTTTAATGTATTAATTAAAAACTAATCAAGTAAAAGAAGCTACCACTTCTCATGTCAAGGCTGTATCACTTAGAACTAGATTTCTTTCCAACATATGTTTGCTTTCATGATATCATATATATCATTTTTACTAAAATGGATGAACTCTACAAATAATCTGCCAATTAAAAAAAAAAATAACTAGCCCTAAAGGGTGGGTCTGACTTGATGTTCTTCTATACAATAAGTCCTCAGTGCCCTTGTCAGGTTCTTGAAAACTTTGACTTTAAACAAAACAATGTATAACAAAACCAATATTTTTTTTCTCATCAACATGTAATGGAATGACATTGAAGGAAAACACGTTATTCGAGGACCTTCTGTACATATGTCTTGTGCTTAAGATTGCAGTTTTTAAGAACCTATATCAACAATATTACGAAAGAATTTACTGGAATCTCGTCTGTCCTATCCCACACTATAACCACCAGCCATGGGTAGCTCCTTAAAGTAATTAAAATAAAGTAAAAAACTCAGTTTCTCAGTCGCATTATTAATATTTTGAGTGATGAATGGCCATCCACGTGTGGCTATTGGCGATTACTGATATAGGATGTTTTCTTTTTTTACAAAAAGTTCTCTTGGACAGTGCTAGTCTAGCTTCTCTCCCCTCAGTCTCTGATGACTTCATATTAAAGAAAGAGTAAAAGAAATAAGTATGAAAAAGCCATTCATGGGATATAGAGTTTAGATCTGCTAATGACTGGAAAAAACAAGGGTTTGGGCCAGATTTCTGCCTTCCTCTGAGTGAGATCACGTAATTCTTCTTTACAAGGTTAAGTAACTTAGGCCAGAAACACCAAGGGACAGGTTCAAGTTCATACCAAAAGGGTGTCAGACCAGAGTTTTGAAACTCAGTTCACTTTTTCCCTGAGATGTTTCTTTAATAATGTCACACTATTTCTTCTCCTTCATTACATACCTGTAGAAGACAAAATATAACAGGCTGAAATTTTAATGGTTTTGACAATATTTCCTGTGAAATTTAAAGCCAGTTATAGCATGCCTATGAAAACACATCCACAATAAAGCCATGAGCAAACATATCACCTTATTACTATATGATTCTTGAAAAAATGCTAAAATTATTGAGCAGTTATGATCTATACACAGTGACACATACCTTAAGCACATTATTTTGTTATACTCAACAACCCTATAAATTAGTATTATTATGCCAATTTTATAGATGAAAAACTGAAAATTGAAGAGGTTAGATAGCATGTTGCAGAGCACAAAACTAGAAAATAGCAACTATCTCAAGATTTATATCCAGGTATGTTTGACTCTAAAACCCATAATCCCAAACAAGAGTTGTCTATATGGTATGAGACACAGAAAAAGTTCTCTAAGTCTTCACCTAATACTGCATCAAGTTTTTATTTTATTTATTTATATGTTTTTGTGAGTAAGTGAGTGTGTGCACATACAAGTGTTTGAGAGAGATAGAACACTTTGTTTCATAGTGTTCATATATTTCTGCCTTAATTTCCACTTTGATAGACTTGTTTGAGGGGAATTAATTAACATAATAAAGATAATAGAGGAGAAGGAAAAGGTGAAGAGGTTAAAAGAAAAAAGAAGGACTTATAAGGTTATTAAGGATCAAACAAAAAGCACACAGTTCCTTACTGGTACCTCTGCTTTGTCCGTCTCTTTCTCTCTTTACACACTCATTCTAAGAAAGAATAATTCACATTTTAAAGTGTGGTGTTATATTTATGTGCAACAGGAGAAATCTGTTCCTATGTAGAGGATGTGAATGTAATATTCCTTTTTTAAAATTCCTAAACAAAACAATGAAAATATATTTATTGAGTGCTTCTTATGTTATAAAAATTGTGCCAGGTTTTAGGAATATAAAAATAAATTCAACAGCATTCGTAGATTAAGGAGCATATGTATCACGTAAGATAGATGATTAATTTACACAGTCTCAAACCAAATGACAACAAAGTAAGAACCCTTGTATAAAAGACTTTCTGGGACAAATATCTGATGAGGCATTACAACCAGAATATGGACCACCATGCTGTTAATTCAAATAAATCTTCATTCTGCTGAAAAGATTGCTAGTAAAAAAGGAAAAATAAAATAGCCATTCATTCTGAGTGTATTTTTCATTCTATCCTGCCTCATCCTAAGAAAATGGAGAAGAATCTCCAAAGAATGTTAAAGGTCTTTGTGGTGTGTATTTCTTCCATGTACTACCTAATAACAAGTTTCCTTGTGGTACATGAATAATCTAACTCCTGCCTCTTCTTATCTTGAAACATGTAATAAAATAGAACATAAGTTAGCAAGTATTCAAACATATTGGAAGGGCCTATCATTATTCTCAGTACAAAACTGTTAATGTAGCATTATGAAAATACAAAGAACTTTTCATTTTATTGAAATCATTTTATGTTAAACGTTCACAGGCTAAAACATTGTCTCTACTTAGTTGATCTAAGCAACAAACAAGACATATGAATAAGAGAAACGTGTCTATCAAGATTCTTATTTCTATATTAACTGTAAGTTGTGTATGTTTGTATTGTTTTCCATATGACCACCAAAATAACTCAGTTCCTTTAAAATGATTTTTTCATATGATTGTATCTCTCAATTGATCAAATGCTGTGAGATCTGATGCTTTCACACCATGTATGAATCATGCATTGTAATGGAGGCAATAAAGACCTTCCTTTAGCAGCTAATTAACAGGTGCTATGGTTTGAATGTGTCTTCTAAAGTTCATGTGTTGGAAACTTAATCTTCAGTTTGAGCATTATTGTTGAGGGGTGAGATGTTTAGGAGGTGATTAGATCATGAGGACTCTAGCTTAAAAATTGGATTAATGTCATTATCACAAGAGGGGTTTGCTCTAAAAGTGAGTTGAACACCGTCTTGCTCTCATGTTCTTTTGTCCTTCTGACATATGATGACATAGAAAAAAGGTCCTCACCAGGTGCCAGCCCCTTGAACTTGGACTTCTCTCAGCTCCAGAATTGTAAGAAATAAAACTGTATGCATAAGATACCCAGTCTGTGGTATTCTGTTATGGCAACACAATGAGGACTCAGTGGACCTCACTGTGGTCTCAGGACTATTCATGCTCAAAGAAGAAGGCAAGAGCAAAGACAGTCACCACTTTATATCTGTTTTTCCCATTATCCTTTCATAAGCCCATATTACAACCAAATTTTTACACCAAGTACAGAATATTAAATATTAACTGAAAAGAACTTGAGGGAAATCATATTACAACTTCACGGTAAATTTAATTTAAAATGCTAAAAGCAAATTCTTTCCCTACACACTGTGTTTGCCTTTTTGGAAACAGGAGCATGCAAACTGATTTTCGTTTTTATTAAATGACTATCTGTAATTGCAGGATTCTCTGAGAGTCAGAAAGTAAAGCCTATGCTTCATGGGAAATGGACAAGTTCTTATTATTTGACAATTTATTTTCCTGAGGCTTTCTAATCATTTCACCCAACAACCAATTGAATCTATTTAAATATAATCTTTTCTCGCAATATTGCAGGGTTGAAAAAAAGTAATAGCTCTCAAAATATTTTCTTTTTTTAAGAAAGAGAAAGGATCATTGAAAATCAGTTAAAGTCATAGTCACAATTTTTTAAAGCGAGAGGGAAAGAGCTATGAACATCATTGTCTACCTTAGCTTTAGTATTTATTACTTTTTATTTATTTGTTTTCTTTTACTTCAACACTTTGATTTCACAATATGCTTTATTGTAGTTTTCTAAAAATCCTTAGAACATGTAATTATGTATTTTGTGTATGTTTGTATTTTATAAATTATTATTTTTTATTTGAAGAATAATACTGATGGAGAAGGATTAGGTGATTAAAAGGCTATGCATCAAAATACACACAAGGAAGACCTGAGGGGAGGTTTAATTTGCAATCTCTGAGTAGTGAGGTCATACAGAGTATAATCATTTTAGTTATTTCATTAGGAATATTCCGACCTTTGGCACACAGACACATCTTGTTGGTAGAGACTGCTTGTGACTGACCAGTCAAAAGTTCCATTCCTTTATAACTCTTCAGTAAGCCAGCAATTCCTTTCTGACTCTCCAGTCAGGGACCACAAGTGTGTTCAAACATTACAATTTGGTGAACTATTAGAGGATCTTTAGAATCACTCAAAATAATCATGCCATTAGGTTGATATCCTCTGGAAGTTTAAATGATCTTGATTTCTTCAATCTTTAAAATAGCTTGGGTTAATTAATAGTGAAGAGTATGCTCTATTAGTTAATGCATTTGGTCACAGTGTGGACACTACTTGTTCCCCTAATTTTGCCATGGTGAGAAGAAAACAGAATGAATGTCAGCCTGAAATTTTGCAAGAGTGATCTCTTTAAGTTTGAATAATCCAGATAATTTATGCATGTTGATTGACTTCTTTAACCTCAACAGCTATTTACTGATCATCTTCATCAGAAAATGAAGTATTGAATATTAACTAAAAGGTGATGAATGAATGATACAATGGCAAATTCATCCAAGACAAAAGAGTATGAGGATGAATTTAAGAAGCTCTTTGTTGAGTTATGGACTTAAACTGTGGCTTGCTTTTAAGTATAGCCTCAGAACTACAGCTCTATTCATCATAAACTTTATATAAAATGTTATCGCTGTTTGAAAGGGGGGATGTTTGAATTCATTCATATGACTTAAACCAATCTCAAACATTTTATACAATTTTAGGTTATTCAAGTATACTTATATCTTTCTATGCTGCCATTTTCCTATTGTAGTCACCTTGGTTCAGCCCTTATTGTATGTGCAAAACTTTCCTGCTCATATCTGTATTATCAGCATTTATTCTATTAACCTCTCTTTCACCTAAGTTCAATTTGATTTTTTTCGAAACTCTGTGTGGCCTATGACAAAGTTCCTGTTCCCGAGCCTGGCTCACAGACTTAACCCTTCTCTGTCTCATTTTCTACCATTTGTCAAGTCATATATCAGAACTCTTCATAGTTTTCAACATATGCAGTCACAGGCATGCACACTTGCATGCTCACATGCATGTGCACATACACACATGCACACCACGGTAGATGGAATAACACTTCAACAACAATTACACCAGAGTTCACAGAACTTCCCATATCAATGACAGGCTGATTTAGCAAAGGCCAGCACAGTAGCAGATAACCTTCAGGCAGTCACAACAAGTTTTCTGACATAGTCTCTGTGAACTCATGGAAACCAGGACTGACTTCTTGGCCGATGAAGTTTCCCGGAGTTTTTGGTATGCATCCTGGATGTTGGGCAGGTAGAATCCCAGGAGTGAAAAGCGCCAGTTGAGAAAATTCAGAATTATGGCATGGGAATGTCAAAAATGTGTGGCCTTAATTTGTACCTCAATTTGGTAAAGCTGGAAGAAGAGATGATTTTCATTCTATGTTTTTCTGAGGCATTCAGTACAATATACCAGAATATAATGGCTTTCCAGAATCTTCTCAAGAGGATGGGGATACCCTTTATTATCTTGCTTGTCTCTTTAACATTTTTTTAGTGACTTGATAATTATATAATTGAACTTGATATTTATTTACCTATGTGCTTGAATAATTATTTAAGTATAACATAGGAATCAGAATGTCCGTTAATTGATTTATACAAAAAAAAGGTGAAAGGATTGTAATTGTTTTGCAGAATATAATTTAAAAAAATCAAATGCTGCTGATATGTTGATTTCTTTCAAATACTGGTCAGGAAAAAAGATAATTGAAATAAAACAACTATCATAACTTTGGTCTTAGGCTTGAATTATCCTTAGTAGTGTAAAATAATCAATTTATAATTTTTGGTTTTTAAAAGTCAGCTTATTTCTTTGTAATGCTGATAAATTCAACTTAAAGAAAACAAGACTTATTTCTGGTATTTCAAGTAGTATTTGCTAAAAAGAGCAAGGAAAATCTTAGAAACCTTCAAGTTTCTATTTTAGACTCTTTAATTCAGCATTCAGATTTAGCAAGTAAATTTCCTTAGGTCAGAGCTTTTAAAAATTACTTAGCCGGGCTCGGTGGCTCAGCCTGTAATCCCATGCCTTTGGGAGGCTGAGGTGAGTGGACTGCCTGAGCCCGTAGGTTCGAGACCCGCCTGGGCAACTTGGCGAGACCTCATTTCTACAATAAATCAAAAATTAGCCGGGTGTGGTAGCGTGTGCCTGTAGTCCCGTCTACTTGGAAGGTTGAGGCGGAAGGATCGCCAGAGCCCAGCAGATCGAGGCTGCAGTGGCCGGGAGTGGCCACTACACTCCTGTCTGGGCAGCAGAGTGAGACTCCAACTCAAAAATAAAAATAAAAAATAAATAAAAATAAAAATTACTTTATAGGATGGGCGTGTGGCTCACGCCTGTAATCACAGAGCTTTGGGTGCCCATGGGGGTAGGATTGTTTGAGGCTGGAGTTTGAGACCAACCTGGACAAAATAGCCTTGTCTCTAGAAAAAAAATAATTAGCTAGACATGGTGATGTGCCCCTGTTGTCCCAGCTACTCAGGAGACTGAGGCAAAAGGCTTTTCAGAGTCCAGGAAGTTGAGGCTGTGGTGAGCTGTGATCATATCACTGCACTCTAGGCAGGGCAAGAGTCAGAGTGAAACCCTACCTCAAAAAAAAAAAAAAATATATATATATATGCATATATATATATATACATATACACACACACATATTAAAAAATATATACGTATATATTTCATAGACTTGCTCTGAAATACATCTCAACATACACTCATTTGAGGACAATGACTGCATTTTTGTTGTTGTTAGCCTTATATTTATTTATCTTCAACTCTGTTTTCTTTCTGTGCTTGAAACTTCTCCTGAATAACCCCAATCATGCAATTGCAAAATCAAGACTTTTCTTGAAATGGATGGAGTCATTTCCAAGCCAGTGGTTTTCCAATGAAATCTCACAGGGGGTGAGAAGAACATGTGTCAAGATACACTTAAAAAACAATTCCAAAATTAATGAATCCTCTAAGCCTATACTTTTAATACAGATGATAAAGCTATATATGACAAAGGATATTTTTTAAAAGAGTGACATCTATATTTTAAACGGACTGATTAGCCTGTGAGGTAGTTGCATGAGTACTAATTCACACTCTTGAAAGATCAATAAATCTCTCCTCTGCAAAGGGTGTTAGGTTCATCCTGAAGTAGGAGAGGCCAACATCATACAACCAGTCAAAAAATGTCCATTATGCTATTCCACAAAGTCCAGTTCCAGTATTCCAGTGTGAGAACTTTACACAGTCTAAGAAAAAGGGCCCAAAGTGCTGATTACTCACTCCATAGGCTTTGCCGCAGTCTAAATTTGACTTGACTAAGCCAGACCTCTTTGAAAGGATTGTAGTTGCAGGCTGACACTGCAATGAGAATTCCAAAGAGCAAGAAAGTTATTCACAAAAATTCTTATACTACCTTCTGCCCTCTTGAAATCACCTTTTCTTCCCTGAAAGTTAAAGGAGATTGATTCTAAAAAGAAAAAGAATAATTCCTAATTTTAAGCTGTAAATAATATTTGAAATCCTTGTAGACATTCACATGGATGGATGAAAAGTTGAAGGGTGAACAGATTGGTCAAGGAGAGGGAATGAGAATTACAGGCACAAAATAATCACTTCCTACCTATTCTCATTCCTCAACTGCTGATGCCAAATATTTTGTGGGTCAGGAACACCGTTTTTTTTTTTTTTTAAGATGAAAATTCTGATCTGGATTCCAGAGAGGAATTTGGGAATAAAATTGCTTGTATGCAAGATGACTTTTTAAACAAGCATCTGCCAACTGGTTTTGCTGGTGGTATAGAGACTTTGCTACTTAAAACCTCTTTTCAAAGAGTCCTATAAAGTTAAGCCACCAAACAAAATGTCAATTCTACCAACACCAGCAGACACCATTAACAGTTGCTTGTGTCATATCACTTCAATTTTTAAAAAAAGTTTGAAAACATCTTTATGCAGAAAAAATTAATTGTCTTAATCAGTTTTGAGAGCAGTGTTTTTTTAAATGAACTTTTTGCTTCTGATGAGTATTTATTTTGAAAAGCCTGACTTATAGTCTTTTATTATTACAAACTAGCTTACAACTGGCTAAAGACATTTAAAGATATTTCTGAAAGAAATTGCACACAACTTTAAAAAATTCCTTTTTATACTTTTTGGTGAAAGACAGAAGGGGGAGATAAAATGAGGACTATGTGGGCTCTTCAAATCAATAAATATTTGTTTAATATTTTTTCTTATGAAAATGTGAATCAGTTATTTTTCACATATTAAAAATACTACAGGGGCAACCCATTCCGATCCCCTCCCACTATGGGAGCTTCTCTGTCCTCTCAATAAATCCTGCTTACTCACACACCCAGTATATATATACATATATGTATACATATGTATATATATATATATATATATATATATATATAAATATATATAAAGATAGTTGTATGGCTTCTTTAATATATATATAAATGTCATACAACTATCTTTAAAATATCAACAGCTCTAACCCATTACTAAGAAAAAAGTATTTTAGAAGTTAATCTATAAATAAGGAAAAAATAGAAGAAAATTATTCAAAAAGAAAAATTATTAAAATATTGCTAAACTACAAGTAGTGTTAATAGCAATCAAAATACCATTTTAAAAAGTTTGTCAAGCATTCAATATTTTTTAAGTTAGTAATCCAGTATGGCAAGAAAACAATGAGATAGCTATTTTTACATACTGTTGGTAGTGATGTAAATCTTATGGACCAATTTAGAAAACAGTTTGAGATAGTCACTAAAATCTTAAAAGGAGACTCATACTCTTTAAATTAGTAATAGCACTTCTAGGATTCTGTATTAAAGAAGGACTGGACATGTGAATAAATATGTATATAAAATAAATTCTCAATAGAATTATAGTAGATGTCTTCCTTTGTGAAGTGTCTGTTCATATCTTTTGCCCATTTTATAAGGAGGTTGTTTGTTTTTTTCTTTTCAGCACGTTTGAGTTTCTTGTAGATCCAGGATGTTACGCTTTTGTCAGACCTGGTGTTGGCAAATACTTTTTCCCAGTCTGTGGGCTGTCTCCCTGCTCTCTTGATGGTTTCTTTGGCCTTGCAGAAGCTTGTCAGTTTAATAAGGTCCCATTGTCTATCTTCTCTCTTATGACCTGTGGGTTTCAGGTTTATGTTCAGGAATTGGATGCCAGTTTCGATTTCCATGAGGATATTTCCTTCATTTTCTAAGGTTCTTATGGTTTGAGGTTTTACATTTAGGTCTCTGATCCATTTGGAGTTAACCTTTGTGCATGGGGATAGATAGGGGTCCTGTTTCAATCTTCTGCATGTGGTCAGCCAGTTTTCCCAGCACCATTTATTGAATAGGTTCTCCTCTCCCCAGTGGTAGGTGGTGGAGGCTTTGTCGAAGATGAGTTGTTGAGAAATTGCGGTTAGGCTTCTGGAATCTCAATTCTATTCCATTGATCTATATGCCTGTTCCTATACCAATACCAAGCTGTTTTGATGATTGTAGCTTTATAGTAAAGTTTGAAGTCAACAGACACATGAAGAAATGTTCAACCTCACTAATCATCAGGGAGATGCAAATCAAAACCACACTGAGATACCACCTAACTCCAGTCAGAATGGCAATCATCAACAACTCAAAAAATAACAGCTGCTGGAGAGGGTGTGGCAAAAAGGGAACACTTCTACATTGTTGGTGGGAGTGTAAACTAGTGCAACCTCTATGGGAAGCAGTGTGGTTATTCCTAAAAGTCCTAAACATCAAACTCCCATATGACCCTGCAATTCCCCTACTGGGAATATACCCTGAAGAACTGAAATCACTCTATAAAAAAGATACCTGCACACGTATGTTTATCGCAGCATTGTTCACAATAGCAAGAACCTGGAAACAACCATGCTGCCCATCAAAAGAGGACTGGATTTAAAAAATGGGGTACATATACACTGTGGAATACTACACAGCCATAAAAAAGAACAAAATCATGAATTTTGCAGCAACCTGAATGGAACTAGAGTCTATAATACTGAGTGACCTCTCACAGAAACAAAGATCCGAGTATCACATGTTCTCACTCATGTAATGGACCTTGAACATCCAGTGTAATACTATAAGAAAATGACTGACGGTACTGGGAAACTATGGGGAGTGGGAAGGAAGATGGGATTAACAGTAGCAAATATCTGTCTGGGGACGGGGAAACACCTCTTATTAACAGGGTGCCTGAATGGAACGTAATTGTATACCTAACCCTTAACTGTACCCCACAACATCATAATAAAAAATATTTTTAAAAAAAAGAACTGAGTTGCAAAAAAAAAATTATAGTAGAAACAATAAATATCCAATAATGCAAAAAATAACTGTTAAAAATCATGATGTAGTTATGTATGATGCATAGTTGACAGAAAAAAAAAAACAGTTTTAAAAATAATTTAATAATTAAAGCCAGGCAGGGTTGCTTACGCCTGTAATCCAAGCATTTTGGGAGGTCAAGGTGGGAGGATTTCCTGAGCCCAGGAGTTTGAGCCCAGCCTGCGCAATATAGAATGACCCTATCACTACACAAAATGAAAATAATTAACTGGTGAGGAGGTATGTGCTTGTAGCTCCAGCAACTCAGGAGGCTGAGGTAGAAGAATCTCTTGAGCTTAGGAGGTTAAGGCTGTGGTGAATCATGATCGTGCCACTGCATTCCAGCCTGGGTGACAGTGTGAGACCCTGACTGAAAAAAAAAGATTAAGCTGGTCACTTCTATCTTCACAGTTGGACACAATCTCCTTAAAGATAACAGTTACATGTATAGCCTTTCTTCAGTTGACAAAATAGATAAATAAACAGTTAGGTGAATTCTAGAATGCAATTGTGTGTGTGTGTGTGTGTGTGTGTGTGTGTGTGTGTGTGTGTGTGTGTGTGTAGATGTATATGAAAGGTAGTTTTTTGAAGAAAAGGAATAGAAATTTCAATTCTTTTCTCCCAGGATTCCAAGGTCATGTATTAGCTATCTATTGCTGGTAAACAAAAGTACTTAGTAGCAGGGAATCTCACTCCCTTTTTATTCACTCACAATCTCAGCAATTTGAGCTAGATACAGCTGAATGATTCTTCTGCTGGTCTCACTTGGGACCGCTCACATGGCTATAGTCAGCTGTTAGCTTAACTATGACTAGATGGTCAGATTATCCTCACACACATGTTTGGAGTTTGGTGCTATCTGTCAGCTGGGACTTTCTCTCCACATAGTCTCTCGTTATCAAGGATGAAAGTTCAGCCTTCTTTGTCTGGTAGAGCCAAACAGTAGAAATGCTAAAATATAATATATAAGGTCTCCTGAGGCTTTGCTTACATGGCACAAAATATTGTTTTCATAATATTCATTTGGCCAAAACTAGTTACAGGGTTAGCTCAAACTCTAAGGGGAGATAAATAAATTTCACCTCTTGATAGAAGAGTGTTAATAAAAAGCATGCATACAGAAATGGAAGGAATTATTGTATTTATCTTGGCAATCTACAATAGATAGAAACACCAGTTGGAGGACTGCAATAATATTAATTAGTGATCATTGGCTGAAAATGACCTCAGAAAAAAATTCATTAGAGAGAGAGAAAATCAAGTTGGTAAACAAACCACACCGCCTGAACAGTTAATTATTTTAGGAGGGATACTTTGGCATTGAATATGACTGAGGTTTGAAGGTCCTCTGGATTCAGCAAAATGTCTAGCTATGGGGGGATAAAATGATTGAGCACTGTTAACGTGCACTAAGATGTCTATAATCTTGGAACACTGAGTGTTTGGTAGTACTAGGTAATATACAGGTATAAGTGCAAACAAGACTACTATCACCATGCCAATGGAGTGATATCCACTGTGCAGTATACACTTTCAGCAGTTTTCACTGGCAGAGATAGAAAAAACAGATGACAGTGGACTCATCAGACCATCAAGTTATTTTTCTTTCCATCTGGCTGGACCAAGTGACTTTTTCTTCCTTGCTGCTAATCCTAGTTCATAGAAGATCAAGGAGAAAGATCTTGTTTGAAAGATTTACGATTTCCACCAATATGTAATAAATAAGAAAGAAAATAAACTGCTAACATTTATTGTTTACCAAAATTGTTACCAACCACGGGTTCTTAGATTCTCATGTAATAGAAATTGACATGAGGCCAAACATTCCCAGACAAGACTTTATTGGGGACTTGTACAAGGGAGACAGCTCATCAGGAAGTGCTCTCCAGCTGGTTTCCTGAAGGGGATGGGCTGGGTCTGGCCTTTTATTAGATAAGGGAAGGGGTGTAACATCAAAGGAAAGCTATGTTAGACAATTATGGAGGAGTTTTAACCATGCATGCACAGCGTAGATACATGTGTCTTCATGCATCATACGTACAAAAAATTACAGATAAGCCCAACCCGGGGTGGGGACTCAAGCATTATAACGAAGGAAGTGTTTCAATCAGACACTCTCTGGTCCTTGTATGCATGCAAGAGAGGGGCAGGCAAGAGGCTAGCATCCCAAACATGATTTATGGTAAAACCTTGCTATCTTAACAACTGTGTGTGTGTGTGTGTGTGTGTGTGTGTGTGTGTTTCAGGTTGTGGTTTGTAGGACAGCTCCAGATGGAGTGTTTGCTGCAAAGTCTAGTGGTTAAAGTATATGAGGGAGGCTGAGTTCCATCCCTGCTCTGTCTCAAAATTAGGTACTCTTCTAAGTTTTTAAGAAGTATTATCTCATTTAGTCTTTTTTTTTAAGTGAGAATGCAGGATTTATTGAGAGGACAGAAGAACCCCCACAGTGGGAGGGGACCTGAGGTAGTTGCCCCATTTAGTCTTTTGAAAACTCAAGTAAGTTAGGTATAATAGCATCCCCTCTATGGACATATGCATATTTAATTATACGCCTCTTCCCACCGAATTCTCTGTTCTACACTTTTACTGTATTGTCCATGAAAATAAGACTGGGTCTCAGCTCAAGAGAAGCTCACTCCCTATAGACTCTTCTTTGCCCTATGAACTGCACCCTGGATATCTGAACGCACTGCTACACACCAGACCAGCTTAACTTCCCACGTTACCTGAAGGCAAAGTTTTTATCGTTAAGTACTGCAACAGTGACTTTATTCCTCCATCACTCAGTCTCATATCTTAACTGACTGACACAGTGCTAGAAAGAGCAGTGAGAGAGAAAACATAGGGAGTCCTTTGTGCTGACATCAGTTGCCCCATGTGTTCTTAGTACAAGCATCTTCTCCTTGCTTTGATTCTATAGTTCATGGAGTTACTGTTTATTTTCAAGCAAGTCTCTTAAATCCAAACCAATGTGTGCATTTGAGAACTGGACTATAATATATTCTGTAATAATATGTATAATACATAATAATAATATATGATATAGTCTGTAATACAGAAGAACATTGGCTATTCTAATACTCAAGACAAAGGGGTTGCTGTGAATTGTTTTAAAGAAGATATGTTGAGAGTATAGAAAATATACAAAATCATATATTTTATTGTTGATTTAAAGAATTTCAAAAGTGATTCTTACTTCCATACCCGTCTTTGAGATGGATCTCTCCTGTGATACTCTCACTGTACTTTTACTAGCTGTGGGGAAATTGAGGCTGTGAGAAGTTAACTCACTTTGCTGAGGTCACATAGCTCTTGAGGATAGTGGGAGGATTTAAACACAGGTAGAGTCTGACCCCATAGCCTGCTCTATCTGAAATATAAGATATTTTTGCAGATAAACTTGACAAGGAATGATGATGGATACAATATGCTCAGGGCATGAAGGAAAGAAAGTTGTTAAATGAATATGGAATAGTGACTTCTCCAAGGTGCAAGTGAGCCCGGTTGAGGTGATGACGATTTTCTTTGTATATACTGAGTTTGAGATGACTTTAAGATAGTCCCTTAGGTATCAGGAACTCCTAATTTGACACCAGCAAAATTTATTGACAAAAATCACAATTTTTACATAAGTGAATGCCAAAGGAAAATAATGGAATGATTTAATAATATCCCTGAATTAACCAGAGTCAAATATGTACTTTTAGCTAAGTGCTTACCATACTTAATCTTTAAGTTGACCAATGCATGAACTTAAACATATTTACTTGTGTTTAAAGTAGATTCAGTTAGGGAAGAAGCTGATACCGCTATTTAAATCCTATTAGTGTGAGATCTGTATGGTAATCTGAATGTTTCATTTTAGTGGAATTTCACTATAACTAGTGTATCAGATTCCCAACCACACAGCCTTTTCCTCCTAACTCCGTCACGACCTCTTTATATCTCCTGCAAGCTATCCAGTGTCCGGTGTTAAATTCACAAGTGACGGGAAATCCCTTTAAAGGCTAGAGACTCTTTGAATGCTATTTTCTGACAAGAGGCTATGTAAAAAAGAACTGCAAGCTTTTAATCCTGCTGGCTTTGTAGACTGCTAGAGAATGAAGAATTGGCCACCACTCTTCAAACTATGAATTATAATTTTTCTGTCTTCATCCTTGCACACATTTCAAGATTTAATTATGTTTTTATTCATTATGAGTGCCTGTGTATGAATATTTTTACATCTTTTATACTGAAATATTGGAGAAACCGGGGTCTGACTTTGGTCTCATATGGGAAAAGTCAATTAAAAAAAAAAAGATTTGGAGTTTTAAGATTATTTGGGAGGCCAATAAAGTCTTATATTAGTCAATTTGACTTCCTAACCCCTTTTAACTCTTTTCATCAGCATCTTTTCAATCTTGACTTTATGTGAAAGAACCAGATGAAGTGTGTGAAAGACTTCATTGCAAACAAAGCAAAATACAAACAAGAAATGAAAACAATCTTCTCACAAAACAAACCTAAAACTACAAAGAACAAAAATAAACATAAAACTAAAAAACACCCACTCTTTAATCTTTTCATTCCCTTTCCTGCTCAGGTGCTGATTCTGGTAAATTCTTGTGCCCCAGTCTGCATCTTAGCATTTGTTTCAGAGAGGCCTGCCTGAGCCGATATTATTGACTGACACTCTGTCGACACATCTGATCCAAGGGAAGCTATCATGGCTAAATCATAGTATAGGGCGTCTGACCTCCCCAGTAGACCATACCAAACAGGTTAAAAAGTTGGAAACCCTTTCTCCACTCCAATCTCCTCACTGATAAGTGAGGAAACAGAGGCCCAGGGTTGTAGAAACCCACAATCATACAGGTAGGATGCAGTCCCAGCTATTCAGGAGGCTGCAGCAGGAGAATCACTAGAGCCCAGGAGTTTTAGGCTGCAGTGAGCCATGACTGCATCACTGTACTCCAGCCTGGGTGACAGAGGAAGAGCCTGGCTCTGAAAAGAAAAAGTTCCAAATGAAAGTGGTATAAAATGAATGATATAAATTCTTTAAAATTTGCAATAATTTTGACTTTATTTTGATTTATTTCATGTTTCCTCAAAGCTGCATTCACTTTCATTTTCAATGTAGCTCTTCTTAATGGATTTGTGAAAAGGAGTTTTGTAAATTAAATGAAATCAGACTAGCTCTGGCAAAGAACAAGGCTTAGTCTGGTTAAGTAATCGCTCTCTCAACTTAATAAAACCTATTATGATGGAACTTTTAGTCTCAGTGAAAATGAAATTCTTGTAACATTTGTGACTGACCAGCAGGTCTTTCAGAGATGAGCACATATCCTTGATTAAAGAATTTAGGCTATGAGCTAAGTCCAGGTTCCCTGAGGTTTGCAGCTCAAGTACTCTGGCTCGGAGCAACTTGAAAGTATTCTGGTCCTCAGTAAATTCTATGTGGTTTCTCTAATGCAATGGTTCTCAACTGGGAGTGATTTTGCCTCTGAGGGTATATCTGATAATGTCTGGAGATATTTGATGTCTAACTGGTGGTTTCTAGTGGCCAGAGATGCTGTTAGAATCCTACCATGCCCAGAACAGTCATAACAACAAAGGGCCATTCAACCTAAAATGTCAAGAGTGTGGTTGTTGAGAAAAGACTGATCTAAGACTACTCTAGTGACATGGCACAACTGGCATCCTAAAAATGGGTGTTGCTATCTTGAGTAAGTTCCTCAGAAAAACATGTTGATTTGCTAACTGTGCTTGAGTGATTAGATCTTAATGTCCTTCAAAGACTGATCTTACCTAGACTAATTAGCTGTAACTTCTCTCTTATAGATGGGTGTTCACCTAAGTACAGGCAAGAGACATGACTCCGTGACAAAAATGAAGGTTGTCAAATTAGCTATAATTAAAAACAGCTCAGATGTCTGTCCCCCATTGAGATTTAAATGCTCTTTGGGGTTGAAATATTACTTAAAAGAAGTATCTAATAAGTAAAGTATCTAATAAGTATCTAATAAATAAAAAACAAATTAACTATTTTCTGCTTTTCAGAAAGATTAAAACTGAGCATTCATTTTTTTAAAATGGCCTCTTAGTTTCTTTCATACCAAGTATATTTCATTTAATTGGCTTCCATTTTATTTTTTTTGGTAACATGAGGAATGACACTATGCCCCTATTTCTGTTTTCTCCTTCTAATCTGAGACGCTCAACACAACAACAAAGTATTGTTAGGAAACCATTCACACCCAGTCACTTTATGCTGTGGGTCCTCAAAGAGGTCTCTGGGCCACTGACTTGCACCTTGTGGATACAAATGTGAATAACTTCTGTGATGTTAGAGGTGAAAAGGGAGGTATGAAAGGAAGAACCATTTTCTAGCTCAGAATGTGGTTTTAGAAAAAAACCGTTCAAAGCAGTAAAATAGTTGCGCTGAATTTAGAAAGCTAAGTTAGTAAGGTAGACAAAGATGGGGGTGTGAGTGAGAATGGATGGATACAACTCAGTGTATAGGGAAGTCCCATATGATCAAAATTCTAAATATATATATTTTTATATGAGTTAGTTTTCAGACTTTAAGTAGAGAGTCTTGAATATAGCTTTACCTTTGCCCTTGGCGTCAATAAAATAATAATTATTTTAAAAAACCACGTGCCTTTCTCCTTTTTAATTCTCCCAGGGGAATGTTATGTTAATATCCAAATATCTTTTGCTTGATCTCTTGTCTTTCTCATATCAGGGTGAAATTAGTTGAACAATATTCAGAAAGTTTGAAATGAATAGAAACTAAGATTCTATTTTCAATTATAGATCAACATTCTTATCAGTAAGTTTTTTTTTTTTTGAGACAGGATCTTTCTCTGTCATCCAGGCTGGAGTGCAATGGTGTGATCGTGGCTCACTGCAGTCTGAAACGCCTAGGCTAAAGTTATCCTCCTGCCTTAGCCTCCTGAGTGGCTGGGACTATACCCCTCCCATATGATTATGGGTTCCTACAAGCCTGTGGGCTTCTGTCTCCTCACTTATCAATGAGATTGAAGAATGGGTTTCCAGACTTTTCTCCTGTTTGGCGTACTCTACTGGGGAGGGCACAGGCCCCATACTCTGATTAAGTCATAGCAACTTCCCTTGGATTGGATTCATCAATGAACTTCAGTAAATAACATCGTCACATGCATTATCATGAGTCATTGCAATCTAGAACTGCTGGGTTCAAGTTATCCTCCTGCCTCAAACTCCTGAGAAGCTGGGACTACAGATGTGCACCATCAAGCTCAGCTAATTTTTTTTATTTTATATTTATTTATTAAAGATGGAGTCATGCTATGTTTCTCAGGTTGGTCTTGAACTCCTAGCCTCAAGTGATCCTCCTACCTTAGCCTCCCAAATTATTGGGATTACAGATGTGAGCCACTGTGCTCTTTTAGTTTAGCTAAGGAATCAGTCACCACAGCGCATCCTAACAGGAGAACTACTCCTTAATATTAAAGAGCCACCTAGGAGCTGTTTATTTGGTTCACTCACAGCCACCCAGCTGTTACTTCCATTTGTGGTCTTAGTGCTAATTATATGATGTCCCTAATTTATATCCGCTGATAGATCTGATCACCACATTACCTGGAGGGCAAGCTTTAATTAGAGAAATTTCTGAACAAATTGTCGAAAGAGCTTGTTTAGCATGATTAAATGCAAGAATGGTTCCCCCCTTCTCTTTTTAAAAATGAGCGTTTACTTTATACTGAAACTTTGCAGATAAAAAAACATCGGTTCTAATTAAGGCCTATAAAATGAACAGCAACATTACCCACAAAAACAAATTGGATTTTGTTTTCTGCAGCTGAAACATATACGATTCAATGCTACATTTATTCAACAGCTTTCAGCATTCCTACTTTGCCTCAGTCAGAACTAACAAGGTGAAATGGCAAACTGATTGAAAAAGGATAAACTGTGAAAAGATGACACACTAATGTGAGATACTAATTCAACTGTGGCATAGGAAAAGAGATTACAGGCATATGCATTCTCACCTGCCCATCTCCAAGTGCTTGAACAAGTTCACAGTAAACGCAACCTTCTATATTGTGAATAGGTAGCCAGATACCATGTGAATTAATATGTAATGATTGCACATTTAACTGAAGTACAAAGGAGATACATATCATAATTGTATCGACGAACTTTGATAATTCAAAAAACAATTAATCAGCTTCACTCTTTGGATGGATTACTTCAACAAGATGCCAATGTCATAGCCAAGTGCAAGAAATAAATTTGGCTAGAATTTAGAAATCTCAGCCATTTCATTATCAGCCTCTGTGAAAAGTGTTTTTATTATTCCTAATCATCAGACAGTCTGTTGATGCCTCCTTCTGCTAGAGCTCTGTTAGAAAATATATTAAGTTTAGAAATTGTATTCCTGTGTGAATATGCAAGTTGGACATAGTAAAGTATGATTGATAATTTGCCTCTTTTGAGTAAATCTTTGAAAAAGACTTTGTTTTCCATCCTTATCATCAACTTTCTTAGTGAATATTAGCACTGGCTGCACATTAAAATTACTTTTAAAAAATGACAATACTTCACCCTAGACCAACTAAATCTGGTTATCTGGAGGTTTCATGTAGACACAGGAATTTTTGAAAGCCATTTCTTGTGCTTCTGATGCTCAATGAAAATTGAAAAGCCACTGAAATACATCATCATTGACTGAATGCACTTTAAATAGAAATCCTAATTAGAACTCTAGACCGAGAGCCGAGAATCAAGGTTGACATCCCATCTTAGTCACTATTTTATCATGTGAACCCTAAGCAAATAATTGAACTTCTCCAGGATTCACTGATGGGTGATCTCTTAAGTTTTGTTTTAAGCCAAGGAATTTAATTTTATTTCATCATATATCCATTACCTCTAGTGTGCTGTGCCCAAAGGAGTAGAACATTCAATTTTCCTTTACTTTGATGTTTCTTGTCATTAAGGTATTATCTATCTTGAAATGATTTCAATGAGTGGAAAGTAAAGACAATCCTGTCTCCTGGGGGAATTCACAGCAGTTACTCTGTCTGATATGAGGCTCAGCACTTCTTGGTGCAGCCTCTCCCTTTACCAAGTAATGGCATTTTCTCTTGTCTATCATGGAAACATCATGGGTGTCAGTGATGGTGTAGTTTGCTTTCTGAAATCAAGTGTAAAAAAATATTAAATTTTGAATGCACTAAACATGTGTGAAAATTTTGCTTATAAAGAAACTATATTTAATCAGGGCTCAAGCATTGACTCATTGATTCACTCACTCATGGTTTAATGAATTCAGTGATTGATTGGTTGATCCATTCAATTCTTCACTCATTTGTTTATTGTAATAAACAAATATATATTTTCTAGGCAGCAGATTAAACACTAGGCCTACAGTGTCATAGAGACCCACTAGGAATGAGCCTGAGTTGCTCATAGTAGAAACCTACTTGTTAATATTCACACTCCCTTTATTGGTTTTGTTTCTTTGCTTCCCAAATTTCCCTATGCAAATTAATGTTAATATTAGGTCTATTGAAAGAAATAATGAGGAAAAAGAAGCTACCCTTCTTCTGGGTTGCTCAGACAATAGAACATTCTTGCTATGCAGCAAGTAGCCATCATGTCACCAGGAAGAAAGCATCTCCTGAAATGAAAGTCAATAAGCAAGAGGATCAGCCAAGTGCGGTGGCTCAAGCCTGTAATCCCAGCACTTTGGGGGACGGAGGCAAAAGGATTGCCTGAGCTCAGGAGTTAGAGACCAGACTGAGCAACATGGCGAGACCTCATGTCTACCATAAATAAAAAAATTAGCCGGGTATGGTGGCACATGCCTGTGGTTCCGGCCACTTGGAAGGTTGAGGCGGAAGAATCACCTGAGCCCAGTAGGTCAAGGCTGCAGTAGCCGAGAGTGTGCCACCGCTCCAGCCTGGGCGACAGAGTGAGACTTTGCTAACTGATAGGAAAAGGAAGTCTGATTTCATACCACATAGCTTGAACCCCTGGATCTAGCTGTATCTATAGGCACAACTTGTACTTTTCATTTACATGAGCCTGTAAGTTACCTTGTTTGGCTTAAGTAAGTTGATTTATCATTTGTGAATAAAAAGTTGAGAATAATACTCTAATATTTTGTCTCTAAAAAAGTTACATTTTTAACACTCCTGGCTTAAATTCATTCATTCACTCATTCATTCATTTATTCTGACAAGACACAGGCTTAATAAATTATACTGATTTCTTATCTATCCACCTGTATAACATAGCAAGAGGTTTTTAAGACATTGTATTAATGGTCTTGGGTTGCCATAAAGAATACCACGAACTGGCTGGCTTAAACAAAAGGCAATTTATTTCTCATTGTTCTGGAGGCTGGAAGTCCAACATCAAGGTGCTGGCCAATTTGATTTCTGGTATGAACTCTTTCTGGACTGCACATAGTGACTTTCTGGATATGTGCTCACTTGGCCTTCCTTGAATACATTCTGTTTCTCTTCTTCTTTTTATAAAGCCAGTAATTACATCATAAGGGCCCCACCTTGATGACCTCATCTAACTGTCATCACATCCCAAAGGCTTCATCTCCAAACACCATCACATTGAGGGTTAAGACTTCAAATATATAAATTTTGGAGAGACACAAATATTTTCCCCATAACAGATACTACGTGATATTACACATATGATAAATCTTTTAAGCTCAATTTTAAAATTTCTACATGTATATGTGCATGATGTCTTTATGATTTATACTTAAAAAAAATTCTGGTTTCCCTCCTTTATGAAACATTGGAAAAATAATCTTATCAAAAAGAAACTTAGGAAATCTAAACTCTCGATAAATTAAAAATAGCTTCTCCTATAAATCAGGAGAAATTTGGTAATTAATTTCACATTTTATTTCTTGGTCTTTTTCTTTTGATACGTTTGCTGTTAAGCACAATGTTTTTGGATTTTGCACCTTTTGTAAATTAATTAAATAGATGTAATTGCAAAATGTGTGTGGTTTATGGCTTTTTTTCTATCTTAAATTATAAGACTCGTTTCTGTCATCATTTAAAAATCTGGTTAACATGCCACTGATGGGGTAGGTTATGGTCATTGGTTACATTCAATATTTTTATAACAGCATGTAAAATTATAAAGAATATGATTACAGTGTTTAGATTTGTCAATTTTCAGAATTATTTTCTTCATTTTACAATAAAAATATTATGAGCTTGTTTAAAGGAGATAGCTACTCTAAAATGGTAAAGTAATTAATGATACCAACAACTTTGTACGTTGTTTTATGTCAACATAACCTTGTCAGTTCTGGGTATTATTTCTAAATTCTTCTTCCTGATTATTAAATAACACATATTCATAACCAATGCTGCAAAGAACATAAAAAAGTATAAAGAACTAAATTAAAATTGCCTGTAATTTCACTACTCTATGCAGTCTCTTCTAATTGCTTTTTACAAATGTGATTCTATGAAGCTAATATACTGCATATACATTAAATAGTCTTACTTTAAAAAAAATTAGCAGTAATTTATTTTTTAAAAATTTAAAAGCTCTTTCCATGAAATTGCTTTAAAATTCACGTTTACATTGCTATAAGTATTACATTCGTAATTATGACTGATACTAAGATTAAAATATTTTTTATGAATAGAGGCTATTTCCAATTCTCTCTCTCACAAAAGTTGCAATGGGAATTCTTTGATGTACATTTTTAGCAACATATTTTGATTATTTGTTGAAAATAATTGTTTTGGCATTGAATTGCTATACAGTTAAGTTCTGAATAAGGTTAATGATACAATATATAAAATAAAAATTATCATTCAGAAAATTTTTACTTAGCATTCATTTTTTTTGACAATTATAACCACTGCAAAGGTTAGTAGATTATAGATAAGAACACTCTAGTAGTAGTTAAAGTAAACACACATATACACACACAGTCCAATGACTTTCTGGAAAGTCTTACATTAATTCTTCATTATTTCTGTTTTTAAAATACATGAGCATATGAATGTATCAAAAGAATAATAACTAAACAACAAAATAAAGCATGTCATATATGCCTAATTATTTACATGATAATTAATTTTAGTGGTCATATTAGAACAAATTAGGAAACTTTAGGAAGAGCATTTGATGGAATTTCATGCACAAAGTTACATGAACTATTTCAAATTTCAAGATGTCAAATCAAATTGCGTTGCAATAGTTTCCCATTAATCACAACAGAACCACTTTCATAGATAGCTAAGCTACTAACCAGGTGTTTCTTTGCATAATGACCATTTCCCTTTATTATCTTGAATTCATTCTTTGCTAACAGAAACTGTATGCAAACAATTCCAAATTCTGCTATAAAAGTCCTAAAAAGACATCCAGGATTAACAGGAGAATCCAGTGAGTTTTTTTTTTTTTTTTTTAGATGGGAGTAATAGGCAGTCAGTTTACATTTTATGCAAGTGACGACTCTGGGAATACTGCCAACTCCCAGCCCTCCTGTATCCAAAGGTGCATATGAATGTCATCAAGATCTCTCTCTCAATGCTCTAATTTTTTTATATAAACTTCATTCCTAGGCAATTTCTTTTCTCAATGACCATAGAAGAAACAGTCCTTGGTTGTTCTGTGTTTACTTGGTCCTTAACATTTACTATCGCAGTGGAAAAGGAAATAAAACCTCTTTAGCAATCATTCCTGCAAGCGATGACTCCAGTTGACCCATCAAGGGCACTGGCAAGTCCTAACCCAATCCCTGTGTTTATTCTTATTGGCCATATTCTCAGCATCCTTCCAAAGAGGTGGTAAGGGACACAAAAGTGGTAAGCCTATTCCTTTGCATATAAATGAAGATGGTGGTTTCTAATAACAAAAAAACAAAATAAAAAAATAAGAAAGAGGGAGTTTCTTTCTAGAAGCGGGAAAAACCATGTGAAAAATGTGAGCACAAAAAGCACACAACCCTCCAGAGGTGAGAACAGAAGGGTGTCTTCCTAGTAGATTTTGGCAGAATCCCGTGTAAGATTCTCTAGCCAAAGAACAAGTTCATACCTATACTACTTTTTTTAAAAAAATATTTTTAAAAGTATCTACTTTTACTCTTATATTTTATAATTAGGCATCCATGAAGATGCAATTGTGTTCAGAGAAGACTGCAGGGTATGCACCAGCTTAAGAAACACTGAGGAAACTTGCCGAATGTTTCAGGCTCTAAGAGCTAGTTAGCAGAGCACCACATAATTGGCAAATTCTCCTGGGAGTGAATGGCAGACGCAGTGGCCCCTAAAGAGACATGAAGGAGTCCAAAGCAGTCAGGCTCAAGATAAACATTAAGTGGATCATCATAGCCTGACTGCTGATGGTAGACGACAGTCACCTTTGAGAAAACAAAAGCCTTGAAAAAATAAAAGTGAGAATAACTCAGTGTGCCTTATTGGTTCTGTTTCTCTGGAGACACTGACTAATACACTTAACCAGAATAAAGAGGAGTTTAAAGGAATGAATTGTATGCAATTTTTTTTAATGCATTTTACATCTTTCCTGGGAATGAAAATACAAATTTAGTTTATGCTATCAACTCAGTAATTCATGGACAATTACTGAGGCAATGAAAGAAAATATACAGAAATTTAAACATGTAAAACTGAGAATTAAAAATAAATATGCAACCAATCCCGTATGAGGAATCTCTTGTTGGGCTTGTGTCTAGAGATGGGATGGGTCATATTACAAAGGAAGGATGAGAGAGAAAGAATGGGAATGAGGGTGAGGCTGGAGAGGTGTTCGGGACCTGGGTGGGCAGAAAAAAAGGCAATAATCTTGGAAGGAACTTTGAGGTGGGTCGAGAGTGGATGAGGATGAAGATGTTAAAATAAAAAACTTAAAGTTAAATTGAGCAGAGTTTGGGCAAAGAACAAATTCGCGATTCAGGCAGCCTCCCAAACCCGTGAGGCTCAGAAAGACTCCAGCTCACAGCTATGTGGTGGAAGAGATTTAGTGACAGAAAATGGAAGTGAATACAGAAAACGGAAATGATGTACAGAAATAGCCAGATTGGTTACAGCTCAGAGTTTGCCTTGACTGAACCTAATTTGAATAGTTGGCTACGTTTGATTGACCAAAACTCTGTGATTGTCAGAAAAGTAGGTTACAGTGTGTTTGCCCATCCAGCTAGGTCACAGTGAAAGGTGACACACAAACCTCTAGGTAGAACTCAAAATATTCAAGGAGGCAGCTTTGGGCTAAGCTTAATTTAAC
Organism: Cephalopachus bancanus; assembly: GCA_027257055.1. NCBI lineage: Eukaryota > Metazoa > Chordata > Mammalia > Primates > Tarsiidae > Cephalopachus > Cephalopachus bancanus. The sequence continues at coordinate 10,578,458 of JAPVLO010000017.1, forward strand.
AGAAGGATCCGACCAGAGCTAGGTATGACAATGAAGATAGGAAGTCAGTCTTTGGAACTTCACCAGCTGACCTTTCCCTTGCTTTAAAGGGCCTTGATCCTTTGGAGACATTCCATGCTCCAGATGTTTTTTTCAAGTTCTCCCTTTTCTATCATAATCCACTTGTGCTTTGCCTCATTTATACAAGGTTCCACTTTCAACTAAAATAATAAAATTGCAAATAGTTTCTAAGAAACCACCTGTGTCTCTCCATTGGGACATGTATTATATAAGGGGAGGCCTCTCCCTAAAAAACTGGAATTATCTTTTTAAAGGGTAGGCCCTTTGTAATACAGGATAGGTATTTGTTCTAGGAATCCACTGACATCGCTGTACCAGCTAGCTGGTTGTGACAGGTAACATTCAGGTTCTGTGAAATTTTTTTGGAGATTCTGCATGTTTGCCCATTTCTTGATGGGTGATTTATAAGCACACCTGTCCACACTGTGCTGAGTGGTCAGCAGTTTTTGACCAAATGGCATGACCCCCATGCTCCACCCTTCCCATTCATTCAATCTACCCTGAGCAACTTTTTTGTTTATTTTCTTGGAAGAAAAACGTCCTCAAAGGATAATGTTTTGCTGATGTGAAAGAAGTGAAACAAAAAACGGCAGCAGCACTAAAAGGCATCAAAATTGATGCCATCAAAAACTGTTTTGAGTAATGGAAAAAGTGTCTAGATAGGTGTATTCCATCAAATGAGGAATACTTGAAGGGTGACTGAATTTTAACTATGTAATAATACACAATTTTTTAATGAATACATTCCATTTCTTTGCCCCCCACATAAATTGCCTAAGATAATTTTTCAGGTGGCTTCAGCAAATGTTTGTGGATATCCACTAAATGACTAAATGCTAGGCACCTTATTCAGTACCATGGGGCAAATAAAAAGGACAAAGTTTCTGTCTCCAAGGAATTCATGCATAGCAATTCAAGCAGAGGCACAATACATCAGTAGTAAGGACTGATGTCGTATTGCAACAATAGTTTGGTAGTGATCGGCTAATAGAGATTAATTCTGCATGAATGAATCAGAGAGGGCTTCATGGAGAAGTGACATCTGTAAAGAGGATCTTACTAAGTTGGAGAAGGGGAAAAGATGTATCAACCAGAAGGGAAAGCATAAACAAAGGTGGACAACTGAAAAATACATGATGTTGAGGAGAGATGCCATTACCTATAAGTAGACAGGCCAGTGGACCTGGTAGAAGAGAGTCATTGGACAATCTATGAATGAACCCATCAATCTCAAATGCAGACTCTTTAAATACATAGGGTAGTTTCTTCCTATCAAGGCTATCTTTTAGAACAGGGGTTAGCAAACTTTCGGTAAAGTTTCAGTCCTTGCATGTTATGACTCTGCTACTAGAAAGTGTACACAGCCACAGACAAAATGTAAATATGTGGACATTGCTGTGTTTCAATTAATCTATTTATTTTATTTTATTTTTTAATTTTTAATTTTAAATATGTGGGGTACAATTCAGTGTTACAAATGTCCATTATGCAGGTATCCTTGTTGATGAGGCGTGCCTCCCCTCCCCTGGCAGTTTCCCACTACTGCCAATTCCTTTCTTATAGTATTACAATAGTTGTTCAGGGTCTGTTTATGAGTGAGAACATGTGATATTTGGTTCTTTGTTTCTGTGATAGATCACTCATTATTATAGCCTCTAAGTCCATCCAGGTTGCTGCAAAGTTGATAAGTTGTCCTTCTTTATGACTGTGTAATAGTCCATCATGTATATGCACCACTTTTTTTTGTTTTTTTTTTTTTTTGGTTTTTTTTTTTTTGAGTTGGAGTCTCACTCGGTCGCCCAGACTGGAGTGCAGCGGCCGCTCCCGGCCACTGCAGCCTCGCCTGCTGGGCTCTGGCGATCCTTCCGCCTCAGCCTTCCAAGTAGCTGGAATTACAGGCATGTGCTACCACGCCCGGCTGATTTTTTGATTTATTGTAGAGATGAGGTCTCGCTGCCCAGGCGGGTCTTGAACCCGTGGGCTCAGGCAATCCACTCACCTCAGCCTCCCAAAGGCGCGGGATTACAGGCTGAGCCACTGAGCCCGGCTTGCACCACTTTTTAAAAAAATTCAGTCCTCTTTTGATGGGCAGCATGATTGATTCCATGTTTTTGCTATTGTAAATAATGCTGCAATAAACATGCATGTGCAAGTATCTTTTTCATAGAGTGATTTGAGTTTCTCTAGGTATATTCCCAGTAGGGAAATTGTGGGGTCATATGGGAGATGGATTTTTGGATTTTTTAGGAATCGCCACACTATTTTCCACAGGGCCTGTACCAGTTTACACTCCCACCAACAGTGCAGAATTTTCCCTTTTCGGCACATCCTCTCCAGTATTTGTTGTTTTTAAGTTATTGATAATGATTGTTCTGACTGGAGTTAGGTGGCATCTCAGTGTGGTTTTAATTTGCATTTCTTTAATGACAACTAAGGTTGAGCATTTTTTCACGTGTCTGTTGGCTGCCCGTATATCTTTCTTTGAGAAGTGTTTATTCATGTCTTTTGCCCTTTTTAAAGGGGCTGTTTGGTTTTTTGCTTTTCAGCACGTCTGAGTTCCTGGTAGATCCTAGCTGTTAGACCTTTGTCAGATATACAGTTGGCAAATATTTTTTCTCAATCTGTGGGCTCTCTCCCAACTCTTTCAATGATTTCTTTTGCTTTGCAGAAGCTTGTCAGTTTCATAAGGTCATACTTGTCTATCTTATCTCTTATGGCATGGGCACTTGTGGTTTTGATCAGGAACTGGTTGCCAGTTCCAATTTCCGTGAGAGTGTCTCCTGCATTTTCTAAGGTTCGTATAGTTTGAGGGTTTATGTGTAGGTCTTTGATGCATTTAGAGTTGATTTTTGAGTATGGTGACAGGTAAGGGTCTTATTTTAATCTTCTGCATGTGGTCAGTCAGTTTTTTCTAGCACCATTTACTGAATAGGTTCTCCTCTCCTTGGTGGTTAGTGGTGGAGGCTTTGTCGAAGAAGAGTTGGTTGAGAAATTGAGGTTTTGTTTCTAGAATCTCTGTCCTGTTCCATTGGTCTATATGCCTGTTTTTGTACCAATACCAGGCTGTTTTGGTTATTGTAGCTTTATAATAAAGCTAAAGTCTGGGAGTGTGATACTTGCTGCTTCTCGCGCCCCCCCCCCAGGATTGTTTTAGCTATTTGTGGTTGTTTATGTTTCCATTTTAATTACTGTATTGTCATTTCCTGGTCTGAGAAGAGTGCTGTTGGTAATTTAATGGGCATTGTATTAAATTTGTAGATTGCCTTGGGTAGGATTGACATCTTAACAATGTTGATTCTTCCAATCCATGAGAATGGAATATTTTTCCATTTCTTGTGGCATCTTTGATTTCTTTGAGCAGTTTTCATTGTAAAGATCTTTCATGTCTCTGGCTAGGAAGATGCCAAGTTATTTCATTTTTTTGTGTGGCAATTGTGAATAGGACTGTGATTTTTATTTGGGTTTCTGTTTGTTTGTTGGTGGTGTATAGAAATGCGACTGCCTTTTGCACATTAATTTTATGCCCTGAGACCTTGCCAAAGTCCTTTATCAGTACAAGGAGGTTTTTGCACCAACTTTCATAAAGCAGATTCTAAGTAAACTAAAAAAAAGATGTTGACTCTAACACTATAATACCTGGGGACATAAACACCCCACTAACAACCCTAGACAGATTATCAAGACAAAAAGTCAACAAGGAGATCTGGAAACTCAATGTGACGCTTGACCAAATGGACTTAATTGATACCTACAAAACACTTCACCCAACAACTAGGGAATATACATTCTACTCATTGCCACATGGAACTTGTTCTAAGATCGACTACATCCTTGGCCATAAATCAAACATAAACAAATTTCACAAGATTGAAATTGTGTCATTCACCTTCTCAAATCCCAGTGGAATAAAAATAAATATCGCCATCACCAAAACCCACAAAGATGTGGACGATAAACAGCAAGATGCTAAACAACTCCTGGGTCAACACAGAAGTCAAAACAGACATTAAAAGATACCTGGAAACAAATGAAAATGAAGAAACATCTTACCAAAATCTCTGGGATGCCACGAAATCAGTACTAAGAGGGGAATTCATATCTCTACGAACACACATGAAGAAAATGGAATGATCACAAGTCAACAACCTAACAAATCACCTAAGGAAACTGGAAAAGCAAGACCACCAAAACCCTAACTTCAGCAGAAGAATCCAGATTATCAAAATAAAAGCCCAAATTTGAGAAACAGAAGACAGCAATATAATACAAAAAATCAATGAAATGAAAGCTGGCTTTTTGAAAGAGTAAACAAGATTTATGGACCCCTAGCTAGATAGACCAAGAAAGAGAGAGAAAAAGCCCAAATAAACACAATCAGAAATGCAAAAGATGAAGTCACAACTGACCCTGAAGAAATACAAAAGATTATCAGAGATTGCTATGTACATCTGTATGTAAACCTCAACTGGAAAAACTAAATGAAATGGAGGACTTTCTTATATCACACAACCTCCCCAGGTTGAAACAAGAAGAAATCGAGACCCTAAATAAACCAATAGCAACCCAGGAGATCAACTATGTCATAAGAAAACTGCCTACAAAAAAAGCCCTGACCCAGATGACTTTCCAGAAGAATTCTACAAAACATACAAGGAGGAGATGATACGAATCCTACTGAAAGTATTCCAGGCAATCGGGAAAGATGCAACTCTCCCAAATCATTTTATGAAGCTAACATCACATGGATACCCAAACCAGGTAAAGATCCAACAAAGATAAAGAACTACAGGCCAATATCCTTGATGAACATAGATGCTAAAATTCTCAACAAGATTCTAGCAAACTGGATCCAACAACACATCTCAAAAATCATCTACCATGACTAAGTAGACTTCATCCCTGGTATGTAAGCTTGGTTCAACATCCACAAGACCATAAACATAATTAAATACATCGACAGATGTAAAGACAAAACCCACATGATTATATCATTAGGTGCAGAAAAAGCTTTTGATAAAATCCAGCACCCCTTCTTGATAAAAATACCCAAACATCTAGGTATAGATGGAACATACCTCAAAATAGTAAGAGCCATCTATGAGAAATCCACAGCCAACGTACTGCTAAACAGAGAAAAATAGTATTGGAACTCCTAGCTAGAGCAATTAGACAGAGAAAGAAATCAGGAGTATCCAAATAGGAAAAAAGGAAGTTGTCTCTCTTTGCAGATGACATGATTCTACATCTCAAAAACCCAGTCAAACTATGTTTATGAAAACAAACTGTCATCATAAGCCATTAGTTTGCTACTGCTGAGTGATGCTAAGGCGGTATGGTGGACTCCTGAACAACATGGGTTTGAACCGTGAGGGTCCACTAACACACATATTTACTTCCACCTTTGACATCCCTGAAACAGCAAGCCCAGCTGCTCCTCTGCTTCCTCTTCCTCAGTCTAGTCAACATGAAAGACAAAGACCTTTGTGATGATTCACTTGTACTTAATAAATGGTAAATATATTTTCTCTTCTTTATGATTATCATAATAACATTTCTCTAGTTTACTTCATTGTAAGAATATAGTATTTGATACACATAACAAACAAAATATGTATTAATTGACTCTTGATGTTACTGGTAAATCTTCTGGTTAGCAGTAGGCTATCAATAAAGTTTTGAGGGAGTCAAAAGTAATAGGTAGATTTTTGACTGTTGGGGATCAGTTCTCCTAACACCCGAGTTGTTCAAGAGTCAAATGTATTTGTTTACTGTCATATCTCCAACTGCAAAAATAATACCTGGCACCTAGTGTATGCTTAATAAATATGAACAAAATAAAGGGGTCAACTGTAGTTAGAGGGGAATCTTCTACCCAGGGAGCAATGACATGGACTTACAGTGCTGTGATTTAGGCCATGTGTACCTGACTACTTGGTGTGCCCATGTGTTCAAGTTATTAAATGCCTTTTAAAGTAATTTTTATCAATATTTAGAGGAAAATTTATGGCTCCGCTTACTAATTTTTTTTTTTTTGAGTTGAAGTCTCACTCTGTCATCCAGACTAGAGTCCAGTGGCACGCTCCCAGCCACTGCAGCCTCGACTTGCTGGGCTCCGGCGATTCTTCTACTTCAGCCTTCCAAGTGGCCAGAACTGCAGGCATGTTCTACCATGCCTGGCTAAGTTTTGATTTATTGTAGAGACGAGGTCTCATCAAGTTGCCCGGGTGGATCTTGAGTCTGCAGTCTCAGGCAATACACTCGCCTCAGCCCCCCAAAGTGCTGGGATTACAAGCTGAGCCACTGAGCCCAGCCCACTTACTAATTTTTAAAGCACAATGTTCCATAAATTATTACTTAGAAGGAGATTGCTAGCCCTGGACAGCAATAAGAAGTTTCAAGCTTCTCTGCAAAATTTGTCTTTTCTGTTTCACCATCCCCTGCGGTAATTGAGAACATGTTTTCTAATAAAATGTCACTATTCCTATGTTAAAAATGTACCAATTTGCATTTGATTTAGCTGGTGATTTTATAACTTGTCTTTTTAAAAATTCTCTTTAAAAAGATAATGCGCAGAATTTTCTGGGAAAGAAAGAATAAGAAGGTGAAGTGGTAAAAAGATCAGTGTGGTTTTTCCCTAGAGCTTACTGGGCAGAGCATCAGGAAGGCCAGCGACTGGCCTTGCTTGCCAGGAGAGATTCAGTTGTGTCTTCACAAAGCTATCACAACTGGGAACACTGGCGATTTCTCTTTCCACATACTCAAATAACTAGTTTGACAAATTTTCCCACTCAATTGCCCTTTGTTAAAGCATGGTAAAGATACAACCTGGAGCACCTTTGAGACCACTGGTTTTTGATCCATTTATTTTGTCCAAACAATTGCAAACAATTTAACTAAAGGCCTAATGTATTCTTTTTATCCCATGTGACTTTTCAGTTTCCATTTAGATGTCACAGTGTTTTCTACAAGCTTCTTTCTTTCCCTTTCAACTGTCACTTTTTCCCTAAAAAAATATCTCTTGAGATTCAGACATGACTCTGTCTGTGTTAACCACATAATTCTTTTAGTTCCCATTTCATCTTGTTGCTGTTGTAGTTTTGCTCATTTTTTCCAAGTACAGAAAGAATTGGGTGGTTAAACCTGACTTCCAGGACTGCACTAGCCAAAGGAATTTTCTTAACAGTTTGGAATGTATTATCAGACAATTATGGTCATGGCAAACTTTGCAGTTTTAAAAAGTCTTCTGGTAAAGTTTAGCTACCTGGGGAAGAATGTCATTTCAACTTTCTAAATCATGATTGACGCATTATTCAAATCTTCCATAAAGGTATTACACCTTACACATGAGCAACATTATTTTTTCAAACGTTAAATTGCTAGAAATTCATATGCTGTTAATATGGACATGTGGTCAATCAGAGTAGCATTTTCTTCTGCTACTGCACAGGAAAAATGAACTTTTCTAAAACACACATTTGTCTTTTCCACTAGTCCCCTTGTTAGCAAGCAGATAATCAATCTCTCTCATTGAAATACCATTTTGGTGGTTAATAAAAGAACTAGTAGCCTCATTCAAAGTTATTACTTTGGCGTGCCTTCTAGATTCCTCTATTTTCCCTCTTTCCTTTGTCCTCCCTTTGTGCTTTGGACATAATCCATCCTGGCATTTCTGTTTTAATGATATGTTTATGGGTCTCTATACTCCTTAAATGGTGAACTTTCCAAAAGCTGGGGTCATGTTTATTAATTTTTGGACTTTCAATTCCTAGGACTATACCTGGCAACCAGCAGGTAATTAATTCCCAAATGAACACATGTCTAATGCAATGCATTGGTCAAAGTGCTGTATTGGTGTTTTCCTATCCTTGAAGCCAGGTATTAGAATGCCGTCCCTTACTTGATTACAACATATTTTTGGCTTTAGGATCAGATAGGTAAATGAAAGAAGAGAAGGTATTTCTGTAATAGACAAATGATACAGCAGTTGTCATGTTGCTATTTGAGAGGCTGGGGTGACACAGCTTTAACTATGCAGATGGGAAGTCCTTTAAATCCTAATTCTCTCTACTGCAGGTTGCCCATGGAGAGCTACAGATTGAAGGGTTTCTTAATCAGCCCACAGTTGACTTGATTCCCAGACACAGACAACATGAGTTTAATTATCTTGAGACATTTCAAAGGATATTGATGTCTAGTGATGGGAAAATAGCTACTTCTGTAAAGAATTGACCTTTCAGAATAGGAAGAAGGTCATTCACATTACCATCGTATATTTTGCCAACAGATTTAGCCTGATCAATTAGGAAGGAGTACATCTTTTAATTGTTAAGAGGATAGAACCAGACAGTTTGAGTTCTGAGTTCAAATCTCTAATCATACTCTTACTAAGAATGTGTCCATTGGACATAGAGTCACCTATCATGATTTGCATGACAATAGCTAAATGATATAGTGTTGTAAAGATTCAATGTGATGCAATCATCCAATATCCATTAAGTCCTTGCCTTGTGGACACAAGAAGGCAGATAAAGTCTTTCTTATTCCAGAGCTTACATCTTAGTGGCCCTCCAGAATTAATACATCTAAAGTCTGAGAACAATGACAAACACAAAGGAATTGCCATCTCTGCTGCTATTAAGGCATATATTGAATCAGTGCCTTCTCCTCCAAAACATCATTCTTCTATTATACTTTCCCCTAGAAAGTCAATATAAATCTGCACTTTCTAGAGTTTTGTGTTGTTTTTCTGAACGGGAACATAGTAAGAGGCTGCAAACATCCTCACTTTCACACTTAGGGGACTTTTAAATGCCAGAAAAGATTTTAAAAAATCAAGCTCCATTTTTTAAAACTTACTAGTGATTTTTCCTGGCTACCCTGCCTTCAGTCTATGCTCCCCTATTATCAGGCCCCCACCAACCACACTGGCAAAGGCACCACTGAGTTTCTGGTAAAGAGCTGAGTGGTTCCTGACCACAAACTGGAGGAACAGTGTGGGCAAAGGTGTAGCATTGCATTTTCCTGGACCATGTCCTTCTTCATTTGGCAGATTCAGCTCACATTTTTGAGAATGGTGGGAAATAATACTTAACTTTGTAACCTTGATTCATCTCCTTTCTCTCAATGGTTCTAACAGGACAACTGAAATTTATATTGCCTGATTGAAAAGAGGCTTTATTGGACCCAGACAAGAAGTTAGCCTTCCAATATCTTCCTAGTCTCCAAGCCATAAAAAGTTAAAGGCTTAGAATTTGTACCTTACAAGATACAATAAATGAGGTAACTTTTTTTTTCCTGGTAAACAATCAATAGCCTATTAAAATAAAACTAGCATACAAGTCTTTGATTTTTGTAGAGGGACGTTTTATTTTGGTCCTTGAAGATTTTCCAGTAGAGCTGGAATAATTGTAGGTAAGATTTTGGAAGTAGTATGTTTAGAAATAAAATAATGCAATGTGTAGTAACTCAACTTGATAAACAGGTTAATTGCAATAATGTGTGGCATGTAGATCTTTTTCCACTAAGACTTTTGAAATTTAGAGAAACTCATAATGTTTATGTTTGTCATTTAAGGATTTAAGGTGTTATTAATATTCAGAAACATGTACTCATTTCCTTTGAAGGGAGATAGTTTAGTGGCGGTAAAATAAATGCTGGCTTTGGATCTGAACAAAGTGACTTTAAATCCTGGCTCTTCTACTTACTTGCTATGAGATTTTTAGATAAATGGTTTAATCTTGACTTTTTTAACCTAAAAAATAGGAAGAGACCAAATGTTACTAGTACAATGAGGTGTTACACAAAGATTGTGGACGATAGTAAATTAGGTTGCACTAGTATTTTAGGAGTTTTAACAAAATAATAAAATACCTAGGTTCCCAACCTCAGAGTTCTGATATAATTGGTCTTGAGTGGGGCTGAGTCACATTGTTTTTATAAACATCTAGACAGACATGGTCCCTTATTCTCATGAAGCGGACATTCTAAAAAGTACAAATGATTTAGGTAATGAATTAAATTTAACATATAATAGTATAAGTTTTAGAATCAGACAGATCTGTGATATCTTGCTAGCTGTGTGTCCTTGGGCAATAACTTCATTTTCCTGAGTCTCAGTTTTCACATATATAAAGTATACACTAAAGTTGATGCATTTAAATCTCTTAGCACAGCGATTTAGGACTGCCATATAGTAGGGTCCCTTTAACTGTTATCATTCACTGTAATTTCTAAAGTTTTGTGGGTAATAGTTTTAGCTTTAAAAAGGCTATGACTGATTGTTTAGGCCTGCAAATGTCTAATTTCCAAGTTATAATATGCAATTTTACAAGCAGATAATGTATCTATCAAAAGTTAAGCAAAATCACATTTCTATCTCATCAATGTTGAGATGCGGCAGTTAACAGCCTTTTTCTCATAGCAACACATCATCACTACTACTACTGTCATTATACCTTTCTATCAAGTATATCCATGAGCCATAGGATGTTAGGTTCAGAATTCATCTGTACTTTAACATACAAACTTGGTTTCACATCCTTTTATGATTTTGTTTCCAATTTCTATTATGCGTGTTTTGAAGTTTCATCTTAGATCTTGCTATATACAGGAATATGTTTTTTTAAAAAAGCAGTAAGCATAGAGGAAAGATCACTCAACAGATTCTTTCATCCAGATGAGTTTCAATTCAGGTTCTATTTCATTTTATCCTAATACTTATAAACCTAAAATTCCCTCATAGACTCCTAGTTTTAATTAAAATCAGCATTACATTGCCTGGAGGAAAAGTCTACTTTTCCATGTTTTTCTCCTTTTACAAAGAGTTCCAGAACATTAAGATTATAGCTTTTGGCCTAATAATTTAACCTTATATAAGCACAGGGTGATTTTCACCATATCAAATCTGGTATTTATCATTTTTGGCAGTCTCTGATTGCAAATGAAATTTCCCGGAATATTATAAAAGAAAGACATTGGTGGGTGAACACTCTTGATTTATAGTACAAGACCTTGGTTTTAAAATAATCTTGTTGGACAATTTGGCTTAATTCTTATTTTTCTCTTGATTTCAGACCTTAATGTAGCTAAACTAAACACTCTAATTTGAACAATTAATTAAAAATTAGGGACATGTCTATTCCATATGAAGGAATAATTAAGGGTGTAATTCCTCAGCTCTTTTCTTTATTTTGGCTTCTTTGATTTTGGCCCAAAGCAGAACACATGTACAAGTGCTCAACGAAGCCCCTTTGTCTTGGAAATAGAAGATATGATTTTAAAATATGAAGCTTATACACAGAGTTATACATACATAAAATTCAGAATTGTAACTTACCCCTAAGCAGGCCATGAAACAGACCCCCACCCCCATCACAGAAAAACTCAGATTCTGTTGCTCTCAATTTCGTGACAGTAGAAGTTGAGATTTCCCAAGGAGGAGTTGGCCTATTGTTTGAACAAAAAAAATCTTCCAAATTCTTTGTATCATTCCAGTGTACTACTGACCCTCTCCTCCAATATAAAAACTTTTCCTAAATTGCTTTTATAAGTATGATGTGATTCTGCTTCCCTGCTCAATCCCATTAAACCTCGAATGGACTCAGCACTCTCCACCATCTGGTCCTAGGTCATTAATCCAGCCTCAGCTTCTCACCGATGTGATTTTCTACTTGAGCCAAACTTAGTTATTTGTAGTGTCCTAAATAGACATCATGCATTCATATCCTGTGCCCTAATGTACCTTGTGAAATAACAAGAAATATGCGTATTAGTCTTTGCCCCCAGTCCCTGGAACAGAGCTCATAAAACCCTGGGAATTTCCTGAGCAATAGGGGTACCAGGAGAAACTTCCTTCTAATGTTTGGTCTCTGCCCTGGTTCCTTAGTCAGAACTCCTAATACCCTTGTAAAATGGGGTACTAGAAGAATCTTTTGTTCTAATAATACTTGGCCTTTGACCCCAGTTCCTGACACAGGGCTCCCAAATCTCTTGGAATTTCCCAAGTGATAAGAGTTTCTTTTTGTTCTAATGAAGCAACTCTTGGTGGGCTCCTGGATAATCTCAGGATCAGGGTTCCATGTGATTATGTAGTTTGAACTGTCAGTTTTTACTTCTGGCTTCTCAGTAGCAGAGAGGGGCTGAAGTTGATCACCAATGGCCAACAGTGTAATCAATCATGTCTATGTTATGAAACTTCCACAAACCTCAAAAGCAGCTACTGGAGAGCTGAATATGTGGAGATCCCTGAAATGTGGCTACCCAGAACATGGAAAAAGCTCAGCACCTCTTCTCCCATACTTCTTCCTATGTATACCTTCCATCTGGCTGTTCATTTGTTTTCTTTGTCATTTCCTTTAAAATAAACCATGCATGTAGATAAAGTGTTTCCCTGGGTTCTATGAACCACTCTAGCAAATTAATTGAGTCCAAGAAGGGGATCATGAGAACCCCGATTTAGAGCTAGTTAGGCAGAAGAACAGGTGACAATCTGTGTTTGCAGCTGGCATTTGAAAGGGGAGAGCAGAACAGTCTAGTGGGGAGGAACACTCAGCCTGTGGTATCTCTGAAGCTATATGTAGGTAGGTAGTGCCAGAACTGAATTGACTCAGAGAACTCCCAGCTGGTGTTGAATGGAGAATCTTCAGAATTGATTGGTTGCTAGTAGAAAGAATTCATCACATATTTTGGTGAACAGAGGTTAAGTATTCATTATTATACTGAGTGTGTGTGTAAAAAACACTTTTTATTTCCTGTGTAATATAGTTTGGATGTTTGTATACTCCAAATTTCATGTTGAAATTTGATCTCCAATGTTAGAGGTAGGGCCTGGTAAGAGATTTTAGGTCATAAGAGCAGATTCTTCATGAACTGTTTGGTGCTGTCCTCCCAGTAATGAGTAAGTTCTCACTCTATTAGTTCTTGTGAGATTCAACTGTTATAAAGAGCCTGAAACCCCTTTTCTTTCTCTTGCTTTCTTTCTTGCCATGTGACATGCCTTCTCTCTCCACCTCTCTCTACCATGTTTGGATGGATGCTTCTTGAGAACCTCCCTAGAAGCAGATGCTGGTCCCATGTATTTTGGAAAGCCTGGAGAAGCATGAGCCAAATAAATCTCTTTTCTTTATAAATTACCCAACCTCAGGTATTCCTTTAGAGATCAAAAATGGACTAAGACACTGTCTCTACATATAACTTACCTTTCTTTAAGAAGACACTCCTTTTTCTTCTTCTACCTAAGGAGACCCTTCCCTCTCTTTGGAAGAAATTCTCTTCCTTCTTTCTATCTAAGAAGTCCAATCTAAACATTAGCTTTCATGTAGTCTTTTATGATCATGAACTGTTATAACTTTAATCATCCTTTTAATTTGTCTTGACTATTTTGTTTTTCTTCAGTTAGATCAAAAACTACTTGAGAGGAGATTGAGTAATAATTTTTCTTCCCACTAAAACACAAAAACTTCCTTTTTAAACAAATATGTATTGAGTACCTATGTGTCAAGTACTCTTCTAGACATTTAAGACACTTCAGAGAACAAAATGTGCCCATTTGCAAAGACAAAATAACTGCTTATTTTTAAATTTACTATATTGGAGAAGAATGGTAAGTTTATATACATTCTAATAGTTAAGACATGATGATGAGCACTCAGTGAAGAATTCAATTTATTACTGACGAACTTTGATGGCCTGGTTTATTGTCAGAAATTTCTAGAAAGAAGGTAAAAATAAAAAGAATAGGTATTTAACAATAGAAAAATATTATATTATTATTTTCATTTACTATTCACAATAAACCTTGAAAGATACTTAACATCTTACAGGGTGCCTTTTTAAAAGTAAAAAAAGAAAAATGTATCAGAAGATAGGTGACCTAACGAAAAAGTCGCAGTCTGTTTATATTAGAGTACTTTCTTATTCACAAATAAATGGCATCTATGTCTTGCTTGTTGGCATATCTGGTATGAAGGACGAATTTTAACTTGTATGACACTCTTAAATGATCCTTTTAATCTGCTGATCACAATCTTGGTTGAACTTTGATACGTTGTTATCCAAAAACAATTCTCTAATACCAACTAGGAATCTTGCAATTCAACTGAATTCGGACACTAACTACCTGGAGTTGGCATGGATCCCACAGGTTGAGGGCTCACTCTCATGTGATTGTCCCCACTTCAGGCACAAGCCTTAAAGAGAGTCTCCAAGCTACATATACTTTTTCCTGACTGACTAAACATGTAGGTTTCCACAACCCTTCCTTAGGTGTGTTAATTCATTAAAATGATTCACAGAACTCAGGAAAGCAGGAAAACACTGTGCTTGCAGTGATAGTTTTATCACAGAGAATACCGTAGGGGCTAAAAAATGTATAAACACATATTTTTAAAAATTTTTATTTTAAAGATGTGGGGTATTATTCAGGGTTAGGTATACAAATGTTCATTATGCAGGTACCTTTGTTGATGAGGTGCCCCCCACCGGGGGCAGTTTTTCAAAGTTGAATTGAATTACAGTAGCGATATGCAGTATGATATTTGCTCAGAAGACGAATACTAACAACACCATATGACAGGCAGGACAGTCAAAATCTCAGGAGAGCAGTTATCGTTTGAGGAGCGCAAGACCAATTTGAAGTGGTATTTGAAATTCGAGAACATTGTGGAAGTACAACAACAATGGAGGTGTGATTATGCAACAGAACCTCCAACAGGCCTACAATTGTATGCATTCATGATAGGTATGAGATGTATAGTACCATGTGTAATGTGCACAAGGGAGGATATGGGAGACTCCCACAGCAACAAGTCCTGCAGTAGTTCTCTGTAATCAGAAGTGTCTGAATGCTAATGGTAACCACTTTGAGCACCTCCTGTACTTGCAAAAGTCAAATGTGACTTGTGTTCATCTTTTGTTGTTGGTATATATTGAGTATTGCAATTTTAGTACAGATTTTTTCCTTTTCTTAAAATATGTGTGTGTGTGTGTGTATATATATATATAAAGTGAAAAAGAAAAATGTATCAGAGGATATGTGACCTAATATATACACTCTATAAAACCCAGGAACTGCTAAATGGAAGAAATTCATAGGGCAAGGTATGGAATGGAGAGGTAAAGCGCTTCCCAGCACATTGATATGTTCACCAGTCTGGAAACTTCTCATATTTCTTTGTTCAAGAATTTTTGTTGGGCTGGGCTTGGTGGCTCAGCCTGTAATTCCAGCGCTTTGGGAGGCCGAGGTGAGTGGTTTGCCTGAGCCCGCGGGTTCGAGACCCACCTGGGCCACTTGGCGAGACCTCATCTCTACAATAAATCAAAAATTAGCTGTGCGTGGTAGCACATACCTGTAGTTTCAGCTACTTGGAAGGCTGAGGCGGAAGGATTGCCGGAGCCCAGCCGGTCGAGGCTGCAGTGGCTGGGAGCGGGAACTCAAAAAAAAAAAAAAAAGAATTTTTGGTGAAATTTTATGATATAGGCATAATTGATTAAATTATCGGTCATTTGTGGTTGAATTTAATCTCTAGCCTCTCTTCTCCCATGTTTTATAATAATTCATTTGTATTGCTGCAAAGAAATAGTTGGGGCTGGGTAATTTTTAAAGAAAAGAGGTTCATTGTGCTTGTAGTTCTGCAAGCAGTACAAAAAGCACAGCACCAGAATCTGTGTCTGGTGAGGGCTATTTCCACTCATGGCAGAAGACAAAAAGTAGTGGATGTGTGCAGAGACCACATGGCAGGAGGGGAGGCAAGAAAAGGAGGTTGGAGGTGCCAGGGTCTTTAACTACCAGCTGTTTGGGGAAATGATATAGAAAGAACTCACTCATTACCACAAGGATGGCACCAAGCAGTTCATGAGAAATCTGCCCTATGATCCAAACATCTCCCATTAGTTCCCACATTCAACACTGGTGATCAAATTTCACCATGAGCTCACCATGAGCTATCAAATCTCTAAAAGATAGCACCCTCCCATGGTCACAGATTGGATATGAAATTCCCAACCTTGAATCAGGTGGTTGATTCCTCTGGCAATGAGATCTCATCCTGAAGTTATCCAGGGGACTGCCAAGAGTCATCTCATCAGCAAAAACCCAGGTATGGTCAAAAGGGGCTTGTGACAAATAAATAAAAGGTACTCTTGTCACTTAGAAAATTTCAGGATATTAGGAGCTGTGTACCAGGAGCCAGAAACAATATATATATATATATATATTTAATTATACTGCAATTAGATATATCCAAGAAGCTTTTAAACCAATGTCTGAACCCTTTTGCTAAAGGTTCTAATTTAACTGGTCTGGAGTGTAGCCCCATCACGAGCACTTTTTAAACACTCTTCAGTTGGTTCTAATGTGTACTCAGAGTTCAGTGCTATTCATTAAATCAAGGGGGGTTTGGGATGTTAAATATTTTATAGCAAACTTACAAAAATGTGTTGAACCACGCACTATACTAGCTTCTGAGGAAACAACAAGACAACAATGAACAAGTCAGATTTTTTTTCCTTTCCAGATGGAGTTTACAATTCAGTAGGAAAGACTGAGATTACATATATGTGGCAAGTAAAACAGAGCAGATGGACCTGAGAAGGTCAGGCAGAAAATACTATGAGAACATACAGCAAGGAAGTATAGAATAATTAAGAGATGGAGGGTAGGGCCATGGAAGACTTCCTTAAGGAAAAGACACTGAATAAGAATGAATAAGAGTTAATCAACCAAAGAGAGGCAAGAAAAAAATGTGTTTTTTTGGCAGTTGTTGTCAACATGAGAATAATGAAACAGTAGTATCAGTATCACCTAGCAGTTGCTAAAAATATAATCAGGCCCCATGCCAGACCTACTGAGTCTGAATAGCCATTTTACTATTATCCTTAGGTGAATCCTGTGCAGAAGTTTCTCAAAGGATGAAAAATAGACCTACCATTTGACCCAGCAATCCTGATACTGGGTATATACTCAAAGAACTATGAATTGTTCTACCAAAAAAGACACCTGCACACATATATTTATTGCAGCACTATTCACAAGAGCAAAAACATGGAACTGACACAGGTGCCCATCACTAATGGACTGGATAAAGAAAATGTGGAACATATACCCCATGGAATACTATGCAGTCATAAAAGAATGAAGTCATGATCTTTGCAACAACATGGATGTAGCTGGAACTATCACAGAAACAGCAAACTGAATACTGTGTGTTCTCATTCATAAGTGGGAACCAAACACTGGGCACACATGATCACAAGGACCGGAAAACAGGTACTAGGATACTCCTAAAGAGGGGAGGGAGGGGTGGATAAGGGCTGCAAAACCATCCACCAGGTATCATGCTCACCACCTGGTGAAGGGGATGGAAGGCTTTTCAGAAGCCCAGACCTGGCCTTCACACAATATACCTATGCAACTAATCTTCACATGTACCTCTTGAATGTAAAATAAACTAAAATGAATTTCTTTAAAAAAGAAGTACAGCTCTTGGCATCTCCCCAGAAGGAACTATTTAAGAATTCTTCAATGAGTTCCCAGAGGCAGCTCTTCTTCCTGTCCGTCAGAGAACTAGTTATACAAATATTCCTATACACCCATGAACTACCCTAGGAAGTTTCCAATAAAATTATCTTTATTTAAACTAGTAAGATTTACATTTCATTGTTTTCAAGAAAAGTACCCTATTAAAAAGCTTCCATTTTCAAAATTCTAGGAAAAAAATACCCAAAACTCAAATTACATCTCACATGTTTAATTCAGTATTTGGTAATATATTTCCAGCACGTCATACATAATCCGAAATATCGTTCCTTCTCTTCATAATTCAACACACATGTAAGTTTTAATCCAATTAGTTTTGACTGATGTTAAGAATTTGGTGCTCTTTTGGTGTTAATGATGTCCATCTTGTTCTCAATTCCATATATTTAGTTTGTGAAGACTGAGTTGATTATTTACTATTGCATAACAAAATATCCAAAATGTAACAGCTTAAGACAAAAAATAAGTAATTAGTATCTCAGGAGTGGCTTAGCTGGGTCATTTTTGTCCATTGTATCTCATGAGATCAGAGTCAAGATGGTAACCAGGGAGCTACAGTCATTTGAAGACTTGCCCAGGGATACAGAGTCTGATTCCATGAAGGCTCATACCCTTGGCTGACATTTTGATGCTGGATGTTGGCAGAAGGCCTTAGTTACACCTGTACTTCTTCACAGGTGTACTTAAATGTCCTCATGCTGTGAGTGTAGGCATCCCCTAAGGAAAGTGACCTCTGAGAACAGGACAGAAACTACAATATTTTTTATGATCTAGCTTCCAAAGTCAAATCATGCACCACTATTTTTGCAGTATCCTGTTGATTACAGATCAGATCTATTCCATGGGAGGAATGGGGACTCATAAGGGTGTGAATACCATGAGGGAAGAAACATCTTGAAGGCTGGCTAACACAAGATCTGTATTTCATATTATTTGACTTTTCTGCTCCCAACTTAATAAAAAAGACCCATACACAATCACATATGAAACATCTTCTATGCAAAGACGGTGACCTTCTTGAAACTGACAGTCAGAAACATTGTATGATGATATTTTAATGTATGTAATAATGGTAAAATATAATATCTAACACATACAACACTTCATAAGCATCATGCACTGGTTTAATGGCCTTTTTATATTAATGCATGTAATTATTACAATAAACTTATGAAGTAAGGACTTTTTGTTCCAATCTTACTACCTAGGCAGAAGGACCAGCCAAGTACAAAGGCTCAAGGTAGGTACATGTATAGCTATTTTAAGGAAGAACATAAAGGGTCATGAAATTAGAGCAAAATAAGTAAGGAGGGAGAACTAGGGAAAGGGTTTGGAGAGTTAACACATGGGGACCTAGGCAGAACATGTAAGGCTCTGAGGGTTACAGTAAGGACTTATGGGGGTGGCTCTATGGCTGTGCTGAGAATGACTTGAAAGAAAACAAGAGTAAGCCGGGCTCAATGGCTCAGCCTGTAATCCCAAGCCTTTGAGAGGCTGAGGTGAGTGGATTGCCTGAGCCCCCGGGTTCGAGACCCGCCTGGGCAGGCGAGACCTCATCTCTACAATAAATAAAAAAAATTAGCCGGATGTGGTAGTGCGCGCCTGTAGTTCCTGCTACTTGGAAGGCTGAGGCGGAAGGATAGCTGGAGCCCAGCAGGCTGAGGCTGCGGTGCCCTGGAGTGGCCACTGCACTTCAGTCTGGGTGACAGAGTGAGACTCCAACTCAAAAAAAAAAAGAAAAAAAGAGTAGACATGGAAAGTCTGGTTGTGTACTACTGTAGCAATCCAAGTGAAGGGTATCATGTTTGGTCCAGGATGGTAGAAGTGAGGTGGTGGGAAGTGGTAGAAGGAATGGAATGGAACACCCATTTGAAGACACACACAAAAAAATCATGATAGAGATTCTGAAGGGGCCATAAGGATTAGGGGAACAGCTATCTTGGAGTAGAATGATGGTGCTCTGATAGCAGAATCTGATAGCAGATATCAGATGGTGTTCTAATAGCAGAAAGTACTGCCCCTGCCCTACACTCCCCACTACTTATAGAAAGAAGCTGATTTAAAACAAAAGAGATTTTGATGACCTACTGAGTTGCTGGAAATAAGTTCAGAAATGTAAAGACTGTTTAAAAGAACGAGTACTATGAAGGTTTAGAAGAGTGTTCTTTAAAAAAATTGTGACTGACAGATGATCAAAGGAAACCTTGGCAAACTCTCCTGGCAGTTGAACAAAAAGGCACACACACACACACACACACACACACACACACACACACACACACATCCAGATCAAATAATAGATTTGTTAAATAAAGTAGATTTATTTCTAGAATTTTCTACTAGCTATTTACAGTGGAACTGTAGCTTTCAGTGCCCTATGGATAATTCAAATATCAAATCAAAATTAAAATAGATGTCAATATTTTTTCTCTTGAACACAAACACAACACAAGGGTCAATAGAATGTCTATTAATAGCATACAGTCCAGGGGTAATAGAGATTCAGTGCATTACTCTGCCATCCTCAGCATGGACAAAACAAAATATCTTAACTAATGAGGAAATTATACTCTTTGAGATGATTATTTCTTCTACAAACATTTGAGTACCTCTACAGCAAATCAAATGCAAGTGAATTATTCCAGGAACTTTTATAGTGTTTTTCTTTTCAACATATGAAATCAGTAAGACTCAAGTGGAATAAGGATATAAAATGTAGTATTCTAGACCTGGAAGAAACAATGGAGATAACTTAATCCATCCTTCTTGACCTCCACTGACTTGATAGAGAAATTAAATGGACGCACTTGAAAGTGAAGCAATTTGCTTCATGTCACACGGCTAGTTCGTTTCAATGTTAGAATTGGAAAGCAGATATCTCTGTCACTATGTCTTTGATTCTATTGTAATCAAAGTCATTTTCAAAATTTAAGCCATTGAAAATGCATGTCTTCCCTATTTGGATTCACGTTGGCATCTACCCACAGTTCTGTGAGGTCAGGTACGAGAATGGCATTTCCATTTTCTACTCTGGAAATGCACATCCAAGGCCATGACATCCTCACAGTGAAAGGAAAAAGTCCACAGAGCCATACACAGGCAAGTTTGTTTCACTCACATGCACTTCCTTGGTGCCACAGAGTACCTAGTGCATACAACAGACTCTGTACATTTCACTAAATGCATGAGTAGATTTTTCTTCCCTTAATGTTAACCCAACCCAGAAACATAGTAAAGGGTAAATCACATGAATTACAGTGAAACTATAGTTTTCACTGCCTTCTGGATAACTTGTCTGCCTTTGCTGGGGTGGAAATGAAAGCTTTTTTAAAATGTTATATTTTTATTTAATAACTTTCAAAAAATCACAGCAAAGTCTCTCAAAGATAGAAGACCTGACTCTGCTTTAGTCTAGACCAGTATGCAGGTAAATGAAGAAATAAAGAATGTGTGGACTTTGGGAGGCTGAGGTAGGAGAATCCTTTGGAGCCACAAGTTTGACACCGGCCTGGGCAACATAGTGAGAAAAACAAAAGGAAAGAAAAGCCAAGTGGCATGCATCTGTAGTTCCAGCAACTTGGGAGACTGAAGCAGGAAGATAGCTTGAGCCCAGGAGTTGGAGACTGCGGTGACCTATGATCACACCATTGCACTGCAGCCTGGGCAACAGGGTAGGAACCTGTCTCTAAAAATAAAACTAACCAAAAATTAAGAAAGTGTGGAGGGATTCTCCTCCAGATATAAGAGGAGAGAAAAATCACACAAGTGCTGATAAGAAGAAATAAATGAAATAAAGCAGAAAAAAGAAAAAACAAGTAAGTTTTTGCCTCTTGTAACAATCTGTCTGCCATGTGCCTTCTTTTTGTAGATAGCAGGTTAAAAGTGCCTTTTTAGTCCATCATGTCTTGAAATTCTTGTGCTTATAAAATTTTACCTATTAAACGGTATGCCCGGTTCTTAAATTAAACGTGACACCAAACCATCAATCACAAGGGGGAAATAAGTTTCATGAATGTGGCCCCCCAACACAATTCCAGAACATGAACAGACAGTTTATTTTCTACTGTCAGTACACAAGAGCAATTTCATCTTTTACTGAATCTTTTGTTCCCCAAAATAAAATGTGGCCAACAGTAAGTTGTAAGACCTTGAAATCTGTTGACTATGTAAGAGCGTTCACATGAAGATTTGATAAAAAAGAGACTTTACTCACTCCACAGCTGCGTGGCGACCTTTAAGTATGTTGCCAGAATGCAGCTGCCTAAAATAGAGTGTTTAGCAACCATCTACTGCCTTTTCCCAGTATGGACAGATAATAATTTACTGCCAAGCAAGAGACCATAATGGAGTCCTTTTTAAAGATAAAATTTTAAAAATCAAAGTCATATTTTACAGGTTGTGCAACCTCAGCTCATTCTCAGTGGAAAGGCAATTGGCTGTAATCGGGAGGGAAATGTTAGTTTCTTGATGCTGTTATTTGAAGACATACAATATTGTGTGCACAAATATATACACACGTGTACACACAGAGGTCCACTGGCTAATCCTCAAGTTCCTCTTTTTTACCTGAATCAGAACAAGTGTGAGGTGAATGAGGCACTTGCTTTGGGTGCAGTATTTAGGAGAAGACCAAAAAATTCCTCCATCAAGATAAAGATCAGTAATGTTGTGTCAAGCCACATGGAACTCCAAGATAAAAAGAAAAATCAGTAGTAATGATTTTGCTTTTATTATAAAATGGTGTTTTTTGTCATTATCTTTGATTTGTAAAATATGGTATTGAAATATTATTTATTTTGACTACTGAGTCTTGGGCATCCTTTAAGTTTTGCTTGTAACTCGAGTGTCCCGTTTCTCTTACCCAGGCCCCCCTAGTGTTGGTCCCACCCAGATGATTCTGTTTTTATTAAAGGGAGTGAAAGAAATGTTCAAGGCTTCAAGGATTCCCTCCTATGACTTCATTTTCTCAATGAACATGAGGAATGTTCCACCCTTGTATAATTCCTTCAAAAGTATGGCCCTGGGGTACTTTAGAAGGCCAATAAATGTAAAGAAGAAAATTAACAACCTTCAAAATATACCACTCTGGAAATGTAAGGCTAAGTAAGGACTTCGAGGATTAGAACACATATCTATGTTATGAAATGGAGTCTTTTTATAACATCCACCCTAGAACACATCTGAACAACTGCAGTGATTAAGAACATTCTATTTACCAACACAATCAATTTGAACTGAGATCTCTTACGATGTTATTCCTCACACTGAGTCAGATTTGAGTCTTTCTTTTTGAAGTTTCACACATTGGCTGACTTTGAACCCCTTGAACTATTATTTAACAAGACTAATCTTTCTCTTACTCTTAAAATTTGAAGGCAGATAAAAGCTGTCATTCTCTTAAAGTGAGTAATTTTTTTGGACATGATTTGGAGATAACTACTAATTTCTTATTAAATGTTATATTGGAACTTAAATTATATTGAAATAAGAATAAAAATTTTGCAGCCATAGTCATCATAATTCAATGCTTAGATTGTTTCTTTAGGGTTGAACAGGCTCTGATCTTCTTAACCCTGGCTGGTCATCAGAATCTCCTGATGGAGTTTAAATAATATGTGTGTGGATCAATATTTTAGGAATGTGTCCTCTTAGATCTGGAGTGATGCCCAGGCATACTTGTTTTTTTAAAAACTCTCCAGGAGACTGAAAGGTTCAGGTAGGTTGAAACCACCACTGTCACACTAGTCAACTCAACAGGGATAACCATTTGCTCCTGAATTCCTTGGAGTCAGGCAAGAAAAACTACAGGTTAAAATATTGTATTTACTTTCCCAAAGTAAGTTCCTTCTCTGTATTTAAGCTCCTGAAAGTGCAATAATTGTTTTATTGTGGAAAAGAGATTATGTGGGGATTGAGTACTTTTCCTGAATTGCTTATGGGGTAGAAAAATTAGATAAATAAGGTGGTACCCTGAAGCAATATGTGACAGGTGTTCTAAAAATCAGAGAAATCTCAGTGAATTTTCTAGATTTTAACTCAGGGAAAATACTCATTTATCTTGTAAAACACTGTAATTAAAGATCATGATAATAACACTTTACATCAAAAATTTTGTGACTATGTTGTTATATCTTTGGTGCCTCTCGAAAACTCCATGATGAAGGAAAGAAATACATTCATGTGTCTACCTACTTCAGCAACTTGTTCGTGCTAAATACAGAAAACAGACATTCTAATGCTAACAGTATTAATTTAACTTAGTAAGAGCCCCCATAATCATAATATCAGTCTCTATGAAATATGCTATAAATTATTTTGTTGGGTTAAGACAAAAATGTTAATTCAAAACAGGAGAGTTAAAAAAAATCACTACAGATTAACCAGGTTTACATGATCTAATATTTTTATTGGGATTTCAATTTGATTAAAAGATAAGAAATCTTTCTAATTATTATTTTAGTATAAACACTCATTGGCTTAATGAAATTTTACTGTACCTGATTAACAGTTGGTTTTAGACACAAAAGCCAAGTTCTACAAAAAGGGAGAAAAAAGCATGTGTGGTCTTGCTGGCTGTTTATTTGGGCAGAATCAGAAGCACTTTTAACTCTGGCTGGAGTTCCTATTTTTAAACTATTTTCCATTTATAAGCACATAATAGCCACAAGGAAATACCTTCAGGTTTTCTGTGCTACTCTGATTGGTTCTTTCAGGAGAGAATAAGTTAAAGTTGAAATGCACGTCTTTAATTAAGAGTAATTTCAATTCTAGTATCCATTATACTTATAAGCAAAGATTATATACCAAACATTGTGCTAGAAACTCTGGATTCAGAGATGATTCAGACATAGTACTTATTTTCACTTTTTTTTTTTTAACTAAGTTGAAGAGAGATGGCAGTTGTACCATAGGGCTAATCTATTGCAGATTCAAGGTGGTTCCTGACATTAGATTGGAGTCTTATACCAGTAAACCACAGCTCTTTTTATCTAATGTAATGATACTGAACTGACTCAAGGTGATTAAAACAGAAAATCATAACTCGATGACTTTAAATATTTCAAAGCTATTTGTATTAACCAATCTTGTGATGGTGGTTTTGCTTTGAGTTAATAATAATTAATAAAATTAATAATCATTTAAGATAAATATGTAGATTTTAGAACAAGAAGTATTATTGACATGATTTCTAAATATATTGATATAATAAAACCCAATGTGTCACTTGTCAAACAGCTTCAGGAGTTATATGCACAGGAATTATCAAAGCAGGATATCTTTATATATTCAGAACTGATTTTTTACAAAAGAAAAAAATCTCTCTGAATTTGCTAGACTCTGTTAAGCAAATTACTGTCAATTTGAGTCCTTTGAATCATAATCAAATTTTACTGCAAGTGCAGGTTATCCTTGACCAATCCCCTTGAGCTAGAAAGATATGCATTGTCTACTCAACTTACAAAATTATCAGCAAAAGAGAACAAAAAAGGAGACATAAATGAGAGACAGTTTCACAGAAACTATCCATGCTATAGTTGTCCAGCATGTCATGTTGGATTCATTTTGACAGAAACGGCTTTCACAGAATGCCCACCAGACATGTTCTCACAGGCTGTTTTGCCATCTGTAGTATTAAAGAATATCCATTATGGGTGCCTTGGGGCTAATCGTTTAGAATTGATTACAAAATGTTCATGATGCTTTGCCTGAAGTGGAATTATTGACTTTAATTTTCCCCTCCCCCCCAAATCCAACCAATAGCCTTATTAAATTATAAACAAAGAGTAAACTATATTTTATACATTATAACCTTACTGAAAACACACACACACACATTTGCTTGTGATAGATCTCTGCTAATAATTTAACCAAATTATGCTTGTAGAAAATTTATGCATAATGTAATCTACTCTAGATACCAGTTTCTCCTTGATTTATTTATGCAAAAAGACACATCTCAAAATTCACAAGCATCCAGTTCATAAAAAGGAATGATGAGGGTTTTTTTTCCCCCTTAAGTATGGCATTCAGATGCATTTGAAATTGCATTGAAAGCAGTAAACATGACCTGAGATGCTGCATTATGAGATACACCGAATTACCTCAACTTAGGAAA
This sequence comes from Cephalopachus bancanus, assembly GCA_027257055.1. NCBI lineage: Eukaryota > Metazoa > Chordata > Mammalia > Primates > Tarsiidae > Cephalopachus > Cephalopachus bancanus. Next base: position 10,604,167 of record JAPVLO010000017.1, read on the forward strand.
CAGAAAGTTCATATGGATATTTTAAGTCCTTTTTTTTTTCCTTTTTTTTTTTTTTGAGTCAGAGTCTTAGTTTGTCATCCAGGCTGGAGTGCTATGGCACAATCATGGCTCACCAGAGCTTTGTCCTCTTAGAATTCACCTCCTGGGCTGAAGTGGCCCTCTGCCTCAGCCTCCTAAGTAGCTGGGACTATAAGCATGCACCACAATGCCTGGATAATTTTTTGATGTTTTTGTAGAGATAACATCTTGCTATGTTGGCCAGGCTAGTCTTGAACTTCTGAGCTCAAGTGAGCGTCCTGTGCTGGCCTTCTAAAGTGTTGAGATTACAGATGTGACTTTAAGTCATTTCTTAAAGTTGGAACACTTCACCCTTAGATATTCTGACCAGGTTATTTAAGCAAATTTTCATTTTTGTAAAGAGCCTTTTTTTTTTAATAGCCTTTACAGAATTGGAGATACCAATGTGATTGAACAGTCAGTGCTTGAAATCACAGGTTTAGATACTCACAAGCACAAAGAAATCCTTTAAGTGGACTCCAAAGTGATAATTCTAGTTCTTTGCTTTCTCTTTTATGCACGGTCTTTGAACTCCATATAAAGCACAATTATGAAAACATATTCTCACCTCAAAGGACAAATTATTTTTCAAGGTGTTATCAAGAGAAAATGATATAATCATTATGCAAATTGGATGCTTAATTGCTAGACTCTATGAATCATGGAAGCTTAGATACAGAACTGATACCAGAGTTCATTCGGTCATCGAGTGCACCTCTCACCACAAGAAGACCACCAGATAAGTCTGATCATAGCATACATAGCATAGCATGCAACATACTTTGTGATAAATTGATGAATGTCTTTGACAGAAGATGGAATGATTCATTTCAGTATACTTTTGGCAGGTCCTTCTACTTTGGGATATTTTTAAATGTTGGAAATGTCTTCATTCTTAGGTAGACATTTGTTGCTTCCGGTTGTCCATTACTCTGTCCTAATAGAGTTGTTGTCCGCAGTCTTGGCGCAATAGTAGGCCAGAGAGCTCTCCACTCCCACGTCAGCAACTGTGGCAGACCTCTTTCACCAGGTGCTTCCTCTCCCTGCTCAAGAGACAGGCACGTGCCGTGATCATAGGACTCTTCTGTCCCAGGACTTTAAATCTTGTGTGGAGCAAAACAAAGATGAAACAATAAAATAGACAGTTGAAGGGTTTAGCGTCACTTTGGTGCTGGTGTGCTCATCAGATGATTCCTGCAGTGTCTGCTGCTGGGCCCAAGGTTTCCTTAAATCCAGTCTCTTGCTAAATTAAAATCTCCAGTTTTCCTTTCAATTTTTGTGGATCCTGATGTCTTCCCATCCATCCTGTTTACTTAAGTTAAGCCAGGACCTGTCGCTATTGCGTGCAAGCAAATTATTTTCTCATCAACATTCCTACTAGTTTTCTCGTGTGCCCAAGTTTACTTTCTAGACATTGTCCTTATTCACAGACTTAGCTTTCAAATATAAAGTCCTACCTACTATTTAACTCCCTCCTTTCAGTCAAACATATGTGTCTTACAACTATTATTTAGATATTAGAATTCCACGTCTTAGGTAACTCTGATCACATTTCTTCTTTGGAGAGTAGACTCACATGGAACTGAAAGTTAAAGAAAACAAACAAATTATCCTGCCTTCTTTTGTTTTTTTGAAGGAAGAGGATCGGTTTCAGTCCCATTATCTTTAAAACCATGTGATCATGTGTAGTTAACTTCCAAACTAAATTTAAGACTAAATTTACTGCTATATTTTGTCTAATTAATTATAGTCATTAGTTTGGTATCTACCTGTCATGGCTTTGTTAAAACATGATATTGTTCCTTCTGAATCTTCATTCAATTCACTGATAAAAATGTTAAATAGATCAGAACCCTATAGCAGACCACCAATAAACGACTTATGGTTGACAGTGATTTAATAATCAACAGCTTTTAAAAGAGACTTGTTTTAAAAACTCTGAATTACTTAGCATATCTAATCACTTAAAAATATCTACATATTTATGTATAAATCTGCTAAATTTCAGCAACTTTTTTTGCAGTTCTTTAATATGATACAAACTATTTATAGTCAACTGATAAGTAGCATCATAATTAATGAGGAAAATGTGGCATAGTAACTTAATAATCACAGATACAACATGGACATCTGACTAAATCAAGTTTCAACAATAAGATTCATTTTTTACTGAGTACTTAATAACAGGAAAAATACTAAGATGTAATATTAAATGACCTGCAGGAAATTCATTAAAGTGTTAATAGTTGTTAGTTCTGGACAAAGGCATATAGCTAATTTTCCTACTACTTTTTGCATTAAGATAATTTACACAGTCTAAAGTCGCTAGTTCCAACTGTGTTCAATAAGAGTGAAGGATTCCATAAAAAAATATAACAGCCTGGGTGGTTTAAACAACATAAATTTATTCTCTCAAAATTCTAGGGGCTATTAGTCTGAGATCAAGGTGTCAGCAAGGTTGATGTCACTTGAAGGCTCCCGTCCCTGGCTGGTATATGGCTGCGTTCTCTCTTTATCTTTTATTTTTTTAACTTTAAAATATTTTTAATTTTAAAATTGTGAGGTACATTTCAGGGTTAGGTATACAAATATTCACTGTGCAGTTACCCTTGTTGATGAGGTATGCCCTCTCTTCCCCAGGCAGATTTCCACTACTGTCAATCCCACCTCTGCGCCTCCCCTTCCCTTTCGCAGTTTCCCACTACAGTCAATCCTTTTCTTATAGCATTGCGGTAGTTGTTCAAGGTTCCCTTATGAATGAGAACACGTGATACTCAGTTCTTTGTTTTGTGAAATATCACTCAGTATTATAGACTCTAATTCCATCCAGGTTGGTGTGAAGTTCACGATTTCATTCTTCTTTATGGCTGCATAATATTCCATCTTCCATCGTGTAGAAGTACCACATTTTTTTATCCAGTCCTCTTTTGATGGGCAGCATGGTTGGTTCCATGTTCTTACTGTTGTGAACAATGCTGTAGTAAACATACATGTGCAGGTATCTTTTTTATAAAGTGATTTGAGTTCTTCTGGGTATATTCCCAGTAGGGGGATTGCGGGGTCATATGGAAGGCCAACTTTTAGAACTTTTAGGAATCACCACACTGTTTTCCATAGAGGCTGTACTAGTTTGCACTCCCACCAACAGTGTAGAAATGTTCCCTTTTCGCCACTTCCTCTCTAGCATCTGTCATTTTTTGAGTTACTGATAATGGCCATTCTGACTGGAGTTAGGTGGTATCTCAGTGTAGTTTTAATTTGCATCTCCTTGATGACTAGTGAGGCTGAACATTTTTTCGTGTATCGGTTGGCTGCTTGTATGTCTTCTTTTGAGAACTATCTATTCATCTATTTTGCCAATTTTGTAATGGGGCTGTTTGTTTTTTTTCTTTTCAGTAATTTTGAGTTCCTTATAGATCCTAGATGTTAGGCCTTTGTCAGACATGGAGTTGGCAAATATTTTTTCCCAGTCTGTGGGCTGTCTCCCTGGTCTCTTGATGGTATCTTTGGCTTTGCAGAAGCTTGTCAGTTTAATGAGGTCCTACTTGTCTATTTTATCTCTTATGGCATGGGCACTTGGGGTTTTGATCAGGAATTGGTTGCCAGTTCCAATTTCCATGAGAATGTCTCCTTCATTTTCTAAGGTTCTTATAGTTTGAGGTTTTATGTTTAGGTTTCTGATCCATTTAGAGTAGATTTTTGTGTATGGGGATAGGTAGGGGTCCTGTTTCCTTTGTATCTGTGTCTTCTTCTCATAAGGACACCAATTATGCTAGATTAAAGTCAAACCTAATGACATTATTTAACCTTAGTTAGCTCTTTAAGGACTCTATCTCAACTGGGGGCAAGATGGTATTGGATCCGGTCAGAGTGTCATAGTCTCTGCATGGGCAAATGTACAAATAAACTAATCTGCATCCATTTGTGTGTGCAAGTGGGTGAATGAATGTGCAATTAATGGGACACATGAGATCAAGCACTCAGGGTCCCCTGCAGAAACAGCTACAATTTGCCTTTTCTCTGAGTTTGGTACCTGCTGTCTGCAGAAAGATCCACCATCTCCAGGGCATCTCTTGAGAAAAGGCAGAATAGATCAGCTAGGACCTGGCCCATACCACCACCTGCAGCAACAAGCCAGGCACCAGCAGCAGGAACTGTGGAGAAAGCGTGGGGAGGAAATATGGACCTGAGTCCCACCAGAGAAGAAAAACACAGACCGCCACGATTTTCTCCAATCCAGGACTGGGCAGAGACCTGCTTTATCTTGTCTTTTTCTGAGCTTTATCTTGCATTCATCTAAGCCGCCTGCATCCTGAACAGCCTGCATCCTGAGACCAAGAGGTAATCTCCACACCCCTCTGAAATTGACCATCATTTGTCCAGAAAGGATACTCCAAGTGTATGATACCGGACAGACGCCCCATGCCAATACAGGACCATAAATGCATGCAATCAGAGTGGGAGACCTAGTGGTAGACAATTTGGAAGCTTTTCCAGGGAAAATCTGCTGGAGAGAGTTGAACATTGGCAATGAGGGCTGCGGAAGGAATGCAGAAAGGAAGCCAGAGGCAGACTCCCAAAGAAACAGTGGGGAGAGCCCACCCCAAGCCTGGACAGGGCTCCAGAGCCTTGACATCAGGTCCCAAGATCCAGAAACTGGTAACTGCTGGGAAGGGAGCAGTAGCTCCCTGCAGAGAAACTGAGCTGACTTTCTAACGCCTGGGCAGAGACGTGCTCCAGGTCAGTTGGAGCATATTGAGACCAAGCGCTGATCTCTGTGTTGCATTGGGTTGCTCTTTGCAGCCTCAGAGAACATTGCCCCCAGTGCACAAGTTCTGGTGGGTAATGGCAGATTGAGAACCCCAGATGGTTGGGTTTATTTTTCTTTCTTTCTTCTATTTCTCTTTCTCTGTTCTCGCTCTCTCTCTGTGTGTGTGTGTGTGTGTCTTTCTTTCTTTTTTCTATTTTTCTTTTCTCTTCCTTTCCCTTTTTTTCCTTCCTTCTCCACTTTCTTTTCCCTCTCATTCCCTGTATTGGGCTCAGGAGTTATGCAAGCTTACTCACTGTAAGGTCATATTTTGCAGATATAGAGAGTAAGTCCCAGCTGGCCCATTCACCAGATAGAAAACATCATGACCCGCCAATAGGTTATGAATCTTTGCAGCCCCCCTCATCCCCTACAAGTGTTCAAAATTGCAAAGAGATGGCACAACATCCCATCCCATCCCCACTTCATAATTGAACAAACCCAGGGCCCCAGCTCAAAGAAGGACAAAAGGTAGAGCAAAGATCAGAAGTGACTGATTCTCCATTTTCCATTGAGCAACAAAATTAAAGAGAAAGATAGGGGAATTGCTATACATGAAGAAAAACCAATGAAGAACTGCTGGTAACCAGAGCCCCAGCAAAGTGTCAGTGCTAGAAGAACAGCCACTGGAGCACAAAAAATGGCTATCTCCAAGAACTACAGTACCCAGATGGTGCTTATGGAGGTCAGAGAATTGTTAGATAGAGTGAATAAAAATCACGAAATGCAAGGGATAAAACTAAATGAAATTTCCAGAGCTGGATAAGCTCAAGAAAGTGTACTTAGAAATAACAAATAAAAAATTCCATCCAAGAAATAAATGACAAACTGACAAGCATGGGAAGCAGAATTGACCATGCAGAAGAAAGAATCTCAGAGCCGGAAGACCAAAATATGTAATTAACTCAGTCTATTAAAATATAGAAAATAAGCTGGGCTCGGTGGCTCAGCCTGTAATCCCATGCCTTTGAGAGGCTGAGGTGAGTGGATTGACTGAGCCCACTGGTTCGAGACCCGCCTGGGCAGAGAGACCTCATCTCCACAATAAATCAAAAAATCAGCCGGGCGTGGTAGTGCACGCCTGTAGTTCTGGCTACTTGGAAGGCTGAGGTGGAAGGATCGCCAGAGCCCAGCAGGTCGAGGCTGCAGTGTCCAGGAGTGGCCACCGCACTCCAGTCTGGGCAACAGAGTGAGACTCCAAATCAAAAAAATAAATAAATAAAAAGAAAATAAAACTTAAGACAAAAGAAGAAACTCTACAAGAGGTACGCGATTTTTATCAAGAAACCAAGCCTATGTCTGATTGAAATACCTGTAGTAGAAAGAGAAACAAAAATACCCTGGAACAAAAATTCCAAGAGGTCATTCAAGAAAACTTTCCTCATCTGGACAAAAAGGCTTTATAAAAGCACAAGAGAATCAGAGAACCCCTGCAAGACAACATCTGAGAAGATCAACCCCAAAATACACAATAATTTGCTTACACAAAATAGGTATAAAAGAAAAAACCTAAAGGCAACAGGGAAAAAGTTCAGAGTACCTTCTGGGAGAGATCAATCAGAATTGCTGCAGACTTATCGGCAGGAACATGACAAGCCAGAAGGAATTGGACTTCAATCTTTAGTGTTCTCAGAGATAAGTAATTTTAACCAATAATTTCCTACCCAGCCAGGCTAAACTTCATCAGTGAGGGAGAATTAAAGTCCTTCCCAGACATCCAATCCCTAAGAGAATATGCCACTTTGAGGTCAGCTCTACTGGAGACTGTTTGTTGTGAACAGAAGAAAAAAGAAACAAAAGAAAGACCATATGCTTCACAAGATCACAAACAAACACAGGAGCAGCAGAGCACATAGCATACCTGCAAAAATGAAAACACACACATATATGAACACAAAAGCTAAACAAAAACAAAACAGCCTTATAAGAGTATTATGATAGGGACAAACTCTCACATTTCAATAATCAGCCTGAATGTGATTGGACTAAAGTCACCACTGAAAGGACATAAAATGGAAAACTGCATTTAAAAAAACATGACCCAGTAATTTGCTGTCTCCAAGAAACTCATCTTACCACAAAGGATGCCCAAAGACTCAAAGTTAGAAGATGGAAAATGAATTTCCACATGAACAGATCACCAAAGAAGACAGGAATCATGATCTTAATATCAAACAAAACAACCTTTAAGCTATCAAAATTATAAAAAATGAAGGACACTACATAATGAAAAAAGGTTTAATCCATCAACAAGAAATATCCATCTTAAACATATATGTGCCCAACACAGGAGCACCAGCTTGTATAAAGCAACACCTAAGTAAACTAAAATAAGATATTGACTTTAACACTATCATAGCGGGAGACTAAAATACCCCACTAACAACCTTAGGTAGATCATAAAGGCAAAAAATCAACAGAGATCTGGAACCTCAACTTGATGACTGACCAAATGGACTTAGTTGATACCTACAGAACACTCCACCCAACAACCACAGAATACACATTCCACTCATCACCACATGAAACCCACTCCAAGATCGACCACATCCTTGGCCATAAATCAAGCATAAGTAAATTTCACAAGATTGAAATACTGCCATGTACCTTCTCAGACCACAGTGGAATAAAAATATATATCACCACAAACAAAATTCCACACCCACAAAGACATGGACGCTAAACAGCATTATGCCGAACAACTCCTATGTTAACACAGAAATCAAAACAGAAATAAAAGATTCCTGGAAACAAATGAAAACAAACATCTTACCAAAATCTCTGGGATGTCATGAAAGCAGTACTGTGAGGGGAATGTATATCTCTACAAACACACATCAGGAAAATAGAAACAGAACAAGTTAACAGCCTAACAAATCACTAAAGGGAGCTGGAAAGGTATGACCACCAAAGTCCTAACTTCAGCAGAGAATTCAGATTACCAAAGTGAAACCCAAATATGGGACATAGAAGACAAAAATACCATAGAAAAAAATCAACAAACAAAAAACTGGTTCTTGGAAAGGAAAAACAAGATTGATAGCCCCCTAACCAGAATGACCAAGAAAATGGAAGAAAAAGCCCAAATAAACACAATCAGAAACACAAAAGATCAAGTCACAACTGACCCCGAAGAAATACCAATAATTATCGGAGATTACTATGCACGCCTGTATGGAAACAAATTTGATAATCTAAATGTAATGGAGGACTTTCTGACATCACACAATCTTCCAAAGTTGAAACAAGAAGAAATTGAGATCCTAAATAAACCAATAACAACCCAGGAAATTGACTCTGTCATAGGAAAACTACCTACAGAAAAAGGCCCTGGACTGTATTGATTTCCAGTGGAATTCTATAAAACATACAAGGATGTGGTAATACCAATCCTATTGAAAGTATTCCAGGTAATCAATAAAGGCAGAACATTCCCCAAATCATTTTATGAAGTTAACATCACATTGATATCCAAATGGGGTAAAGATCCAACAAAGAAAGAGAACAACAGGCCAATATCCCTGGTGAACATAGATGCAAAAACACTTAATATTCCAGCAAATCAGATCCAACAACACATCTCAAAAATCATCTACCATGACTAAGCAAGTTTCATGTAATTAAATATATCAACAGATGTAAAAACAAGAACCACGTGATTATATCATTAAGTGTGGAAAAAAGCTTTCAATAAAATCCAGCATCCCTTCTTGAAAAAAACTCTTGAGCCTCTAAGAATAGAGGGAACATACCTCAAAATAGTAAGTGCCATCTATGATAAACCCACAGCAAACATATTGCTAAACAGACAGAAATTGAAAGTACTTCCCCTGAAAACCGGAACAAGATAAGGCTGCCCACTCACATCTCTACTGTTTAACATAGTGTTGGAAGTCTTAGCTAGAACAATTAGACAAGAGAAAGAAATCAGGGGTAATCAAATACATAAAGAAGTCAAATTATCCCTCTTTGCTGATGATATGATCCTATACCTCAAAAATCTAAGAGAATTTGTAAAAAAAACCTCTTTGTACAAATAAAGGACTTTGGCAAATCTCAGGTAACAAAATAACTGCAAAAGGCAGTTGCATCCTTATACACCACCAAAAAGCAGGCAGATAACCAAATAAAAAGCACAATCCCATTCACAATAGCCAAAAAAGAAAAGATAAGAAAAGAAATACTTCAGCATCTTCCTAATCAGAGAAATGAAACATTTTTACAACAAAAACTACAAAACCCTGTTCAAAGAAGTCAAAGATGACACAAACAAAGGGAAAAATATTCCATGCTCATGGACTGGAAGTCTCAACATTGTTAAGCTATCCATCCTACCAAGGACACCATCTATAGATTCAACACTCTACCCATTATATTACCAACATCATTCTTCTTAGACCTGGAAACAATACAGAAATTGATATAGAAGCATAAATGTCCAAGAATAGTCAAAACAATTCTTAGCAAAAGAAACAAAGTGGGTATCATGCTTCCAGACTTTAAACTTCATTATAAGGCTACAATAATCAAAACAACCTGGTAATAGCCGGGATCGGTGGCTCAGCCTGTAATACCACACCTTGGGAGGCTGAGGTGAGTGGATTGCCTGAGCCAGTGGGTTCGAGACCTGCCTGGGCAACTTGGTGAGACCTCATCTCTACAATAAAATTAACCGGGTGTGGTAGCGCATGCCTGTAGTTCCAGCTACTTGGAAGGCTGAGGTGGAAGGATTGCCGGAGCCCAGCAGATCGAGGCTGCAGTGACCGGGAGCAGCCACTGCACTCCAGTCTGGGCGACAGAGTGAGACTCCAGCTCAAAAAAAAAAAAAAAATCAAAAATCTAACAAAAAAAACCAACCTGGTATTGGTACAAGAACAGGCATATAGAGCAATGGAACAAGATAGAAATTCTGCAAGCAGAACCTCAATTTCTCAACCAATTCATCTTTGACAAAGCCTCCAATAATAACCACTGGGGAGAGGAGAAACTATTCAGTAAATGGTGCTGAAAAACTGGCTGACCAAGTGCAGAAGAAACAGGACCCCTACCTATCACCATATACAAAAATCAAATCCAAATGGATCAAAGACCTAAGCATAAGACCTCAAACGTTAAGAACCGTAGAAAATGCAGGTGATATCCTTATGGAAATAAGAATAGGCAATCAATTCCTGACCAAAACCTCAAATGCCCATGCCATAAGAGATAAGATTGACATGTGGGACCTCATTAAACTGAAAACTTCTGTAAAACAAAAGACATCGTCAAGATACCTGAGAGACAACCCATAGAATTGGAAAAAATATTTCCCAATTGCAAATCTGACAAGGGCCTAACATCCAGGATCTATAAGGAACTCATGCCAAAAGGAAAACAAAACAAAACAAAAACAACTCCACTGAAAAATGGGCAAAAGACATGAATAGATATTTCTCATAAAAAGACGTATGAGCAGCTAACATACTCATAAAAAAAACGCTCGACCTCACTAATCATCAGAGAAATGTAAATCAAAGCCTCGTTGAGATACCATCTAACTCAAGTAAGAATGGCCATCATTAATAAAACAACAACAGATGCTGGCGAGGATGCAGAGAAAAGGGAACACTTCTACACTGTTGGTGGGAATGCAAACTGGTTCAACTTCTATGAAAAACAGTGTGGCGATTTCTAAAAGAACTAGAAATTGACCTTCCATATGACCCAGCAATCCCCCTACTGGAAATATACTGGAGGGACTTAAATCACTCTATAAAAAAGATACCCGCACACGAAGTTTATTGCAGCACTATTCACAATAGCAAAAACATGGAACCAACCATGCTGCCCATCGAAACTGGACTGGATTTTAAAAAAAAGGTGGTACATTTACACGATGGAATATTATGCAACCATAAAGAAGAACAAAATTATGGATATGGCAGCAATTTGGATGGATTTAGAGTCTATCATACTCAGTGATCTATCACAGAAACAAAGAACTGTGTACCACATGTTCTCACCCATAAGCGGACTCTGAACATTTATCATAATACAATAAGAAAGGAATTGGCAGTAGCAGGACATTGCCAGGGGAGGGAGAGGGTAACATATATAAGGGTATCTGATCTCAAGCCAGGCAAAGTAGGGACCAAAGGGAGGCCCAAACTTTACCTGCATGATGACCACTTGTATACTTAAATCTGAATTGTACTCCACATCTTTGAAATAAAAAAAAAAAAAATTTTAAAGTCATCATAATACAAAATGAAATAAAACAAAATAAAATTTATTAAGATGTGTTTTATGATCCAGAAAAAAAAAGACTATCTCTAAATATATTCCCATTTTGAAGTACCAAGGGATAGGGCTTCAAACATATGAATTTTAGTAGCACACCATTCAGTCCATTATAGTGTTTTAGATAGAGCCAATGATGCTACCAACACCCAAGCCATTCTTCTCTTATATAGATAGATTGTCATGGCCAAGAATAACAGGAGGTATATTGTCGGACTCTGTTTGATGTAAAAATACCAAAGCTACTGTGACCTAAGTGGGAGATATGTTGTCTAGGGTCATTGTACAGATGCTGGAATAGACCATCCATCAGTTATTGTATCTAATGGAATGAACTGGTTGGTTAGAAGCTGATACACAGACTTCTATGTGTCCTTCCAGAAATGACTCATTAATGTGTATTATCTGGGTATATCTCTTTTTGTCATTCAATAAACCACCTAGATGGGTCAGTTCAGTATTTATTACTTGTGTAATGATAAAAGCAATAACCATACAAATAGTTGTGATTGATAGGGACAATTCACTCTCTCTCTCACATACACACACACAAACATTACCTTGCTTATCAGATAAAGACATATATTTAGATGAAAAAAAATTCCAACAACAGCACAACAAAATAGAGTTTTTATAGAAAATGATCAGCTTGACTGTATAAACTGTTCACAAATATTCCTTCCTGAGTTCTGGAAAGCAGCTGCTGTACATAGACCACTTGTGTATTTTAATTCTAAAGACAACAAATAAAATGTATGTAATGATTTGTCAAAAGGATACCTTTCTTCGAAAACTGTGTTAAGTGGAGAAGAAAATAAAACAGTTTTCAGTCTGTAGCATATGAATATTAGCCAAAATATAAGGGAAATATTTCGTTTTCTGCAACAGAAAACTAAGAAATCTAGAGAACTCTCATTTGGAGAATGGCATGACATTATCTGAATAAAAAGTCCCCTGCTATCTGCAATGACAAAAAGAAGCAAAAAAAACTTTCAAGGTCTCAATAGGCTAAAAGTTGAAGAGAAGGTGAATGCACACATTTGAATGAAAACAAAAAAACCTCACTCTGCAAAGTACGATTCTTCTAAAATTTTTCAAATGTCTCCTAAATTAAATGGCTAGGCAGTTATACAAAAATACATGTTACAGAGTACCAAAAAGCAAGGGGAATAGAATTTCGATGGTTTCAATTTTTTTTTTTTTTTTTTTGAGTTGCAGTCTCACTCTGTCGCCCAGACTGGAGTGCAGTGGCTGCTCCCGGCCACCGCAGCCTCGGCCTGCTGGGCTCTCGCGATCCTTCCGCCTCAGTCTTCCGATTAGCCGGAATTATAGGCATGCGCCACCACGCCCGGCTGATTTTTTTATTTTTTGTAGAGATGAGGTCTTGCTGCCCAGGCGGGTCTCGAACCCGCGGGCTCAGGCAATTCACTCACCTCAGCCTCCCAAAGGCGCGGAATTACAGGCTGAGCCACCGGGCCCGGCTTCAAATATTTTTTATCACCATCCTTTTCAGGAAAATACCCCAACACATATTTCTATATACACATAGTCATGTGAGAATACATTGTAAGAAATGCATTGTTAAGCCATTTTTTGTTGTGTGATCATCACAGAGTGTACTTACACAGATCTAGATGGTCTAGCTTACTACACACCCAGCTTGTTGTTTCTAGGCTACACACCTGTTAGCATGTTACTATACTAAATATTGTAGGCAAATGTGACACAGTAGTATTTGTGTATCTAAACATAGAAAAGATACAGTAAAAATATGGTATTTTAGTCTTAAAGGAACATCATCATATATAGTGACTGAAATATCATTATGTAGCACATAACTGCATAGTCAAATAGTATACAAATATTAATGTTTCAACATAGTACGCCCAATTGTAATGTATACAAAAATAGAAATTAGGAATGTCAAAATAATATGATCAAATAAATAAAAGCAAAAGTCCTAATTCTTAATTTCTTGAATTCTGTGGTCAGCTCATACATTCACTGAGATGCATAGAATCTACTTTAGGGAACTCCAGTCTGTAGTGTAGGTCTAGTACATAGAGACCTTTTTGTCCCTTCCATGGCAATCTACATAGGAGTATTAAGAAAGGACTTATAAATAATGCCTGTGTTTGCTTTCATATTTGCTCATTTCCTCATCAACCAAAGCAGTATTCTACAGCATCATTAAAACATAGGTACCGTATGACATTTCTGTCATATTGGGTCTCTCTTTTAAAAGCATTTATTTTTGACTTAAGTCTGCAGACAAATTGTAAGGGAAGTATTATAGGAGAATGTTTGCTCAGCTCTCTCCTAACAATTCTTAATTAGTGGATCTATTTACACAGTTAATTACAAAAGGCATTGGTTAGAATATGGAGAAAAGAAGGAATTTCCAAATCATGTAAATATGCCTGTTAGTTCTTATTAATTCATATTTTAAGTGAGAGAAGTAGACTGACTGAAATCTTTAAGCCTATGAACACATTTGGTTCTTTGGATCCTTTATTTTGTTTTATTTTTTGCATGTGAAGTTTTATGATTTCCCCCACATTGTAGCTTTTTGGTTGTTTTTTGAATATGAAACACCAGCAATAATATGAGCACATTTATTTTTCAAAAGGACCATACGTATTGTCTCAGCTGGTGAGTCACCTCTGGATATTGCACAACAATTCTGATAAATCAGTCTGCAGTAGCAGAATGTTTTCCCTTAGAAGAGGAAACCAAACCCATTGGGATGTGCAAAGACCCTCCTAAAACTCAGCCTTTTCCAAGCCTGCAAGAACATTTCTAAATTGAGCCCTCACCCGAGGACTACATCACCACTCACACACTCATGTAAAAGGATATTTTTAAATTCCAGCTGATGAAACAGTTCAGGGAAGCCAGAAGGGAAAGGCAGTGACGTATTTGGCATAACAAACAAGGTGGCCACAAATGTATCATTAGCCCCCAGTCTTTATTGGCAGTTCTATAACATGCAGTTTCTACCTCCTATCGCCATGCCTAATATAATTTGTTAAGTCATGGTGGAAGATTGTTTCAGGTGAAATAAAAACAATTCTTTGCAATAACTTTTGACTGCAGTGTGCTCATATAATCTAGCATTTATTTCAAACTCAATTTACGAAGGGAACACACATACAAAAATTAATGCCATACTTACACTTTACAGTCACTACTCAATAAATTCCTTTGACAGATATATGTCATACTTGTCTTTTTAACATCAATACTGGCAGGTTGTAAAGTAATGAAGGTACTGTGAGTAACACCCTCACACTCCTACTGACATCAGTGACGGTATAAAATAATCAAGTTTTGTTTGTGAGCTTTGCTTCCCAATACTTTATTCATATTTTCCATAAAGTTGATAAAATTCTCATGTTTCAAATAGGCACATTTGTCTACACAGAAAAGAAATACACTTAAGATAGCAAGCACCAGGGATTATTGTAAGACTACCAGCACATGGGACCTAGGAGAGGTCAAACAATCTGACTTCAGAAAGTCAGGAAGGGCGGTGTCTGTACTACATTGGTTCATGGAATTTTCACTTTGGAAATTTACCATTAAGTTGACTCCACAACTTGTCTGCTCCACACTGTCAGTTTCCAGTTATCAAATTCAGTTTTGAGGTGAAGGATTGGATGGAAAGTAACGTTGGGGTCAGCTGGAGCAGAGACTGGTGCATCTAGCACTCCTAGTTTCTTGAATCAACCATCTAGATGGTTGGACTTCACCAAAGATTCAAATTCACCAGTATCCAAGGAGAATGGGTTCTAACTTCATTGGGGAAGAACATGTCTACACAGCTAAGGCTCACCCTTTTTCTAATGAGTTCAGTTAATCTGCTCCCAACTCTAAACTGTATCTAGACACTCATCCTCTTTGTCACCATCTCCAACAGACCTGATGCACATCATTTTTTGAACTTGCTGCCACTGTCAGCTTTCCCCCTAAATACCCTCCTGAATAAGCTGGTTTTGGCTTGACCATTTTCACTTGGTCACTGAAATGTAAATGTTTGGAGTTTACCAACCTAGAGAAGTGGTTTGGTGTAGGGACAGCAGAGATTAAGTTGTCATCGTATCCTAGGGGATATTTGGCAATGTCTAAAGACATTTCCAAATGTCAAAAGTAAGTGAATTTTACTGATATCTAGTGAGTAGAGAACAGGATACTGTCAAATATCCTAAGTGCACAGGACAGCTTCCACAGTAAAGAATTACCTGGTCAAAACTGTTAATCATGGCAAAATTGAAAAACCAGGATCTGGATAGGTGTAGGGGGGAGACGGGATGGGGAGGCTCAATCCTTTTATTTTAGCACTTTGGCAAGCAGAGACAGGAGGATCACTTGAAGTCAGGAGTTTGTTTCCAGTCTGGGCGAGACCTCGTCTCTACTAAAAGGAAGGAAGGAAGGGAGGGAGGGAGGGAGGGAGGGAGGAAGGAAGGAAGGAAGGAAGGAAGGAAGGAAGGAAGGAAGGAAGGAAGGAAGGAAGGAAGGCAGGCAGGCAGGCAGGCAGGGGAAAAAAACAGAAAGAAAGGAAGGGGGAGGGAGCAAAAGAAAGAAAAAATGAATGAAAGAAAGAAAGAAAGAGGGAGAGAGAGAGAGGGAGGGAGGGAGGACTATGATCTAAAAACATTCTAAGACTCACATTCCAGAAGAACATACACACAGGATAATTTTGAACAGACCAGTCTTGGAGTTACAGCAAATCTTAGTAACTGAAGGAGAACTCTATTATAAACATTGAGTCTCACTGAATTGTCTGTCCAAGCAACTATCATCTTGTGTTGCGTTCCTTGCCAGTATGAGCAGGTTCTGATGCATATACATGAACAGGCTATAGAGGAACTGGGGAAGTATGTCTTCTACCCTTTATCCTTGAAAAGGCCAGTGTGAAAACAAGAGTATCCAGTTCTGTGTCTCCCCAGATTTTCCTCTTGTTGCACTCATAAAAGATTAGATGCCCAAGTACAAAAACGACACTCCATGTCCAGTTAGGAGCTTACAGACCAAGCTGGCCATAATCCTCAGCTACTTTATTGACTTTAGGGAGGGCGACTCAACTTGATCTTCATGAGTGCTTGAAATTCAATAAAGGGGTTGATGAATCCTTGGAAGGAGTTAACATATTCTTTCTGAGTGCTTACTATATGCCAGACTCTGGGCGGGCTTGAAGTGAATTATAGAATTGAAATGCATCCTTTCACTGATCAGATAATTGTGTCTCTCAAATAAAACTTGTGTCTCCCTATGAATTTTTCTTTATGCCAATGATAACACACAATGCCAGGGCTATGCTTTGTGCTCACTAAGTATTTTCTGAACATGTGTACTTTTCTTGACTCTTCCCCAATGCATACGAAGAATACATGAACACTCTGACACTCCTATCGATATCAACAAAGTGGCTAATTTTAAGTAGATGTGTGGTGGGTCACAGTCAAACATGTGTGGAGTAGCAGGAGAGAGAAGAGAGGAATGTGAGGATTTGTGAAACTTCTCTGCGTGTATCTGACTCTCTTGACCCAAGGGAAGGTGCCTGCTTTTATACCTTGTTACCAACATCTGAATTCCAGTAAAGTTATTCTTAGTTTTCAAAACATCTTGAACTTTGTTTCTGACTTGATGCCTAGTACAACTCTTACTCATACTTTTTCCTAAAACCAGAATTTCAGTAGCAAAATAATGACTAACATTTTTTGAGGATTTATTATGCATCTAGTACTAAGTTGGATGAAGTTTCTATGTGTCCATGAACTCCTTAAATCCTATGAGGTAGCCATTATTATATTCCCCAAAATACAGAGGAACAATTGAGGCACAGAAAGATCATGGAAGTTTGGATCCTGCCAGACTGTCTCCAGAGTCTGAGCTTCTTTAACTGAACATCTCCACTAAGTCAAAACTTTTACATCCTGTTTTGAACATCTTCTAAGAATCTCATCAGCTTTAAGTGTCAGGGATCTGCTCCTCACCCACAGCATTATTTCATACTTTTTAAAAATTCATAGTTCATTTATCTGGTATGGTGGTACTGTGTGTTTGAATATAGGCATGGTCACTGGATAGTGCAGCCACCGAGGGTTCACTTTCTTGTGCTCACTTCCTCTGTATCTATCCGATCAACATGTCTGCCATTATCTTAACAATCAGCAGATAGGCAATATCTATTCATTTCTAATTATTAGTTATGTATAATGAAGTGGAACCCAGAAGGACAAAAACTTCAATTCCAGATGAGATTGTTTTTGAAGCTTTATTTTCTAACACTAAAGACCTGAACATTGTCCAGCATCATACCTAGATTCTACCACCAAGAACTGTGGGCACAGCCAGTCTGGATGATGGGAGAAGGGGAAGACAGACTCACTGATTGGTGGTCAAACAAGTATACAAAGAAATCCTCCTCTAAGTGCCTCCAATTTGAATTACTCACTCTTTTCATTACATATATATAGCATAGCCACCACTGAAAGGGGATACTTTTGGAGAATTTTACCAGAAGACACAGAGAACCGATCCCCCCTTGTCACTTGTCTACCCCACATCCTTGCTCTTATAACATTTGCTGTTACTTTTTTTCACTGTCACATTTTATGACCTCAGATGAGTTATTGATATTCTTTCCTGAGTTCCCTGTTTCTGAAGATGGTGTGTGTGTTTTCGCTGACACTTTCAAGAAGTCTAGTATGTTTATTAAAATCTAGAAGGATTTGGAAAATAGCATTCTGAAGAATATGTTTGCTAAGTGTGTGTCTGCATGTGTTTGTTGATATGTGAAATAGGTATCTGGTTACAAATAAATAAAAGTGTAATTAAGAGATACTAGTGACAATGAGGAACCAAAGGCAGATCTCCATGAATTACATGAATAATATACTCAGTATGAGCATGTATATTCAGTTTGACCTTCTTTTTTTTTTGAGTTGGAGTCTCACTGTTGCTCAGACTGGAGTGCAGTGGCTGCTCTCAGCACTGCAGCCTCGACCTGCTGGGCTCTGGTGATCCTTCTGCCTCAGCCTTCCAGGTAGCTGGAACTACAGGCGCGCGCTACCACGCCGGGCTGATTTTTTAAAAAATTTATTGTAGAGATGAGGTCTCGCCTGCCCAGGTGGGTCTTGAACCCGTGGGCTCAGGCAATCCACTCACCTCAGCCTCCCAAAGGCACAGGATTACAGGCTGAGCCACCGAGCCCGGCTCAGTTTGACCTTCTTTGCTAGGTATTTTTATATAGTTTCTTCTGGCTGTTAAGTTTGCACTTCTAAGCAATAAAGTTAAGACTTTTCATGTTTCACAATAAAAAGTCCTCTGCACAACTTAATGACAATATCAACTTGAACAAGATGGGTTACTGATATAATCTATTGATTACTTAGTCAACAACAGAGAGTAATGACAACCCAACCAATGTGGTATTTGGTAACAAGAAGAAAAGTCACAAATATAATCAAATGACCAGGGGATAAAACAAGTATAGAACCAGGATTTTGGAAATCCAACAATGGAACTTTGAGTATAAATGTTGGACACCATATGCAAATTTTATAGCTCGCTCTTCCTGAATAAGAAATCTTGCACATGACTTAAATGTCATCAGCGTTTTACAAGTCTTTCCTAGCAGCAGATTTCCTGTACTGGGAGTTAAAGGGCAAGTGTAAACTTGAGAACATGTTCCACATATGTATGACAGATACAAAAACATACTGAATGACCTTTCCAAACATGTCAAGCTGACCACTTTTATCCTGAAGATAAACTGCCAGGCTGAATACACATTTTGATCAAGTCACTGATATTTTCAATCTGTAGCTCTGAAAATATAGTGATCTCCTTCTGTAGAATAATATTGACAAGTGCCTCGTGTTCTGTGTGCAATATCATCTTTTTTATCCCTCAGAATTTTTATTTCTTTTAAAATATTCCTAACCCAGAATACAATCCAATATGTAGTTTATCCAGATAGAATAAAATTATCAAACTGAATCCTAATGAATTGCATTTATGTGGTTAATTTTACAGACTGATTACAGCCCACATGGCATCATTGCAGAAACCAGGAGCTTAAAATAAGTTCTCTGCCTTCAAAATATCTCTTGAATGACTCACCCAAGTTTATATTACCTGACTACAGGGTTAAAGAGGGCACAAGGAAGAGACAAGTGAGAAGGGCTATTTCACTTTGGGGGACATGGTAAGAAAAAGAGACTGAGTGACGACTGGCGAATGAGTGATGGATGGATAGCAGATTGTGTTATCTCTTTGTTTTGCCCAAGGGGCCAGATCAAAGTATTAAATATCAAATAATGCATTCTTATTTTCACCTTTGCTTTTGTCTGTCACCCTAAAAGAAACTTCCCAAGTGTGTTTTTTTCTGACAAATTAAAAGACAGATTCTATAAGCTGTAAACATAGAAATGAGAATTTAAACGCTGAGAAAGAAATTTGAGTCTATTTCTTTAAAAAAAAATCATATTACAGTCTAGGCTGGACATGGGGCTCATGTCTGTAATCCCAGCACTTTGGGAAGCCAAAGCAAAAGAATTGCTTGAGAAGTTTGAGACTAGCCTGGGCAACATAGTGAGACCCTGTCTTTACAAAAAATACACATATACAAATTAGCTGCATGTGGTGGCATGTGCCTGTATTCCTAGCTACTGGAGAGGCTGAGGTGGAAGACTCACCTGGCCCAGAGGGCAAGGCTGCAGTAAGCTGTGATCCTGCCACGGCAATCCTGTCTGGGCCACAGATTGAGACTCTGACTCAAAAAATAAAAAAAATCGTATTACAGTCTAGACCAGTTTCATAGCAACATTAGTTTTATCCACTCAAGTAAATTAAGACTTGCAGTGAACAAACTTGACATGTCAGGACCAACTCGAACCTATTTGAAATGGCATTTTTGTGTTCTTGTGCTTTTTATGATGCCATGGAAACACTACTCTCAAATCGAAATTGGAGAAAGCAGCAGAAAACATATAGCCTGAAAACACGAACTTTAGCCTCATACAGGAACCCTCTCAAATATCTGGAAATGATGTTTGATTTGAACGGCTGGTGTTTGAAGAGATCTTGCTGCCATCCGCTAATTCTAAAGCGCGTGGTTAGCAGGCAAAGGGAAGCCTTTGAGCACTGCTCATCGGTTATGTATTCAGAAGTCTCAACCATAAAAGAGTGTTTTCTTCTTGTTTCAAACCAAAAGCCCAAAGAATGTGAATCTTAAACATACCGGATCTTGAGAATTAAGCTCTTACATATCTGGATACTCACGTTATTTATTTTTGTAAGAAGCATTTTACAAGGCTCCTTTTTTAATGTGAACCAGTAGTGCAGCCTTATGTGCATTGAGAGATATCAGCCTGAGAGAAGAATTGCCCCAGAACAGTAAATGAATTAAGATCATCAGACATGCCCCTGAGACCACTGAGGGATCTAATATATAACATAGAGAGAGTTTATTTTTCCATGTATCTTCTTCCAATTACTGTATATTCTAGCCCTGCCACTTCATGTAACATTATGTAAAGAATTCTCTATTAAACTCATAGCAATAAACTCCAGGGCTTCTGGTCCACTTTTCATGAGATAAACAGCCCACACGTGTTATTCATTTCAAGCGTATTTCATCTGTGCTTGCTGTCATTCAGGCCAGATAACCAATATAGCATCATGGAAAGTAATGTGATATCAGCAGAAGATATTCTTAGCATTATTATTTTATCTGGATTTTTAATGCAGCTTGCAAGAATGTTTTTCATGTCTGGAAAAAAAGGAAACTGTGATCTATCACTGGACAATCTGTTAATAGCAAGCATCAAGGAAATGTAATTTGTCTGCTTTGATCACTTTGTTGAGGGAGTCTGAAAATTAGCTGTAATCCACTTAAAAAAAAGATGTGATTTTAGGAGAGAAAGGAATTTTCCCACTGGATATGGCTACTTGTTTAAGAATGATCATATGACTTTTAGAAATTTTATTATCTCAAATATTTAAGTGAAATATTAAGTGCATGGCTTTATAAAAATACCCAAGTTTATTATTTCTGTGCTGGGCCAAATTTTTATCCCATTCTCTGCACCTATGAATTTTTATAATATTTTATATATAAGATGTATAGTTCTATATATGAAGTATATGGATTCATTTTGCCCTCTTTGTTGATTTTAAAAAATAATATATCTTATTTTATCTACTAGATTAGAAAACTGGAAGAGTAGTTGTCTTATTGCATATTTCTATAAAACTTAAATTCCAGGCACCCAGAGACTAAGGATATCATCTCATGCTAACTTTCACATTGGGCTATAAGATTCTCTTGCTGTTTCCGACCTGGCTGTGCAATATCTATCAATTCACCAGTGTATCCCTTGATCCTGGCTCATAGTAAATGGTCAATAAAATTTTACTGAATTAAATTAGTGCCTAGTTTTTACTTGTTTAGTGGTATACACAGCAGTACAAAAAGAATTACAATCGTCCTATGCATTTCAAGTTTTATTTAGGTGGTAAAATATTTAACTGCTCAAACCTTCTTAAATCTTTTCTGTCTTCTGATCGATCATGCTGTTTGTTTCTCAAGGTGGATGAAAATTCACTACTTTATTTAAGTGTCAGTTTTCACCAATATTAACATCATTATTATGATTTCACAAAAATATTATTTCTATGAAAAAAGAGGTTGAGATAGTATCAATGCTGAGGTATTAAAATATAAATTTGGACATAGTGGGGCAGTTTGCAATATTCATACAGAACCTCTTCTAAAAAGCATTTTAATCTAAATCAAATGTTTTCATAAAGTATGGATACACTGAGTTTCCTGTTATTTGCATGATTGACTATTCCTCAATTCTGCTTAATTGTGTTTATATTTCTTTTTTTAAGTCCTGGAAATGGAATATATGTGGGCCGGCACAACAGGCACTAAAACAGGAAAAAAAAATAGCATCATATGTCTGCGATTATAAAGTTAGACAAAATAGTCAATTGATAGTGTTAATTCAGTTTTATATTCTACATTACTATTTGACAAGACGTCAGGCTTCTTTATCAGATAGAAGACAACATCTTTTTCTGGACACATAAAAAGGGAATCAATAACAACTTATGATTTGGTGATAATATTACCAGAAGTAATTGTCTACTAAGAAGGTAAAAACTCACAATATGTATATTTAAAATATACATATTGAAAATGCGATTTACAAAGCAAATGTCATTGAATTTTTATGTCTTCCCCTTCACATTGAATTGTGTTCCTCTTAAGTACTGAAACCTCTCACTCAGATTCTGGGAGCTGCTGTAGTTATGCCATAAATACAATACTTTATGAGTTGGACATAATGCATGTAGTAAGCCTTTGGTGAACTGGGACTAAGCTAAGTTCATTATTTTTCACTACTGTACTATAAAATGCATTTTAGTTCCTTTCCAGGTTATTTATGTCTCCAAATTAGATGTAATCTTTTCAAAGAAGTAGGGTGAGATATTGGGGGGAAAGGATCACATGTAACATTTCCAGTTTTCCATTTGTGAACTGTGTTCTTGGAACCCAGGGAACTTGGCAACACAGTTAAGACTGTATCGATCTTCCGTCATTACACTGTAGACAGACAGACTGGGAGTTTGCAGTTTACACATTTATGTGAGTTCTCTTAGATTTTGGTTGTTTTTAAATGAATCTAGAGTTTCAGAAAGTTATAAAATTGACACTCTCTGAGGTCCTTCAGGCTTCCGTGAAAGTAAAAAATAAGAGTGGGAATTGGAACTTCCTCACACAGTTCTAAGCACCAAAGTGAGATCAAGGCGGGATGGGAAGGCAAGGGAGTAGGCTGGAGGGCAGAAAGCATGACTGCAGTCCCTTCCAGTATGCTGCATGCATCTGTTTACAGAGGGTATGCATGTGTGAAAGGAAAATAAGGTCTCAGAACCAGAAACTCACTATGCCAAAGGAAAAAGTTAAGCTTGGGAACCAAGTCATGTAAAAAACTACCTTCTTTTGTTCCCTGATAGCTGCAATTTCACATGCTTTGTCTTGTGTCAAATGTAGATTTACTGAACATGTGTGATAAATGCATAATTGACCTTCCCCTCACTCCTCTCTTTTTTGACATATAAAATGTGGATTCATCAAAGTCTCACAAGAATGCAACACTTGCCTCATAGCCCACCTTCCCCTTTTTCTTTCTTTCCTGTCTTTCCCCCTCCTCCTGCTTGTTTTTTCTGTTTAAATATTGAAGTCCTTAAATCCCTCTTTAGAAAAAGCACAGGATACACATCCCACTGTGGCTTGTGTTTCCTTTTTCCTGGGTGCATCCTTCATCTTGGGAAAATAAACCTCTAAGTCAACAGCCCTGCCTCAGTCACTTTTTGGTTTCTGAGAGCAACTGTGCCCTTAATCTTATATTCATTCCTCCTTTTGTACTCCTTTCAATAAACTCAAAGGATGTGTACCATAATCCCATCTTGCAGATGAGGAAATTGAGACCAATATAAGTTAAATAACTCGCTCCATGCCACAAAGCTATTAGGAGACAAAGCCAACATTCAAATCTAGCTCTGAGCTCAAAACTCCTGCTTTTTATCAACTGCAGGTTTGGTTCACTGTTCCTCAAATACAGCTCTTAACTCAGCCTGTATATCTGGAATATCAAGCTGTTTTACTTCTTTATTAAATAAAGTATGGGCCTGGGCAACATAGCAAAAACAAGAAAAAAATTAGCCAGGTGAGGACTAAACTCTGACTTGTTTTTTAAACCTTGCCAAATTACTAAATGTCTTGATAATGGAGATTTTTTTTTTTTTTTAGTTAAACCTTCCTATATAATTTGGATTACTTTCCAACCTGGCTGTGACATAATACCACCTAACAGTTAAAGATGGAAAATTAAAGCATTTTACGGTCCTGTGAAGCCATCTCTTAGGGACTCCTGGACTCTGGTCACCTTTTTATTGTTTTTTGAGTCTGGATCTCACTCTGTTGCTTAGACTGGAGTGTTGACTTCCAGGATTCAAGTGATCCTCCCACCTCAGCCTCCCAAGAAGCTAAGACTACAGTCATGTGCCACTATGCTTGGCTTACTTTTTACATTTTTGAAGAGCTTGCGGTCTTGCTGTGTTGCCTAGGCCGGTTTTGAACTCTTGGGCTCAAGCAAAACATTGGGAGTATAGGTGTGAGCAACCACACAGGCCCATCTATTCTCTCTGAAGTCTGTCACTCATAAGGCTTCAACTATACATCAAGAAACTTGACTCCCTCATCCTTCCTCAAGCCACTCATCTCCTATACTGATTTCAAAATTCCTTAGATAGAAATGTAGTTCTTGCTGTATACTAATTGCCAGTCTGGAAGTCTTTGAATTCCTGCTTAGAGATATCCCACCTTTCCAGGCCAAATCAATGTAAATCTCACATAGATTGATAGGTGGTTTTCTGTCATGTCTGATTTCCTAAAATGTATCTAACAAAGCTATAATTCCACCATGGCAAGGCACATGTTCTTAAAACCTGCTGAAAATAGGTGTCATAGGTCGAAAATCACTCACATTTGGCTCAGAGTAAACCTGTGGACCATGAAGTTTCATCTTTACTTTTTATGAGTGTCAAAAATAAAAGTTAAATTTCAAGTCACTTTAAAAATTATATGATTTAAAAGAAAGGCTATCCTGTAACTAGAATACAAAGACAAATCAGTGGAAGGCAAAGCTGTCCGTCTAGAAGACTCTATGGAGACTCCTCAAAACACACCTTCTCCCACCCTTGTTGGAGTGATCCAGGTCTAGTTTCTTCCCCTATCTGTGCCCCCAGAGAAGAGAATTACAAAGACTGGTCTTTTGGCTAAATTCTTAGGTTCAGGTATCAAATTACCAAAATTTGAATCCTGACTTCATATACAGAGATTCTGAGTCTTTGAACAAGTCAATCTCTTTAAGCCTCATGTCCCTTGTCTTTAAAACAGGAATGATAACTACTTTATAGCATCTGACTCTTTCCTTTGGGCTCTCAGTTTTTTGGTTGTGGCAGAACCATAAGTGCTGCCAATTGAAACACATGCAGCACTCCTTATATTGCCAGTACAAGTATGTGATGCAGTAGTTTCTCCAATTATTGTTGGAATAAGGAGGGGAAGTCAACCTGCAAACAGTGGGAGAAACCTGGGATTGTAGGAGCCTTTGGTTGCTGTCCTACATGTCTAGAAAAATGCATGCTAGGAGTTGAGGTCACAGAAGAACAAAGATGACTTCTTTTTTTTTTGAGTTGGAGTCTCACTCTGTCGCCCAGACTGGAGTGCAGTGGCTGCTCTCGGCCACCGCAGCCTTGACCTGCTGGGCTCCGGCGATCCTTCCACCTCAGCCTTTCGAGTAGCCGGAATTACAGGCATGCGCTACCACGCCCGGCTGATTTTTTTATTTATTGTAGAGATGAGGTCTTGCTGCCCAGGCGGGTCTCGAACCCGCAGGCTCAGGCAATCCACTCACCTCAGCCTCCCAAAGGCGCGGGATTACAGGCTGAGCCACCGAGCCGGGCTGCAAAGATGACTTCTATTGGATTGACCTTGGTCCTTGGGACCAAGCGATGATACACACTCAGAGTCAAATACAAGTTCTGATGCTTGTGGTGATGGTCAGTGCTGAAACACATCACTTAGGGCTCTTTAGCCATTTATTCTGAAGACAAACTTAAAGATAAGATCTATCTCTACAGTCAAAAGAGTCCTCTTGAGGGATGCATTTAGGCAATGCTTTCAATTCAGTTAAGCACCCTGCCAATAAGGCACATGCCACATCTCCTTGCCAGAAGGGTAGAGCCCACCTAGTAAATACCTACAAATTATAGCTAGCTTATAAACAGACCTTATTACTAGCTGAATGAAGTTTTCTCTTAAAACTGCCCTTGTCATTCACAGCAAATCCCCCCCCCCCGCCACCCACCATCCCCAGGCTTTTCCTGTCAACCCAAACCTGGAGAACTGCCCAGCCATCAACACCCACCCTCATCCCAGCACCTTTGTTCTCAGAATGAACACTCCCTTTGAAGACTATAAAGACTCAAATTCAAATATCATCATAAGTTGTTCAAGAAGTAAGTTTGTATGAATATAAATAGCTATCTAAAAGGCAAGATGCAACAACACATATTATTTCCCAGGCCAAAAACAGTGATTAAGATCAAAAGATTTTCAAAAGCGACTCTAATTTTAGTGAGCTGGGCCAGAAGATTCATGAGAGGGCTAATACTACCCAGAGGTAGTTGAGGTAAATGACTCTTAACTCCTTTCTTATCTATACATAGTGTCTCAAATCGAATTGTACTCATTTCCTATTGTTGCTGTAACAAATTATTACAAACTCCATGGCTTAAGACAGTACAAATTAATTATCTTATGGTTCTGGAGGTCAGAAATTCTTATATGAACATGTCAACAAGGCTGCATTTTTTTCTGGAAGCTCTAGGGAAATATCTGTTTTCTTGTCATTTCCAGCCTCTAGAGGTTGAACATTCCTTGGTTTTTGGTCTCTCTTCCATCTCCAAAGCTCATCAAATCAACCTCTTCTGCTATCACATCTTTGTCTGACTGGGATTACTCTGCCTTCCTCTTAGAAGGATCCTTGTGATTATATTAGATCCACCTGGATAATCCAAAATAATCTCCTCATCACAAAATCCTTAACATATAACATTCATAAAGTCACTTTTGCCAGTCATTTAAAGTAACATAGTCACAGATTTCAGGGATTAGAATATGGATTTCTTTGGAGGGCCCTTATTTAGTCTAACATACTAATCGATATCTATTGAGTGTTTGCAAGTCACTTCTTCCTTCCATTTAAAAATGTTGAGTATCTCTAATGATGCAAGGAATCTGTTTTATTTCAGTGATGTAAAAATGAGTAACCCATTTTGACCCACCCATAACAATAAGAAAATCACCCAATACTCACTGAGCTATGTACTGAGATATGTGCTAGACACTCTATTTAACTCTTCTTTTCAATTCACAAGAAGTCTAAGAGGCAGATTCTTTTACTTACTCCATTGTGTAGATAAGAAAATTGAGTCACTGAGAAGGTAAGTAGTTTTCCAGTTTAAACAGCTGGTTGTGATGGAGGAATAGTGCTGGGTGATCACAGGAAGATTGAAAAATACCAGGTAGTAGTTAAGAAATAACATGACTGACAAGAAAAGAGCCTGTATATCAGAGACTCTGGAAACCTGGTTATAAGATATGTTGTCTGCTTCTGCCTAGACAGTAAAACCAGTAGAAACTAGTCTAATTCAGCATGATGATGGATTTGAACAGCAAGTGATCTTCAAGCTCATTATACTCCCATTATAATACCTTGGATAGTAAATGACACACCTATGAGGGTCGTGACTATTCCAGGTGAGACCAGATATGGACAGAAAAAGAGAGCGTGTTCAATTCAGGGAAAACCCCATATCTTTCCTGGAAAATCTGTGTTTATTTGCCCCCTAATATGAGTATTCCATTTCATAGTTAGAGATAGCTATTAAAAGAAACCGTGAACCCTGTTGAATGTGACTAACTCTCTCTAGTACACCTGCTCTCTCTCTCTCTCTCTCTCTCTGTCTCTCTGTTTTTTACTGTCTTGTTCTCTCTCCGTCTTTCTCTCTCTCTGTCTTTTTCTCTGTCTCTCTCTCCCTTGCTCTTGAGTGTATATTTTTGCTTTTACAATTAATTTCCCTTGCTTTCACTTCATTTTGGATCAACATTGACTTTTTTCTCATGATGGTTTTAAGAAGCTGTCTTCTTTGGCTCTTGATCTTCTTCCTTCACCTTCAAAGTCAGCAACACCAGTTCAAGGCCTTCTCATACTGCAGTCTCCAGATTCTCCTTTTCTACCACCTGGAGGGGGCTGAGTGTTTCACATGCCTCAGAAGACCCCCCCCACCAAGCCCACTTGTGTCAGTAGTAAGTAAAGTTAGGATCTGAACTTAGGCAACATGGCCCTGGGCCTCCTCCTTACCTCTGCTGCTGACAGAAGGTTCCCTTGACACTTCAATATCTACTTCTTGTCAGAATACATCATTCAAACTTCAGCTAGCTTTAAGAATAGTTTCTGGCACATAGTAAGTACTCTGTAAATCTTAATGATGACAAAAATAATGATGACTTAAAGAGTAAATTAACTCCTTTTACTAGGAGAAGGCTTGGCCAAGGAAAGTTTGGGCTCTCCTGCTTGCTTACTCACCAGCATGGCTGGGATGTTACATTAAAATATAAAGGGAATGAATGAAAGGGAGTTTGAGAAGACAGAGCTGGATGAGAGAGAAGGAGAGTAGTCAGTTCTCAGTTGCCTTTTTCTTTTTCTTTTGGAGACAGGATTTGGCTTTGTTGCCCAGGCTGGATTGCAATGATGTGATCACAGATCACTGCAGCCTTAACCTCCTGGGCTCAAACTTTCCTACTGCCTCATCATCCCAAATCATTAGGATTACAGGTGTTACCACACCCAGCTAATCTTTATTTTTGTAGACATGAGGTCTTATGTTGCCCAGGATGGTCTTGAACGCCTGGCCTCAAGCAATCCTACTGTCTCAGTCTCCCAAAGTGCCGAGACTGCAAGTGTGAGCCACATGGCCTGACCTCAGTGGACATTTTACTCTGAAGCCACTGCTATCTGCTCCTGGATTGAGAAAAATGTGTTTGTCCTATGGCTTCCCTAATGATCAACTAATTAAGAAAATGATGGATACCCATTGTCTCTTCCCAGTAGTATAATAAGGTAGGTGGGCCAGTGCCCTGAGCAAAGGGGTGTGACGAATGCACAGCAAGGCATCTGCCACTAGCAGCATGATCTCAGTTCTCAGTACAGGAAACACAGCCAATCTTGTAAACCACCCTATGATTAGATCTTTTAAAAAAATTGTACCCTCTCTCATGTGCCCGAATCCAGAAAATTCTACATCATCTTACACTTAAGAAAAATATATTGAAGTGCACAAATTAACATCTGAGTTTATTAGCAGCAGAAAGAAAGAAATGTCTACAAATTCAAACTCAATCATGATAATTGAATTTCTATTAACCACCCTGGGAGGTATAGTTTTGCTAACAAGGAAGGAAAGAAAGTCATTTTATTGCTGCCATGACAAATGGATCTCCACAGAGATAAATCTTAACATTTTGAGCACTTTAATTATTTATTTTTCTCAAGTACTGTCTTGTCAAAGGTTCTGGATTTGAATCTTGTGTTTTATTTTAAATATTACCAGTGTAACTCTTTCTTTTTACTCTATTAGTCTTTACTTGTGAGTCTATTATAATAAATAATCTTTAAACTTTTGAATAGAAGTATTAAATAAAACCTAAATCTCACCCCTTGTAGAACAAATGCTGCTGAAAATCACCCTATCTTATAAGATTTTCAGTTCAAATACAAGCTGGAAGACCACATGCAAAATCAGTGTGATGGATGGTCAATTATATCAGAAACCTTTGAAGCTCGGAACATTGTGTGGATTTGGAGACAAAACTCTAAAAACATTTTCAAGCTAATTTGGTATTAATTCATCCAATACTTATTTAGTGAGTGATTATTTTATGAATGGTAGCAAACTACTGGAGGGGTTTATCTATATTAGGAGTGACGGTGAGAATGGAGAATATCAGGAAAGGCTAGGCATAAACATTGTGTTTTCATTTGTAATTTTAGAAAGATGGGACTTTGAGTGAGGGAGAGACAGGGAAATATATTCCAGAAAGATGAAATGCCAGTAATAAAAAAACAAATAAAATCAGGTAAGAGCAAGAATCTTGAGAATTGTGAATGGTAGCCTAAAAATTCTAGAACTCTCTTTGGTAAGTGATAGAGCACTATACTAAGGAAACGCATGAAATGAGAGATTGTTTTCTTTTTCATTCTTTCACTTCTTGCATTCTAGAGATTCAATACTCAGCAATAGGAATGTTGGCATATTCTCTTTTTATTTCTGTTGTAACCAATTTTCTCCAATTTGGTGGGTTAAAGCAACACATATTTATCATCAGTTTCAGGCTAAAGTCATGTGGTTATGTGACTGTGTTCCTTTCTAGAGACTCTGAGGAGAATACTTCTCTTGCCTGGAGAGCTTCTGGAGGCTGTCTTCTTTGGCTCTTGGCCTCCTTTCTTCACCTTCAAAGCCAACAACACCAGTCCAAGGCCTTCTCATCCTGCAGTCTCCCAGATTCTCCTTTTCTACCACCTTATTCCACTTTTTAGAATCTATTTGATTACATTGGACCCACCCAGATAATCCAAGATAACCTTCTATTTTAAGGGTAGCTAATAAGCAACTTTAATTCTATCTGCTATCTCAGTTTCCCTTTTTCCACACACCATAAGGTATTTACACATGCCAGGCATTGGGACATGGGGAACTTGGGGGATTAAGGGTGGAATAATTCTGCTAATCAGTCAGGAAAGCCACTGAATTGGGGAAATGATAGTGAGGTAGTCTTAGACTGTTCTGAGGTTATAGTACTTGGTGGATGTTCATGAAGGGAAATTTATAAAATTCATGTTAAAAATGCCTGAGGCTTTTAGTGGGTCACCAACATAATATGAGCTAATAGTTTGTACAGGAAACACCATGGACTTGGACATGACTTTGGTGTAGTTCTGCTATTGAATCCACTGTGTTTATTAGACAACAGACTAAGCCATTTTCTTTTTTTATTTTTATTTTTAGTCATAGTAACACTATCATTGCCCAGCCTGGAATGCAGTGGTACACTCATGTCCACTGTAGTCTTGATCTGCTGGGCTCAGGTGATACTTCTGCCTCAGCTTTCCAAGTAGCTGGAGATACAGTCGTGTTAATTTTCTGATTTACTGTGGAAATGAGGTCTCACCAAGTTGCCCAAGCTGGTTTCAAACCCTGGACTCAGCAGTCCTCTCATCTCGGCCTCCCAAAGTGCTGGGATTGCAGGCGTGAATCACCACAACTAGCTAATTTTCATAAATTAACTTACTAAAAATTCACAAGAGTGGATGAATATATTGTTCGTTTTGTGACTGGAGACACGGAGGCTGAGAAATCAAATTCAGCTAGTCTCAACTAGGAGATGAAAATGTCTGATTCCAAAACACCCAAGCTTAAGATTATTTCCATTTCTTGTTTGAAGGAAATTTAGGTAACTAGAAAGATCAGCAAGAGGCATGATACAAGAGCCTTAAATCTCCGGATGCAGTGCCTCATGCCTGTAATTCCAGCACTTTGGAAGGCAGAGGTGAGAGGATTGCCTGAGCCCATGGTTTGAGACCAGCCTAGGAAACATGGCAAGACCTTGTCTCTACAATAAACCCCCCCCCCAAAAAATTAGCTGGCCATGGTGGTGCACACCTGTAGTTCCAGCTACTTGGAAAGCTGAGGCAGAAGGTTGGCCTGAGCCCAGCAGGTTGAGACTGCAATGACCATGAACTTACCATTGCACTACAGCCTGGGCGGCAGAGTGAGACTTCGACTCAAAAAAAAAAAAAAAAGAAGGAAGGAAAAAAAATTGGCAGCAAATCACCAAACCATCTTTGTTGCTGTTTTTACGAAAATGTCTTTCTGCTGAAAATCAAACAAAAAACTAAAAAGCTGCAGAGTCATTTTTAAGAATAGTAATAGTGACTTACACTTAGTGAACTCTTACTGTCAGGCCAGGAACTGAGGGACAAGCACTCTTCTAAAGAGTACTATAAGGTGTATGTTTCTTCCTATTTTATTGAGAAAAGAGATGACAGCAATATTCCTTTATACCTACTTTCCATCCTTTTACAATAGAGAACCTATTTTGAGCTAACTCTTCTGCTGGTGAATGAGAGCTTATCCTTAACCACCAGCTTCAGAACACTTCTTCAGCTAATATCCACTCTTTCCTGCAGCTTTTATCTTTCCCGTCTTTACTCGATCATTCCTATTAGCAAAAATATATGTTGTATGTTTCCCCACTTAAACAAATATCTGCTTTGATCTCACTGCCTCTTCCAATGAACTCTGTTTTACACAGAGAAAAAATTTTTTGAGAGAATTGACTACACTCTCTGTGGCCAGTTTTCTGCCCTGGTACATTGCTCTCAAATCCTCCTAACCCCCACCAGAATCAATGCCTCCAAACTGTTCTTGCGATGGTCACCCATGACTAGGGACACATTTAAGAGTGAAAGGGGTGCCATTAACATTTTATCAAGACAGTAGGCCCAGACCTTCACTTCCACAGCAAACCCTGTGTCTTAGATTGGGTGCATTCCACAGAGAAAATTGATGAGGGGTAGTAGTGATTACTTCAGGATTCACACCTATAAAAACATCAGGAAGTCAGAGGCAAGCGGAAGAGGAAGTAGGACTCTGCCTATCCTATGGAAAAGCTCTTCAGCTGGATTGGTCTTGTGTCATCATCCCAAATTTAGGAAAGGGATTAGCCTTTGTGTCTCTACATCAGCCAAGGGCAGCTATTAGGAGGTGGGGGCATAACTTTGGATGAGAAAGTGTCCTATACATAAGAGCAATTCCCAGCAAGGAATGCAACTGCAAGCCATGAGCAGCTGACAATCCAGTGACTGAAGGATGCCTATGTCAGCCTTGAAGATGGAATCTGGGTGGAGCACCTGAGTAGCCCTAGGGTAAAGTGTATAGTCATCCTACCACTGTCTGTCATATTGCTAAACCCAATGGCCAGGTCTCAGTTATCAATGTACTTAATTTTTCCACCATTTTTAAT
Source organism: Cephalopachus bancanus (assembly GCA_027257055.1). Taxonomy (NCBI): domain Eukaryota; kingdom Metazoa; phylum Chordata; class Mammalia; order Primates; family Tarsiidae; genus Cephalopachus; species Cephalopachus bancanus. Next base: position 10,637,037 of record JAPVLO010000017.1, read on the forward strand.
CTGGGTGATCACTCCCTCTTCCTCGAAATACATCATATTTCTTATTTTTGAGATATCACCTTCTTTTATTTTTTCTATTCTTTCACTACTCTCTACTCCTGAATCTTCTATTGCCATGCTTCCTGAATTCTTTGATTATTAACCTCTGCTGTGACATAAAGCCCCGTCTCTGTCACTCTATTGACTCCCTAGGTCTGGGTCTGCAAAGTACTTCTCACAGGACAAATTCTGCTGTAGTGAATGAAGTTTTATTGGAACAGAACCATACTCATTTGTATTGCCTGTGGCAACTTTTGTGCTGCAATCACAAAGTTGAGTAGTTCTGATAGAAACTATATACCTCACAATGCCCAAAATAATTTTTTTTTCCCTTTACAAAAAATTTTGCTGATCCTTGCCCTAGGTAATCTGATCCTATCTCCAAAAAGAGAGCATTTCCTTCAGGTTTTTAAAGATGTCACTTTTGACAAAGAGCTGTAGCTTACACCTGTAATTCCAGCACTTTGGGAGGCCAAGGTAGGAGGATTGCTTGAGCTCAGAAGCATAGTGATTCAGTCTACAAAACAAAACAAACCAAAACAAAAAAACATAAAACTACCGGAACTTGGTGGTGCATTCCTGTAGTCCTAGCTTTTGACTGGACTGAGGCAGGATTCCTTGAGCCCAGGAGTTTGTTCGAGGCTGCAGTGAGCTATGACAGCACCACTGCACTCCAGCCTGGGCTGTTGAAGCAAAATTCTGCCTCAAAACAAAAGTCACTTTCACAGTGAGGTTCTCTCTGTCCCCATTCTATGTTCTCTGCCATACATTCTAAGTGTCTTGAGTAGTTATCCATTATATAGTTGGTGTTTAATATATATTTACTGATTGGTTGAATGGCTTTCAGTAGTCATCACATATACACATCTGGTACATTCACTGTACTAGCTTCCAATTTTAATTTTAATTTTTTTTTCCTTGTCACCATTTGTATCTGTCAGGATTCTCCAAAGAAACAGAACCAATAGGATGCACATGTATATATAGAGAAATTGATTTTTAAAATTGCCTGTGATTATGAAGGCGGGTAAGTATAAAACCTTCAAGGAAAGACACCAGGCTGGAGACCCAGGGAAGAGTTGATGCTGCAGTTCAAGTTCAAAGTCTGTCTACTCTGTTGCAGAATTCCTTTCTGCTTGGGTAAGGTCACTCATGGTTCTATTAAGGTCTTCTGCTGACTGGATGAAGTCCATCCACATTAGGGAGAGGATCTGCTTTTACTCAAAGTTCACTAAATTAAATGTTAAGCTCATCCAAAAACACCCTCACAGAAATGCCCTCAGGAATGATGCTTGGCTAAATATCTAGATACTGTGGCTTAGCCAAGTCAACACACAAACGTAATCATCACACTATCTGATGGACTTATTTTTTTTTTTGAGTTGGAGTCTCACTCTGTCGCCCAGACTGGAGTGCAGTGGCAGCTCCCGACCACCGTAGCCTCGACCTGCTGGGCTCCGGTGATCCTTCTGTCTCAGCCTTCCAAGTAACTGGAATTATAGGTGCACGCTACCACACCTGGCTAATTTTTTTGATTTCTTGTAGAGATGAGGTCTCACCAAGTTACCCAGGCGGGTCTCAAACCCACGGGCTCAGGCAATCCACTCACCTCAGCCTCCCAAGGCGCGGGATTACAGGCTGAGCCACCGAGCCCTGCTTCCGATGGACTTATATCCAGTTTATTGCCTTCTTCCACTTCTAACTTAATAGTGAGCTCTATGCGGAAGGAATTTTTATTTTGTTCACCGCTATATATTCCAAGTGCCTAGAGCAGTTACCCAGCAGAACACAGTTGGAGTTCAACATATATTTATTAATTGAATGAATGACTTTCAGTGCCACATACGGTCCTGTGTCACTTAACAATGGGAATGCAGTGTTAGGCAATTTCATCATTGTGTGAACATCACATAGTGCTTTTACACAAACACAGATGATCTAGCCTACTATAGACCTAGGCTATGTGGTACAGCCTGTTGCTCCTTAGCTACAAACCTGTACAACATGTTACTCTACTGAAGATTATGGGCAATTGTAACACAATGACATTTGTGTATCTAAACAAGGCAGACAATAAACATGCGATATTATAATCTTGAGGGGTCACCATTTTACATGTGTTCTGTCATTGAGTAAAACATCGTTATGTGGCACATGACTGTATTTGACTCTCTAGTTTATATTTTTAACCTAGACCTTGCCTTGAGCTTCAAATAAGTGAATATGACTACATTACATGCACCTCTGCTTTCCACATGGATATGTAAGGAATCTCAATACCCTCCCAAACCGAAATATATTAATACAAAATTGCATATTTATTCTTAGGTGTTTAAACTTTAGTGACCTTCAAAGTACTCTCTGTTTGACGCAATACACCCCACAGACGCTTTTTCCACTGCTCAAAACAGTTTTTGAAATTGTCAATTTTGATGCCTTTTAGTGCTTCTGCTAGTTTTTTGTTTCACCTCCTTCACACAGAGAATGCTCTTCTTTTTGAAGAGTGCATTTTGGGAGTGGAAACAAAAAATGTTGCTCGGGGTAAGATCAGGTGAATAGAGAGGTTGGATCAGATGGGTCATGCAGCTTTTGGTCAAAAACTGCTGAACACTCAGTGTGGTGTGGGCAGGTGTGCTGGTAAATCACCCATGATGAAATGGGCAAACATGTTGAAAGAATCACCAAAAGAAAATTCACGGAAACCAAATGCAGCCTCTCACAACAACATTAGCTGGCACACTGTTACTGATGGGTGTCTTGAACACTTACCTAGTAGAGGAAGCTTGCACTACAAGTTATCTGTCCTACAAAAGATAATTCTGGTTTTTTTCGAGGGCCCCCTCATAAAACATGCCCAAAACTGAACTTTTGGTTTTCTCCCTGACACCTCTCTGTCTCACTCCCCCGTCTTCTTCAGTGAGCCTCTCTCTGACTTTCCATATCTCCATTTCTTGCTTTATTTTCTGCAGTTGTATTTATTACTACAACATAAGACATACGATGGAATCAATATACCCAATGAGTTGCTATTTTAACATTGCTTAGCTTTGTCATATTTTTCTAGTAGTTCACTTTAATTTACCCTCTAGTCACTAGCCAAGGGCAGAATCTGTTCCTCAGAGGTAGGTATTGATAATTGCTTTACAACCCCCTCCCCAACTTGTTTGGTAAACAAGTTAACCTAATCAGTCCTCCATGACCTTCATGACACAGACACTATCAACATGGCAACAGTCATGTGACTAACTCATCTGCTTGTTGTTCATCACCTGACATCAGTACCTGTGTTTACCTGCCTTTAAGCAGTCTACCACCCACTCACCTTAATGACCTGCCCCATCAAAGGAAAGGTTTAAAAGGCATTCAACTTCAAACAGCAGTCATCATTGTTTTGTTAAGCACCGGCCAGGCCATGTGTTCTTTGAGCTGTGGCCAGCCCATGTTTTCCTAAGCTTTGGCCCCCTCCCTTACCTTGGGGAGGTGAATCTGTCTCTCTTATTCTCTCTCTAAATTGCTTTCTTGTCATTGCTTTGCTAACTTCCAATGTGGCTATCTGACTCTTGAGCTATGGATGTCATGTTTCCTTGCTTTGACCCCCTCTCCTACCTTGGGGAAGTGAATTTCCATTCTCACTCTCTCTTTCTCTCTTTTTCTAATTTACTTTCTAAATAAATAAATATTTTCCAGTCTAGCTTCTTGGCAATTCTTTGTATCCTTTGCGCAGCAAGGGATGGTAGATTAGGTATCCCCATCAGCCTGAAGTAACGTTTTGGAGGCCCCACTGGGATTTTAACCTAACACTATCTAAAACAGTGCCTGGTGTATTTTACATAACTATATATCTCAAATTCAAATATGTAAAGTGAATAAGAGAAGAGCTGCTCTAGTTAAAGGGGATGAAAATGCTTATAGACAATGCAAAACTGCCACCCTTCCGTCCAGAAGCATCTCTGCAGAAACAGGGTCACCTTAGGATTTTCTAACCTGCAGGTACTTTGGAAACCTCACCACTTTTTAGATAAAACATATGAAAATGCAACACTATCCCATATTAAACATACTTTTTTGCTGTATAATTATGACTTTGGAATTAATTGGCTAAGAGTAACTGCTCTGAGTTGATCTTCATTTTTCATTAATCATTCTCCATTTTCTGATAAACTTTAAGGAATGAAGAAATCTAATCTATAAACTGCTTTCAGTTATAATGATATGTTCAGAGATACTAAATTTGGCACTTAATATGCTTGAATAAATTCCATCTAAAATAGACATTTAGCCGGGCTTGGTGGCTCAGCCTGTAATCCCGCGCCTTTGGGAGGCTGAGGTGAGTGGATTGCCTGAGCCCGCGGGTTCGAGACCCGCCTGGGTAGCGAGACCTCATCTCTACAATAAATCAAAAATCAGCCAGGCGTGGTAGTGTGCGCCTGTAGTTCCAGCTACTCGGAAGGCTGAGGCGGAAGGATCGCTGGAGCCCAGCAGGTGGAGGCTGCGGTGGCCGGGAGCGGCCACTGCACTCCAGTCTGGGCGACAGAGTGAGATTCCAACTCAAAAAAAAAAAAAATAGACATTTAATAAAATATTTATTAATACCAAAACAATATTATAATTTTTGAATTTTGAAGCCAATACATTTCTTTTAAGATTTTTTTTTTAGAGGCAGGGGTCTTGCTATGTTATCCAGGCTGGTCTCAAATTCCTGAACTCGGTTTCTTGGTAGCTGGGATAACAGACTTAAGTCACAGTGCCTGGCTCAATAAATTTATCAGAATCTTTTGATAGTCTCTGAAAGTTGTGGATAAAAGAGGTCTTTCCAGAACTGTAGAGACAAGGAACACTCTTAAAAACATATGTGTAGGGAGAGATTAGTGTGTTGAGAGTCTGGAAAGTTAAGTTGGAGACAATATGCAGAGGCTGTTTGCCTGACTCATAAAGGCCCTGAAAAGTGGTGGCATTCATGGGGTGTACTACTGAGATTGCCCTGCCTGAGAGAAACTGTCATGGGGAATGTGACATTCTGCAGTTGCAGGTACTTTCAGGATCTGCTTCATCTCTTTCCAGGAAGCTTTCAGACAGTGACTACACATGGTGGCAGCACTAGCTTGGCCATTTCTGTCTAAGGTGGACTCTCCACAGGGAGCTGCCTGGGGACTTTCTTAGAGGCGCAATGCTGTTACAGGCTTTTTCTAACCAGCTCCTCTTCCTTCCCTCTCTTTTCACAGGTGTCAAATCCATGACGGTGGAAAGGTCTTCATACCTATTTTGCTCTCTCGTTCATCTTTTGGAGGTTTCGCCTTCTGTAAATTTCATGTTCTTCTCTGTCTTGGTATTTGCTTCCTGCAGGGCCCGATTGTCAGAGGGGCGTGATATAAGGAACTTTGCCTAAAGTCACCATAAACTAGAATGATGATGCCTACATAAACTGAGTTCTCAATTTTTCCTGCATAACCATCATCCTTTGCAGGCAAACAGATGTCAACATGGAGTGGTGATGCCATCTTTAACATACGCTTATATTTCTTTAGGCATTGGCGCGTATCCTATTTTCTGTCCTCCGTGATTCCACGCATTCAAATTCTAGTACCTCATAAATCAGTTTAATTCCATAGCCTTTATGAATATTTCTTTTACTGCCTCAGCCAAGAGAGATTTATAAAATCTCCAAAATTCTGTAACATCTAGAGGAAAATTTCATAGTCCAACACTTAAATTTCAATAATTTTAGCCTAGGCAACCTATGATACCCCGCCTCCACATAAATTAAAAAACAAAAACAAAAATTAGCTGTGTGTGGAAGTACAGACCTGTAATCCCAGCTACTCAGCAGGCTGAGGCAGGAGAACCTCTTGAGCCCAGGAGTTGGAGGCTACAGCGAACTATGATCATGCCACTACACTCCAGCTTGAGTGACAAAGTGAGACAGTCTTTAAACAAATTTTTTTTTAATTTTCAATAGTTTTATCTATTGAATTTTAATGTTCTTGAGTTCAATTAATGTCTTTTATTTTCCTTTCCTTTTTCATTTGCTAGTAGATTTCTAGGTATATAGTAGGTTTTGACAATTTTTTTTTTGTAGATGGAGTCAAATCTCTGTGCCAACGATCGAAATACCTGGAAAATAATTGGAAGAGGCTAGAGTCTAATAGCAGCTACTATCAGATATAAAAGAAAAGAGCTGGACCTCAGAGTTCATAATGAAACAGTCGTGTTTTTAATTAAATTTCAGACTTGTTAGGAGTTTGTACTGTGATTCAATGATAATGAGAAGTCTGGGCACCAGGAGGAAGTGTGATACAGAAGGAGCTTTATCATATAAATCACAGCGGATTAAAAAAAATCACATACAATTTTGACCAAAGCAGTTTTATTAACTATTCTACTAATGCAAACCACTTTCTGGAGAAAGGGAGAAGCAAAAATAATCTTTGTCTTATATTATTTCAAAGTCACAATTTATTTAATGAGTCCAAAATGGGATCTTTTTCAGGAAGTCATTTTGACAAACATATGCTTATCTCTTTTAGACAGCAACAATAAACTGAGAGTCAAAAAAGCAAGGGTCAGGAAGAAAAGACATTTGTGAGTTAGGTGCATGTGTGTGTGGCGATGCAAGCCTGGGTGTAAGACTTTCTGCCCATGAACTACACCGGACTTAATTGAAGAAAGTAGGATGTATCATTGCTAAGGAAAATGAGGAATATTTTTGTAAGTCCTGTTTGCCTTCAGGAAGGCATATAACTCAACATTCCAGCATTTATTGGACTTGTGGGAAAGAAAACAATATTTGAAAACCTGGCATCCAACATTATAAAAGTCAACTCCCTTCCCTGAGGCTGACTGGGCAGGGGTCGAAAATTTTGGAGCCCTGAGCTTCCTCAAGTAAAGAGAGATCACAATACAGGAAGTACACAAATGAATGTCAGGGCAGTAGTTTAGACACTTCACTTTCTGATAGTTTCTTTCCTCTCCCCTTTTTGAAGTGGAAACAATGCATATCAATGGAAAATTCTTTATAAAAAAGAAAATTCTGCTCACTCATAATTGTAACACCAAGCTGATTCATAGAAATTTAGTATTATTTCTATTATTTTAGTATTTAGTATTATTTAGTATTTAATATTTTAGTATTTAGTATTATTTAGAATAATTTCTTTTGAGGTTTGTTTTTGTTTGTTTGTTCCTGTGACACCCACCGACATTTTTCTGCATAACAAAGTCAATTTGGTGGCTGCAAGGGTAAATGACATTTCCTATCATTCACATTTTACATGTGGTCTTTTTTTTTTGCTTCATATTTTCAAACATATCAATGAAAAAGATCTGATTCTCAAATAGAATGTCATATTTTAATGAGGGATGTCTGTCAAGAAGAAGTGATCATTAGGACAAAATTATTTTTAGGATTATTTTATTATCATAAATGTATATAAAATCTCATCACCCAAGTATTTTATTTTTATGTTTTCAAAAAGAGGTGGAACTTTCTGAATGTTGATAAATCTCTTGGTGGTGAACTCAGTTCATCGCAATAACATGACAGTACTGGTTCAATTCTTTACCCACATAGCATTAATTTAGGTTTAAGTTGGGATGAGAGAATTCAAGGGTAAACCTTTATGATCTCAGCAATGACTGATACTGTTTATTTAGAAGTCATTGTCATGGTTTATATGAAACATATTGGTGAGGATTAGAGTCTTTTAAGTGATCTCTAAGGAGGAGTTCCAAAGTCAAGTTCAGCAAACAAGGGTCCACACCCCTCTGTTTGTAGAAAGCAGAAATAAAAACACTCTTACTATTCATAAAAAGCTTCCTTTTAGTCACTGATCTACAAAAGCAGTCAAAGACACATCAAATAAAACTTCTTGCCCTACCTTCTAAAATAAACTGGTTATGCCTGTTGTTCTTTTGCTTTAAGACATGTTTTTTATCAACCTCATAAGTCAAGGATTTTAAAAATGTTTTATGTATATCCTAAAAGTTATAGTGTCACGTTACATTTCTAAGAATTTAAAACCTAAATTTGAATCAATGTCAGCACTTTACCTAAGTTAAGCTAATGTTCCACAATCAATAAAGAATTACATATCAGAAAATATGTCAGAAAATTTTAAGAAGTGTGTAGCTCAAAATCACAAAAGCTTCTAATAAAATGTCCTGCTTAGGTAGTGAATGTAATGCAGGATAATAAAAGCTGTGCGTAATTTTTAAGAAATATATCCTAGGTGATAATTAAGAAATGAGTTCATGTGTTGGAAACTTAATCCACAAAGAACAGTGTTGAGAGGTGAGACCTTTAACAGGTGATAAGGGCTTTGCCACCATAATGTCTGCATCACGAGAATGGGTTTGTTATAAAAGTGAATCTGATCTTTCTTGCTCTCTCTTGCTCTTGCCTGCCTTTATCTATGGGATGATGAAGCATGAAGTTCCTTGCCAGAGGCTGGCACCATGCTCTTGGACTGCCCAGTGTCTAGAACTGCAAGTCAAATAAATTTCTGTTCATTAATAATTACCCACTCTGTGGTATTTTGTTATATCAGCTATGCCTTAAATGTGGTCACATCGCTTTCACTTTTTTTTTCTAGGAGCAAGTCTGGAAAATGAAGAAGGATCCAGTAGAGTGTGTCTAGGAGGATTGGGGTAAGAAAAAAAATCTCTTAATGCTTATTAAAGCTTGATACAAATCAGAATTTCCCAGAGGTGCTTAATAATCTGTAATCTGGGGTTTGATATCAAGCAATTCTGATTTAAAATGCTTGGAGTAAGGATTAAGTTTAGGAATCTGAATATCTAACAAGAACTTTTGGTCATTCTGATTCCAAGGTTTGAGATCCATTCCTTGGATATCTCAGCTTTAAGTAAATGAAGGCTTTGATTCCTTACCTAACCCTAACTTCCTTTTTAAAATAGCCTTTGAGCTAGGGATGCTATAAAACGATCATCATGTTTTTGAAGACAGTAGGTAGTTGACTCATCTTTTGTCCCAGGGGTACCAATTGACATTTATCTTCAGCACAGTCACTTCCATGGCCCACTCATTTAATAATGGCACAACTCTGTGGTTAGAAGCTTCATAAATGGAAGTATGCACAGCGGTGGTGGCCTTTTATTTATATACTCATTTCAAAGAGAAGTCAGAGCAGTGAGCTGTGTGCAGTCTGTTTACTAAATAGAGTTTAAGCAATGGGCATAGACAGAGAGTCTTTCAGCTTAATGTCTACCAGATGATTAAAAAAGTTTCCAGTTAGCTTCCTGCTCACAACCTAGCCAGCAAGGCGGTAATACCTGTAAAATAATTAGGGTACAACATGTGCTTAATTTATTCCAAACATTGCAAGATTTTCACATTAGCATTAATGGCTTGCTTATAGTGGAACCCTAGAGGCAACATAAAATAATAGGAGGCTAAAACGTTGTCGTGAAAAAGGATGTGTTAAAAAAAAAAGTTCTACTGTTTGTGGTATGCTCTACCAAAAGATTGTGGTTCAATGTTCACATTGTTCTCTCCAGACAGTACTAATTTGTTTCCAATTAAAAGAAATAGATTGCAAATGACTTCACAGAGCAGTCTGGTCAAAGGAATAAGGTCTAGCTTATAATGTTGCATCAGGAGAAGCTATTTTGTTGCAGGGTGCACATCTAGTCCTTGGTTGTACAGAGTGACTGTGTCTAAAGAGAGAAGTTAAGAGTTACTTTGGTGATGGAATTTGTTGTGCTGTTGAAACTAGTTATTATCTTCTATTGAGATAATTTTCAGAAGCTTACAGATTTTATGATGGAAAGAGATGAATAAACTTGCATCTCAATTCATATTGAGTGATTGTTAATGCCTATCCTAATTTTTAATAGCATAAAGCTTCTCTCCATCCCCTTGTCATGAGAGGGTAATTGTTTCCTTATGATCCTCACCTCTTTGATATCTGGACAATGAGCTATGAGGCAGTCTTCTGACAAAGTAAGAGGAGACAGGGAAAAAGGAAGTGTGCTCAGTGACATGATAAAAGACACTGAAGACCTGTGACCCCTTCTTAACCCCTGACAAGTAAAAGTTGGGAAATGCTTCTCATTCTTCACGTGTGCATTAAAGTCCAGGAAGCAACAGAAATGCAGATGTTACCATATGACAAGGAAAATGTTCTTGCCTTTCAAAAATTAAGACATATTCAAAAGTTTAGTTCACTTACATTCTCCTTTCCTGCTTTACACTGTCTGAACGAACCTGGACCTTGGAAGTCCCTAATTAGAGTCATAGAACTTCTATACACATTCTCTCAAGAGAATCTGCATCTCCAAGGTATGAATGGACCTATCTAGAATTAATCAGTTCTCTGCATTAAGAGCTACTGGTCATATTAAATGTCTTTGGAACAAGAGAATTATTTCATTATAAGAACAATCCATTGAAGTGGGTCACATTCTGGAACATAATGAACTCCAGTAGCTGTTCCCCTGAGCTCTGATTTGCTATCAGGAAGGACTGTGATTGTAGCAAAAGAAACAAATCCCAACTCAAACTTGTTTAAGCAGAACAAAAGGGATTATTGTAACAACATGATCATTTCAGGAGAAAGAGAACTCAACTTGTCTAAGATTCATGAATATGAATCTTTGACTTTCTGGGTCTTTATAGATGACAGAAACCAACACATTTCAAGCAACCACACATATACCTCATAATTCTTTTAAAGGCATTTCTCTAAAAGTTAAATAGTGTTAAGAAAAAATTACCCAAAACTTTGAAATAAGGCAAAATGCAAGTGTTCAATGTTATATAAAAGAACAAACCCACCCATCCACCCAAGGCTCTGTTTTCCATTTTTTAAAGATTTCAGTTGAGTGGGGTTACATGTTGACATGCAGATTTTGTCCAATAGAAGTGCAAATAATTTTTGTCTGGTAGAAAAAACAAACTCAAAGTTATGGTTTATTACCCTATAGGACACTAAACAGTTTAATATCCAATTCAGCAATCCTATCCTAAGTTCTCTGTATTAAACTGGCAATAAACACTTGAAACAAATATTGTTTAAACAGATCTTAGCATCTTATTGATTCTGTCATTAAAGAGTTCAATACAATTTCTGATAAGGGTTCACTTTACACTTCCATGACAGCTATGATTTTAAAAAAACTTTAATTTTAAAGATATGGGGATACAATTTAGGGTTAGTTATACAAATGTTCATTATGCAGGTACCCTTGTTGATGAGGTATGCCCCTCCCTCCCCTGGCAGTTTCCTATTACTGCCAATCCCACCCCACCCCAACTCCACTGGCAGTTTCCCACTACTGCCAATTATTTTCTTACAGTATTATGATAATTGTTCAAGATACGCTTATGTGAGAATATGTGATACTCAGTTCTTTGTTTCTGTGATAGATCACTCAGTATTATGAACTCTAAGTCCGTTCAAGTTGCTGTGGAGTTCATAATTTTGTCCTTTTTTACGTCTGCATAATATTCCATTGAGAGCTATGATTTTACCTTTTGGAAAATTATAGTTTAGCAATAACTAAAAAGAATTTATTGTACAGTCACTGGTAGAGCATAAACTAATCTTAATATGCAAATGTTTTTTTTTAAATTAGTTTTACACTATAGTTTCCCTAAGTAGATCTCACTTTATTTGGCAAAATAGACTCCTTGCTGTTGTCAACAATCTCAGTTTTTCAGTGTCTGTGGGGTCTTTGAATTTACTGTTCCCTTTACACTATAGTTTCCCTAAGTAGATCTCACTCTATTTGGCAAAATAGACTCCTTGCTGTTGTCAACAATCTCAGTTTTTCAGTGTCTGTGGGGTCTTTGAATTTACCGTTCCCTTTATGAAGACTGCTCTGCTCCCAAAGGCACATGTGACTATCACTCTCATTTTCTTTGGAGAGATTTTTTTGATTATTTAATCTGTAGGAGAATCTTCTGTATCACTTAACCTAATTTAGTTTTCATCATAGCACTATTATTTGTCCTATATCTATTTGTTTATTGGCTGTCTTTCTTGGTTAGAACACAAATGTTACAAGAGCAAGACATTACATATCTGCACAGATTTACATTTTTATCTTTATTGGTTTCCAGGCAAAGTTTTACATTATTTGGTACAATATGTTCACATAACTAGCAGAAAGGTAGGTAGACTTCTACAGTAACACAAGGAAACCAGATGCATAATGAATTTAAAAGAAAATGAATGATAGTCATGGCAAATATTGAGTACTAGTTATGTGCCAGACTACATTCTAAGTGTTGTATTTTATGTTAATTTTGTGGATATTTACTCATTTAATCCTCACTATAGGCAATGAGTTAATAACTACTACTTACTCTATTTTATAGATGAAACAGTGAGACTCAGGATGATTGCGTAACTTGCCTAAGTTTACACAGGAAGAACTGGAAGTACTGATGTCAAGTAGAGAGGCTCCAGCTAAGCAAAATTAGATTTTGAAACCTATCCCTATACTCTTGCTAACTGAAGTATAAGCCACACATGGGCAGAGACTGTGGTCATTTTGTTGTTGTTTTGCCTTACTGTTGTATCCCAGAGCCTAGGAAAGTATTTGTTGCATAGTAGGTAGTCAATAAATAAATGATGAATGAATAAATATTTTTATGGCCCTGTATATTTCAGACACTTTCCTTGGTACTGGAAATGTGACAGGCAACAAGAGGCCACATCTGAGAAGAAATACTACATAAGGCATGTTGACAATTCATAGAAAATTTAAAACATTTAATGTATGACACACAAATCACAACTTAATGCTAGCCTTTCTATTTTCTATAAACTCACCTTGAGAATGCAAATGTCTTCTCTGATTCTGGAAATGTTTTTTGTACAGTCACTGGTAGAGCACAAAACATTTCCATTCATGTCAAAATGAACAGCGATCATCTTAATCAGGTACACAGGGCTCAAGCACTAAGACTCTCTCTCCAGAGTTGGATTTAGCCCCTTTGGGGAGTTTGAACTATAGCTTAGGGCTCAGCTGCCCTTTCCTGTGTCTCCTCTGGCAGCCCAAGGAGAAAGTCTGCCAGTCCTAGTTGGCCCAGTAGGATAGCAATTTAAAATAAATGTTATTCCTTCTACATTTTCCCTGGCCTGAGTAGGTCCATAACTGAATCGATTTATCTAATAATTTTATGTGTGAAAGAGGTGGATATAATAATTGCAGTTTTAAAAGAAGGGTGTAGCAAAGAAATCACTTCCCCAGGGCTGCTGCTTCTGCAGCAAAAGTCAAGTCAAGATTAAACCTCAAAATTTCTCAGTTTTAAAACCTGTTTTCTGCAGAGAAATTAAAGTGGCAGTGCTTTAAACCCAGAAGGCTACCAGAAGTCTGACTCAAGATTTTGCACTAGTGGAAATGGATTTTGAACATTTATACAAGGAACAGAGTTTTCTGGGTTCTGGAGAAGAAACAGTCAGTTCTTGCAACAGGTGGTCCTGAGAACAGATGAACCCATGAAACTGAAATGAGCAAGTTGAGGACATGTTCAAATACAGTTGTAAGAAATGACGTTGTATTAGAAAAATGAAAAAAATTCAGTGAGACGGAAAACATGAAAGATTTTCAAACAGTTCTTTCTTTCTTTTTGTTTGTTTGTTTCTTTCTTTCTTTCTTTCTTTCTTTCTTTCTTTCTTTTTTCTTTTTTTTTTTTTAAGAACTCAGAGTATTAGGGTTTTGCCCTCAGGTTATCCTTTTGCAACCTGTAGGAAGGTTGCAGAATAATTAGCACCTGGACTTTTGGGCTAAAAGAAAAAAAAAATCTCAGACATCTGATTGATCATCTGGTTTATTTTCTCTTCCCTTTTTATGATACCTCTTTACCCCTAAGGTGCACAGTGGGGGATTGAAACTAGGAAAGTGAGAGGAAACAAACAACCTTAATCTTAGCCTCCTTTGAATTCTTAAAGACAAACTAAAGTAATTTACAAATGCTGATCTGAAGAAATCAATGCTTTAAAATAAAATAAAATAAAGTCAATGTTAGTACAATTCTTAGTTTGAACCTTTATAAAAGCATTTTTGTCAAGAAAAGCATAATTTGTCAGTTTGATAAACAGCATTCAAATTGAGATCAGGATGAAATAAAGCTTTTTATCTGAGAAAAGAACAGAATACTTCGACTCTGTCCTTTATTTAATTGAACAGAGAACTGAGGTCCAAAAGGCTCATAGTTCAGCCGATTCCCTTATCTTGAGAAGAAATTCTAAAAAAACGGATCCTTCCTTTTTATCCTATTGCAGCACCTGAATTTTTCATTGTGTGGCTGAAAATAAATGAGGGATATCAGGTAGGTGCTTCAGAACAGAAATACAGACATTGAGGAAAATTATTCCTTCATTATGATGAAATATGTGACACTTCATTATGATGAAATTTATGGTCTAATAGATAAATCACCAGAACTTTGCATGAATATGACCCATGTCAAAGATCAGGATTAGACACTGTCAAAGATAAGTTGAACATATGTTGTTTTCATAGGTAATAATATAAACGTTTTTCTCAGAGTCCACGAGACTCCATGTGTTTAACTCTTCAGGTGATAAATCGAACCAATTTTCCTTCAGGAAACTTTTTTCCCCAAAAATATTCTGGGAATGGCTTGAGTACTTTTTATATTGCAATTTTAGACTAAATAAATTTTTTTAAATGTTCCTTAGATTATCCGGGTGGGCCCCAAATACAATTATATATATCCTTAAAAGAAATACATCCAGGTTTACCATACTATGTGATGACCAGAATTAATAACAATGTGTTTTATTCTTGAAAATCATTGAGAGTAGATTTTAAGTGTTCTCACTACAAAAAGTGATGAGAAGTAATGCATACCCTAATTAGAACCTTTGCCAAATTGTGCAAGTTAAGAAACTTTTATGACAATATTCTCTATAGAAATGTGGTCAGAGTTTGGGAAGCACAAAAGCAAACAAATGAGGGATGGCACTACCCCAGGAGACAACCAACTGTGGAAAAACATTGCCATCAATACAATAGAACAAGGAAAGGATAGAATGTCCAAAGAGCCCAGGAGAACCAACCGGAACCAGTGAGGGAGTTCCTCCTCCAGGAGTCTGTCTTCTTAAGGACATGCAAGTACCACGAGAAACATAGCACCAAGGCAGGAAAGGACATACCTGACCTCTCTCTGCAGTAGCTGGGGGAAACTGGGAGGGGTCATTCCGAGAGGCAGGACTCCAGGGCTTAGAGCCAGGCACAGAAGCATGGAGAATGGGATGAACTTGAGAACAATTAGCTCTCCTGTTCTGAACCACGCATGTAATGAGCCTCTCAGAAACGTTTGCTTTAGCTCTTACAATACACTCCCATTATGTATTATTATTATTCCCATACTTACCTGAAAACTGAAGCTCGAAGGAGGTGACTTACCATTTGACCTGGTCTCATGAACAGTCTTCCTTGCTCCACCTATACATCCCTGTGGGGCCTCTTCACTCATTCCTGACCCCTGACCTCTCCATGTGCTCTGCTGAGCACACCTGTCCCTCAGGGTTCTGTGTGGCCTCTCCTTCTCTTCTAGTCTCTACCCAAGTGTCATCTTCTCAACCAACCTTCCCTGGTCACCCTTCACCCTGGTTTACTTTTCTTTGCTGCCCTTCTCCACTCCCCAACTTGGGTTTGTCTTTACTTAGGTATTGTTTGTTTTCCCCATGACCACGTAAGTGCCAGGATAATGAGACTTGCACGGCCATGTCTTTTCAGTGCCTGACACACAGTTGGGTACTTGGCAAGAGTTGCTGAATTTAGGGAGGAGTCCGACACCACCTCACTGAGAAGATGGGATGTGGTGAGAGGCTAAAGTCAGCCCAGACCAGCTAAGACTAAGATGGCATCCAATGCACCCTCTGCTTGCCCTTTTTGCCCAGTATAACACTAATTATAATACATTAGCATGCTGAAAGACACCCCTACTGCACCATGACAGTCTACAATTACCATGGCAACTCCTGGAAGTTACCCTACATGGTAAACCCTCAATTTTGGGAATTTCCTGCCCATTTCCCAGAAAACCCACGAATAGTCCACTACTTGCTTAACATATAGTCAAAAGATAGCTATAAAAACAAAACTCCTGTGATGTACAGCTATTGTTCTTCTTATAGACCAGTCCAGGCTGCTCTGGCTATGGAGTAGCTACTCTCTGTCATTTCCATACCTTGTTTTTATTTTCCACATGAAATCCCAGCAATGCATGGGTCCTGCTCTGCTTACAGAGTAATCTTCTTTCTGTCCTTCTTTTCTTTTAATAAACTTGGTTTCCCTTTACCTTGTTTTGCCCTTGAATTCTTTCTTAATCGAAACCAAGAATCCACTTGGTCTCTCAGACAGGACCCTGCCAGACTGTATTAGAATGAATGACAACAGGGCGGGGTTAGAATTTGAAACCTGTGTGTGTGATTCTGAAGCCCATTGCCTTTCTATACTCATGGCATAGGATTCCATGGAAATAGAATTTAAGTGCAACATGTGCTCCACTCAACTATTAGTTGAAATCATAGAAATAGTAGCATGACATCATAGTAAAGAAATGACAGGTACCTATTATCAAGATAATCTGATAAGGAAAACGAAGATCATTTGATTGCACAGAAAAAAAAATGATTAGGATTTTGTTTCATCAGTTCACGCATGCACAGTCACACTCACTCACTCACACACACACATCATCATCCCTCCCTACAGGCTCTCCTTCCTCTCAGAGAGGAAAAGCTGACACATGTGTTCCAAATTCCACACATTCACATCCGGACTGGGCAGATTAGCAGATGATGTATCCACACTGTGTACCCAGATGGGGGCTTTGACACCAATGGGAGCTGTTTGTGCAGATCTCCCAGCCAGCTCTGTGGTGCCTGGGAGCCTCTCCCTGAACATTTCTCACTACCGGTTTCACAGAATGAGGAGCAGCTTGGGGGATTTCAACCAAGTGCTGCTATAAATAACAGAATCAAGAAAGAGTGGGTCAATGTTGTCTTGGAATCATTCTCAACTGATTGTTTGCCTAGAGAGGATACATCTTTCCTTCTCTTCAGTTCTTTTTTGGGGGTACTTGTCCTGTAAAATGTCACGTAGTATATAATGGGACTAAAACCATTTTCAAGGGAAACTTCTTACCTTAAAGGAGAAGGGACCTGTTTTACTTTATTCTCTTCAAGCATGCTAAGGGTTCCTAACATTCAAAATGATAGATGATAGATCCCCCCACACTGGAGATGCATACGAGGATAGTTCTGATTGCCAAATGTCTTACTTAGTTGGGGTATTGTAACAGAATACCATAGACTGGATGGTTTAAATAACAAACATATATTTTCACAATTCTAGAGGCTGGGAAGTTCCAAAGCAAGGTGCTGGCAGATCCTATGTCAGGTGAGGGTCCATTTCCTGCTTTACAGATGGCTGTTTTCTTTAGGTATCTTCCTATGGTGGAGAGTCTTGAGAAAGGAAGCAAACTCCCTTCTGTCGCCTCCTAAACCGGCATTAATTCCATCTTGAGTATTCCCTCCTCATGACCTAATTACTTCCCAAATGCCTCATCTCCAACCATCTCCAAGTACAATCACATAGGGAGTAGGGTTTCGAGTTATAAATTCTGAATGGACACACTCATTTCATAGCGTCAGCTGAACACACTTAATTTGTGGAAGAAAAAGATAGTCTTAAAAGTTAGATGGCAGCCGGGCTTGATGGCTCAGCCTGTGATCCCGCACCTTTGGGAGGCTGAGGTGAGTGGATTGCCTGAGCCCGCGGGTTCGAGACCTGCCTGGGCAGCGAGACCTCATCTCTACAATAAATCAAAAAATCAGCTGGGCGTGGTAGCACGTGCCTGTAATTCCGGCTACTCGGAAGACTGAGGCGGAAGGATCGCTGGAGCCCAGCAGGCGAGGCTGCGGTGGCCGGGAGCGGCCACTGCACTCCAGTCTGGGTGACAGAGTGAGACTCCAGCTCAAAAAAAAAAAAAAAAAAGTTAGATGGCAAAGGTTTCAACTTTCTGCAATATATATATATATTAGTCAGCCTCTCAATCTGTCGTCTAGACTGGAGTGCAGTGGCACAATCATGACTCACTGCAGCCCCAACCTCCTGGGTTCAGGCGATCCTTCCACCTCAGCCTCCTGATTAGCTGGGACTACAGGTGTGCAGGTCTTGAACTCCTGGGCTGAAGCGATCTTCCCACCTTGGCCTCCCAAAATGCTGGGATTACAAGTGTGAGCCACCATGCCCAATCAACTGCAATCCTTTTTTAGTGACCCTGGTCTAATAATTATGTTTAATATTTATTGAATAAGAAGCACTTTTTATTACATGAGGTGGGGTGAGAAGGAGGAAGGCATATGGCTCTTCCAACCTCTGCCACAAGCAGTTATCGATTGGACCATAATGCCTGACCTGGAGGAGTGATGCTCTCAGATGATGGCCCTGGTTGGACTGCTTCTCAAGAAGGCATCCTTTTATCTGTCATCACATCTCTTTAAAATATCTTTGATTGCTTTAAGTTAACAGTTTCTTCCTCCTTGGAAGACGGTTGGCTCCCTCCTCATGGTCAGGGAAAATGTGGAGTGGGACTCCCTTCACTGTCATCGTGGTGTGCGGTCAGTGAGCACCCTGAAGTTTCACCAACTCTTCAAAGAATACATGGTTGAGTGTATCAACAATCTTAACTTTGCAAGTACCAGAAGAAGATACCCATCTCAGAACTTGGGATTTCTTTTTGCTTTCTGGAATATTATGAACTGTCTGCTAGGACCTATACAGTATTGGCAGGTGGGCATTCCTGTTCGCACTTCCTCTCTCTATGGTGGAACTTTCTCTTATCCCCTCTTGCACCTTTGTGCAACTTACTTCCCAGGATATCTGTTAATCTACATGGTCCTCAAGGGCTATTTTGTCTGCCCTGTACATGTAACATTTGTGATACTGACACATCATTTTTAAATTTTATAAATGTTCATTGACCAATTTTAACAATCTAGAAAAAAAAGAAATCTGACTATAATAATTGATGACATAGACATCATATTTAAGTAGAGAATACAAGGATTAAAAAAATAATTATCACTGAAAATACTGACCTGATATTTAAAGGCCTCTACCAATGATACAGACGAGTCAATGTTACCCACATGCCTTTGTTCTCCCCGTGTGCCATCTATCTCTGAAGTTTCTTCTTTCAGTTACAAAGCTCCCCTTTTCTTCTGCCCATTTCCCTTCTATGACTTAAACGTTTACTTTTTTAAAAATGCTGTAAATTTTTTAAAAAAAGACTTCTGTACTAAGAAAGGCCAAATAACTAGAAAAAAAAAAGTCAATATAAAAATGTGTCTCTTGTAGGGGAAAAAGCTCTATTCAAGTAGTGAGAACAATTTTGTTTATCATTTTAGAGGCAAATGAATTCTGGGGTTGTAATTAAATTATTGAACTGAGAAGGCAGCATTGTCCAAAGGGGATGATTATAAGCACAAACTCTAGACTCAGATTGCTTTAGTCTGAATCATGGGTCCACTTACTAGCTGTTGAGCAATGGGTTATTTACTTTACCTTGCTAAGGTTCACTGTAACCAATGGAAATGCTAATAATGGTTTTGACAACATAATATTATTGGCAGGAGGTAACTAAAACCTTTAGCAAGTTGCCTCACATGGAGTAAGGACTCAGACAGGCTAGCAGTTATTGTTAGGTATTTTAGATTTGCATTATAATGCCTTCAGAGTTAGAATTTGCAGCCATATTTCTGAAAGTTTACAAACTGTGATACTGCGAGTGGGGTTCTTTTTGTTTTATTTGAATATAAAAAGCATAAATAATGTTCAAAAATTCTAAACCTCACACTGAACATTATGACTGTATTATTACCCATCTAAAATGCAAGCACGCTGTGGAGACTTGCATCATGTGAGCTCTGACATAAGCATTCCTCATATTTCCTGATACCACAATGTCCATATTAAGACTGCATCATGTAACTGCATTTAAGTTGAGCAGATTCTGCCAAGGATAGGGCGTAAATGGAAACAAAGTCATTTTTCATTCCTGATTCATTCTTTTTTTTTTTTTTTTTTTTTTTGAGTTGGAGTCTCACTCTGTCTCCCAGACTGGAGTGCAGTGGCTGCTCCCAGCCACCGCAGCCTCGCCTGCTGGGCTCCAGTGATCCTTCCGCCTCAGCCTTCCACGTAGCCGGAACTACAGGCGCACGTTACTACGCCCAGCTGATTTTTTGATTTATTGTAGAGATGAGGTCTCGCCCAGGCGGGTCTCGAACCCACGGACTCAGGCAATCCACTCACCTCAGCCTCCCAAAGGTGCGGGATTATAGGCCAAGCCACCGAGCCCGGCTCCTGATTCATTCTTAAATCCTACCAATGCCAGTGAGAATTAGGTATTACATAAAATTTTTAAAAAGACACTGCTTCAGCCTACTGCTCTGTAAGTTTTTGTACTCTGCAATGTTAGATTTCTCTTCTTTTAATATTCCTCTCTAAGCACACAGTAGGGCGCTTTAATGTATGCTTATTAAATGAGTGCATGAATACCTAATACTACTTATTTTTCACACCTTCTATTTTTATTTCTAGCCTAATCTTTAATTTCTAGCCTAATCATCGCCTGCCCCTTGTCAAACACACACACACACACACACACACACACACACACACACAGGTTTTAAGGTAGCAGAGCTCTCCCAGGAAGGGAGATATGTAACTTTGGCACATGGAAATTATCACAAACTCTAATCTTGAAGAGTAATTCTGAATTGATATTACTAACTTTGTCCTGTATCTATAGTATTAACTTAACATGAATCATATGTGACTAGAATATAATGCATGATATTGATTTTGATTTTCCTTTTCCTCCAGGCTGGTCTTGATCTTAAAAGTAAGATAGATGTTAGGCATTATTATCTACCAGAAGGACTAAAAATCAATTTTGTCTTCTGACACTTCATTCGCTTTTCTTGCAATGGCCAGGTAGTAACACTGAAACAACTGTAAACTCACATTAACTTATTAATGGGAGCAATGCTGTTCTAGGAATCCAGTAGTCTAGATTCTTTAAGGATGAGATAACAATTTTTATTTAAAAATATTTTTTTTAAATGTAGAAGAGTTGCAAAGATACTACAGGAGGCTCCTACATGCACCTCATTAAGTTCTTCCTAATTTCAACACTTTACACAACCATTTCTCAAGACTGAGAAATTAACATTAGCATAATACTTCTGTCTGACCACAGACTTTTATAGTTTTTCCACTAATATCTTTTTATTTATCCAGGTATCTAAATCCAAGACACCTCATTGCATTAAGAGAATATTTATTTGAGAAATATCTACTTGTCAATGGTAAGAATATAAATGTAACTATATACCTGATTGCAGTAATTATTTTGATTATGCACATTTTTGAAGGACGCCAGTATAGGAATGCCTGGCGAGTCAATCAATCATCTGTAGAAATGGTTTTCAACTTTACTGTTAAGACACACAGGTTCATTTTAATCACTGAAGGGATATATCACAAGCAAATAATGTGTTAAAATTTGTGAATAGTTTATGTAATCATGAATTTGGCTGAAAGAAATATTAGCCCTACTCTCACTTGCATTTCAAAATGCTTTTTGGAATGAGAGAGAACAAGGTAGTATTACAACCATGAACTGAAAATTTCTCATAAACCTAACTGCACTAATTCATTGCTTCATTCCTCACTTTCTTCATCTTTGAAATGAAGTAGTAATTCTCATTTCCTTTACCAATTTAATAGAAGTCAAGATCCTCATTATAAGGATAGTGACTGGGCCAGGCTCGCTGGCTCAGCCTGTAATCCTGCGTCTTGGGAGGCTGAGGTGAGTGGATTGCCTGAGCCTGCGGGTTCGAGACCCGCCTGGGCAACTTGGTGAGACCTCATCTTTACAATAAATCAAAAAATTAGCCGGGTGTGGTAGCGCGTGCCTGTAGTTCCGGCTACTTGGAAGGCTGAGGCGGAAGGATCGCCAGAGCCCAGCAGGTCGAGGCGGCGGTGGCCGGGAGCGGACAATGCACTCCAGTCTGGGCGACAGAGCGAGACTCCAACTCAAAAAAAAAAAAAATTAAGGATAGTGACTGTATCAGTGAACAATGTCTTGAGAAAATAGTTTGAAAATTATTTATTTAGTGATTTTAATCATCTTGTTCCTAAAGGGTTGATTGTCACCCACTCAGATTATATAGAGAGCTTTAGGACTATGGTATCATGTAAGGCCATGTTCTGTAGGAAATCTGCTATAAAATATTGCCTTCTCTTCACTTGCTTTCTGTGTTACAGATCATGTTGGTTGCTTTATATTTGCCATGGTACTGCTCTTAAATTATTTTCTTCTTTCTTTTATTTAAGACAGTGTGAGTGTTTAATATGACCCGGGCACTGTGTTAAGCAATTAGGAAAAGATTAATAAGACATGACTCCTTTCCTTGTGCTCACAGCTATGTGAAGTTGTAACTGTTAACATTACTGAGAGATCCAAAATATTCATGTATAAATATTACACAATTCTGCCTAGTAAACAGGTAATGTTTTAAATGAGCCCAGAAGGAAAAATATGCAATTCTTAGACCACCAAGCGGTAAGATTGGAGACAGTTATTTGAGGAAGAGCCATGTGTTATTATACAGGGGAAAATGCAGATGGGAACCTGAAATTCAAGTAGTCTGATAGGATACAGAGTGGAATACTATGTGAGAGATCAGCAATCATGAGACTAGAAATGACACCTATCAGAAATGAGGCCCTAATGTCTTTCTAATCTGTGCAAAAGATGATGAGGCTTGAGCTAAAACTAGACCAGGGTTGATTGAGAAGATGAGGTAGAATACATAAACAAGCAGGAGGAGACCTGATTGTACAGGAAGCAGATGCAAAGAGTTAAAAGAGATGTGTAGATTTCTGATGTGCTATCTGTCGTTTGTGGATAAGATAGAAACAGAACAGACAGAGGGACAGTTTAGAAACAAGTTGTACACATTGGAATAAAATGTAAGAGAATACATTCCATTTGGATATTTGGTATTGAAGTTTTCCTATGATATCCACTTTAAGGCAAGTTGTGAGAAGCCCAGGAGAGAGATGTGAGTGAGGAAATTTTATTTGGAACCTCTCAGCATCAGGTGAGCATTGAAATCCTGGGCTTAAGTGGGATCATGAACTTATGGGAAGATGAAATAGGAGCAAATGGGACAAAATAACATTTAATACATTTACAGAGTATGGAGCTCATATGAGAGAATGAGAAGGAGAGACCAGACTGTCAGAGAGGCTAATACAAGCATGTCAGCAAATAGGTGGGTTTGCATCTTGGAGTGAACTAGGCTGGTTAATAGTATCCCATGCAGCAGACTGGTTAAGGAAGAGGCAGACTGAAAACAATGGAAAAAAGGTGGGAATTAGGAATTTTGTTGGTTACATGAACAAGAGTGATTTGAGTAGAATAGTAGAGGACAAGAACAGGAATTAGTTTGCTCTAGGTTGCTGAACATGGAGGAAAACGGGGGTTTTATTTATTTTTTTAACTTAAAAAAATGTATTGTGATTGAGAGGGTACATTCCAGGTTTGTTATATAGGAATATTACATGACTGTGAGGGGTTGGGCTTCTAATGAGCCCATAACTCAGGTGGTAGACGTGGTACCTAGTGGGTAGTTTTCAGTCCTTATTCCTCTCTCTTTCTCCCCTCTTTAGAAACACCTCAAGCCAGGCTCAGTGGCTCAGCCTGTAATCCCCCGCCTTTGGGAGGGTGAGCTGAGTGGATTGCCTGAGCCCGCGGGTTTGAGACCCGCCTGGGCAGCAAGACCTCATCTCTACAATAAATCAAAAAATCAGCCGGGTGTGGTAGCACATGCCTGTAATGCTGGCTACTTGGAAGGCTGAGGCGGAAGGATCGCCGGAGCCCAGCAGGTGGAGGCTGCAGTGGCCAGGAGTGGCCACTGCACTCCAGTCTGGGTGACAGAGTGAGACTCCAACTCAAAAAAAAAAACGAAACAAACAAACAAAAAAAAACACCTCAGTCTCTGCTGCTCTCATCCTAGTGACTGAATGTGTTCAGTGTTTAGCTCTCACTTATTAGGGAGAACATGTGGCATTCAGTTTTCTGTTTCTGTGACAACTCGCTCAGGAAGATGGTCTCTAGTTGCATCTGTGTTGCTACAAAGGACATGATTTTTTTTCTTTTAATGGCTGTGTAGTATCCCATGATGTATATGTACCACATTTTCCTTATCCAGTCCACCGCTGATGGACATCTAGGTAGGTTCTATGTATTTGTTGTGGTTGATAGTGTTGTGATAAATGTGTTTGTGTAAGTGTCTTTTGGGTAGAATTGACTTGAGCTCCTTTGGGTATATAACCAATAGTGAGATTGCTGGGTTGACTGGTAAGTCTTTTTTAAGCTATTTGAGAAATCTCCAAACTGCTTTCCACAGAGCGTGAATTAGCTTCCATTCCCACCAACAGTATAGGAGTATTCCATTTTCTCTTCTAGTATAAAGAAGACAAACATATGAGAAAAACATGCTCAACATTATTAACCATCAGAGAAACGCAAATCAAAACCACAGCAAGACACCATCTCATACCAGTCAGGATGGCTACTATTAAAAAGTAAAATAAACAAAAAACAGTTGCTTTGTTATTGTTTGCTTGTTTCTGATTGTTTTGTTTGCTAATAACGGAGAGACTTATTCTGTTCATGGACTAATGGGTAACTTCCAAAGGAAAGAGCAGGACAGAAGATATAGAAAAGGGGAAGTCATTGATGGAGGGAGTTTCCAGAAAAGTATGAAGATTATGTAAATCTAGAACAAAAGTGAAGGGTTATCCTCAGAGAGGAGCAACATCATTCTCATCCTTGGTTGTCCAGTGGGTAGAGGTAATGAAAAGAAGTTAGTAAAGATCTAGGATAAGGATGTGAAGGAAGCTCTTGAGGAAGAATTCTAAAAGTGTCCATAATTTAGGAGGTGTGTTTAAATGCTGAGAAGAACATGGGAACATGTAACACAGTGGATTTGATGAGCATGATGAAATCCAGAATATGTGCTGGGAGAATGAGTGAGAGAGGGGGAAAAAAAGGATTGCCAAGAGATGTTGAGGGTTCAACAAAAGTCCGAGTTTGTATATATCTAGAAGTCACATCTATATTGTTGTGGGCCTATATCTATATCTGTATCTCTAGTTTTATTTATATCTCTCTACGTGATTTCAACAGTCAGAACATAGCAGGAAGGAAGGAATGCAGAATTGAATCAAAATTGAGGAATTTCTTGGAGGCTAATGGTGAGAAGATAATGGCAAAATTCAGTGCATGTGATATTAAAGGCTTAAATATGGTGGTGAATCATGGAGTCTAGAAGGGATGGAAAAGATAATAAATCCAAGAGAAGGCAAATAGGTTGACATATAAAAGGATCAATAGGGAGGACAATAAAGTCTGAATTAAGTGGCAGAATTGACTGTGTAATTGAGAGTTAACTGAGGCTGATCACTTTAATCTCACGGTCACTGTCTCCACTTACTTTCCAAAGTTGTCAAGTTTTTAACTACAGTGCAGAATTGTGGGTGAGACTGTACACAAGAAAATATGTTTACTCTATTACAAGAAAAAAGCAAGATTAATAAAAAAAATCTTTCTATTATTGCTCCCTAGAAATAGTGTGTAGGAATGAGGTCAACTACAGAGACCTGCTGAGAATGAGCATGCTACTATTTATTGCCTCTTTGGATGAAAACCCAATTTCATCTTCCATCAAAGATCAAGCTTCTACTATTTTATGGTAAACATAGAAACTGCCTTAGAGAAAATTACATTTTAACAGGTGCAGTCTTACATTCAAGAGTGATTTGAAAATTGGCTTCATGGCTAGTATTGTACTCCATCGCCCATTTAAATAATCTCCTTGGATATATTCTCACACACAAACATCATTAATGAGTATGCTTATGTTCTGTTTAATCACAGGGTATTCATGAAAACATCCCTGCCCAGATGAACTTTTACCACGTAATATATTTTGTCTTGTTTGTTTTTATTGCTGATCAAGTCTTCACAAAGAAAAAAATATTTGAATTATTCTACTTAGAGAGGGGAAAAGGACCAGAACAATTCTTTTGGACATTTCGGTATTATTATGATGATGGTACAATGAGTGGCTCTGCATTCATGCAAGAAATACTTACTAGCATCTGCCAGATGCACCAGGCTTTGTGCTAGGTAATGTGCAAGGCATCTGTTTAAATGTAAAAAATAACTCTGCTGTAATGAATCTTTAAGTAGCAGATATCACATCAGAGGGACTCATTTATTCATTATAAGATAATACCAGCTAGAACGTATGCCCTGCAAAAACAAGGACTTTTCTTGGTTATAAGGCATGTAGACATCCCCACATGCTTGGATGCTTGGTTAAAAGACAGGTAGAGAATGCAATGTCATGGCTATCTGAAAAATAGGTTGGATACTGGAATAGATGGTTTGAGTACAGACCTTGCAGAAGTTAGGAATACTAAAGTTATTTTACTAGTGTAGGTACACAGAGTATCAAACACACACACAAGCAGGCTACCTTACCTGGGTTCTTAGAAATCAAGAAATCATGAACAGAGAAGAAGAAAACATATCTTTGTATTATCTAGCCTCTAATGAATAATTTGCATTTTCTTCAATTATTAATGCAGGAAAAAAAAAACATAGTAGTATTAGCACTCTCTGAGAGTTTGTCACCAATAAAAATCATTTTATAAAACTACATTACAGTTGTCATAGACATCTCAAAATACCATAGTGTTCATTATTAATTTAAAATTATGGAATGATTAAACTCACTGCTGGGTATTATTTTCTAAATGATTAAAATAAAGAACTTGTATTACTATATAAAAAATTAGTTCTTTGGGATGTTTTGATAACAATATTACTATATAATTAGTTTCCTTTGTAATTGTATGCATTTCATTTTATGCTTTTAAAATATTACTCTAAGAAATGGTACTGAGGTAGATTTTTTGCAACAGTGGCCTACAAAATTTCTCCCATCCTTGTTGGTATATTCCTTTTCAATGGCACTTTGTCACCTCTACAATTGCGAAGCAGAGTGCAGAGGATTTTTTTATGTGTTTATTTGTTTTGTGTGTATATATATTTAATCCCTTTTTACTCCAGTCAGGCCTTGTGACTTGCTTTGACAAATGGAATCCTGCATACATGGTGTGACTTCTAAGTCTCAGCCTCATGATGTCTTGTAGCTTCTGTTGTCACCAGCTTGTTGTCCAGGTCCTGTCATTCGTAGAAGTCAAGGCTAGTCTTGAGAACAGGAAACTATGTGGGGTAAGAAGCCTCACTATCACCAGCTTAAACACCAGTCACACGAGAGAGGCCATTTTTATACTCTCATTACCAGTCAAGCTTCTTGATGACTGCCACCACATAAGGGCCCCAAGGGCAAGACAGGCATAGTTAGCATGGCACATATCTTAGAAGTAGATAGGCAAAGTTTTCCCATAGATAAGCATAATTAAAATAGTTGAGAAACAGTGTGCTCAAGTGTCCTGACGCCCTTCTTATTGGAACACAACCTTCTTGAGCAACACCCTATCAGACTGGAATGATGAATGACCAATACAGTAAACCATAGAAAAGAAAGAGAATTGTCAGAGGCACTGTGGTATAGTGTTCTAAGAGAAAATTCCAAATCTATTAATACTTAAGAAGTGACTTTCAATATCTCCAATGTCTTTGTGAATCACACAAATAATTACACAAATTTTAAAGATAAGAAACCAATTTTGTGACCAAATTCTTACCACTCACAAATCCTAGTTTAAGCAATAATTTGCTTAATAATAATTTTTAGACAATATAAGAAGCTTTCTTTTGGAAGCAAGCATGTGTTCTTTTCACTAAGGCAACTGTATTCTCCCTTGAACATGTTTTCCACTCTATAATAAACTATACTTTAACTCTCTGTGACTCATTCTAAAATTCTTTTCTGTGGCAAAGTCAAAGTTCTTTTCTGTGGCAAAGTTTGTCCCATGGAGAAACTATACCCCATGCACTGTAGCATCAATAGGACACTGGCAAAAAATCTGCCCAGCTGAGCACAGCCTGGATTGCCAATCTACACCATCCCAAGCAAATACATGCATGCTGTTTTGGCTGCTGTATGTTAGTATGGATTCTTAGGCAGCACTTCATGACTTAAATAGGTTGGTTTCCTCCTGACAGCCAAGTGTGCACGTTTTTCCTCAAATTAACACCCTGTGCCATAAAAAGAGGTTATTTACCTGGTCTTCTGACTTTTTGCTGAACACATCCAAATCTGGATGGTTCATCAACTGTATGTTTCTGGTTCTGATAATTTTTTCTTAAAAAACATACTGTAATTTTGTTGATGCTATTGTTTAGGAATTTACAAAACATAAAACTATGATAGTGGTTACATTTACATTGGGGAGAAAAGTCTTGAGGGCAGTTAGTGGCAGATATTTTATTTTTTAATTTTTTACCTATTTATGTGGATTAAAATTTCTTATCCATGATTCAAGAATATACCACTTTATACTTTAACTTTATACTTTAACACTTTATTGATTTTTTTTTTGAGGTGAGTTCTCCCTATATTGTTCAAGCTAGTGTCTCAAACTCCTGGTCTCAATAAATTCTCCCATCTCGGCTTCTCCAAATATTAGGATTACACGTGTGAGCCATAGCATCTGACCAAGAGTATGCCAATTTAATAATTATTTTTCAAGAAAAGATATATGAGTTTTATTTTATATCTCAAAAGAAGAACGCAATACCAGATGGTTCTTAGGCCATAGTAGTAATGATTATTTTATAGAATCATTAGGTTTTTAACAAGGAAGTGAGATGGCAATAATATTTTAAACAACATTTCCCCATCTGAGAAGAGTCATTGAGAAGAACAGTGCCCTTCCTGTGAAGCAAGAACCTGTATACATAATTTTACAGATGAGGAATGGAACCAGGCATGGTGGCTCATACCTATAATCCTAGCACTTTGGGAAGTCAGGTTGCTTGAGTCCAGGAGTTTGAGACAAGCCTAGACAACATAACAAGACGTTGCCTCTACCAAAGAAAATAGCTGGATTTGTTGGTGCATGCCTATATTCTCAGCTACTCAGGAGGCTGAGGGGGATGAACTGTTTGAGCCCAGGAGATCAAGGTTGTGGCGACTTGTGATAGTGCCATTACACTCAGCCTGGGCAACAGAGTATGACCCCAACTAAAGAAAAAGAAACCCCGAGGTTCAGGAAATTTAAGTAACAAGCTCAGGATCAACTATACTGTGAACAGCAAAATCTGGATCTGAAGTAATTGATTCCAGAATTCACAGTGAATTCCAATGGGCAGCTTGGGAAAAGGAGGAAAGCATGGGAGAGGAGGTGGATATCTGAAAGACCAAGGTGTTAAGGTACTGCTCATGTTGATGCTACAGACAGAGTTGAGAAAGAGAAGAAACCAGTAACCAGTGTCAAAGGTGTCAGTGAATGGGTTGTAGTTTACAAGGGCCAGAAGTTCAGACCAATGAAATAGGCTATAGAGGACCTGGACCAAGGACTGAGAGCTTCTCTATCAGGTATAAGAGTAAGGGTCTAAACTAGAAACAGAGGACTCTGACCTACTTACTGTGTTTCAATCTGGAATTCATAGAATGTAGCTGAAAGCCAAGACTCCGTTGGATAAGGTGCAGGAGAAGCAGTGTAGACTCATAGAGTTGGTCTTAGTTGAAGAGTAGAGTCTGGAGGTTTGGAGGTGTTTTCCAGTTTTGTCATGGGTGCATCAAAGTTTCAGTGAAAAGATTTGGAAGAAAAGAAAGGCATGGGGGGGGTGCATTAGGGAAGAAGATGCCCAATGCATCACAGTGTTAACTGTCAGGTAAGTCTGGATGAAGGGATGGGCTTACAGTACTATGAGGAAGAGTTGAGTCTCAGTAGTCTCTGGAAACACTGATTAACCTCACAGAATTTAGCTGTGACCTGAAGGAGAGGGACACATGATGGCTTTAGTGTGGGTTGGGCATTTCTTTTCCTCTTGCTCTGGAGGAGGTAGTGGCAACCATGGTATTGCATGTGTGGTGATCATGGTGTCAGTGGGCAATAGGAAGCAGTAGGCAAGCTTGGGTCAGCTTCAAGGTAAGGCTTCAATGCCAGTGACCCACTGATCCTAGGTGCCATAGGCCAGGCTCTGCCTTGAATTGGTGGCCCCTGTCCTACCAGCACTGAGTGGACTGGGTGGCCAACAGCTCTGTAAAAATGCATTACCACACACATCCTTCCCAATAATTTATTTACTTGGGATAAATTCTCAGATATGAAAATTTGATATTAAAGGAAATGGATAATTTTAGTGTTTTTGGTATATATTACAAATTTCTCAGCACAAGGTTTCTGCTACCTTTCATTTACACTTGCAATGAAAGAGCTTCTTCTACATTCTCTTCTTTACATGAAGTGTTTTTTCAGTTTAATTAATTATTTTAATTAACATTAGTAAAGGAGTATGGAGATTTCTCAAAGAATTAAAAGTAGGACTACCATTTGGTCTAACAATCTCACTATTGGATAGCTATACAAAGGAGGGAAAATCATTATATAAAAAAGATATGTTTATTACAGCACTATTTCCAGTAGCAAAGATATGGAATCAGTCTAAGTGTCAATGAATGACTGAATAAAGAAAATATATAATATATAACATTATATAATAAAAATATAAATATATAATAAAGAAAATATTATATATAATCATATATAATATATGATACATTATATATATTGTTTAAATATAATATATATATACATGTATATATACAGTATGGAATTCTACTCACCCATAAAAAGAATAAAATCACATATTTTTCAATAATATTGATGGACCTGGAGGTCATGATCTTAAGTGAAATATCTCAAAACAAAAATTAAATACTATATGAAGTTTTACAATGTCTGATATCATTTCCAACGTAATAAGTAAACCTTGGCATTTTACTGTATTTTACTTTGCATTTTTTATTAGTGATGCTGAACAAAAACCATTTGCATTGCTACTATCTAATCATTTTTCACTCATATGATTTTTCTATTCTCCCATTGAGATTTTTTCCCTAAGACATCTTTATATAAATATTAGCATTCTGCCCTTTATATTACAAATATATATACACAATGTGTCTATTACCTATGTGTCTATTTCTCATGGTTTTAACTAACAGGTGTTTTACAGTTTTAATATAAAAGAATGTTGCATACTTGCCTCCCCAACTTCATCCCCAGGCTCTGGTCTATAGAGTTGACATCTTGCTTCAGATCCAAAATACACAATGCCAACGCCTTCATGGACTGCTTGCAAAATTACAGCATCTAAAGAGAAGTGGGAGGTATCTTTCTCAGTAACCCACTCTTGGTACATCTTTAGAAATCTGGTCTGAGATCATTGTAATTTTCCTTGAATGTAACAGATATTTGAAAAAATGTAAATGGTTGTTGACCTTGGTAGAAGCCTTTTCAGTGGAGAGACCACAAGAGCTTACAAGAGTGAATTGAGGAGATAGCAGTAGACAGGTAAGCTTGAGTCCCTGACTCTCTGTGCAGCAGAGGATTTCAATGACAGAGAGTAAAGATAAAGGAAGGAAACAGCTTATGAGGAACTAAGAAATAGACTGTAGCAAGAGAAGGATGTGTGAACCAACAAGAGTTTAGATTTAGCACATTCCAGGTTCAAACCTACGCTGTTATATGCTAGTTACTTCCTACACCAGTTATTTTTAAAAACATAAATTAATAAAATCAGTTCAAACTAAAATCCATGACTTTATTCTATACTTAACTTTTGCTGAATTTAATTATTTTAAGCATATATTCTACTGTTTTCAAATATTCCAATGCTAAGTATTTTCAAGTTCTACCATAATCTATTCTTTCAATCAGCAGAAAATGATATTAATGATTCACTTTAACATTTTGTTCTGTTGTGTGTTTGTTTTTTTTAATTTTATTTTTTGTCACAGACAATTGTTCTAAAAATCCCATTGAAACGTAAAGGTTTGATATTCATTATAAATTATATCCAAAAGTTGGAATTCTAACTTCAGAAACTCATAGTATAAGAAGAAGATTGTGTCTGCTACTGCCAATGAGACAACACAACTAATGCTATCACCTCATCCATATGAAAACAATATTTGGTGTACAATAAATATTTGCTGAATGAATGCAACTGGGTTTTATGACATGGTGCATTTAGGCCTTTTCACCCCTTTGCAATTTCATTTTCCTGACTTGGACTTACACTCTCCAGGTCACTTACCTTTATTATTGGCTCAGGATTTGTAAATCTCTTCCAGATGACCAGTTTGCTACACTAAAAGTCACTTCAGCAAACTGCTGTGTACTCTACTGGATATTAAAGACAGAGAGGTAACATTTTTTTCTCTCCTAACTCACATTCTGACTGAAGTGTCAGACAAATAAGAAAAAAAAAAAGAAAAAGAAAAAGAAAAAAGTAGACATTTCGATATTTATGATGGTAGAGGATTATTGAAAGTTCTGAAGGAATATTATAAGTGAGAAAGCTCCATGTAATGTATTAATATTGAACCGTATGCTCTTAGGATATGCCTTTTGTTAATGAATTTTGTCTACATGGAAGACATTCTGATCTTTTATCCAGGCAGATTCCACAAAGCTCCCCATACAGATGTCACCTGTAGGGGTGGACATACTTTTTTCCTCACCCATTTTAGTTTCATGGGTGAGGTCCCCATAACGAAAGACAGATTAGCAAGAGAAAAGCACATGCATTTTTATTTAACGTAAGTTTTGCATGATGAGGGAATCTTAAAAAACGACCCAAACAAGACAGAGAAACTGTATTTTTATGCTTAGGTTTGGTGAAGTATGGATAGCCATGGGATAGCATAATTGAACAAAGTGGGTACAATTTAATAATATACTGGAAAGAATTTACCAAGGCCTGTTTGTTCAGCCATAGGCTTAGTATGATTGAATAAAGAGCGTAAGACCTAATGATAATATACTGGGGAGAACTTAGCAAGACTTGTCTTCTTTGTACCCTTGTGTCTTTCTGAGATAAAGGCATTCCTTTCTTCCAGGTACAGGGAGGGCACTTCTCCAATGAGGATTGTATGACCTGCTTCAGAGTAGAAGGATGAGGGAAAGGTAAGAGAGACCTCCCTCTTCTGCAGCTTCTCAAATGCTAGGGTGCCATATTTTGGTATAGTATGCCTCAAACCCATCACAACCAACACAAGTATCAAAGCTCTGGCTTTAACACCTCACCTTCATTTCTTCTTTCTTGCCTTGTTTATTCTTTCTTTCTTTCTTTTTCTGGATTTACACTTGCTCCTTATTCCTAAAGAAGATTTTACCTTCCCAGCTTTGATGCTCGGTTACTCTGTCATCAAGCATAGAACATTTCTGGCCATCAGTTTCTCTTTGCTTCTGACCATACTAGCTCCTCTCTACAAACATCATCCTTGATCTCCAAGAACAAGCCTGGCTTTAGCCCATTTGCTTAGTTCTCTTAATGTGCTCATTGTAATATATATATATTGTATTGTAATTCCCATTTATGTTTGATTTTGCAATCTCCAAACTGGAAGAAAAATTAGTTATTTGATACTATCTGGGTAATAGTAATGAGGCATAGTCAAATAAAGTTTGATGAGCAGATGTTAGTGAAAAGCATATTTCAAAATGATATGTAACTGTTCATGATTTTCAGGAAGAGTAGTAATTGTATGTGTGTGTGTGCGTGCATGTGTGTATGCAGGTGATAGGGTGTGGGTAATAGAGAAAGGAGCTGGGTTGCCTAGAATCTGTGAATCAAGCCGTCTGATCAGTCTGAGAAGTTAGAACTCAGACAGGGTCAGTGACCAGGCTCATTGATTGCTTGAGCATAGAGATTAAACATTTGAAACAAGCTGTGCAGCTTGAACTCTGTTTAACTACCAGTAATAAGTTCTCTTGCCTCGTCTTCACTGGAACAGAACGAGAGAATGATAGGTTCAATTCAATACTCTGCATTCCTTTGGTGTGAAAAACACTGCAGAAGCATGATGTGGATAGGGCAATGTGTAAAATAAAAATGTGCTTTAGCAACACTGCTTTGGAGTGAAATTGAAAGGATATAATGAAAGTG
The DNA here is from genome assembly GCA_027257055.1 of Cephalopachus bancanus. NCBI lineage: Eukaryota > Metazoa > Chordata > Mammalia > Primates > Tarsiidae > Cephalopachus > Cephalopachus bancanus. Next base: position 10,671,313 of record JAPVLO010000017.1, read on the forward strand.
GAATGATTTTTCATTTTCAAAAAGGAAAATATTGCTTTCAGTGAAAGAATAAACAACATTTGTGAATGAAATTTTACTCATGTTATAAGTCTCCAGATCTAAAATAAAATATATGCCTCCTCAGAAAATCATACGCAGCTACTCTTTAATAACCGTATTCATTTCTAACACATGATCATTCTCAAAGTGTATCATACAAAATGAGACAAATCTATCTTCTTTCCAAATTGTGTGTGTGTGTGTGTGTGTGTGTGTGTGTGTGTGAACTTAGACTCCCTCTACTCAGTCTTGGTGAATCAACAAAGAGAATCTGAGTTCCCACAGTTATGTGATAAAACTAGGACACAGCTTTTATTCATTAAAAATGGTCACTCTCAGCCGGGCTCGGTGGCTCAGCCTGTAATCCCGCGCCTTTGGGAGGCTGAGGTGAGTGGATTGCCTGAGCCCGCGGGTTCGAGACCCGCCTGGGCAGGCGAGACCTCATCTCTACAATAAATCAAAAAATCAGCCGGGCGTGGTAGCACGTGCCTGTAATTCTGGCTACTCGGAAGACTGAGGCGAAAGGATCGCCGGAGCCCAGCAGGTCAAGGTTGCGGTGGCCGGGAGCGGCCACTGCACTCCAGTTTGGGCAACAGAGTGAGATTCCAACTCAAAAAAAAAAAAAAAAGGTCACTCTCCAAATCAGCGCTGTGTGGTATTCTTCAGTTCCTAAAGGAACTGTGAACTTTTGAAGAACTCCTGTAAGGGTGGCAATCTACAGTTTAACAGACTAAAATATATGTTAATGTCTTTATATTTAACCGGTTGGTTTTTTAACAAAAAAATGTAACTTTTACCTTGGTCAATTCATGAGATGTTAATTCTCCAATTAACTAAGGGTAATCCTATTAAAGCAGAAATTAACTGATAAATGTTTTATGTGACAGACCAGGAACAATGCATGTCTAAAATTATTATCTTGTTTAAAACCCACAGCAACCTTACTAGGTACATATTATCATGTGGATGTTATAGATAAAGAAATTTGGCTCAAGAAGGTTAAGCAACCCACAATTATGCAACTATTCAACACTAAGTCTTTGCAAGAAATGCTGACTATTTTAGTGCTATCATTCAACAATGCATTTCATGCTTCAATTTCATTGAAAGAAATAGTAAACATAATTTAACTTGTTTTTAATGATTCAACTATCATTTCAAAGAGCAGTTTTTATGTTGTTTATAATATGCTGATGCATGAAGAGGAAAAAGGTATATTACCAGTAACTTTTCTTCTACAAAACCACTCCAGCATCTTTCATTATGGAATTCTAACACTTGATTTTCATGAGTTTTTTTTTTTTCTTTTTCTGTCAAATATTTAGCTGCCATTTTGTTGGACTCTCAAAACATTGGCCACTAGAAATAAAACCCATACTGGATGAAAATTCTACTTTCAATATATTTTTTTTTTGAGTTGGAGTCTCACTTTGTCACCCAGACTGGAGTGCAGTGGCCGCTGCCGGCCACCGCAGCCTCGACCTGCTGGGCTCCGGCGATTCTTCCACCTCAGCCTTCCGAGTAGCCAGAATTACAGGCATGCGCTACCACGCCCGGTTGATTTTTTGATTTATTGTAGAGATGAGGTCTTGCTGCCCAGGCGGGTCTCGAACCCGCGGGCTCAGGCAATCCACTCACCTCAGCCTCCCAAAGGCGGGGGATTACAGGCTGAGCCACCGAGCCCAGCTCAATATTTTATATACTAGAAAACTAGACAAATAAGTGCACTGAATTTTATATCAGAACCAAAGAGAAATGAATCCTGAGTGAAAGCAAGAGGACAGATTTCAACTGGGTGCGGTGGCTCAAGCCAATAATTCCAGCACTTTGGGAAACTGAGGTGAGAGGATTGTCTGAGCCCAGGGGTTTGAGACCAGCCTGGGAAATTTGGCGAGACCTCATCTCTACATTAAATAAAAAATTAGCCAGGTATGATGGCGTGTGCCTGTACTTGCAGCTATTGGAAGGCTGAGGTGGAAGGATCACCTGAGGCCAGCAGGTCAGGGCTGTGGAGGCTGTGATTGTGCCACTGCACTCCAATCTGGTTGACAGAGAGAGGCTCCAACTCAAAATTAAAAATAAATAAATAAAAAAAAGACAGATTTCTTTTTAGTTGGAGTCTCATCGTGCAGATGGAGTGCATGCTTGACGCATCGACCTGCTGCTGGCATCCTTGCCTCAGCCTTCAAGTAGCCGGAATTACAGCATGTGCTACACCCGGCTGATTTTTTGATTTATTGTAGAGTGAGGTCTTGCTGCCCAGGCGGGTCTCGAACTCAGCAATCACTCACCTAGCCTAAAGCATTACAGTGAGCCACGACCCGATTTCTTCTTTACTACTAGTGCATGAAGGTTTGGCATTGCTCTGCATGACTTCAGGGCTCCCTTACCCCATAGTTATGTTTTGGCAAATGTTACCCCTAAGCAGATGAGGTTTTACAGTCCAGCTCAAATCACACTCATTGCATTTGACTTTTTTTTTCTTTCTCTTCTTTCTCCCTCCTTCTTCTGTCTCTTGTTTTCCATTTGTATTTTGTACATGTGTTTCCATAAGCATCACAGCTTGCTTTGTCTGTGAGCCCCAGGGTGGTAGATTCATTGTTCTACTCATCTTTGCATTTGACATAAAACTAAAACTCAATGCATACAAATTTTATTAAATTTTTAATGCCTATACTTTCATCTTTGAATGTCAGTGAAGACATTTTTGAAGTCAAAGAAGATAATTGTATTTCCCACAACAAAATGTAATGGCTACTGTCTATTGGGTTTCTGTGTAAGCCAGCAATTTACATGCACCATCTCGCCGAATCCACCTAATAAGATGGCAAAGTGGGCATTGCTATTACCATTTTAGAGTGAGGGGGGTAGGTTCAAAGAAATTAATTAAGTTGTCAGATTTTTTAATAGCTTGTAGGAGCAAGAATAGAGAGTCAAATGTAGGGCTGCTGGGTTTCAGAGCTGTGATTGTTGCAGTGAGTCAAACTATAGGCATACACACAGACATGATGAGTACACAGACATGCATACATGTGTTAGAACATTAAATATGCTTATATACATATTGTAGAATATACCTTTGTTTGTCTATGTATATATATATGTGTGTGTGTGTGTGTGTGTGTGTGTACCTAATTTTGTAGTAGAGATGAATATAGATATAGATATAAATATAGATAGATAGGTAGATATTGATTATAACCTTATCTATAATACTGAAGACAGGCTAGAGATCAATTTTCTCTTGGAGCAGATTTAGGTTCCAGGATGACACAAAGTAGACAGTCGGATATGTGTCATGAGAGAATAACGAACATAACTACTCTACAAAGAGCAAGTCAGCCCAGCTCAAAGAGCTGTTCTGGATTTCATTCTTGAAGAACAAATAATGAATGATGAGGTGAGAGAAAATGAGGAAGAGAAAGATGTTTCAAACTGGAATTTGACTTTATTAAAAGGAATTATCTTTTAGAAGACAGTATTATTCTTCCCCTCTCTCTCTCCTCAATATGCCTCCTCCTCCTCTTTCTTCTTTATTTCCTGATTTTTCTCCAAGGTTTTGAGTCCAGTGACCATTAAGGAGTTATAGGAGAATAATGTATAGAATGTCTAGACTCCTCTCTAAGCTGGCTATAACTATGCAAAGAAGTGCAAATTTCCAACCCAAATCTTAAGAATCCAAGTTTAGATATTACAAAAGCATTCAAAATTTCTCTGAGCACATAGAATCAGGTCTGCTATGTGCAAGTATAATGATTAATTTTATGTGTCAATGTAACTGGGCAAATAGATGTCCAGATGGCTGGTAAAACACTATTTCTTTAAGAGTGTTTTCTGAAGATACTAGCATTTAAATCAGTAGACTGAGTAAGGAAGATCCACCCATACCAATGTGGTCGAGCATCATCCAATTTGTTGAGGACATGAATAGAACAAATAAGCAAAGGAGGAGCAAATTTGCTCTCTCTTCTGGAGTCAAGACATCCATGTTTTCTTATCCTAAGAGATTGGCTCTTCTGCTTCCTAGGTGTTTGCATCTGGACTGGAACTACATCACCAGATTTCCTGGACCTTTAGCTTGAAGATAGCAAGTATGGGTTTGCTTAGTCTCCATAATTGTGTGAGTCAATCATTCCTTTAAAAATCTCTTTCTACATTGTGTATCTCTATCTATCCTATTGATTCGGTTTCTCAGAGAAGCCTGACTAATACCGATTTTGAGACTGTGAGGTAGAATTGATGCTATAACAAATAACTAAACATGTGGAAATAGCCTTGAAACTTTGGGTAAAGGCAAGAATTTTGAGGTGCAGGCTAGAAAAAGCCTATATTGTGGTAAATGGACTGTAAAGGGAAATTTTGAAGAGGGCTCAGATGAATAGGGGAGATGTAAAGAATAAATCAATGTTCTTAGAGGATATCAATAATCCTGAGCAAAATTTTTGTGGAAATGTGGTTGGTAAATGCCTTTCTGATGCTCTCTTAGATGAAAACAAGGAACATGCTATCAGACAGTAGGGGAAAGGACATCCGCATTATGAGACACCAAGGAGCCTAATTGAGTTGCATTTGTGTTCTAGTGTTTTGTGGAAGATAGAAATTGTGAGTTATTAAATTGTCTGAGGATATTTCTTATATTTTAAAGATGTGGGGCACAACATCAATAAGGGTACTTGATCTCAAACCAGGTAGAGTGGGGACCAAAGGAGGCCCAACCTTTACCTGTATGCTGACCACTTGTATATCTAATACTGAATTGTGCCCCACATTCTTTAAAATAAATGTTCAAAAGACAATTGCATTCTTATACACCAACAACAAGCAGGCAGAGAACCAAATAAAAATCACAATCCTATTCACAATATTCACACCAAAAAAGGAAACAACTCAGCATCTTTCTAATCAGAGAAGTGAAAGAACTTTACAATGAGAATTACAAAACACTGTTCAAAGAAATTCAAGAAGGCACAAACAAATGGAAAAATAGTTCATGTTCACAGATAGGAAGAATCAACGGTGTGAAGATGTTCATCCTACCCAAGGAACTCTATAGATTCAATGCAATACCCATTAAATTATCAACATCATTCTTGTCAGACCTGGAAATGACAACACAGAAATTCATATGGAAACATAAACTACCATGAATAGCCAAAACAATCCTCAGCAAAAGAAACAAAGAGGGAGGTATCACGCTTCCATTCTTCAAATTTTACTTTAAGGCTACAATAACCAAACATCCTGGTACAAGACTAGGTATAAAGACCAATGGAACAGGATAGATATTCCTGAAGCAAATTCTCAATTTCTCAACCAATTCATTTCCGACAAAGCCTCCACCAACAACCACTGGGGAAGGAGAACGTATTCAGTAAATGGTGCTGGGAAAACTGGCTGACCACATGCAGAAGACTGAAACAGGAGTCCTACCTATCACCACACACAAAAATTGTCTCTAAATGGATCAAAGACCTAAATGTAAAACCTCAAACTATAAGAACCTTAGAAAATGCAGGAGAGACCCTTATGGAAATTGGAACTAACAGCCAGTTCCTATTCAGAACCCTAATGTCCATGCCATAAGAGATAAGATAGATAAGCAGGACCTCATTAAATTGAAAAGATTCTGCAAAGCAAAAGAAACCATCAAGGGAGAAGTGAGACAACCCACAGAATAGAAAAAAAAAATTGCCAACTGTATATTTGGCTAAGTCCTAACATCTATGATCTACAAGGAACTCAAACATGCTGAAAGGAAAAAAAAACAAACAGCCCCATTAAAAAGTGGGCAAAAGCCAGGCTCAGTGGCTCGGCCTGTAATCCTGTGCCTTTGGGAGGCTGAGGTGAGTGGATTGCCTGAGCCCACGGGTTCGAGACCCGCCTGGGCAGCGAGACCTCATCTCTACAATAAGTCAAAAAAAAAAAAAATCCCATCAAAAGAGAATTGGATTAGAAAAATGTGGTACATATACATGATGGAATACTATGCAGCCATAAAAAAGAACAAAATCATGAATTTTGCAGCAACCTGGACGGAACTAGAGTCTATAATACTGAGTGACCTCTCACAAAAACAAAGGTCCGAGTATCACATGTTTTCACTCATATAATGGACCTTGAACATCCAATCTAATACCATAAGAAAATGACTGAGAGTAGTAGGAAACTATGGGGGGGGAGGGAGATGGGATTAATGAGCAAATATCTGTCTGGGGATGGAGAAACACCTCTAATCAATACGGTGCCTGAATGAAACGTATTTGTATACCTAACCCTTAACTGTACCCCACAACATCATAATAAAAAAATATTGATTATTGGGAAAAAAAAATCAGCCAGGCATGGTAGTGCATGACTGTAATTCTGGCTACTTGGAAGACTGAGGTGGAAGGATTGCCAGAGCCCAGCAGGTCGAGGCTGCGGTGGCCGGGAGCGGCCACTGCACTCCTGTCTGGGCGACAGAGTGAGACTCCAACTCAAAAAAAAAAAAAAAAAAGTGGGCAAAAGGCATAAATAAACACTTCTCAAAGGAAGATATACAGACAACCAACAGACACATGAATGATGTCAGAAAGTCCTCTATTTCATTTAGGTTATCAAGTTTGTTTCCATACAGGTGTGCATAATAATCCTTGATAATCTTTTGTATTTCTTCAGGGTCAGTTGTGATTGGATCTTTTGCATTTCTGATTGTGTTTATTTGGGCTTTTTCTCTATTTTTCTTGATTATTTTGGTTAGGGGTCCATCAATCTTGTTTATCCTTTCAAAGAACCAGCTTTTTGTGTTGTTGATATTTTCTATGATATTTTTGTCTTCTGTGTCCTGCATTTGGGCTTTTACTTTCGTGATCTGGATTCTTCTGATAAAATTAGGGTTTTAGGTCAGGTGTGGTGGTTCAGCCTGAAATCCCAGCACTTTGGGAGACTGAGGAGAGAGCATTGCCTGAGTCTGGAAGATCAAAGCAGCCTGGGCAATTTGGTGAGACCTCATCTCTACAATTAATCACAAAAACTAGTGGTGTGGTGGCATGCATCTGTAGTTCCATTGGGAAGGCTGAGACAGAAGGATCGCTTAAGCCCAGCAGGTCGAGGCTGTGGTGGCCGTGAGTGTGCCACTGCACTCCTGCATGAGTGACAGGATTGAGAATAAAATAAAGTTAGTGTTTTAGTGGTCTTTTTTCAGCTCCCTTAGATGATTTGTTAGGCTGCTAACTTGTGTTCTTTCCATTTTCTTGATATGTGTTTGTAGAGATATAAATTCCCCTCTTAGAACTGACTTTATGACATCACAGAGATTTTGGTAGGATGTTTCTTCATTTTCATTTGTTTCCAGGAAACTTTTAATTTCTGTTTTGATTTCTGTGTTGACGCAGTAGTCATTGAGCATCATGTCGTTTAGTGTCCATGACATTGTGGGTTTTAGGGAAATTTTGTTGACATGGTTATTTATTTTTTATTCCACTGTGGTCTGAGAATGTGCATGGAAGTATTTTGATCTTATTAAATGTGTTTATGCTTGATTTATGACCAAGGATATGATCAGTCTTGGAGTATGTTCCATGTGGTGATGAGTAGAATGCATATTCTGTGGTTTTGGGGTGGGATATTCTATAAGTATCTATTAAGTACATTTGTCTGAGCATCAAGTTGAGGTTGTAGATCTCTTCGTTGATTTTTGGCCTCGATGACCTATCTAGGTTTGTTAGTAGTGTATTTAAGTCCCTAGCTATAATAGTGTTAGAGTCAATATCTTGTTTTAGTTTACTTAGTAGCAGCTTTATAAATGTGTTGGGTACATATATGATTAGGGTAGATATTTCTTGTTGATTAATTGAATGCTTTATCATTATATAGTGTCCTTCCATATCTTTTTAAAGTTTTGATAGTTTAAGGTTGTTTCGTCTGAAATTAAGATTGTGACTCCTGCCTTCTTTTATAATCCATTGCTTGTAAACTCATTTTCCATCCTCTAACATTGAGTCTATGTGCATCCCTTGTTGTGAGATGAATTTCCTGGATGCAGCAAATAATTGAGCCATGGTTTTTTATTCAGCTTGCCATTCTGTGTCTTTTCAGTGGTACATTTAGCCCATTTACGTTCAGACTGATTAATGGAATGTAATTGTTTATCCCCGTCATGAGGTTCTTAAAAAGTTTTTTCTATGTTTGGTGTTTGTTTTCTTTTAGTTTTTGGACTGGTGTATGTGTGTGCTTTCAAGTTTGCAATCACAATGTATTCTCTGTTGAGTCTGTGTTCTTCTGTTCTCTTGGGAAGTGCATAGTCATTCTTTTCTTTCTTTCTTTCTTCTGTGTTTATTACCTTTTTATGCATCTCCTGTAGAACTGGTCTGGAAGCTGCATAATCTCTTAGGGATCGAATGTCTGGAAAGAATTTAAATTCTCCATCACTGATGAAGTTGAGCTTAGCTGAGTAGGACATTCTTGGTTGAAATTTTTTATCTTTGAGGACTTTGAATATAGGACTCCAGTCCCTTCTAGTTTGTGTGTTTTTACCTATAGTTCTGCTGCTATTCTGATTTGTTTTCCCTGGCATGTAGTCTGACCTTTCTCTCTTGCTGCTTTTAGGGCTTTTCTTTGGTGCCTGTTTTGTGTAGGTGAATTACTATGTGTCTAGGGGTTCATTGTCTCATTTGATGTCTTGTGGGAATTCTTTGTATCTCTTATGTTTGGTGGTCACATCTCTGGTGAGATGGAGAAAGTTTTCTTGGATAACCTCCTTGTATACTTACTCCAAGGTGTTCTCCATGTCCCTTTCTTATTCTGGGATACCAATGAGGTGTAGGTGCAGCCTCTTGATATAATCGCACATACCTTGGAGGCATTGTTCTTTCTTTCTGAGTTTTCTTTCTGTTTTTACAGATTGTGTTAATTCCATATTTTGGCGTTCAAGCTCTGAGATTCTTTCTTCTGCTTGGTTAATTCTATTTTCTATGATTGTCATCTTGTTTATTTTCTGGATGAAAATTTTTATGGTCAAAATCTCTGTTACAAGTTCTTTCAGTATTGCATCTTGTCTTTCTTAAGCCTTCTTCACTCTTTCTATCCATTCCCTAATCTCTGTTGTATTCTGGAGTCAGTCATTTGTGATTTTCATTGTTTGGGCTTTGAGGTCTGATTTTCCAGTGTTTTATCTTTGTAGCACTGGGAATTACCTGTGTTCCTCTGTTGATTTTTCCTCATTTGTGACAGATCTCTTCCTACTGAGGATATTGCTAAGCAAGATATTGAATGTGTGGTTTGGCTTCTCTTGATTGCTTATAGTCAAATGCAGAAGAGATAGATTGCTTAACGATGAGACTGATAATCTAAAGGAAAAAATATTAGGGGACAGAGACATTGGGAGGTGAGTAGATCATGATGGCAGAACCCTTATGAGTGGATGAATGGGATTAGTCCTCTTATGAAAGAGACCCCAAAGGAATCCCTTGTCTCCTCTACCATGTGTGGTTACAGTAAGAAGATAGTTATCTCCATGCAAGAAGAGCCCTGACCAAACATAACATTTTCTGGCACCTTGATCTTGGACTTTTCAGTATCCAGAACTGTGAGAAATAAATTTCTGTGGTTTATAAGCTGCCCAATCTATAGCATTTTGTTATAGCAGCTTGAACAAACTAAAGTCGCAGATAACAAATAAGATGTACATACCTGTTGAAGAGAAAGTAATGAGAAAAGATGTGAAAGTAACTGCTAAATATGGTCCAAGCCATGGCTCCCCTCTTCACCCCGATTGCTTCTTCCTTATTGAGGCCTCAGTCATCTTTCATCTGAATTAATACATCAATATCCTTTTTTACTTGCTCTTCTCTGCTTTTACACCTCATTCAAATAATTCTCTGTCTCAGTGGTTTACAAACTTTTTAAAATCACTCATCCTATCAGTTAAAAAAGAGGCATGCGCACTTCAATATATTTATTACAGGCCCAAACTTTACCTGTATGATGACCACTTGTCTACGAATCTTGAATTTACCCCATATCTTTAAAATTAAAAAAATTAGCCTGAGCCCGCGGGTTCGAGACCCGCCTGGGCAGCGAGACCTCATCTCTACAATAAATCAAAAAATCAGCTGGGCGTGGTAGCGCATGCCTATAATTCCGGCTACTCGGAAGGCTGAGGCGGAAGGATCGCCGGAGCCCAGCAGGTCGAGGCTGCGGTGGCCGGAAGCGGCCACTGCACTCCAGTCTGGGCGACAGAGTGAGACTCCAACTCAAAAAAAAAAAAAAAAAAATTAAAAATACACGCTATAAAAAGTACTTATTATAAAACATTTGTATCACAGACATTTTGAAAGGAATAAATGTTAATCAATATACATTGAAGTTCTCAGATCTTCTTTCCATACCCCAATGCACATGATCTCCTTTTGCCCTACATTCTTCCAAGTGACTTGTCTGGTCTGTGGAATACCCACTTCTAGAGAAAAACAGTCTTTGAAATAATACCCCAGTCCTTAACAATATATGATTACACTATACTACTGCATTAGGAATTGAGTGAATCCTCTTATGACCTGGTACTCAGCATCTTTCAGGCCTCCTCTTGGGTTAGTCTCTCCTTTGCTTGATATTGACATTTTTTAAAAAGTCAAGTCTTTGACTTCCTGAGAAAATCCAACTCTTACACATAAAGAAGAAGTCCGGTGTAATTTTTATTTGATATTACATAAATTGTATGTTATTTCTTCTGATGGGCATGCTTTTTTTTTTTTAACAAATCATGAAATCACATGTCTACATATTAACAAAACTCTTCCTTGTACATTGAGTGTTCTTCCTTCCTCTTGTTCATTAAAAATATAATTTCAATATTTAAATCTCAGAGCATGAGTCATCCTTTTCAGGAAGGCTTCTCTTGGAAGCCTCATTTCTCCTGGTTAACTCTGTCCATCAGCCTCCAAAGTGGGGGAAAATACTCATCAGGGGTACACAAGATGATCAATTTCAGTATTAAAGAAAGAATCCCAAACTTTAGTTTTTTATCTCATCATTTTAGTTTTATAACATATGAATATAAAATTAAACATGTATAAATATATACTGTGTATATTTACTTTGTGTATAAATAATATACATGTATAGTCCATCTTTAATTTTACATATATTAAGTATATTTTTGAGTCGTATACTTTTATTTCTGTTCTTATCTTTTGGAAGAATAATTTATTGATTTATAGATGTACTTTCTCCAGTCTGTGTTTTATAATCTCTATAGGCTCCAGCAGCCAAAGCGCTACTTGACAGAGTATATATTTAATATATGTTTGTTGACTTGAATAAAGAAGGCATAATTTAATATTTTATGTCTCTTTGTTGTTGTCTATCACATTTATTATGCCAAGAGCTTTAGTCTAACAAATTTAGTGTCTTTGGAGAGTCTATTGAAGTAAGACATCAATATAAGACCTTTTTTTAGACTCGCTAGAGAAATGGAAATACACATACATTATGACAGATGTAAGTCACTATGGAGTGACTTAGATACTGGGTAAATACAACCTAACTTTTATGTTTTCTTATTTTTCCTGTATTTCTTTATTTATATTAAATAATCAGAAATATGAAGAATACATTTATACTGAAGAACCCAGCTGGCCTGTTAGAAATCAAAGCGTAAGAGCAGTTTTATTTAGAACTTTAACTTGGTTTTAAAAATATGATTACACTATACTACTGCATTAGGAATTGAGTGTTAAAACTTTATTATCTCTCACATTATTTTCCCTTCTCCTGTGTATCAGTGGAAAGAGGCTCATAATTTAGTTTTATCTATAAGGGGTACTTTAAAACTTGTCAGAATTGGGCCCCTAACATCATAGGAATAAAATGAAACATTGTTTTGATTCTTGTTAATTCTAGAAAGAATTCACTGTAGTATAGTGCAATTTAGAATTTGGGCATCAGGTATCCCTCAACAATAATGTCCTTTTCAAGTTTTTCTGGCTTTGAATTTAAGTATTCCATATTCCTTTTATTTCACAGTATTAAGAACTCTTATCTCAACTGAGGAATAAAATGATCAAGCTAAAGAAGTGAAATATCACAGATTAATTATGTTCTTTTTTAAAAATTATGCATAAAAGTGAAGAACACAGATTCCATTCATCCAGTGCTGCAAAAATAAAAGTTTTTGTCTCAAACTCCTGGCCTCAAGGGATCCGCCCACCTCAACCTCCCAAAGCACTGGGATTACATGCATGAGCCAACATGACAACCAGTCATTATTAGTATTCTTGATTGACTGGAACAAAAAGCCCTATCTTTAATTATAATCACTTATTGTTCACCCATATGTAAACTGGTTCCCTCTCCTTCACATACAGTGAGTATAAATGCTAAATATTTTCTACCTGTGGACTGGCATCACATTTCCAAGCTCAGGTGGTAAGAACAATTATTTTTCATTCCCCGCCAAACTGACAGAAAACTTGTTAAGTATCTTCTCTTTATAATCCCACTGTGATCCTCTGCATAAGAACATATGATTCAATCGTCAAATATAATTGGTTTAATAATAGTTCCTCCCCTTCTTCCAGCATTGTCCAGTATAGAAAAACAAACAAATAAAAAGCATTTATGCTGCATTGTTGAATAAGATCTGAGTTTCTTGGGTAATAGAATGCTATCAAATACAGAGATAGAATTTCACAAAAACTGAGACATAGTTTGAATGGCCATTTTTGAGGAATTAATTGGATCACTAAGATGACAATATATTATACACTGAAATTTATGTTACAGTAGGTAGCATACGAAATGGAATAGGAAGTGCAGACATTTCGAAAATTATCTGTACATTTTCAGTTACTGAAGTTTCATCAGGAATATAGGATAGCCAGAATTAGCAATAAAAATGAAAAAAAATTAAAGACTCCCAGTTAAATTTGAATATCAGATTTTTAAAAAGTTCTTTTTTATACAATTATGTTCTGAGCAATATTTGTGGCATACTTATATTTTAAGATCTTGTTTTTTTAAATCATAAATTACAATACAATTGAGTATACTGCATTCATATAGGTATATAGAAAAGCATGTAACAGACCTCTGTGGAGGCATCCTCTATCAGTCCTGTAAAATGATTATGAAACTAACTTGTTTTTGCTTTTGTTATGGCTGCCAGGCAAGTCAGAGCAACATTTTTCATTTAGTCTCTCCACCATGACGGTTCCTGTCTGTATCAGCTGTTTGAAACTCAGAGTCAGATTTTGGGTACATTTCAAAGTGTCCAAGAAATTACACATGATTTTTTTTTTTTTTTGAGTTGGAGTCTCACTCTGTCGTCAGACTGGAGTGCGGTGCCCGCTCCCGGCCACCGCATCCTCGACCTCCTGGGCTCCATCGATCCTTCCGCCTCAGCCTTCCAAGTAGCCGAGATTACAGGCGCGCGCTATCACGCTCGGCTAATTTTTTGATTTATTGTAGAAATGAGGTCTCGCCTGCCCAGGCGGGTCTCGAACCTGCGGGCTCAGGCAATCCACTCACCTCAGCCTCCCAAAGGCACGGGATTACAGGCTGAGCCACCGAGCCCGGCTTACATATGAATTTTGAAAAATAATCTTACTCCTTTTTATCTGCTTTTTCTTATCCTTATTTTCCTTTGCTTAAATTTCTTTCCTTTAAAAAAAATAAAAAATTAATTTACTAGAATAGGATGGAAGAATTAAATAAGTAAATATTTATGAACATAGTGATACAGGTCTTTATTGTTATGTATATTTCCTTCTGTTTTCCGTGACTCTTACTTTTTTGCTTTTGTTTTTTTGTTTGTTTTTTGTTTTGTTTGTTTTTTTGAGTTGGAGTCTCACTCTGTGTCCCAGGTTGAGTTCAGTGGCATGCTCACGACCGCTCACGACCACCGCAGCCTTGACATCCTGGGTTCAGGCTATCCTTCCATCTCAACCTTCCAAGTAGCTGGAACTACAGGTGTGTGCCACGACATTCAGCTAATTTTTTTGACTTATTGTAGAGGCGAGGTTTCACCAAGTTTCCCAGGCTGGTCTTGAACACCTGGGCTCAGACAATCCTCTTGCCTCGGCCTCCCAAAGTGCTGGAATTACAGGCTAGAGCCACTGAGCCCAGCGGCCCTGACTTTTAACCTAATCAGTGAATGCCATCTGATTATGTTTTCCAGATTTGTATGGAAAAGAGACTGAATAAGTGTAAAGTTTTTACCTAAGTTTGTTAAATGTACAATATAATGTTCAACATTGAGAGAGAGAGGAAAATAGGATGTATCCAAAAGTAGAATATTAAGTAAGAAGTTAAAATGTAGTTTAAAACCATGTGTCTTCAAACTGCCAGGGACGAATATTGGCTTTAATTTTGTCTCAACCACTTTTTATCTCCTTTGCCCTAGACCTTCAAGCTTAAGTGAAGACATTTTACATGCCATTAAACTAATGACAAATCCACCTTTCATTCACTTAATTTTCCTAAACCAAATATTTGGACTTCTATTAAAGGCAAGAAAGTATGTTGTAGTATAAAAATAAAATTACAAGGCAAAGATTAGGAACTAGTGAAGTTATATTTCAAATAGAAGGACATTATAACACATAATTCTAAGATTAATATTCTCTGGTCTTGCTTCCTGGAGAAAACAACTTTCAAAATATTTAGATATGTTTATTTATATTTACCTCTCTGTTTCTAGTTAATATACTGCCTTTTCTTGGTTTAATCTACTTTGGACATTACCCTTGATTTTTTATTAGTTTAGATGAGTTACCAGTCCCAGCTACATTCCACCTTATTCTCCCAACAAAATTATCTTGAGTTTTTGTTGAGAAAGTCCATTTTATTTGCATTATCATGGCTGTTTAAATTCTTCTATTATTGGTTCAAGTATTAAACTTGATTATACTTTCTTTTTTGTTGATCATTTTAGGAAAACTAAAAAGTATGATCAGAATTTGAAAATTCAAGAGAATTCCAACTTGGACTTGGTTTAATGGACCAAGAAACAATAAGGGTAAAGGATACATTCATGATTAGAATAAAGTAAGTGGCTACAGATTTCATCATCTCCATGGTGGAATGGTAGGCAAGGATAAGTGTTCACGGCCAGGCAACAGTGGGGAACTTTGTAGGTCAGAGGAATCTGGCCATGACATACTAAGATTTCTACCTATACTTAGAGTTCCAAAAATTAATTATTTTATTTTTCATTTGATTAATTTTTGAAAGCTAATTTAAATTTTTATCTGCTACATTTAAATGCTACATGTATATGCTAGTTGTATAAATTCTGTCTATATTTTCAACATTCCAATATTTCACATACTCTTATCAATTGCATTTCTAGAAAATGTCTTTTCTCCCAAGTTGTACTGAAGCTCCTTTAGCTGCTGCATGATCTTCCTCCCAGAACTTCACCTACTACTATGCTCAAATATCCCCATTTTGTGGTCCTCATATCTTCATTTGTTCTTAGTTTTACCCTCATTTTGCTAGATCACCTATTCTAATGCTTCCGAAGAGAAGATACATTGAAAGTTCAATGTTTTTTACTTTTTCCATATTTGAATACGCCATGAGTTTTAATTAGTCACACCCGTTTAATCATTTGGTTAAAGAGGAAATTCCATGCTAAGAGTCATTTTCCCTCAAACTTTTAAAGGCAATACACACTGTCTCCTTGATCTCAAAGTTGCTGCTGCCCAAAGCTGCTACAATTTTGGCACTGAGTGGAACATCTGCATGTAAGTGTCTCATTCACTCTTAAACTTGAAAACATTGAACATATATTTTGTAGTCTTCCATTTGGAGAAGACAGTTAAAACCATGATAGCAACAAGTGATTAAAGTGAAAAATTGAGAACTAATTTTAACAGGATTCTTATAAATGTGTTCAGGGTATCTGGTGAAGGAAGGAGAAAGAGAAGAACAGCAGGAGAAGAACTGGCTTATTGGGTGTCAAGAAAACGAAGATGGGAAAAGTTTCAAAAAGAAAAGTGTGGTTTGCAGTGTTATTAAATGGACATTTTACGTATTTTATCAGTAGGCTATTAGTAACATTGACAGTAATTGTGATAATACTGTGAACTGAGAACTGACGTAAAGACTCTGAAACATCTCTGCCAGGTCTCAAAAGAACTGGATTCTAGCCACTAAATTTCTGGCTGCCCTTGAGCAAATCATAAATCTCTGTTGCTTATCTTTCAAGCTGAAAAGATAGGACTTCATAACTTTAAATGCCTCTTTGACTTTTAATGTTATATGACTTACATTTTGTACACTTTGATGTTCACATGCAGGATCACAGTGGAGCCTTAAAACAGTCTGATGAGGAAAGTAGAGTGGATTTTTTTTTTTTCTTCTCTATATTCTCTATCTTTCCTTTTGTAATCATTCTGAGATGACAAAACAGAGAAAGAGAGTTAGATTGATGGTTTTGAAATAGAGCCAGATTTAGAACCTAGGGGTCTCATCTAGGTTGGTCAAGTTCACATGAAGTCTCTGATACACAACAAATTGGCATTCGTTTGAAGCAAATGCATCAATGTCTCTGCCAAAGCCCAAATATATATCCATTGATTCTCAAAGCATTGCTTATGATTTCTCCGAAACCAGCAAGAACTTCTAAATGGATCATAAACTGATGTGAATTTTTAAGCCTGTCTTCTGGTTTTATAAGCAAATGATGAATATGATTAATAGGGTGCCTAACAAAAAGGCATGATCAGTTTGTCTCAAGCTGCTCAGTTTTCAATTGCTGTTGTTCCTTTTTTTCTTTATGAATTATTAGCTTAATCTTATTATTATCAATTTAGTTTGCTATTGTCTTGGTTAAACTTAAAGAACACAATGATGCATATACTTGCATTTAAAGTATTTTTGCTTATATTTTCCAAAAATTAAAGCAAATAACATAGAAAGCATGTTGTCTCATTTATTTTTAATAATAATAATATCTTAGATAATGGAGTGACCAATCATTTTCATCACTGAGTATATCCCACTATATTCTGCCTTCAATATTTTCTTTTTCTTTAAGTCAGGGTCTCACTCTGTCACCCAGGCTGGAGTGCGATGGCACAATCACAGCTCACAGCAGTTATGACCTCCTGGGCTCAGGCAATCCTTCCACCTCAGACTCCTGAGTAGTTGGGACTACGGGTAGGCACCACCATACCTGGCTGATTTTCTACTTTTTGTAGAGACAGGGTCTCACTGTGTTGCTCAGGCTTCTACATTGAATATGTTCTAGGTGAAGTAAGACATAAAACAAATTTTCATGTTTTTTATGGTCCAGAGAACTTTTAGGAACCCCAGTTGGCCTTAACTTTTGCTTATAACTCAGTGTAGATATGTGTTGGGAAATACAGTGTCATAGAAAACTGAGTTGTAGTACTTTAGATGGAAGATGAGCTTTCCTTTTATGTGATTTTAAGCCAGTGTACTGAAGACAATAAAAAAGTAGTAAGTGATCAATAGTCTTTTATATGCAATTCTTTTGAATATTACATTTTTTAGTTTAGAGCTTTGATCTACTAGTGTTTAAAGTAAGCTACTACGATAAGCAACACGTGATCATAGCAGATGATGGAGTGTAATCAATTCCTCTGGGCAGCTCTCTAGACTGTTATATTCTAATACTCATTACACCCAAATTTGAAATGTCAGCAACCTATTACTGCATTCACCCTATTAGTAAAATCTTTCACTGGACCAAATCAGACAACTCCATTTGTTTATAGGCTCAACTTATAGTTTGGATTCTTTCCAGAACTAGATTATTGGAAAATTGCAAAAATTGAGCCCTTCCACTGGGGTAATATTCAGAATTATGGGGAGATAAGCTAAAAAAAAAAACAATTTCTCTGTCTAGTCCCAAAATATTTGGAACACCTTTGTTTTACCCTCAGATCCTTTTTACTGTAAATAAAAGTTTATTCTTCTCACTCCATCCATACTTCCAAATTAGAAAGAAAAAAATTTAATCCTACTTTGTAGGCTGACAAGTTATAAAATAAAAGTTTATAGAAGAATGAAAGTTTTTCATTTTTCTGTGACTACATATTTGGATTATTCTGTTCCAGTAATCAGATCGAGGAGCAGATGTTTCTACCTTTTTTAAGCAGTTGCATCACTTCTAGAAGATGGAGGGTTCATACACCTTGAGACAGTTTATATAACAAAGGGTTTGTGTTATTTATCATTATCCATGACATTGATTTCTAGATTTGAAAGTTAAGTTTGAATATAATTATCAACTCTAACATACTTAATTTTGCATACTGAGCAAAAAAATAATTTATTTGTCTTTTTGGATGTCATTAGTTACAAGATTTTTCCATCTCTTTCACTGGGTCACCCTGAAAAAGTTCTGGGGATTTAAAATATTTTAGTTTTGCTTTGCTTTAAATGATCAAAATCACTATTAGGAACTCAAGAATTGTGGTGTCTAGTTTCTTCAGTTTAGTTCAGGGAAAGGTTATAGATGCATTTATTTCCAAGATCTTTGACTTCCTGAGAAAATCTAACTCTTACACGTAAAGAAGTCATGGTACAAATTTTATTTGATATTGTATAAATTGTGTGTTATTTCTTCTGACAGCTTTCCTGGCTCCATTTAAACATAGCCCCTATCTTGATTTAAAATAATTATTATGGTTACATTAGATACCTATGATAATAAATTAGTATTACTATTGAGGCTTTGTCACATAAAAGTTCCAACTGAAGATATTTATTATAAACTGCCATTCAGTTTGCAGACTCTAAAATAACTCAGCTGGGCTCGGTGGCTCAGTCTGTAATCCCGCGCTTTGGGAGGTTGAGGTGAGTGGATTGCTTGAAGCCGAGGGTTCAAGACCCACCTGGGCAACTTGGCGAGACCTCATCTTTACAATAAATCAAAAAATCAGCCGGGTGTGGTAGCGCGTGCTTGTAATTCTGGCTACTCGGAAGGCTGAGGTGGAAGGAGCGCCGGAGCCCAGTGGGTCGTGGCTGCGGTGGCCGGGAGTGGCCACTGCACTCGGTCTGGGCGACAGAGTGAGACTCCAACTCAAAAAAATAAAATAAAATAACTCACATGCCTTTATTAATTAAATGATATTAGTGCAACATATTTCAACATCATCATACTTTATATTTTTGAGAGTTTTACAGTTTATAAGGCCTTTTTTATGTGAATTAACTTTCAGATTGATGCTGACATATTTCATACTTTTAGTGAATATGAAATTCCTTTGAACAGAGGAGTTGAAAGTAAGGTATAAAGTTGAATTCAGAAACTATAAAGAAAAAAGCTAGTAGAAGATTTTCTAGAGTTAATGGAGAGTCAGCAGCAGGTGAAGATATCCACAGACTGAGAAGGACCAAGTCTAAGTAGGAACTAACATGAGAACCGGAACCTAGGACGTACTCTTAGGGCAAATCTAAAAATGTTCAAAGAAGCAAGGCTGGCTTTCCCACCCATTAGGCACACAAGCCTAGGACTGCTGATTCACAACCCTAGGAAATGTCGGAGCCTCCATTTCCTCATCTGCAAAATGTCAGTAACAGTTATGCCCATCATTTAGAATTGCTGTCAGTGTGCTTGAGGGGAACATAATCAAAAATATATTTTACCACTGGTATCAAAGTTTTTCTCTTAGACTTAATGTTTGGGAAAAATTCTTAATAGACTGCTTTCATGGTAGCTGGTGAAATCCCCAGGGGATGATCTGGAATCAGATGGCCAAACCAGAGAATTATGTGGCTTTGAAAATGACTTTAGCAGGCATTGGGAATGGAGATCAGACACAAGAGAGGCGAGTAGAGGTTAGTGAGGAAAGAAAGGGTGAAGGCCGCAACACAGGCCGAGCTGCAGAAAAAGGCAGCCATTGAGATCCTCCTGCTGATAAAGAGCTTCTAAAAAAAAAAAGTATAAATGCTAGATTTTAAACTGTTTGCGGTTCAGCAATTTAAAGCCTTTACATTGCCCTGATCCTAGGAGCCTTACATACACATCTCTGCTTATGGAGGTATTCTGTTTGGGATTTAAAGAGGTCAGGAAAGTTTTCAATATTAAAACATTGGAATAAAACATATAGTAGGAAAGTAATTTTTAAGCTAGACATGTGTTGGAAGGAAAAAAAAAATCCCTCCAAGAATTTCATAGTTATTATCAAGGACAATGTGTTTCCTACTGGAAGTTAGACAAGTTTTCAAGTCATTTTTATTTGACATTCAATGTCCGGGTAAGCTTAGTTAAATGATATAAAGCAACGGTCCCCAACCTTTTTGTCACCAGGGAATGGTTTTGTGGAAGACAATTTTTCCATGGATGGGGTAGGGAGGATAATTTTGGGATAGTTCAAACACATTACATTCATTGTGAACTTTATTCCTATTATTATCACATTGTAATATATAATGAAATAATTATACAACTCACCATAATGCAGAATCAGTGGGAGCCCTGAGTTTGTTTTCCTGCAACTAGATGGTCCTATCTGGACATGATAGGAGATTGTAACACCTGAAATGTGTTAGCTATGTCAGTCTACTTCACAATCTCACTTTGATGACTGTCACTGCAGAAAATCCTATTTCACAAAGATAGGATGTTGAAAATAGAAGCAGGCTTTTTGGTGCTTTTGTGGCACTCTCAGGATATTCCACCTTGACTTTGAGAACATTTGGAGATTTGAATTTGTCTCAAACATACCTTTAATACCACTATTATTTGTGATCTCAAGCAGTTGATCCTCTTCTAGCATGGACAAAGTTGATTCACCTGGTTTATTCACAAATAGATCACAGTTCCATTTCTTCCCGGTTGGGAGTCTTTTGTGGTTGGGAAGTAATACTCAAACTCTTTTGAAAGTGGAGATAGGGGTAATCATGTGACAGCTGGGAGAAAGAAGGCCCTGGCTCAGTCTCTTTCAAAATCTCTACTAATATTTGAAACATGTCAAAAATCACAATATTCACTTGTTGCTCCCTTAATTCGAATTTGGCTTTGAATGTAGCCACTTTAATCTGCCGACTTTAACACAGTTCTTCACTTCTCCCTTGAAGTGACAGATTGAGTTCGTTGAGCAGGTTGAATATGTTACACAAGTAAGCAAATTTTGAGATCCATTCTGTGTCACTGAAATGTGCTGCCAACGGTGGCTGTTTTCCTAAAATAAATCTCTGGGGTGGCTCTTGTAAATCAAAAAGTCTGGTCAGTGATCAACCTTTAGAAAGTCATCTCACTACTCACTTCTGTGTATAAGAAAAGACATGTGTTCTCTGCGTCCATGTCCTATGCCTCAGCTCCACTTCAGGTGATCAGGCATTAGTTTCTCATAAGGAGCTTGCAATCTAGATCCCTTGCATGCACAATTCACACTAGAGTTTATGCTCCTATGATAATCTAATGCCACCACTGATCTGACAGAACATGGAGCTCAAGCAGTAATGCTAGTGGCTGTAAATACAGATGAAGCTTCGCTTACTCACCCGCTGCTCACGTCCTGCTGTGTGGCACAGTTCCTAAGAGTCCACAGACAGGTACCAGTCCATGGCCCAGGGGTTGGGAACCTTTGAATATAAAGTGTTTTTCACCAACTATAACATATAAAAGGCTGTAATTAATGATAGTGATCATCACAATCATTTTATTATTAAAAAGTGATTTCTCTATATCCAAAGCAATTTTATTTTGCAGAAAATTGGGTTTGTAGCCATTCTGAAAGGTAGAGTCCCCCAGACTAACATTTGATACTCACAACACCTTTGTAATGTAGGCAGCATCATGTATATCTTATAAAGCAGAATAATTATCCAGGATCATATATCTTGAATGGCAGAATTAAAACTAGAATTGAGGTTTTCTGATTCCCAGTTCCTCTTGGACATTTGGTATGTCATTAGAAATATTTTATAATGAATAGGGAATGGTGCTCTGCCCTAAAATTGAAGGGCTGTGCTATGTGTTTAGTGCATAAATATTTATGTACAAATAAACACTTAGTATATGTAATACTTATGTATATATTTATTTAAGTGACAAACAGGAATGTGTGCTGTAGTTTTGTTTAATGCCTGTACAAAAATACAAAATAGAATGTTATGTATATATTTATTTAAGTGACATACAGGAATGTGTGCTGTAGTTTTGTTTAATGCCTGTACAAAAATACAAAATAGACTCAATGTTTAACCATCAGTGAGTAGTTTTCACAGAGCTAGTGAACCACAGGTTAATCAAATAGTGAAGCCAATTAGGTGGGAGTCATGATTCAGACTAACAGTGATGTTCATATTGATGACATGTTTTAAGAAAAGAAAGATTCTCCTTGGTTTTCATTGTACTTTCCTCTTAAAAAAAAAATCAAATTTTCTCCCATTAGTTGAGTTTGACCATCAGAGTAACAGAATCTTTCTATGGGCCATTCAGTTATAATGACATGCCTTTATTTTATTGAAGCAATACCCAAGAGAATTTTGGATAGCTTTTTCAGTTACTCATTTTGTGAAAAAGAAAAACATTAAAGAATTGGAATTTTATTTTCAAAGAAATTAACTTTAAAAAGTATGTACTGTTAGAGGACAAATAAAAGCAACATTGTCTTAAAGGGCAACATAAAAAGCTATTTAAGTAGCTTTCATTTGTGTAGTTTTACTACATAAAATTGCCTTTTTCTTTAGCCATTGTCTTGTTTCTCTAAGTTTATTATGTTTTGTTTGCAGAATTCATGAATTTGGTCT
The DNA here is from genome assembly GCA_027257055.1 of Cephalopachus bancanus. Lineage (NCBI taxonomy): Eukaryota > Metazoa > Chordata > Mammalia > Primates > Tarsiidae > Cephalopachus > Cephalopachus bancanus. Next base: position 10,694,062 of record JAPVLO010000017.1, read on the forward strand.
TTATCCCAAACGTGAGCGAGAGCATATCTGTTAAACTCATTGTCTCTTGGCTCAAAAATGAAATGATATTTTCATGTCATTTTTTATTCAAGTGTGTTGTAGGAGCTAAAGTGCATCAAAAAGTGCATAGTGATGTAAAAATAAAAAGTAATAATTATGCCAATAATGATGCGTGCACTAATACTATCAATTATATGTGCATGCAACCTTTGTAAAGCACCACTCCAGCTGTACAAAAGCAGATAGCAACGCTCTTTAACCTTGTAATGATTAGGAAGTCAGGGGACAAAATCCTTCCAAGCTGTATGGCTCTGATCTTAAAAATAGAGCATCATTAATGTGGCGTCAACCAGCAATGTTTGTGGTTTTTGCTTTCTACTGGAAAGGATGAAAGGGTTGTGCTAGGCTTGTTTAAGAAGCTGTTGATTAAGTTAACAAAGAAACCTGCCTCTTAGAATTCAAAACACTCAAATACAAGCCATCACCGTTCCCTAAAGACCCAGAAGCACTTCTTTGTGGAGGAAAAATATATCTAAATAGTTGTATATATTAAGTGAAAAAGGGAAGCACTATTTTGACAAAGAATAGACCAGATGCTTAATTCTGATACTTTTTACAAGAAACCATATTGACATTGTAATTGTTGTTTCCATATTCTCTGTTAAGGGCTGGATTCCAGTGTGTTTAAATGAAGCTAATGTAGACTAATTTCTCTGCAGGGGTTTGTGGCTTTGGCTAAATTCCCAATGGAACATACTTTAGCTGATTACATGTATTTCTCTTGCATTTAAAGGAAACATAGACTCACTTCACTTCCTGTTTCATTTTACTGTAATACTCTGAATAGCAATAACATGTCTACTTAGAGATGGCTGCTTTCAATGTATGTTAATTAATAATCATAATCATGGGCACTATGAGACGTTTTAGCATAAGACACAATTATTAAGATTGATTTTAACTAAAAATCATGAAAAATACTTTATTTTATTTTAATTTTTTTTAGGAAGCAGGATTTATAGAGAGGACAGAAAAGCTTCCACAGTGGGAAGGGACCTGAAGGGGTTGCCCGTGAAAAATTTTTTAACATGCTGCGTAGTCTTTTCGGATTTAGACTAGGGCTACTTTGTAAGTTTCAAAGCCTAATTTTAAAAAAATAAAGGAAAATATACTTTTTAAATATTATTTTAAAATAACTGTAATGTTATTTGCAAAAATTATAAAACTTTGACTTCCTGAACCACTTGGATATAAAATTCGGAGAAGTCAAATTTTTGGCTAGGTTAGAGTTCACCCACTTAGGGACCAAAAAAAAAAAAAATGTATGTGTAGGTTTATATACACACACACACACACACATTCATACATATATATGTGCATATATGTGTGTGTGTGTATATATACATTTTGTGTTTTGTACTTTTTTACTTTTGTAATTGAATGTTCTGAATATAATTTGAAATCAACAGGCAATTTATATTTATTAGCATTGTACTCTGTTGCAATATAATGTTGTCCTAAAGACCATTGAAGCTTGAATGTTATTTTCATTTATGTGCTCAGTCATGTTAAAACCATATATTAGTTCAAAGCATTATCCTTTGCAGTGAGATTATACAAGGTGCATCCCCAAAATTCTAGACTCCTAGAAGTAAACATAGAAAACACCCTTATGCACAACAAAGTATGCAACAAATTCTTGATCAAGTCCCCAAAAGTGAATGACATTAAAGCTAAAATAAATAAGTGGAATCTCATCAAACTGAAAAGCTTTTGCCCAGCAAAAGAAACCATCAGGAGAGTAAAGAGACAAGCCACAGAATGGGAAAAGATACTTGCAAATTATGCATCTGACAAAGGCCTAATATTCAGGATTTACAAAAATCTCATAGGAAGCAAAAGCAGAAAGCCAACTTTTTTAATTAGCTGAGTTGAATTTAAGTTGTTGAATTAAAAAGTGGTCAGAGGACATGAACAGACACTTTTTAAAAGACAACATGCAAACAGTCAACAGACATGAAAAAATACTCAGTCTCACTAATCATCAGAAATGCAAAACAAAACTACAATGAGATACCACCTAACTCCACCTAACTTTAATTCAACCTTCCATACGATCCAGCAATCTCTCTCCTGGGAATATTCCTGGAGGAATATAAATCATTCTACAAAATAGACACCTGCACACACATATTTATTGCCACTCTAGTCACAATAGGACTGAGTGAGTTTGGGTCCTGCCAACCATCTCCTGCGTGCATGTCACAGGCCCCAAGGGGAACAAAGCAAGAAAACCTTGATTGCCATGTGCCCATGAATCAGTTTTACCTGAAGATGCATGTTCTGTTGATGAGGAGTGAGGAGTAACACCTTGCTAACCAAGAAGAAATGTGTACTCTTTTTCTTTTTTAGCTTCTATTTTTAAATAATTATAGATGTATAAGAAGTTGCCAAAAAACTTATGTGGAGATTCTGTGCACCCTTCACTAGGTCTCTTCAGTGTTAATAACTTGCACAACTATAGTGGAATATAAAAACCAGGAATAAGCTTGGTAAAATACAGAGTTTATTCTGATTCTACCAGTTGTGCATGTACTCATTTGTTTGTTTGTGTGTGTGTGTGTGTGTGTGTGTGTGTGTGTGTGTGTGTGCGCGCAATTTTATCATATGAATACCTTGGTGCAACCACTCCACAATCAAGACCCTAAACCATCCTATCACCCCAGAATCCCTTACTCCTCCCCTTTATAGGCACATCCCTCCTCATGATCCTTAATACCCGCCAACCACAAGTCACTCTACCTCTGTGTTATTATGTTATTTCATGAATGTTGTAGAAACAGAATCACATAGTGTATATCTTTTGGGGATGAGTTTTTGTTTTGTTTTGCTCAGCATGATTTCTTTGAGGTTTATTCATGTTGCTGCAAATACCAAACTTTGGTCCCTTTTTATTGCTGAATGTTATTCCACGGTGTGGTTGTACCACTCTTTGTCTAGCCATTTACCACTGGAAGAACAGAAGTGTGTGTGTTTTTAGTGAGAATAAGTAGGAACTGACAGACTTTGAAAGAATCGCATGTGACCACAGTATTAAGACAAATTATCAGCGATACCAAAAACTTCAGTTAAGGATCTTTTAAGTATCTCCACCATAATTTTTCCTCTGTATACTATATATATATATATATATATATATATATATAGAGAGAGAGAGAGAGAGAGAGAGAGAGAATATATATATTTTATATATATAAAACCTTCTACTCTAAAATACATGCGTCAGTGTATTTATTTATTTATTTATTGTGAGTTTGAATCTTGGTCTGTCACTCAGGCTGAAGTGTGGTGGCATGATCATGGCTCACCAAAGCCTCAACATCCTGGGCTCAGGAGATCCTTCCTTCCTTATTTATTTATTTATTTATTTATTTAAATTCTTAATTTTTTTATTTTTATTTTTTTAAACATATTTCTTATTATAAAATTGTGGGATACAGCTAAGGGTTAGATATGCAAATGTGCATCATTCAGGCACCCTTGTTGACAAGGGGTGTCTCCCCATCCCCAGACCGATATTGACTACTGTTAATCCCATCTCCCTTCCCCTCCCTGCCCCCCCTATAGTTTCCCACCACTGTCAGTCCTTTTTTTATAGTATTATGGTAGATATTCAAGGTCCACTATATGAGTGAGAATATGTGATACTCAGATCTTTGTTTCTGTGAGAGATCACTCAGTATTATAGATTCTAGTTCCATCCAGGTTGCTATAAAATTCATGATTTTGTTCTTTTTTATGGCTGCATAGTATTCCATTGTGTATGTGTACCACATTTTTTAAATCCAGTCCTCTTTTGATGAACAGCATGGTTGGTTCCAGGTTCTTGCTATTGTGAACAATGCTACAATAAACATTTGTGTGCAGGTATCTTTTTGATAGAGTGATTTGAGTTCTTCAGGGTATATTCCCAGTAGGGGGATTGCAGGGTCATATGGGAGGTCGATATTTAGAGCTTTTAGGAATCGCCACACTGCTTTCCACAGAGGTTGCACTAGTTTACACTCCCACCAACAATGCAGTAGTGTTCCCTTTTCACCACATCCTCTCCAGCATGTTATTTTTTGTTATTGATAATTGCCATTCTGACTGGAGTTAGGTGGTATCTCAATGTAGTTTTAATTTGTTTCTCCTTGATGATTAGTGAGGTTGAACATTTCTTCATGTGTCTGTTGGCCACTCGGATGTTTTCCTTTGAGAAGTGTCTGTTCATATCTTTTGCCCACTTTATAATTGGGTTGTTTGTTTTTTTTCTTTTCAACACGTTTGAGTTCCTTGTACATCCAAGATGTTAGGCCTTTGTCAGACCTGGATTTGGCAAATACTTCTTCCCAGTCTGTGGGCTGTCTCCCTGCTCTCTTGATGGTTTCTTTGGCTTTGCAGAAGTTTGTCAATTTAATGAGGTCCCACTTGTCTATCTTATCTCTTATGGCCCATGCATTTCCGGTATTGCTCAGGAATTGGATGCCAGTTCCAATTTCCATAAGGGTGTGTCCTGAATGTTATAAGGTTCTTATGGTTTGAGGTTTTACATTTAGGTCTCTGATCCATTTAGAGTTAATTTTTGTGTATGGGGACAAAGCAAGAGGTATCACATTACCAGATTTCAAACTTTACTATAAAGCTACGATAATCAAAATAGCTTGGTATAGGAACAGGCATATAAACCAATGGAATAGAATTGAGATTCCAGAAGCAAAACCTCAATTTCTCAATCAACTCATCTTTGACAAAGCCTCTACCACCTACCACTGGGGAGAGGAGAACCTCTTCAGTAAATGGTGCTGGGAAGACTGGCTGATCACAAGCAGAAGACTATATTTTTTATTTTAAGATTGTGGGGTACAACTCAGGGTTGGGTATATAAATATTCATTATGCAGGTATCCTTGTTGATGAGGTGTGCCTCCCCTCTTGGGCAGTTTCCCACTACTGCCAATCTAACCCTTCTGCCTCCTGGAAGTTTCCCACTACTGCCATTACCTTTTTTATTGTATTATAATGGCTTAATTTCCACTTATGAGTGAGAACGTATAGTACTCTGTTTCTGTGATAGATCACTGACTATGATAGACTCTAAATCCATCCAAGTTGCTGCAGAGTTCATATGGTTGTCCTTCTTTATAGTTGCATAATATCCCATTGTGTATATGTACCAGATTTTTTTTTCCAGTCCAGTTTTGATGGGCAGCACGGTTCGTTCCAAGTTTTTGCTATTGTGAATAGTTCTGTAATAAGCGTGCTTGTGCAGGTATGTTTTTTGTAGAATGATTTGAGTGCCTCCGAGTATATTCCCAGTAGGGGGATTGCTGGGTCATATGGAAGGCCAGTTTCTAATTCTTTCAGAAATTGCCACACTGTCTTCCAAAGAGGTTGTAGTAGTTTGTTTTCCCACCAGCAGTATAGAAGTGTTCTTTTTTCTGCGCCTCCTCGCCAGCATTTGTTGTTTGTTTTATTAGTGATGGCCATTCTTACTGGGATTAGGTGGTATCTCAATGTGATTTTGATTTGCATTTCTCTGATGATTAGTGAGGCTGAGCATTTTTTCATGTGTCTGTTGTCTGCCTGTACCTCTACTTTTGAGAAGCATCTATAAAAGAAACCATCAAGAGAGTGGGGAGACAGCCCAAGAATGGGAACAAATTTTTGTCAAATGTATATCTTACAAAGGCCTAACATCCAGGATCTACAAGGAACTCAAAATATGCTGAAATGTAGAAAACAAACAGCCCCATTAAAGAGTGGTACTGCGGCCGGGCTCGGTGGCTCAGCCTGTAATCCCAGAGCTTTGGGAGGTGGAGGTGAATGGATTACCTGAGCCCATGGGTTTGAGACCCACCTGGGCCACTTGGCGAGACCTCATCTCTACAACAAATCAAAAATTAACCGGGCATGGTGGCGCACGCCTGTAGTTCTGGCTACTTGGAAGGCTGAGGCAGAAGGATCGCCAGAGCCCAGCAGGGTGATGCTGTGGTGGCCGGTAGCATGCCACTGCACTCCAGTCTGGGCGATGGAGTGAGACTCCAACTCAGAGGAAAAAAAGGTGGTAGTGGGAAATTGCCTGGGGAAGGGGAGACATACCTCATCAACAAGGGTATCTGCACAATGAATATTTGTACCTAACCCTGAATTGTACCCCACAATTTTAAAATAATATTTTTTTTTAAAGTGGGCAAATGACATGAATAGACACCTATTTATTTATTGTAATTTGGAATTTTGCTCTGCTGCCCAGGTTGGAGTGCGGTGGCATGATCAGGGCTCACCACAGTCTTGACATACTGGGCTCAAGTGGTTTTTCCACCTTCACATCCCGAAAAGTTGGGACTATATGTGTGTACCACCATACCCAGCTAATTAACATATATAATTTTATATAAATTACATATATAATACATATGAATAAATATATTACATATATAATTTGCATATATATGTTGGAGAGGTCTCACTATGTTGCCCAGGCTGGCCTCAAACTTTTAGGCTCATGCAATCCTCCAGCTTGACAAGTTGCTGAGATTACAGTCATGAGTCACCACATTCAACCAATAAATTTATTTTTATAAATTGTTACTCAACAAGAGCGGCAATTGGTTTTATGAAGTGTGCCTTTGAAATGCTTGAACTTGATATATTAGCCTTTTACAATTAATGCCTTAATGATCTTAGTTTGTGTGTGTGTGTGTGTGTGTGTGTGTGTGTGTGTGTGTGTGTGTGTGTATGCCCCTCCAGGGCAGGGTTAAAGGATACTCATCTCTATACCTCCAGGATCTAGCATACTGCCAGGACCCTAAAACATACCAAGTAAATTTTGTCAAATGATGTACAATTCCAGATGTCAAATAACTTTGACAGAGCCATTTCTCATGACCCTGTTATGTAGGCAGATGTTCTGACGCACGTTTCTAGTGAAGAAGAAGGAAAAATGTCTGTTAAGTGACTTTGTTAAGGCCCAGAGTGGTAGGGCTGGAGGTAAGAAGAACCAGTGTTCCTTTCACCAGGACAGGCTGTATTTCCCAATATAATTTTCATCATTTTTCCATATTTTTTCTATTGTATTTTTAAAAATGTCTTTTAATGCATGTTCTGACTTCTATGTGGTAGCTAAACTAGGATCAGCAGAGACATACTGAATGGTATAATGGACATTGGAGACTCAGAAGGGGGAGAGTGGGAAGGTGAGGAGAGATGAAAAATCACCTAATGTTATTACGTGCACAGGTGGGAGTGATGGGTACGTTTGAAGCCCAGACTTCTTTGCCACTATACAATGCATCCATGTAACCAAAAACCATTTGTACCCCCTAAAGCTACTGAAAAAAATAAAACAAACAAAAATAAGTAAATAAATATGGTTCCTAAACTGAAATCTAAGAAAATAAATCCTTTTTATTTTAGACAGAATTACTTAAAAAAACCATAGCTGGTCTGCATTACAACATCAGGGTATAGATACTTTGAAGACTTCACCAGCTTTCTTAAAAAACAAAAAAGAAACCATTACATTTAAAAAAGGAACAGTCGTTTGTCTTACGAAGGCCACTTTAACAGTAGAATTATATTTCATTGGCATCTTGTGTATAAATAATTCCTTGGCCTAACAAGCACTAACAGGACATTCAGAGTCTTCTTTGGGCATTGAAGGGTCACTTTATATTAATAAAATTGATATATCCAAATGGCATTTTTATATCCAAAGCTCACTGATACTCTGGAACAAAGAAGGTGAACTTTGTAGCAAAAATGCCCATATAATGCTCTACCCTAATGTTTTTAACTCAAAGCATAATGCAATGTTTGAGCATCTTAAAATAACTAAGGAATTCCAGCATTCTTTTGTGGCTAGTGAATATGGTGGCTAAAATTAAAACGACTGCTAGCCTGAAAGTGCAGAAAATCTTTCCTACCAGATTTTGTAAAAACCTATGCTAGTTTAACAATATCAGGCTTGAGTAGGTAGATGGCAAAATGTGCTGCTATCTACATGTAACATTCTTTTGGTTGTCTTTCTTTCTTTCTTCATTTCTTTCTTTCTTTTTAAACACAACATAGGAAATTAAATGGCAGAAACTATAACATTCTGTCTCCCAATCTCTTGTTTTACCAGAGAGGAGTATTTTTCACATGCAAAAAGAGAACACTGGAGACTTTGCATGCTAGAAATTTTGTGGCTTAAGTCTGGTATATTGAACACCATTTATCTCTAGGGTTTATTGGCTAGAGTAAACTGGGAAGGGAAAAGTGTCCCCATGGTAATGCTATAGAAAAACAAGACTGTCTTGTTGGTGGCATCTTTCTTCCTTGTCTACTTTTATTGTTACCCCAAAAAAATGAATTTTAAAACTTTCTTTTATTTTTTTTGAGTTGGAGTCTCACTCTGTCGCCCAGACTGGAGTGCAATGGCCGCTCCCGGCCACCTCAGCCTCGACCTGCCGGACTCCGGCGATCCTTCCGCCTCAGCCTTCCGAGTACCCGGAATTACAGGCGCGCGCTACCACGCCCGGCTGATTTTTTGATTTATTGTAGAGATGAGGTCTCGCTGCCCAGGCAGGTCTCGAACCCGCGGGCTCAGGCAATCCACTCACCTCAGCCTCCCAAAGGCGCGGGATTACAGGCTGAGCCACCCAGCCCGGCTAAAACTTTTTAAAGCTCTTAGAACATGAATGCTTAGACTTTCCTGCTATCCTCAAGACCTTTCCATATCCAGGCTTGCAAAATATGGCAACAGGATTTTGGAAGCTCTTTTTCCTACCTTCTGCCATCCTCTCACGAAGGTTTCAGACTTATCCAAGCTGAGTTGTTATTTTTGATATCAACCCTCCCTTTCTAAAATAACCTTTCAAAGATTTTAAGTGTAAATGAATCACATGGGTTCACATATGCATATATATGACATTTTTTTCTGCAAAGTAAATAACACAAATAAGATTAAAGGATAAAAGTGTTTGGTTTACATTTACTCTGGATGAGATCTGGTCCAAAATGATTAAAACTAATTTCAGTCACCAGTCATTTGACAAACTCTCACAAGTTCTCTTCTAATTCAAAATTTCCCTTCGTTGGCACATTGGAATCAACTCTTTGGAACAGATTTCTATGAATGGTTTGGCATATTTTTGAATGGTGTCTATTGAATGAAGCAACTATATGAGTATAATATACTGCACCTGTTATGAACTGGCTTTAAAAATACCACCAAGTGATATGAAATGGCAATTTTACTGAGTACGAATAAACATCAATAAAATATATTAATATTTACAGTAAAAAAACCTGAATTGAGCAGGTGTTAGTATACTAAATGGAGTGAATTCATGCATTCCTAGCAATAGATCATCTTGGAGTATATCACTTCAGATAAAAAGAAAACTTTCTCTAGGGCCAGAAACCAATTAAGCCTCTATGGCTGGATTTTTTATCTAATGTCACCAGATGATTCTGATAAGTTACACTGGAGAGTGTCTATGAATATGAGGGAATAGCTAGCTTTTATTTCAATTAAGGATAAGTGGATTGATGTCACTCTACAGGAAAGGAATAAGTTATTGGGATTCTGCCCCGTAGTTATGCCACATGGTGTCTTCTACATGGTCCTAAATTAAAAACGTGATGAAGACGCATTTCATTAAGAACTTAAAAGTATTTTATACAATACAGCATTTATCTTTTGCAGATGTGGAAGTGCAGAACCAAAAGGAAAATAATTACTCTAGAGAATTTCACTGTGTTGTGGTTGATCTTACCTTCTAAACATCCGTCATATCACTGCTCTTCTCTCCATTTTTACTTCTGCTATGTTCATTCAAGCTTTTAATATCTTCAAAAGCAATATGACAATATTTTGGCTCTTTGGAACTGCCAAAATACTCTTTTGAAAACAAGATAGTGTCCCTCCTGTATTGTATTCCTTAATTGCTCCTCCAGTAACTCAAAGATAATATCTGTACTTTTTATCCTTTGGTTTTTGGACTACCCCTATGGTAGACACAGTAATACTCCCATCCGAGAGGTCTATACCCTGATCCCTAGAACTTGTAAATATGTTATCTTGCATGGCAAAAGGGACTTTACTGATATAATTAAAATCTTGAAATGAGAAGATTATTCTGTTATCCACTTGGGTTCACTGTAATTGTAATTTCACTCAATAAGAAGGAACTCAAAACGTCAAGATGGAAAAAAAAGAGACGTGAAACCAGAGCCAGAGTTAGGGGCAATGCATTTTGAAAATGGCAGAAAGAGCCAGAAGTCAAAGAATACAGGAGTCTCTAGATGCCGGGAAAGGCAAGGACACAAATTTTTTCCTGAAGACTCCAGGAGAATACAGCCCCACTCACACCTTGATTTTAAACTGCTGACCCCCAGAATTATGAGAATAAATTTGTGTTGTTTTGAGCCACTAATTTTATAGTAATTTGCCATAGCATCAGTAGAAAATGAATGTAAGGGCTAGTAGCTGTCACACAGCAAGTGTTCAATAAATATTAGATAAACACATTAATGAAAAAGTTAGTGAAGAGCACCAATCTCCACAAAATCTTTTTTTTGGGGGGGGTACATTTTGATGTTTTGGATAACCATCCTGTGAGTAAGATTACCATGACACAGAAGCTTCCATCTCTGGGGTAATGTGTGTTTCCAAGCTGCAATTTGAATATTTGATGTGGAAAAATCTACATTATTTATTCACCACAGAGTTGTAGGAGGCATTTAAGTACAGTGTCCTGGTTAAGAATGTACCCTCTGGAGTCACTCTGCCTGGATTCAAAGTCTGCCTCCTTTGCTAACCAGCTGTATGTACATATACAAGGTTTCAATCAAGTTATGTCTTAGTTTTCTCATTTACTTAATTCCTACTTAAAAAAGGATTTTGTGAGGAGTAAAACAAAATAAAAATATAAGGAACACGGAAGTGTGCCTGGCTTAGAGTAAATGATCAATTGATTTCAACCATTATTACTATTATTGCTGATATTCTTCTTACTCTAATTTGTTAGGGTTTGTTCTAAAGGAATTTAATCATATAGATAAACATATTACAACATTTGGTTGCCCTAAGACTGATTCCACAAACACTCCCACTGGATGTGCTTTCATCTAATGGCCTGACAGTTGTTTGTATGTAGGCCATATTCTGAAATTATGTTTTTCAATAATAAAAGTGATATCATTTTGGCTTTTGCAATTTCCCAGTTGGGTGCAGTAAAACAGAAATATTTACCCAGTAATTTATTTATAGTTTTTGTGGTGTGAATTATTCAAAGGAGAAAAAGTTGAATAAGTAATGACTAGCATTCACATCTAGTCTTATTATCCCTGACTGAACATACTGGCTCAAAGCAGGATTGTTCATTGAAAAACCGTTTAAACAGAAAGTGAAACCCTCCCTAGCCACAGAGATTTCAAACAGGAGTTTTTTCCAGACAACTTTTCTTTTTATGAATCCAGTGAGACAATATTTTTATTATTGTTTTGACCTAGTGTTTATGAGTTTGGGGCTTGGCAGCGTTCCTGACTATTGTTCTGTTTCTGACTGAAAACCTGGAATTCATCTGTTTTACACGAATTATTTTATTCAGATATAACAGTCTCTGCAATATTTGACTTCACTGGGTTTGGTCATTCGCATCGCTGCTGGTGGGACTGTGTATGGCAACATGAAATGAACACACGATTAACTTTACTAAGTTGCAGACATTGGCAGTGAAATGAAAACCATAATATATATTACACAGGTTCAGTTAGTTAAAGAAGACCCCATAAAAAGAGCTTGAAGTTGTCTGTTCTAGTTTGTTTTGTTTTTCTGTCATAAAATAAGTACTTTTAAAAAATGCATTATGTGCCTTAATATATATGGATATGTTTATATGTGAATATTGAAATTCTTATAAAGAATTACTCTTTTCTTTATCATATTATCAAATAAAAGAGAGCTGTATCTAAAGCGTCTAGATTTTTCTTGGATAGAATTATTTGTTGAATCTTATTTATGGAGAACTTAACTAGGTGTGACATTTGATACAATACCATGTTTGCAATGGATACTATATATTTATGTACATATGTTAATTAAAAGTTTATTATTACCACATAGTCTTTCATGAACACATTATCTTATCAATGTTCATTTATTCATTCATTCAGTCACTCATTGACTAATTGAATGATTTTTTGAAACTTATTTTCTCCAACTTTATGGCAGATATTTGACACAAACTAACAGGGATGCACAGATCTTAAGTCAAAAGTTTTGACTGTAATATACAGTGCCCTTTATACTGCATTACTGAAAAAAACAGTTATTGCTATGCAAATGTTACTTTTGCTATATTGAATCAACAGAAGTCATTTGAGAAACACTTGGATTAAAGTAATTTTAGGTTTTCTGATCTGTTGCATACCAAGCAAAAAAAGACAATTAGTGCTATGTGTTGTGTATACTGTGGGAACACACTTGCAAAAAATAAAAACAAAGCAGGATGCTTAAAGAAGTAAAAACTGTTCCAGGTACCACATTAATCAGCTTGAAATATAGTTTGTTCTTATTCTTCTCAGCATGAAAATATTCAATGTCACCTTATTTCTTATAAGATAAAATCAATTATACGCAATAAACCTTTATTAACATCTACTATGTTCAAGCCCTTGTGCTAAGTATTACATGCAATAACAACCAGAGCCTAGCAAAACTTGCAATTGAGACGTGGGGTTTTGAGGAATGGTGGACTATGAAAAGTAAAGAATAATAAGGTAGGGTTAAGTAAAATACTTTTTGTTTTCAAAGCGGTTTTAGCTGGAAGAATTGGGAAAAGCATCTTAGTGATGTGGATCTTTCTGGATAATTAGCATTTTGATGATGAAGATAGAAAGGTGTAATAGATGATATGACAGTAAAAATATTCACTACATCTCCCTGCTCTGTGTGCCTGGGGAAAATTTATACTTCCTACCCCACTTATGTCAGATATTTTTTAAATGGCTGGCTTTGGTTAATAAAATGTGTACCATTTGCAAGAAAAAGCTTTCAGAGCCATCATAGAGTCTCTCTATCTCTCTGTTCTTTCTGCCAAGAGACTGTCCTGTTCTAGATGGAATTTGCTCCATTAGCTTGTTCTGGGAATTAAGGGGCATCGTACAGGCCACAGGCAGAAGAGGATGAACACAGATGGCAGTGGAAAATATAATTTTGCTGTTTTAACCCACTAGGGTTTGGAGTCTATTTGTTCTAGAGCAAAACATTGTCTAAGCTGACTGATACAGGGATAGAACATTCTAGAAGATGGTACAAACGCACACACACACAGAAGGCACAGAGGCAGAAAATTAAGTAGCAGCTGTGAGCAGTGACAAAAATAATACATTTGACTTAGGGACAAAGAGAATAAGGGAAACATGCATAGAAATGCAGTCTTTGTCTATGTTGCTGAGAACTCTATGATTTTGGATGCTGAAATTGGTAGTACTTTAAGTTAACTTGATAAGCAATAGGTAAATACTAGATAATTTGACTAGACACTTGATGTTGGGAGTTGGCCATGGAGGCCCACTGAGTGTTAGGGATCAGGAAGGTCCATTGACCCCGAGACCTCTAGGATGCGTTCAGGAGCTATTGACCCCATTTCCTCCCCTTTCTACTCAGCACTAACCAGATTAAGCTCCTGCGAGCTCAAAACATAAAAACTCTGAGATCGGGACAAATACAAGCTAACTTTAGAGGCTCATTGCTCTCATTCTTCTGCAAACTGCAGTTTTGGCTTTCACACAACTTATAATTCAAACTCGTGTCACATCTAAGAGCCTTAATATTGGTCACAGGCTTCTGGGTCATGATCTTAGGCTTTATTGAAGGTGTAAATTGTAGAATATAGTTTTAGAAGACAGCCATTTTGTTGAAAGAATGAAGCTGGGTTACTTGCAGGTAGCCCACTGTGAACTTTGGACTGGACCACATTCCAAACATTCTTGGATGGGCCACTTTCGTTTGTAAAGTAAATACTTAAGCTTCTATAGAATTGTTTAACTTGGCATAAATCAATCAGTTTAGGATGAAAAAGGTTTATAGAATATGTCAGTCACAGATTAGGTTATCCTTTGTTATGGGATTTTTAAGATTATCATATGAAAAGTGTTTAAAGGCAATCATTGATTAAGTTTTCATGGATTAAGGTTTCTGGTGGGTGGGGACACCCCTCCCACATCTGACTTTGTGTATAAAAGACCCGTTGTAATTCCCAATAACACATATCACTTCTGCACTAGACCGGAGTCTAATCTTTTGCTTTCTCTCTCTCTCTCTCTCTCTCTTTCTCTCTTCTTCTCCCCAATCGCCGATGCCATCTCCACCTTTGGGGTACCCTGAACCCGGCTGGAGCAGGTCTTCGGCAACATAGCTTACTGGAACTATACTTCAAGGAGTAGTCCTTTGACAGATGGGTGTAGGAGGTACTACAGTGAGAAAGATAGGGAGTCAAGGTTTGGAAAGACCTTTCGCTTGGCTATATTCATTGAGCTCATTTCCCGTGTCAGGCATTGAGAAGGACACAGGTAGTAGGATGAAGAAGAAATCACTGCTTTAGCAAAGGTTGCATTTTAGTAGAAAGCCAGATAATAATAGAGAAAACAAGTGAAAAAAATAATTTCCAACTTTGGGAAGTACCAGGGAAACCACAGGATATTATGGTGGTAAATAATATGGTGGTACAAGAGACAGCTACTCAATGTCCCTTTAAGCAAAGAAAATGAGAAAAATGCCTGAATTGCTAGGTGATAACGGGAACTAATAGGAATTGCAAGAATGCAATGATTGTGAAAGGCATTGTAAGGGTAGATTTTTCAGACCAATTTATTAATTTATTAAGTCCATGTGATAGAAGTAAAAGAATATGCCAACATGACTGATTTTGAGGGGCCTGGATGAATGGGAAAGTTGGAAAATACAGATTTCTAAGAGGAAGAGAGGATATTGGGTACCATTGCACAACCTGAAGTATAAATTTGATGGATAGGTGGACATGCCCAGTGGGCAGTGGGAAAGGTGAGTTTGGAACTGGGGAGAGATCCTGTAGCTAAAGATGTTGATTTGAAAGTAAAAATCTTAATTAAACATGAGATATCTGAGGTAGGCTGAGGCTTGCAGTTCAAAGTTTGGTGAGTTCAAGTGGGATGGGAAAGAAATGTATCTGAAAAGTTGTTAGAGAAGCTAAAAGGACGACCCAAACAGTCAATTAGAGTTCATTTTTGTTAGGCTGCTGCTTAGAAGGAAAGAGGGTGCAGCCCAAAGAACATGGCTTACTACCATCTCTAACTCCTACTATTTTTGTGGTCCTGAACAAAATATTTTATTTCTCACTTAGTTTCATCATCTATAAAATGGAAGTAATAAATTGCACCTGGGTTTGTGCTTGGTCTAATGTTTGTGTCCCCATAAAATGCATATGTTGAACTTCTAACCCCCAATGTGACATTATGGGGGTGGGTGGGGGATTTGGTAAAGTAATTAGGTCATAAGGGTGAACTCTTCTTTTTTTATTATTAATTTTATTTCAAAGATGTGAGGCAAAATCCAAGATTAGGTAAGCATACAAGTAGTCATGGTGCAGGTAAAGTTTGACCTCCCTTTGGTATCCACTTTGCATGGTTTGAGATCAAGTACCCTTGTTGATGTTATGTGCCAACCCGATAGCAGTTTCTGGCTAACCAAAAGTAGACCCTTATTGAATGAGATCTGAACCTTTATTAAAATAAATAAATAAATGGGGAAGACCCAGAGAAATTCCTTACCCCTTCTATCATGTGAGGATACAGTGAGAATTTGGCAGTCTGCAACCTGAGAGAGGGCCCAGAACCTGACCATGCTTGCATTATGATCTTGGACTTCCCAGGAGAGAACTGTGAGAAAACATTTGTCATAACTAGCTACCTAGTCTATGGTGTTTTGTTATATCAGCTTGAATGGGCTAAGACAAATAGGAATTTAGAGGAGAATTAAATAACTTGACTTACTGAAGTAACTCTCACTGTGTTTGACACACAAAAGATTCCCAGAGTCAGTGCCTGTCACCAACATTACTATCCAGGACTTCCCTGTGTCCAACCACTATATTAGCCATTATCTAGTGGTCTTACACGTGTAATCTGAATCTTGCCAAAATCCCTTTCATAAGACCCAATTCCTCTAATTTTTTAAAAATAAAATATTCCCTATCTCAGACCACCTCCCCCCTCCATTTGCTGCATCATATATTGTCTTTCTTAGTCATGTGGCTTACAATTTATCTTCTATGTCCTGATTCCTTTCCCAACTACAAGTCACTTGAGGACTCATGTATTTTGATTTCTATTGTCTTTCACAGTATTCCACCTATAATTAAGGACCTTAGAAAAGATAAATATCTCCATTGATTGTATTTTATATTATTTTATTTTTTTGAGTTGGAGTCTCACTCTGTCACCCAGACTGGAGTGCAGTGGCCGCTCCTGGCCACTGCAGCCTCAACCTGCTGGGCTCCGGCCATCCTTCCGCCTCAGCCTTCCAAGTAGCTGGAACTACAGGCGCGCGCTACCACGCCCGGCTAATTTTTGATTTATTGTAGAGATGAGGTCTTGCCAACTTGCCCAGGCGAGTCTCGAACCCACGGACTCAGGCAATCCACTCACCTCAGCCTCCTAAATCGTGGGATTACAGGCTGAGCCACAGAGCCCGGCTCATTGATTGTATTTTAATAAAATAGAAGTATTCTCATCTGTAGTTAGAGAATTCAAACAACAAACAAACAAACAAACAAACAAAAACCTGTTATAGGTAAAATATAATATGTATACCACAACAAGTTTATGTGAACTTTAAAAAACATAAGCAAATAATTCCAGAAAAGTTATCTTCAGCAAATAAACCCTAGCTTTGGTGCCATTTGCTTCCCCAGTGTGGTGTCTCTGAATGTTGGCTGTTTTTGAGCAGCTAAAAATTGGTGTATAATGTATGCTACTTGCAGCACTACTCACAACAGCAAAAAATGGAACCAATGCAGATTCCATCAAACATGAACTAGATAAAGAAAAGGTGGTACATATGCACTATGGAATACTACATAACCATAAAGAAGAGAGAGATCATGTCCCTTGCAGCAACGTAGATGTGGCTGGAGACCATCTTTCTAAGTGAACTGTCATGGAAACACGAAACTGAATACCACATATTCTCGCTCGTAAGTGGTGCCTGATCACTGGACATATGAGCACAGGGGTGGGAACAACAGTGGACACTGCTAAAGGAAGGAGGAATGGAGAAGGAATAAGAGGTACACAACCACACACTGTGTACCAGGTCCACTACTAGAGGGGGAGAGGGCTCCCTAGAAGCCTAAACCTCACCTGCATATAATTTACTTATGTAGAAATTATAAGTAATCCTACAACTCTAAAATAAATAAATAAAAAACAAAAATTAGTGTATAATAATATCTCCTTTGTCACTTGAGCTTAAAACTTCAGCATGACTGTTGACTCCACAACTTTTTAACCCTTTCCCCATGCCAAGTAATCATATACTTCTTTATTTTCTATTTCAGAATGCATTATCCTAATACAGACACTTGTTATCTAACTCTAAGATCATCACCACTGTAAAGTGACTGGTCTCTCCAATTCCAGTATCACTCCTTTTGTAATTCATTCTCCACACTGAGCCTTGCAAATCTCTATGTTTTAGAGTGAATACACCTCTCCTGCTTTTATTATCTTCTGAGAACAGGCCCTGATACACTGACATGCTGGTACTCTGTGTCTTTGGACCCCAAACAGGAGATGGTTCATGGTCCACATGTTGACTTTTGACCCAAACTGAGTCCATCAAGTAATATCCTTCAGGTACTTACAATTGGATAAAGCCATCACAGTTGTGAGTCACTGATGGCTGTCCTTGTTAATGACTGCTTTCTGGATGAGAAGTATTAACAATGAAGTTCTCCAGTGTAGATGACCAAATCTGTCTATTTTCCACTCTTTCCTAGGCTTAGTGTTTCAATTCTTCATTTATTTTCCTCTTAAGGTAGTTAGAGCTAGTTTCTGTTATTTGCAACCCCAAATAATACCAAGCATTTGTTTATACTGAGTAATGTAAGCACGGCTATAATTGTGCTGTCCTCATTATTTTTAAATAGCTTTCTTTTAAACTATTTTTAAGATTTCAAATTCTTAGCTTGTATTTTGAGAATTTTCATCCTCTTCTTTAAAGCCCTGCTGTGACCTTGTTTCCTTCACTTTCCTTTACACGTTCCTTTAATTGTTACCATGTGTGAATCTATTATGACCCTATAAAGATGTCATTAAGAGTGGGAGTCCTGGCATCACGTGGACTAAGCCCAAATCCTTGTTTTCCTACTTATTAGCTGAGTGATTCTGACAAGTTACCTAAATTCTTTGTGTATTATGTTCTAACTCTATAAGATAGAGAGAATAATAAAGGTACCCACTCATAATGTCATAATAAAGGGCAAATAATTAATATTCACACAGAGCTTAGATTAGTTCCTGCTACATATTCAAAACTTAATAAATGTTAATATAATTATTATTTGTTGTTTCTCCTGTACTTTGTATCTTCCATCCTCTGAATTTCTTCCTGATGTTCTTTATTTCTATAAAACTTTTGTAAATCTATTAATCGAATTCAGCCCAAATGATACCTCCTCCTAAGAATCTCACAGACTTGTCACATCTAAGCAACCTCTTTTGTATGAAAAATTTATTGTATTTTTTCATAATGTTTCCTCAATTCTTGCCACAGAAAAATTCCTACATTCTACCCCAATTTATCATTGTTTTGTATCTTTCTTATTTTTTACTAGTAGTCTTCAAATTCAGAGAAGGCCATGTCTCTGCACCATCTCTCTTGTGTTTAATACAGCAAACACTGTAGGTACAAAAGATGTGTTGGATGAAAGAATAGTAAGAAAGATTTCCCATTTTACCCCCATTCCACCGTGTGAGAACGAAAGTGTCTGACTAGCATCTTCTTTTGTTAAAGGAGGGGAATGACTTGCCCAAATACGTATAATGATTTAGTCACACATCTGGGACTGAAGCTCTGATGGCTGATCACTTCTTCCATTTTACTTTATCCTAACTCTTTCCATTTCCTCGTTTGGTTTTTTGGCCAGCTAACACACCCTTAGGTATGTTGAGGAATCAAGGACACGGCGGATTTTGTGATTCGTATTCATCTTTGAGCACATATGTGCAATTTTTAAGTGCACATTAGAACAGGCTCTTCAGAAGACTGTTCAAAAAAAAAAAAATGAAGATAGATTTTCTTTATGTTATGAAGAAAGTTCACTAAGGCATTCCTCTTTAACCTTCCTTCTAGGATGACCCAAGTTTCTACATGTAGGGATAGGCGTTGTCAACTCAGTGGGAGATCAAAAGAAGTTGTGCCAATTGGGATCTCTTTCCTTTTAGGGGTACCTGAGTTTTGACATGTAGGGAAAGGCATTACCAACTCAATAAGAGATCAAAAGAAGTTGTGCTTATTGGGGTTCCCTTTCTTCTAGGGTGATTCAAGTGTGGGCATCTAGGGAAAGACATTGTCAACTCAGTAAGAGATCATAGGAATTGTGCCAGTTGGTGTCCTCTTGCTTCTAGGGTGACCCAGGTTTGGACATGTGGGGAAAGGCATTGTCAACTCAGTGAGAAATCAAAAGAAGTTGTGTCAGTTGGGGTTCATGAGTACAACTGCTAAGTAATGCAGTGGTAAAGAGATTTACAAGTCAAAATTGAAGCACATACAGGGTGATAAGAAACCTAATTTGTGCCCACTGCACATTCAAATAACTAAAATATTTTTTCTTTTCTTACCACTAAAATCAATCCAATTAGATGAGAAAAAAATCACTAACATTAAGATCTCTTTGGCTCCTTACTTGACTTTTTATCATAAATTTTTTAGTGGGAGTTTTAAACAAAACAAAAGTCTGAAAGAATAACTTACTCCATATTTTTATTGGATTTTATTTACATACTATTAAGGCCACATATCAAAATAAGAGGAAAAATTATATATGAACATCTCACTGCTCCCAAATGCAAGGGTTCAGAAAAGATTAAATCATAACCAGTAAGCTAGTGATTGAATAAAACATTTATATCTAATTAAATAAAAATAAACAGATGGAATGCAATGCTGAACTTTGTCCTTAATTGACCTAAATGCTTTAGCAGAAAGATGTCTTATATCTTCAATGCCTGCTAATGTGTTTTATCATTAGTTTTCTAGAAATTTTTTCTTTTAGAATCCTACTACCTTTATTTATAAACTGAACTTCAAAATCTTTCTTACTTTTGTCATTGTTTTGCCTTATCTCCAATTTGCCCATAAATCAGTGGTTTATTTAATTATGACTAAAACATAACCATGAATGAGAATTTCTATGTGATGGTATTTTGTAGGTTTTTTGTTCTGTTTTGAATTCAAGAATCTTAGCTTTGCATTGTGTATGCAGTCAGAAGGTGGAAATCATTTTGTCGTGATGAAGCCATGACTTGCTGCTTAAATTATGATTGAACACTGATTCTGCAGATACCATTGCTATGGCATAACAGTCTCTAATTAATGCAGATTAGAGCCAGAGCTCCCTCAACTACTGGAAAAGGAGTGGGTTCTTGGTCCATAAGAGCAGATTCAGAACAGAAAAAAACTATTAAGAACATTAAGGTTCAACTTCTGCCAACCTCATTGTCATTACACCTCAGCATTCTTTTTCTTGAGTTACCTTGTGTTAGAAAGCACAGAATCTCATTTATTTCTTTTATCTTTAGCATCGCTTAATGGAGATAGTCATATGTATTGGTGGTAGTTTTGGCTCATTGAACATTTTTGTGATTTTCAGCTTTAAACTATAAACCCAATATCTAAATGCAGTATATAGATCAGGAAAAAACAGATTCAAATTCTTATAATTTTTGGCGTAAATAAGTTAAAAATTTAAAGCTCCAGGGAAACTCAAATAGAAAAGCAGAAACAATGATTGTCATCGTAAAATGTTGATTCATCCTATCGATGAGCATGGAATGTTTTTTTGTGTCTTCTTGGATTTCTTTGAGCACTGTTTTGTTGTTCTCAACGTAAATGTTTTTCACTTCTCTGGTTAGGGAGATCCCGAGGTATTTCATTTTTTTGTAGATATTATGAATGGGACTGTGCTTTTTATTTGCTTCTTTGGCTGCTTGTTGTTGGTGCATGAGAATGCGACTGTCTCTTGTACATTTATTTTGTACCCTGAGGCTTTGCCAAAGGCTTTTATCAGTGCAAGCAGATTTTTGACAGATTCATTTAGATTTTAGATTTCCAAGGTATAGTAGTATCATATCGTCAGCAAAGAGGGATGACTTGACTTCCTCTATTCCTATTTGGTTACTGCTGATTTCCTTCTCTTTTCTACTTGCCCGAGCTAGGACTTCCAACAAGATGTTGAACAAGAGGTATGAAAAGGGGCAGCCTTGTCTTGTTCCAGTTTTCAGGGGATATGTTTCCAGTTTCTGTCCTTTTAGCAATATGTTAGCTGTGGGTTTATTGTAGATGGTGCTTACTATTTTGAGGTATGTTCCTTCTATACCTAGGTATTTGAGGCTTTTTATCAAGAAGGGATGCTAGATTTTATCAAAAGCTTTTTCTGCATCTAATGATATAATCATGTGGTTCCTATCAAAGGCAATCTACAGATTCAATGTAATACCCATTAAATTACCAACATCATTCTTCTCAGTCCTAGAAGTGACAATACAGAAATTCATATGGAAACATAAACGACCACGAATAGTCAAAAAATACTTATCAAAAGAAACAAAGCAGAAGGCATCTGACTTCCAGACCTCAAACTTTACCACAGGCTACAATCATCAAAACAGCCTGATATTGGTACAAGAACAGGCATGCAGACCAATGGCATAGGACAGAGATTCTGGAAGCAAAGCCTCAATTTCTCAGCTAACTTATCTTTGGCAAAGCCTCCAACAAAAATCACTGGGGAGAGGAGAACCTATTCAGTAAATGGTCCTGAGAAAACTGGCTGATCACATGCAGAAGATTGAAACAGGACCCCTATCCCCATTCACAAAAATTAACTCTACATGGATCAAAGACCAAAATGTAAAACCTCATACTATAAGAATCTTAGAAAATACAGGAGACACCCTTATGGAAATTGGAATTGGCAACCAATTCCAGATACAAAACCCTAAGTGCCCATACCATAAGAAATCAGATAGACAAGTGGGACCTCATCAAACTGACGAGCTTCTGCAAAGCAAAAGAAACCATCAAGAGAGCAGTGAAACAACCCACAGAATGGGAAAAAGTATTTGCCAACAGTATATCTGACAAAGGCATAACATCTAGGATCTACAAGGAACTCAAATGCACCAAAAAGAAGAAACAAACACCCCATTGAAAAGTGGACAAAAGACATGAATAGACACTTCTCAACAAAAGATATACAGGCAGCCAACAGACACATGAAAAAGTGCTCAGCCTCACTAATCATCAGAGAGGTGCAAATCAAAATCACATTGAGATACCACCTGACTCCAGTAAGAATGGTCATCATTAATAAAACAAACAACAACAGATGCTGGCGAGGATGTTGAGAAAAAGGAATGCTTCTACACTGCTGGTGGATGCAAACTAGTGCATCCTCTCTGGAAGACAGTGTGGCTATTTCTGAAAGAACTAGAAACTGACCTTCTATGTGACCCAGCAATCCCCCTATTGGGAATATACCCAGAGGAACTCAAATCATTCTACAAAAAGCATACCTGCACATGCAGGTCTGTCGCAACTTTATTCACAATAGCAAAAACATGGAACCAGCCATGCTGCCCAACAAAAAGCTGTATTGGGTTTAAAAATTGTGGTATAAGCTGGGCTTGGTGGCTTAGCCTGTAATCCCGCGCCTTTGGGAGGCTGAGGTGAGTGGATTGCCTGAGCCCGCGGGTTCGAGACCCGCCTGGGCAGCGAGACCTCATCTCTACAATAAATCAAAAAATCAGCTGGGCGTGGTAGCGCACACCTGTAATTCTGGCTACTTGGAAGGCTGAGACGAAAGGATCGCTGGAGCCCAGCAGGCGAGGCTGCGGTGGCCGGGAGTGGCCACTGCACTCCAGTCTGGGCGACTGAGTGAAACTCCAACTCAAAAAAAAAAAAAAATGTGGTACATATACACAATGGAATATTATGCAGCCATAAAAAAGGGCAAACATATGGACTTTGCAGCAACTTGGATGGATTTATAGTCTATCACAGAAACAAAGAACAGTGTACCATATGTTCTCACTCTTAAGCGGACCTTGAACAATTATCAAAATACTATCATAAAGGAATTGGCAGTAGTGGGAAACTGCCAGTGAAGGGGGAGTGGGATGGCAATTGAGGGAAACTGCCAAGGGAGGGAGGGTCACACCTCATTAACAAGGGTACTGCATAGTGGACATTTGTACCCCACATCTTTAAAATGAAAAAATAAATAAAGAAACAATGATTGTTTTGGTCCACTTAGAAAAACACAGATCAATCAGCTGAGCTAAACAACAAAAAATTACCAGATATGAATGATGGAGATAAGATCCGTGATAATTTAATAAATTTCTCTTAAGCATGTATTTAATTCAGTAAATTCCATTCTAAAATGTTTATGTCATGTTGTGACCATCTTTATTTCCATTTTCCCTGGGAAATTATTTGGTGTGTAACTACAGGCACAGACTTGCATGTGGTTTATGGCAAAATGAAGAGGTAGAGTGACATTGGTAAATATGTACTGAGCCAAGGCAAATTTCTCAGGCCAGATGAAATATTAATCAGTCAAGTGGGTTTGGGAAACTTTTTGCAAGGCCAGAACCATAGGTTTCAAATTTATGAATCTTGGAGCTAAGAGATCATTTTAGGAGACTTTGCAAAATCAGGAGCATATGTCTTTTTAAATTTTTGCTTTCAAAAAGACTACTCTATCTGTGCTTCTCAGAAACACACACCCACACACTCAACAAATAGGTCTTAGATTTAATACTGACTAAAGAATGGTATTGCATAAATAAACCAAAGCACCCTGATCCTAAGCAGCCTAAACTAATCACAGGTGCTGCCAAACTCAGTATTTAAATAAATAAAAGCAAAGAGAATAGTAAGCTAATATTCAGTGAGATATAATCAAGCCTTGAAATTAAGGTTTAAAACAATTACATTGCCCCTACGTAAATTTATAAGAAAAAGAATTTATTTTCTTCATGTAAATTTATAAGGGGGAAGAAAAAGAATCTTTTAAGACTGCTTGGTATGATTCACCACATTTAGGAATGTGCTGCAGTCCTGATTCCCAAACCATGGGAGCTTTTTTAAAAATCCTGATTTTTAGGACACATCCAAGACTAACAGCACTCAATTCTGAACTCTAGTTTCCATTATAAATAGTTGCTTTGGCAGCTTGATTTGCAAATCTAATATACAACTCAGCCTCAGCAGAGAGTTGTTCACGCTCTCCAAATCCTAATACCAAATACACCACCCAAACCTGTTTCTTACTCTTGGCACTTATCTGGGTTAAAAATTACAAGCATTCGCTAAGTTGCTCCTTCTTATGAATAGAAGTTATCCCATTTCTTTTTATCAGCCTTCTCATCCAATGCAGCATCTAAATTTGTTACCTCCACCTTCAAAACATATCTAAACATGACTATGTCTCACCATCTCCACTGTCACTGGCCTTGTCAAAGCTGCCATGTTCTCTTTGCTGGAATGCCAAATTCCTCACTGATCTCCCTTTCACAATCCCATACAGAGGACTCTGGATCTCGCCAATCTCATTTCCCACTAATCTCTCTCGCTCTCAGGATTCTGGTTACAAGAACTACCTTGCCCACCCTCAGTCATCCCAAGAAAAGATCACTACGATGGACACTCTCTCTTCCTGGAAGGTCTTTCCCCAAAAGTCCAGATGGGTGGCTCCATTACTGCAGTCAGGTCTCTGAGCAAACAGCATCCAGAGATAGCTTCCTCTGTAGTCTCTGGTGAAGCAACCTTTGTCATGCTTTGTCTTCTTGTCCTGACTTATTTACTTTATACCAACTATCACTACTCAGAATTATTTTACACCTCCTTTTATCTTCCTTCCTTTTTTTGGTCTCCCCATCTTTAGAATGTAATCACCATGAGGCTAGTACTTTGTCTTGTTCACTTTTGTTCTCACAGAACCTGGGATAATGTTTTACGCATAGTGGAAGCATAATAATTCCTTGTACTTGATAAACATTTTCTCAAGTGATTCTGCTTTCAGCAAGACAGCTAAAGCACTGATCAAGACATCATCACATAATTATTTTTCATCCTCAAGAGTGACCTTGAAAGCTTAGATTACTATTTTACATAAAGGGTTTAAGACAATTATCTTTTAAGACTATCTAAGAAGAGGATGCTAGTTTTTGTTTGACTGATTATGACCCAAATTATCTACCCTTCAAGAGCATGACATAAGAATTTTATTTCCTGTCTTATTGGAATGTCTACTGGAGGAAAGGAGAAACACAGATACAAATTAACTCAGAGTTGGGAAAATATTGTTCTTTTCAGAAAATTAACAATATAACACATTTGACTGCTTTGAAAATGTGGGGAACAACGAGATAAGTTGGGCTTAGAACACTACGGGTCTGAGTCCTGGTTCTTTCTTTGATCTCTCTCACGTAGCCTTTTTTTTTCTATGACCCTAGGTTTATTTATCTGAAAAGTGGGACTATTAAACTGAGCTCTCAGGGTTATTTCGATTATTTAAAAAATATATGTAAATACACATTTATTTAATTGAAGTGGAAGATCCCTGTGTCTTACTCTGAGCCCACTTTAATACATGCAAACCCATGGATATGCCTACAACTTCAACTGACATCTGCAACTCATGCTACATGCTAGAGTTCTCTAAACTTTTCTCTTATTTCTCTTAAAAAAAAAAAAACATTTTGGAAGTAATTCAAAGCTGGGCACAGAGGTGCATGCCTGTAGTACTAGCTACTTGGGAGACTGAGGTGGGAGGAACACTAGAGCCTGGGAATTAGAATCCAGCCTACACAACCTAGAGAGACAGAGTCGAAGGAAGGAAAGAAAGAAAGAAAGAAAGAAAGAAAGAAAGAAAGAAGGAAGGAAGGAAGGAAGGAAGGAAGGAAGGAAGGAAGGAAGGAAGGAAGGAAGGAAGGAGGGAGAGAGAGAGAGAGAGAGAGAGAGGGAGGGAGGGAGGGAGGGAGGAAGGGAGGAAGAAAGAAAATAAAGTAACATTGATGAAGGGAGATATAAACACAAAAGAGACATCTTTGTCCTTTCCCCC
The DNA here is from genome assembly GCA_027257055.1 of Cephalopachus bancanus. NCBI lineage: Eukaryota > Metazoa > Chordata > Mammalia > Primates > Tarsiidae > Cephalopachus > Cephalopachus bancanus. Next base: position 10,720,481 of record JAPVLO010000017.1, read on the forward strand.
TAGCTTCCTACTTGTTTCTACACAGGTCTCTGGTTTCCCAGGGCTTTTCACAGCCTTTAGTTAGTAGAATGGTAGTTATGTTTCAGAAAGTGGAAATATTTAAATATGAAAGTTAACTTGGAGAGGCATATTATAGATTTCTTGGCAAGGCTAAGTCTGTGACACTTTGTTTCTTTGGGAGATGCTATTGGCTTTTTCCTCAGATTTGTCTGGTACCATTTTTAAAATGAAACCCCTAATGGGCAGTTGGATACAGATTGAGATCTGGCATTGCATTACTTTTCACAGGTCGCTGGTGCCAGTGTGTTTCCCTCTGGGCGCTGAGTGAGGAATAGAGAGTCACATATGTCACCTTCAGAGTGAAGGATGAGATCCGATTTTGTTGTTAACAGGAGTCCTATTATAATAGTTTCATACCTCAGCCAGAGCTGTGAGACCATGCACAATTATGGAATATTTTAGCTAAGCAGATGTGCCTCTTCACTATAGATATCATTCAATTCTTTGAAAGCTCAAGAGCAGAAATGACTTTCTCATAATGCTAGACTTGGGAAATCAAGGTGGTACATCAGCATTTTTGCCCTGAAAACTTTATACCAGATTGTTAGTCTGGTCTGCATTGGGAAAAATATTTAAAACTCATGATAACACTATTACCTATGGAGAAGAAAATGGTCTGGAAAATGGTCAAGGATGACAGGGAAGCATCTTCTCTGGAATTGGCCTATGAAGTATCCACTGATGGGGGATAAAGTCTCATAGCCTGTGGTCTCAGAGCATTTGATTTGGGAGAAAGCCATTTCTACAAATATAATAAAAGCATAGAAAGCGTGCTATTTCTGTAAAAACTGTGCTTGAGTCCAAGTCAGTTTCTGGAATGGAAGCTTTGGATTGGAGTTTGGTACTAAGATTTTGCTAAGAGACTTTAAAGGTAGCCTAGAATATGCATGCCTTTCTTTTGTGTATGACAAGGTAACAGATTGTGGCTTCTGTGGTATTTAACAACTAACACCCACTACTGGTGCTTTCTGTCTGGTGCCACACACAAGAAACTGACCGAAGGCTTTTTCTCCAAAAGTTGGTGGGCTGCAGACTAGTAGGCCTTACATGATGATCTTTTGTTTTGAAACAGAGCATATAGTTTCCAACTTAATCTGTGCTTAGACATGCTGTGATCTTCCATGTACTTTGCAAAGGTACAATTCAAGCATTGAATGAATAATTATTATGAAACTGCAGTTACCTGCTTAGAAATTAAAGGTTTTCTCCTGAGAAGGGGAGAATGTTTTCAAACTAATTTTGTTCCTTCATTATCAATGTTTAGTGCAAATGCTTCTTGAGCACTTAGACTACTAGTTCAGAATAAATTAAGAATATGTTTATTCTAAAACTTGACAAAAAGGCTATTGCTAAGGCAGGATCATTTATGTAAGAGAAAAATTTCCTAAGTATTACTCTCTACTTTTATCTGTAATACGACTTCTCTTTAACTCTATGCATAAAAACGTTATCAAAAACCGTGACAGTTAAATATGGGAGTCACTAAGTCATTAGTCACAACAAGAGAATTGTTTGAATAAAGGTTTATTCATTCATTGGTACATTGATCCATTCAAAAATAAATAAATGTTCTAAGCATTAGAGAAACAATAAATATGATAGTCAATTTCCAACCCAAGTAGAATTTATGATTTAATAGGTATGTTTAAGAACTATCTGAGCTGGGCTCGGTGGCTCAGCCTGTAGTCCCGCGCCTTTGGGAGGCTGAAGTGAGTGGATTGCCTGAGCCCGCGGGTTCGAGACCTGCCTGGGCAGCGAGACCTCATTTCTACAATAAGTCAAAAAAAAAATCAACCTGGTGTGGTAGCGCGTGCCTGTAATTCCGGCTACTTGGAAGGCTGAGGCTGAAGGATCGCTGGAGCCCAGCAGGCGAGGCTGCGGTGGCTGGGAGCAGCCACTGCACTCCAGGCTGGGTGACAGAGTGAGACTCCAACTCAAAAAAAAGAACTGTCTGTATCCATGTAGTGTTCTAATATTTCAGTTTTTTTAGCAGAAAATTTATGCAAAAGACAGGTCTTATTTTCTCTGTGGTAAAATTAGAGATTCTAAGACACTTAACAACCAAAAAGTTTGAGTGAGACCTCATTTCTACAAAAAATAAAGAGAAAATTAGTCAGGTATGGTGGTACACACCTGTAGTCCCAGCTACACAGGAGGGTGGGGCAGAAGAATTGCCTGAGCCCAAAAGGTCAAGGATGTGATGAGCTGTGATGGTGCCACTGCACTTCTGCCTGGATGACAGAGTAAGACCCCAACTCGAGAGAAAGAAAGAAAGAAAGAAAGAAAGAAAGAAAGAAAGAAAGAAAGAAAAAGAAAGAGAGAAAGAGAGAGAGAGAGAGAGAGTGAGAGAGAGAGGGAGAGAGGGAGGGAGGGAGGGAAGAAGGAAGGAAGGAAGGAAGGAAGGAAGGAAGGAAGGAAGGGAAAGGGAAAGGGGAGGAGGGAGGGAGGGAGGGAGGGAGGGAGGGAGGGAGGAGGAGGGAGGAAGGGAAAGGAAGGAAGGAAGGAAGGAAGGAAGGAAAGAAGAAAAGAAAAGAAAGAAGGAAGAAAAGAAGGAAAAAAGGAAGGAAGGAAAGAGAGAAAGAAAGAGAGAGGGAGGAGGGAGGGAGGAAGGAAGGGATGAAAGAAGGAAGGAAGGAAAGAAGGAAGCAAAGAAAGAAGGAAGAAAGGAAGGAAGGAAAGAGAAAGAAAGAAAGAAAGAAAAGAAAGAAGGAAAGAAAGTTATAGATAGTCATTCAGACCAATTCAGTCACTGTATAGGTGAGCTCCAGGAGGCAAAGGGTTCCATTGCTGTTCAATAGCAGGTATTTTAGTAGCATCCAAGGCTCTGGAGTTTAGTTTAGTTTACTAGGAGTTTAGTTTAGTTTACCATAACAAAATACGACAAAAGAGTGACTTAACCAACAGAAAATTTATTCTCTGACTGATATGAAGACTAGAAGTCCAAAGGCAAAGTTGTCAACAAGGTTGGTTTCTTCTGGGGCTCTCATAAAGGATTATTTCCCTTCCACTCTCTAGCTTCTGCTGGTTGCAGCGGTATTTGCTGTTTCTGGATTGGAAGGTGCAATACTTCAATCTCTACCTCTGTTGTCACATAGCATTCTTCTTGTGTGCCTTCATGTCCCCATCTCTTCAAGTGACCTTCTCATGAAAACACCAGATATTGGATTGAAGTCTCACCTTAATCCTGTATGACCTCATTTTAGCTTAATTCCATTATAGATACCCTATTTCCGATAAAGTTGCATTCACAGGTAACAGAGGTGAGAATTTCATCATAACTTTTGGGGGGAAATACTTCAACCCACAGTATCTACCTCATCTTGTGCTCTTTATAAGACACCAGACTGCCTCTAACCTTGAAGAAGTGTTTGCTGTCATTGTTGTGAATCACTTGTTGATGTTAGAAAGAAATTTTCTAGTTGAAAAAAATGACATGGATTTTAAAAATCACCTGTCATCTCGTTAAACTAAAATACATAAAGCTACATACAATTTTGAGCAGCTTATGTACAATATTTGGAAAATAGGCAAGTAAAATGATAGAGTATTTCTACCACATTGCATTTTCCTTAATTACAAACCTAACCCCAATCCTGTCTAGTTTCTTAAACAAATAAAATCTACAAACTAAAAAGAAAACAAATAAGTAAAGCCAATGATGAGTAGTGTTCACTTCTAGTAACCCAAGGGAAGCTAGTCTTGGTTGCCACTTTCTCAGTGCTTCCTTACCTCTATAAATTCTAGGTAGGTTTGCTTCCTGTCCTGGGAAGATAGAGATCACTCTTGAGAGCATTTGTAAGGTATTTCCAGAACATAGAAAAAGGTGTGCCAAATGTTGCAAATCATATATGACCTGTGCCCTGAGACTCTCAAACGATTTCATTTACAAGCATATAAAGCATATGGTAATTTGAGCCACAGTCCGGCAAGGAAGAGATAGGTACACCATTTACTCTGCTATGCAATATTGCGGGCTCACAACCTCCTCAAATTTTTTCTGGTTGCATTTGCCAGGACTTCTAACTTTTCCTTTCTTTACTTAGAAAAAGAAAATTTGCAATGATTAACCAGAATGACACAACTGACCATAATTTTTTCTTCCAAATGTCATGTGAAATAAACTTTAAATGTTTCTATCAAAACTTAATCCACCACAAATTAGAAAAAGCATCAAAAAGAGTTCTAGTCAGTTGAAGGAAGGCATAAATAAATTATCACTATATTATGGATTATGTATCTGATTTTCCTAGAAGAAAATAACAAGATTTTAAAACAAGACAGATGTGTCAAAAATAAGACTATTTTATTAAATGACTGAGTTCATTTTCAGAGGAAAGCTAAAATACATAGTAGACATCTTTTATGTGTCATTTTATATGTTCTCAGCCTTACCAGTCTTTGTTCTAGCTGCCTCAGAGATGGCCATATCTGTGTGATCTCTGATCGGCTTCATAAAAGCACAACCTAATAGTGTAGACCCCTCTGACCTCCCACCCAGGAGTCAGGTAATCCCTCAATCCCAGGTACACCAAAGCAGTTGGTCCTTGTGCTATGGACTTTTAGGCATGAGTCATCATAAGAACCAGTTCAGTGTCCATAAATATGCAGCTTGCAATTTATGTTTATGTATATGTCTTGGAGTATATGTCTTGGGGTGAGAAAGGGTTAAAGTTTTATAAGGTGAATTTTCATTCAATGAAAGTTGGGATCTGATTAATACACTGTTCTTTCTTTCTTCCCTGGGACTGCGTGTCCTGACATGTAGTCTGGCTTCTCAGAGAATGATATTGTAAGATTAAGCAATTGATTGCATTTAGGAGAAGCCACTTAATATTGGCCTTCCCGCTTCCCTACTGTTTTGAACTAAATCTTTGTGTCTCCCCAAAATGCCTATGTTGAAATCCTAATCCCCGATGTGATGGTATTAGGATGTGGAACCTTTGACAGGCTATTGGGTCATGAGGGTGAAGCTCGAGTAGGACGAGTGTCCTTATACATGAGAACCCAGAGACTCTCTCACACTCTCTGCCATGTGACAAGATGGCCATCTATGAACTAGGAGGTGGGTCTTCACCAGACATTGAATTTGCTCGCACCTTGAACATAGACTTCCCAGCCTCCAGAACTGTGAGACATGAATATTTGTTGTTCAAGCCACTCAGTTATGGTACTTTTCTATAGCAGCCAGAATGGACTAAGACACTTGGCTATCTTTTCCCTCACTCCTGTTGTTTGGGTTTTTACTCCAGAATGAAGTGATAGAACAGAAGTCATTTGCCCCAGGCTTCTCTTTTCATGAATACAGATTATAGATGTTGGCACTCAGAAGTGAATGTCAAAATAAACCTTCAGGATCAGATTTGGGGGTTGGATTAGTCATGGCAATAATGATTGCACAGATGGGATAAATGGAGTGCCCATACTTCCCAGTATGCAATAACATCACAATTTCCCAGGCATTCCTCCATAGTTTGTTGGGATTAAGTGCAGAAGGAAAGTGAAGCATTGAGCTAGGCAGAAGTAGTGGTACTTAGAATATATGAGGACTATAATGATCATAAAGAATTGTGGAGTGAGCTCATCTTTATTAACTACATTAGAAGTCTTAGTAAAAAACAACAGATCCAGAAAAATCGATTATCATGCTATGCTTTGAAAGCCAGTATTCCTCTACGTCAGCTTTCAGGGACATTTTTTATTTCCTGCAATTCTTGATTATACCACGCTAAAAATCCAGACCAGGATCTAGTCGTAAATGTGCCAAAGTTGCAGAGAACATCCACACTCAACAGGTCTTCTTTGCCAAAGTGGGGGATTATGAGGAGTGGGTCTCTGAGACCTGAGATGGGGCATATGAGCTGTTGTTGCTGAGACTCTTGAAATCCAGATACTCCAAATTCTCTGTACTGGTGTAATTAGCTCATTCTTCTTGAGAGAGAACCGCCACCTCCCCTTGTTTTGAGACTTTCCTTGAAGTAGGCAACTTATAAGATTAAGCTTGTCCACCTGAAGTTTTGCTCTTGTCTTGACTCTGACATCAGCCTAATAGAGTTTTGAATCTTAGCACAGACAAGAGGCTGCATTTCCTCTCTGGAAGGAAATAGCTACACATCAAAAGAAATTGCAGGTTCCGGCTAATAAGTGCTAGTCAGCATTAGAACAGGCATGAGAGTGGATCTTGAAGGCCCTGGTCTAAGAGGGATGAAAAATAAGGATAAATGGTGGAGATTGTCATGGAGAAACACATCCATGACTGGATACTCTCATATGGTGGCAAAAAATACCTCAGAGTTTGTTGGAGCAGTTACATGAAGTTTGGACTTGATGATGGTCACACTACATGAGGTGGAAATATTGGAACTTTCTTTCAACTGAGAGAGGAGTCAAAGGTTGAGGAACGTAGTGGTATCTACCTTAAATAATGTATTACTTAAGACAGGCAAAATTTCCACTCTATTTTATTCTATAGAAGATACTCCCCTCACTAAGGCAGTAAGAAATGTAATGTGGGGGTAGATCTTTGAGAATCACCGTGCTGGCTTTCCTCTGTAGGCATGAAGTAAAAATAGTCGATGCAGCCATGGACCTGGACTTGCTACAACAGTGGGAATGATGGGATTCCTGAAAGTCAGGGGCCAGGCGGGAAACTTAACAATCAGAGTCAAGACACACAAAATTCCCATAATGAACAATAAGCCTCTATAGCATAAAAGTGCTGTGACCCTCAGGAAACTGTGATGATTTTTATTAGGTCATGATGTTCTTGGTGTACAAAAGATGACCCTTATACAAGGAAAGTAACGATTAGGTATTTCCCTTGCATAATTAACATAAATCAAAGAGTTGTCAAGTAGAAGTATATCAGCTGTCAGGGTAAAAAGTTGCCACCCCCACCCAGTTTCCAGATCTAAGTCTGAGCACAGGCCCAGAGCCCATAGATAGAAGAAGAGGTTGAGTCGTTTTTGTTGTTATTTTATTTTATTTTATTTTAGACTCAGGTGCATATACAGATCTGTAACACGGATAAATTGTGAAATGATGAGGTATGGACTTCTAGTGAAACCTTCATCCAAACAGTGAACACTGTACCCAATAGGCAATTTTTTAAAAACCTTGTAACATTACTATCTTATCCACTTTTGGAGCCCCCAGTGTCTATTATTTCCATCTTTATTTTTCAAATGCACCCTTTGTTTAGCTTCCACTTATCAGAAAGAACATGTGAAATTTGATTTTCTCTTTCTGAGTTATTTCGTTTAGAATAATGGCCTTCAGAGGCTGGATCTTTCTGGCAAAAGACCCTGCAATGCCTCTGCAAGTGTACATAATGAATAGTCATTATGTACACTAAACAACCTGGAGACAAACACCAGAAGATTGTCCACCATGAAGGGCATTCTCAACAACCAGGTGGACAGGCTGACTTGCCTGTGTATTTCAGCCAGTGTGTCTTCTGGATTTTCCAATGTTAGTGCAGAAGGCTGTGAACAGAATGTTTATGGGTGCATTATGGGCCCAACAGACAGAGCTCTTTCCCACCAAGCTTTATCCAGCTGCTACTGTTGAATGTCTAACCTGTCAGTAGCAAAGACTGACACAGACTTTGATATGACACCATTCCTCAAGGAGACCAGTTGGCTAGCTACTTGGTAGCAAGTTAATTATATCATGCATCTTCCTGGAGACAGCAACAATTTTTTAGTATCAGAATCAATATTTACTATGAATATAGGTTTGTCATCCTCTTCTCAATTCCTCTGCCTGTACTACTCCCTGAGTGCTTTACAGAATGCCTTGATAACAGGTATGATATCCTACACATCATTTCCTTAAGCCAGCAGCCCCCTACCTTTTTGGCATCAGGGACTGGTTTCAAGGAAGACAATTTTTCCACAGATGGTGGGCTGGGGTGGGAATGGGACGAGGGCTGGGGTGATCATCAGGCATTCAATTCTCCATAAAGAGTGTACAACATAGATCTCTTGTATGGGCTGTTCACAATAGGATTGTGCTGCTATGAGAATCTAATGCTGCGGCTGATCTGAAAGAAGACAGAGCTCTGCTCCTCCACCACTCACCTTCCGTTGCACAACCTGGTTCCCAACAGGTCACAGATGGGTACTTGTCCATAGCCCATGGGTCGAAGACCCCTGCCTTAAACCAGACGATCCAGGTTTTGGCACTGGAGGTGTAACAAAATGCTTATGAACTGCTTCAGCCAGCACAGGCAAGCCTCACAATGCTGGAACAGGCTCTTAAAAATCAGTTAAGGTACCAACTAAGGAAGAACTCTTTACACCTGTGGCTGTGGCATGTTGTCTGGTGTTTACACCGAATCAAGAACTAACACATGATACTGTGCTCCAGTAACTAGAAGAGGAACTAAGGGAAAGACAGATTGGTCATTTTCACCATCCTCTCCATGTCAGGTCCTCTATCCCTGACAATGCTAATGGTTGTTCATCTTTATTTAGCAATTTTATTTGTACCAGAAGCTGTGGCATACTCTCCGTACATGATTCCATATAGTCTTCACAAGTACCTTCTGAACTGGATTCCATTAAAATCCTGGTTTCAGAAATAAGGGAGCTAAAGCTTAGATAATTTAAGTCTTTATAGTTCCCCTGGAAAAAATTAGGTAAGAGTAAAATCGTGTGAGCAGATGCACTTACGGGATTCACTTATGAGATTTGTGCTTCCCAGCAAGCTCTGCCAGGAGAAAGAGTTCTGGCACTTAGTAAGCTCATGCTTCTACAAGGGGATACTATAAGGTTTCTACTGAGCTGGAAGCTGGGAATCCCTCATGGCTGCTTGGAAATCTTCCATGCTGGTGACCTCACACTAGGCAAAGGATACTCTCTTGATACTGTCAATGACATTTCTGATGACCATGGGGTATCTCCTAGTTTTTGTGACCAGTGATAAGGATAAATGGGCAATTGTAGAAACTATCACATGGCAAGGGGAAGACACCAAAGGATTCAAATCCCACAGGGACGAAAGACCGAGTCACTCTTTCAGAGCAACTTAGACGAGAAAAATTGCTGAGAGTGAGAGATCTAGAATGGGTAAGAGAGAAAGAAGAAATGAAAACTATTAATTAAAGCGTATGGATCAACTTCAGGAGGAGACATTTGGATGTTTCTTACTCCTCTTGCCTAAGTCTTTTTGGATATTGCTCCTTGCTATCACCTTGAAGGAGACTCAGAGATCTGTTGAAGTTGTAGATTTCCTCATAGAGAAGTGAGGACATCTTGTTCTCACAAAAAATACAGGCCATGCTTTATTATGAGAGGCTATACCATGAAAGGCGTGGATGACTAGAGAGGAATGTGGGTGGAAACCTCTAGAACACTAGTTCAGGTCCTTGCAGCCTTGTGTTTTGTGCTAGCTGCCACGGTGGTCGCCAGTTCATCACAGTGGCCGACCTCCTTCCACATAGGTTCAACTGCCTCTTTCCTCCCTCCCATGAGTATTCCTGTTGATGCCAAGAGACAGGCACTGTGGGACCTCACTTTGTGTCCTGCACATGCAGTCCAGAAGGGAATGAGAAGGGCATGGTATCCCTGTGTCAGAAACCTTTGATCAGTGGAATATGAAAGCCTCCAATTCTTGCCCCTAATCAGGGAGAAGCCCTGATTAGGTGGGGCTGAAATAGAGTTAGCTTGGCTTCTTGGTGCATTATCTCATGGGCTAGTAACATCATTCCTACTCCAGTGTAGCCACCTTGATAGCTTTCTATTTTATATTTACCTTCATATCCCCCACTGCTGCTAATTGGGATTCACATAACCTCCTTGCCTTCATTTCTGTTTTCAGGGAAACTTAATCCAAGATAATATATATACTGCAATATATTTATAATGTGGCCCATGGCAAACTTTTAATGAGTATAGAAATTATATAAATTGTTTTTGTGGGGATGAGAGAAGGGAAAAATGAAAAGATTTTAAAAAAGAGAAAAGTAAGACAGGAGGGAAGATGTTGGATGAATTGAGAGAAAAGAGAGATTTCGACTTAAATAATGTGTGTGCTGGTTAGTAGGCTGTAGTGTAAAGAACATGGTTTTAAAGACACAGATTTAAATCCTGTTTTCAGCACTTACATTATAGGCAATCACAAGTAAAAATTTCCTTTATTCATTTTTACATTCAGTTACCATTTTTTGTCCTTCTTTGCTGAGTCCAGGCATTGGGCTAGGCTGGCTCTTCTGAAGCTACAAAGGAACAAATGTCACAGGCCTCTGCTCTCAATGAACTCCAACTCTAATGGGGCAAAGAGACAAAGAAGATGATAATAACAATGATTATTTATTATATAGAAGTCGCAAAGATAGAGATATACACCGGAAGAGAATACTGGGGCTCTTGAACGCTTATCAGGCTACCAAAGCACAGTTCCGAGGTGCAGGATGCACCATGTGGCAGATGTTATCCATGACACCCTATCCCTGCAGCCTGTGAGGCCACCTGACTTCACTTGCTACGTGGATGATTACAACACCTTGGCTGCTTTACAATTTCAGGTTGGCTGCTCTTTTCCTTGTGGGAGGATTTGCACCAGCACCTAGGAAGTTTATTTTGAGGGCTATATGAATATATAGAATAATGCATGGAGAGCATTCCACAGTTTCTGGCATAAATCCAATTGCTAAATAAATATTAATGACCATTATCATTGCCAAGAATAGAGAACCTACCAACATGGATCATTTAGGCAAATCACACATCTCTAGCGACTGCCACAAAAAGTTTCCCTCAACTGTAGGGCAACTTACAATACAGTCTCTTCTACTTTGCCTGTCAAGAGATGCAACAGAGGCCAGGTGTGATGGCTCACGCCTATAATCCCAGCACTTTGGGAAATGAGGGAGAAGGATTGCTTGCTTCTAGGAGTTCGAGACCAGTCTGAGCAATATGGGATCTACAGTCCTCATCTCTAGCAAAAATAAAAATAAAAATAAAAAATAAGCTAGCTAGCGATGGCGGTACATGTCTGTAGTTCCAGCTACTTGAGAGGATGAGTTAGAAGGATTGTCTGAACCCAGGAGGTCAAGGCTGCAGTGAGTCTTGATTTTGACACTGCGCTCCAGCCTGGCAGACACCCCGACTCAAACAAAACAAAGCAAAACAAAACAAAAAACAAAAAAAAAACACAGATTCAACCTACAAGGGCTTGATAGTTTGCACCCAGAAGACAGCTTCACCAAATGAGGGATGGAATCCAGTAGAGAAACAACCCAGACTCCACACCCTCCAGTGAAATGATTCTGAGGCATGTCCTACATTATTTCTCAGAGTATGCCCAGTGGGGTTGAGGTTCACCTGGCCATGGTGGTAACTCACTCATGAAGGCACAGTTTTTTGGTATTTCTCCCCTCTCTGACTGACACCACTGCATTACTTCGTGTTTGCTATTGCAGCAACCCAAACTCACACATTTAACAAGGTTAAATATTTACCAAGGTTAAATATCTATAATCCCTTCTTTGGGAAAACTGCAAGTGAGTTATGTGGAGGGGCTAGCAGGAAGTTTCCTTGACCTGATTTGGCACCAAAGAAAAGCAGAGAGAGAGGAATTTGCCAAAGAATCATAAGATATTTTATTTTTGCAGAAAGCATATCCTGTTGAGACAAAGCAGGAAAGACCGTATTGCATGTCACCCTACAGGTGTCAAATCTGATGAGCTATGAGTCAACCTTCTGTGGCAGTCATTAAAGATGTGTGTTTCACCTAATCTCTGATCCATAATGATAGCTCCTCTGTCCCTGACAAGGATAATAGTTGTTCATCTTTATTTAGCTATTCGATTTGTACCAGAAACTGTGGCATGCTGTCTGCATTCTTCCATATAGTCCTCACAGTGACCCTCTGAGCTGGATTCTATTAAAATCCTAGTTTCAGAAATATGGGAGTTAAGGCTTAGATAATTTAATTGAGTTTGTATAGCTCCCCTGGAAAAAATTAGGTAAGAGTAAATAGTATGAGGGGATTCACTTTCAATAATGAACAGTTTAACTTATTTTCAAGGTCAAAAGGAAATAGGTATTTTTAAATCATATGCATTTTGCCAGTAAGGAAACAAACTCAGAGTTTTAGTGACTTACCAAGAATCAGACCCTGGAGAGTGTATTGAGGGAACCTGGACTATGGAGTCCAAGGCCATGATCCACCTACTGTCCCATGCTGCTAACTCCCTAAAACAGTCTCTGCTATTTTATCTGATCTCAAGACCATTCAAATTATTACATTTTTACTGTTTTTTTCCCCAGTATACGAACACAACAACAAAAAAAAATCAAGCTACAAAAGACTATATAGAATGTGAATTCTCACTCCCGTCTCATCTTCTTCTCAGAGGCTAAAACAGTTAAGTTGTGTTGGATCCTTCCAGAAAATTTCCATATATATATTTATATGTATATATATATATGATATATATGATCTTACACCTTTTTTTGCACATCTTTTTATTTCAAACTAGCAGTCTTAGAGATCAGCAGCTGTGACACTTCTGTCTGTCTGTTTAATGACTTCATAATACCTCACTCCATGAAGGTGCTATAATTTAATTAACCTACCTCCTACTGTTTGCCATTTTTGCCTTCAAGCCTCTTGCTACTACAAACAACGCTGCAATAAACATTCCGACATATACTTTTCAGCACGTTTGTGAGCATATCAGTAGGATAATTTCCTGGGAAGTCATATCAGAAGATCAAAGGGTATTTCCTTCTTTTTTTTCCTATTAATTACTAGTTGATGTATTAAGCATACCAATTCCCAGGGAACATTTCTGTGACTAATAGGTTGTGACAGCATTTCCTTCTTCAAAGAGGACAGAGGGCATTTTAAAGTGACAATGGTCTTGGGAGTGTTTACAGATAAGCACTACTGCTGCTGGGGGTGATTCCTCCTGGACCCATTCAGTTCCTGTTCACCCCCTGTTCATTGTTCCCTCTCAAGCTCCCCCTGTGCTGTCCCAGGTGCAGGAGGCCTTCATGTCAACAGACATTCCAAATACCAGAGTGGCTCCATGGGGTGTAAGGGACCACTGCCAAGGATGAGATTAGTTCAGGAACTGAATATATTCTTGCCGCAGAAACACATGACCTTAAATCCACAGTTTAGTATGAGAATAAAAACTCAAATATCTGATTTGTATTGAAAGAGGAGATCTGCAAGCAGGTTGAGAGAATTGTTTCTCCCTAGACATCCTCTAATTAAAAAAAAAAAAAAGACAAAAAACGTTTTGGCAAGTCTCAATTGATTTCTTAATTTCTTGGAATGTTCAAAATGGATCACAAAGAACAAATAAATATATTCAAGGAGTTTGGACACCTAGAAATAGTACTGCTATATGATGTTGGATTTATACATGGCAAGAATCAATGTATTCAGCATTCTTAATTTTTTTCTCTCTTTCTTTCTTGCTCTGAAATTCAGTGCCCTAGTGTGTGTCAAATCTCCACACACTTCCTCCAGCTCCTCTCTTTCAGGTTGGACCCTTTGACACCAGCCACAGGTGAAACCATTTCCAGGAAAGCGGCACTCTTCCTTTCTTCCCCCAGGGCATCTTTGTAAGCACTCCAAAAAATGCAAAGTGTAGAGTTCTTTCAAGATCTGTAAAACCTTCCTGCGACCTTCTCTTTTTCAATTACCAGCTACGTGTATCTTGGGCTATTGCACAACCATCCCAGGGGCTGCCAGACCGTCCACTTCCCAATCCAATAATGAGCTGTCCATTTAGTGTCTTTAATTGTTCTTTTAAAATGAAGTTTTCTTAATTTCCTTTACTAGATCGGAGTCTCTTTTGTACCTGCTGCTGCTGCTTCCTCTCCTTTAAATGCAGATTCATTGAACTTTTCAGCTACTCACGAACACATCTTTGCAAAGATCACAGATTTGCTGGGCAGCAGGTCAGGTGCTATGCAAGTTTCCCCCACACTGTGCTGCCAGTGCACCTCCAGCGCTCTTGCCTTGTCAGCTGCCTCCTCAATTCTGCCAAAGTGTCTGCAGGCTGATCTACAGCCCCAGGCAGGCACTGCCAGTTCTGACGCAGCTGAGGAATTCAGAGGAATGTCTGTGACATAGACAAAGTTGCATTTCCTCCTAGGTGTCTGGATGATTTGAACTTGGTAGAAACATCTGCACGTTGACATGTCTCTGTTAGTATTCCAATCCTCAGAAGACAATTATGAATATTTGGATTCAAATGGAATACCGGAGATGGGCAATTATGACACCAAAGCATACCCTTATATAGAGGCTTACCACCTAGATACATTCATTTATCCCAAAATGTAATTATTCAATAAATATTTTCTATATTCTCCCTAAGCTATATGATAGGTACTTATGATAACAGAGAAACTTCTACTCTTCGCCATTAAGTGGATCTAAACTAAACTGCTGATTAAATTTCACTGGCAGGAAAATTGTTTATAAATCTTGAAACAGACTAGCCACAATAAGGGTGATTATAAATATTAAATTATATTTGGCACATGCCATCTTAGCCGTAAAGGAATTTTGCAAACATGTAATTGGGAAGACATGAGTCATGCATGCATTCACATAGCTTGTATGTCTTTAGATGATTTTAGATGGGCTTCATATCATGATGGTAAACAAGTCACCCCAAATACCTGTAGTTCTTGCTGTAACTGATCAACTTGTTAAGGCAGAAAATGAAATAACTCAGACTTGTTGAGAGGAAGATATTAATGAATTATTTCTTTCTACCGCTGGTGACCAGGCTACCCACTGAGTGGATGGGGACTCAATGGGTGTAATTGTGCAGACAGAAGCTTAGGATGTTGGGCTTCCTTCCTTGAAGACCAAGTCCAGAAATCACCTATAACTTCGGTTTCCAAGTTATTTTTGTTTTCTTAATTATAGTTCTTCACAAATAAGGTAACTGTTCTTAAATAAAATATAGAAATGGGAAAACAAAATAAAATAAAACAAGCAAGACCCAGCTCCCTTCTCTGTGTCCTCAAAGGAAAAGAGATCCAAAAAAAGAGAAATGTATCACTGTAGCAGTAATTATCTTGAAATATTTTTCATCCTTTTTACCCCTCATCTTAAATACCATCCTCTTGACACTCCGTTATGCCCTGGATTGAAAGGGAGAGTGAAGGCAGCTTCTAAAAATAAAAAACATAAATTATCAAAAGTAGTTGAGGAAAAATATGGAACTCCAAAGTAAAAATGAACACAAATTAGATAATTGTCTTGTCCTTACACTCAAAATGTATAACCTGTTGGGTGATACTTCAACAACTTGGTCTCCCCCCCCTTTTTTTTCTAGAACCAAGCAGGCATTTTTCATTGGAGACCTGCTGTCAGCCAATCAGGGTGAGTGATCCAGGCTGCTTTGATGTAACATAAGTTGGAGAGTAGCAGGTGGCCTTCCCTGCTGTTTATAGTGCAACTTGGGGAGTTCTGTCAGCTGTAACAGCTCCTCTTTATCTGCATGGAATCTGTGTAAATCACAAGAGAACAGATGGAAAAATAGTCACATACCCCTGTTCACCTCTTAGAAGCAGCTCATAAACCTCTAAAAACCACTCGCCCTATTTCAAAAAACAACCTTCTGTGGGTTGGTCACCCAACTGCCACAGGGTAATCATTTTGTTTACAAAACATCTAAATCTATGAATTAGACAAAGAAAACAAAAGCTGCCAACTGTTTAATCGATCACAGCTGTTATATATGTGCATTTTATCATTCTATTCCAGATTTAGGTTAAATAAACACAGAAAAACTACAAATTATGTCTCAGTACTAAATATCTGTTAAAAACTTCTTAGTGATGTCAGATGATGCTGGTGGTTTAATATATCTGTTTCTTTGATTGCAGTTTTTTTTTTTTTAAAGTACAACCTTGAAATTCCCTATCAATATTTCTTTTTGAAAACTCAATATCTTTTTCTAAGAATTGACCTATGTAGTTTCACTTTGGAAATCATCAAAGAAAAATCTACCTAAAATGGATTGATGGTCAAAGGATAAATAACTATTCCTAAAAGAGAGGATAGTGAGAACAAAGAGTCCAAGGCATAAAGCAGAGTAGGGCATGATGCGAACTGTATCCCCACATGTTAAGCGTGTGATTTGTAAGACAAGGTGTTGAAAGAGATGAATCTATGGGTTAGTAAGGTCTTGACATAGAAAATCTTAAAGGTCTCATGAAAAAACAAGAGCTTTGACCTGGATGTGATCAAAGTTGACTACTGAATGTTGACTTTATTCTTTTTATAACTTTAACATTTTACAAATAACTCATTAAAAATACATAAAAGTGTCCAAAGACCTAGAGGGCATGGACTTTGCCCATTAGAGAGACACTATTATTCAAAAATGAGACAATTTCTACTTTCATAGGATTTCTACATTGTGTAGAAATGTTACTTTGGAAAATTCTTACTGTATAATGATAAGGACAACCATGTCTTGAACACAACACGGTAGTGAAGTTCATTGTGACCAGAAGTTGCAAGAGTTTTCTAAGAGTCTCCTTTTCTGTAAATTACAAGAGAACAAGAAACATACAAGAATTGTTTTCAGAACTCCATAAAGAAATTCAATATAAACTTATGTCCTGGGGAGTCAACATATTAGACCAGGGCTTCCCAAGTGGGGATAATTTTTCCCTCTCCGAGACACGTGGCAATGTCTGGAAACATTTTTGTTGTCACAACTGGTTGGAGGGAATGTAATTGGCATGTAGTAGATAGAGACAAAGGACATCTCCAAACAACAAATAATAATCTGACCCTAAATGTCAATACTTCTTAGGTTAAAACCTCTGTTTGAGATATCTAAAACATTTACTCATATGTTTCTTCCTCAAGAGAATGAGACTCCAAAGGGTTTTGTCATGTCTAATCATGAACATTTGGACTTTTGAGAGAGCAAGGCCTTGAGGTTGCTCTCAAGGTCAACAAATACATGACTTTGGCATATAATACATTTTTATTTCTCAAATAGAATCATACGTAGTCCTATTGGTTTGTTTAATATTTATGTTCTTTGGGAAGTTGTTAATAAAAAACCCAATTAATTTTTAAACTAAATTATACTTGAAATAGAATTATTGTCGTTAACAAAACTTTAATAAAAAGCTCTTCATTTTGAAGTCTTTGCTTTGAGTTCAGGAATGGTCAAGTAATTTTTTCAGAACTAGAGTGAAGCAATTCAATGTATTTGCAGATACTCATATTAAAACATTTAAATATCAAGACAAAAATGAGGATAAGACAAGATTCTAATATTAGATTAAAAATCTGGCCGGGCTCGGTGGCTCAGCCTGTAATCCCGTGCCTTTGGGAGGCCGAGGTGAGTGAATTGCCTGAGCCCGCGGGTTCAAGACCCGCCTGGGCAACTTGGCAAGACCTCATCTCTACAATAAATCAAAATAAATAAATAAATAAATTAGTCGGGCATGGTAGCGTGCGCCTGTAGTTCCAGCTACTTGGAAGGCTGAGGCGGAAGGATCACCGGAGTCCAGCAGGTCGAAGCTGCAGTGGCCAGGAGTGGCCACCGCACTCCAGTCTGGGCAACTGAGTGAGACTCCAACTCAAAAAAAAAAAAAAAAAAATCTTTAAATAGTAATTTTTTTTTTCAGGTAGTCAGATATGTTTTCTGGTATATCTTAAGCCACTGGGAAAATTTACTTTGTTAATTTACCACAATAGAGAGTGAGAAGAAAATTTTCACAGTGAAATTTTTTGCCCTTTAGGCATTTATTCACTTTTAACAATCTCTGTTAACTAAATCTCTCTTTGGTCACAACAAAAATTACTGCAAAGAAACCTAGTAATTTTCTCTTTCTATTAGAAGGGTTTACTTAAGACTACTTTTGCTTTTTCTTCATCATGGCAAAAAGTTAAAAAATAAAAAAGACAAGAATCTGTATTTTCTGTCCACATAAAGTGGTGCTAAGTAATAAAAAATATTGGGAAAGTCCAATATTAATTAGCAAAGGTAATGACCAAAGATCATTTTAGCCTAAAATAATATGGAAACGGCATTTTAGATTACCTTTTAATTTTATTGTTGATAAATGGAAGAGATGAATTTTTGATGTCCATTCTGTGTGCATTCAGTCTTCTGTCACAGAATATGAGATAACTCTTGTCTCTCAGATGTAATCCTGTATTTTGACTTTTTATAAAAAGTCTCATGAGACTCCAACTCAAAAAAAAAAAAAGAAACAACATGTGTATCTCATAAGTGAAGAATTTTTCTTAATGCTTGTTTGCTAAAGGTTTCAAATGTGGCTGTCTTTTTCATACGTAGCTGTGTGGAAATAGAAGAGTAGCCCCCAGAATCCTCAAAATTTGATTGTCGTTAAAACGTGGTTATCCTTTTAAACCTTGAAACTTAGAAAATTACTTCAGGGAAAGTGTTCTCTAATAAGAGATGTTATGGATAAATCATATTTTAAAAACCTATCCAGTTACTCATTCTCTTAGAGAGTATTAATACATTTTGAAAAGAAATAAACAAAAACCTGCCTGATTTTTTAAAATAATCACAGCATGTCTCCTAGTGAATATAAAGTTCCAAGGAGCAAATTTCAGAAAAAAGTAGTTTAGAGTATCTAATCTTGCTCTTCTATTTGATTTTGTTTTGATTTAATCGCATCTTAATTCCTGCTACTTATCTACTAACTACTTTATTTTGTTTTAGCATTTTTGTCAGAGATACCAACAGGACAAAAGGTTAAACTTAGATATTTCCCCATTAATTATTTTTTGCAAATGGTCTATTGAGGATAGTTCACTGTTAGATTTTTATACTACTTCAGATCCCATTTCCTGAGACAAAATAATGAGGAATATGCAAAAACAAAAACAAAACCACAAAGATTAATAGCAGTGCAAGATTGCCACCTCATTTATGTAAAAACAACACATCACATATAAGAGCTGAGTTGGATTTTGGTCTTGAGAATTTATATACGTTGCACCAAATATAGGCAGCATTTGTTGGGCACATTTGTGATAGAATTAAATGTTCGCCCATAGTTACATCATTGTTGTTGCCCTGGCTGGTTAAGATGATGTTTTTTCCTTTTATTTAACCTGATTATAAAATCTAGTACTTTGTAACCTTTCCTACACTTGCTTTTGAAAATTGCATTTTAGGGCTCTGCCTTTTTGCCTTAAAAAAATGCCAGGGGATTAAGTCTTATAAGGCAAAATCAAGAATAGGAATTGTTCTAAATCCAAATCAACCTACATCCTGCCATCCAGTTTTCCTCCACTGGGAAAGAATGAACGTGTTCAGATCAGAGTGTAAATTGGCATGAGTCTCCATCTGAAATGCAATAAAGTTAGAGAAGACTGGATGATTTTTTAAAATGTATCATTATTCATATCCAATGCTTCCTCTGCGCTTCTGTGTCCCATCTGGTCCTGATGGTCGAAGTGCCAAAATACCATAAGGAAAGTTGTTTTTGTGGTATTTCCAGCCTAACCAGAATCAGAAAGTACCAGAAATTTCTTGAGAAAACTGTTGTCATAGGACACAAAGCCCAGTTTGTCAAACCAAAGAGTTTAAGAAAAGTAGCTGAAATCAAGCTACTGTCCAAATTTAAGTGCTGAACGAAGAAAGGTTGTTCTGAGATTGGGGTTTACCTTGCTTGTGCACAGGCGCAGACACACACACACTGTCTTTCTCACTCACACACAAGTAAAAAATAAAAATAAATTCCATATCGATTTTTTGTAAATGTATTCCGTTCCTTTATAAACTACAATTGTCACTCTACTCCTTGATTTGTTCGTTTCTATTCTGTTTATACATTTTATTTTTTTAAAGAGAATATGGGTAAATAAAGTCATGAAATTTCCAAAGGCAAATGATCTGGAGGGAAGCATTATACAGACACATTGAATGGGTGACACCAAATTTAAATAACTTTATTCAGTACATATAATATGTACCATAACTACCTGATATCGCCCTGTTTATGAGCCCTTTGATGCCTAAAGAATTATTTTACATGTTTCTACTTCTATACAGGACATCACAGCTTGTCGTATACAAGGAATCTTGAATCTTAAAAGACTCAATCTGTGTTCTAAACTTACTGCCCAGAAAGTTTAGAGTGGGATGTTAAACTTGGCAACATTTTCACTTCCTTTCAATTCCCAAACCTTCTGAGATTTATTTGACACTCAGTTTTATTCAGTTTAATTTAGTTCAATTAAAAAAAAACTTTAAGTATGGCAAGAGTTTAAAAAATGAAAACTATTGTATGAGAATTATTATGTTAAGGGGAAAAATTTATCATTCATATTTTCTTTGAAAGGAAGTGTCCTATAATGCAAAGAATGTAAATTTTTGTGTCAGACAGACATAGATTCAAATCCTGGTTCTACACCTGCTGGTTGTGTGACTTAGGGCCGGTTATTAACTTCTCTGATCTTTAGTTTCCTCATCTAAAAATAGAAACCCAATTATTTTACCAGGTTGAAGGATCAGTGTGGTATTGAATATGAAGTTTTGGAATATAGCAAGTGCTCTATCTTTTCATCAGCTCTAGCTATATGAGGATAATAAAATGACAGACAGCCGAAGGGCGGATACCTAAGAGGCTGGCTATTACCAAAGCACATTGCAAATTTGCTTGAGTTCTTTTTTATCCACTGAAAGAGAAAAGAATAACTCTGGGGATGTAACTCACATAAGGTTGAGAGGTAATGATGATATTCTCCATTAGGGATATTACCTACTCAGTTCCCATAGGCAATGTTGTAAGATATTTTAATGCATAAAATTCTAATGCCTCGAGAGGGGCAGGATCTGACCCGACATGTTTCTGAATCCATGTAAAATACATCTCATATGGGCATTGGTGAATTACTCACTGTGCCCTCAGTCTAGTCCCAGAGAAGATCTTCTCCCAAGGACAACTCAAAAAAACCAAAACAATTCAAGCCAGTATTGTAACTGAAAATAGCATTCCTGTCTTTGCAGTTTAGAACTGCATTAGCTGTCTGGTATATGCACTATAATATAGTTTGCTTAGAATATAAAATCTGTTTCTGAGACAAACAGTTCAACTAGTTATCTTTTCTTGAAACATTCACTTTCTGTCTTCAAATCACAGACCCTAAAAGAACATCATAGAAATATGAATTTTTAATATTTCATAAAAGTATGACATTGACATATCCAGTTTTAAACCCAAAGCCTTTACACCTCAAAGCAGTGGTATTTAATCTCAAAGTTATGACTATTCTGTTTTCTGTTTCTGATTCTTGTAGTTTATATAATTTAACTTTTCTTGTACTCTCTTGAATCACTTGAATTAAATTGAATCATTTAAATCTCTCACACTCCCTTGGAATTATTTTTTTTCTTTATATCAGTCTCATGTAACCCACTTAGGAAAGCAATTAAGATGTCATTCTACGAAGTACTAAAGGCCTGCAATAACTGCCTTTTGGAGAACTTTTCCTGAACCTTCCTTCTTCAACAATTGACAATTATTCAACATTGTGCAGACAGAGAGGATGTGCAGCTGCTGGATGTTGCTTTCTTAACTCTTGTCACCCTGCACTGGAGTTCATTGCCCAAGCAAAACCAATATGTGGTTTTTTATTATTATTATTTTTGAATAAAAAAAACTGTTCTTTTGCCTTGAGCTTTGAAACACTGTCTTATTAGGAATGCAATCTGTCAAGAAAAGCCAAGTACATCCAAAGAGAACTCCATTGTCTCTGTGTTATGTTACAATACTTTTATTAGATGGTGACATTCTCGAGACAGCACCTGCTGCGTGGCTTTGGTAGCTGGCCAGAAATGAAAGTGAAAAGCAATGTGTGGTTTAAATCCGAACAGCCCAGCAATGCCTGCCTGTAACAAATACCAGGAACTGAACAGTTGGTAGGGCTGAGGGAATCTCAGTTTATAGACACTTGAGTTCGAGGTGCATGTGAAAGCCCCAGTCAAGTTGGAAATGTATAGACAAGAGATAATACGAATACTTTTTTTTTCTAAATGCATATATTTGGCATAATTGTTTACTTTTTCTTTGCTATACTTCTAAACATTTGATCCTTTAAAGATTTGAATGGACTCTTATAACTGTGGCTTCAAGTATAGACTCTTACTAGTACAAAATGAAACATGAGCACTAAAATACTGGTAGTGGTGAAACCTCATCTTGAGTAAAAACAGTTAAATGAGAAAAAAAAATATATCCATGTATTATAATATATAATATATACACGTATACACTGTATACATCATTCTTACATATTAAAACTTCAGTCATCTTCAAAGGACTTTGTTTAATGCACTACATCTATCAAGACGCTTTTTCCAATGCTCAGCTCAGTTTCTGAACTCATTAATGTTGATGTTTTTTAGTGCTTCTGCCATTTTTTTTCCTTCTCCTCTTCCACATCAACAAAACGTTTTCCTTTGAGGGCTTTTTCATATGGGAAACAATAAAGTTGCTTGGAGTAAGATTGGGTGAATAGGGAGGGCAAGACACCAGGGTCCTGCTGTTTTTGGTCAAAAACTACGATCATTCAGCTCGGTGTGGACAGATGCACTTGTAAATCACCCATCATGAAATGAACAAATGTATTAAAAGAACCTCCACAAAAAAAATTACACTGAAGCCAAACGCATCCTCTCACAAAAACTCTAGCCGGTACTCTGATGCCGATGTGTTCCTAGAACACATACCTAGTGGGGGAAACCTGGACTACAAGGGGCCCATCCTCCAAAAGATAATTCCAGTTTTTTTTTTTTTTTTTTTTTTGAGTTGGAGTCTCACTCTGTCGCCCAGACTGGAGTGCAGTGGCCGCTCCCGGCCACCGCAGCCTCGACCTGCTGGGCTCCGGCGATCCTTCCGCCTCAGCCTTCCGAGTAGCCGGAATTACAGGCGCGCGCTACCACGCCCGTCTGATTTTTTGATTTATTGTAGAGATGAGGTCTCGCTGCCCAGACGGGTCTCGAACCCTCGGGCTCAGGCAATCCACTCACCTCAGCCTCCCAAAGGCGCAGTATTACAGGCTGAGCCACCGAGCCCCGCTCGATAATTCCAGTTTTTTAGGGGTTCCCTGAAAACATTTCCCTTATACACGTATGTTATATCTATAAAACATGTATTTATTTAGATGATTTCTATCAATGAGCAAGTAGATTTTTTCCTGTGGAAATATTTTTATTTTTCTAATTTTTTCCCCATCAGTTTTTGTTGTATATAATGTAGAATATACAGAAGGTAAATCTGTTGAATTTTTCACTGTTTTTGAGATGGTCAGATGACCACATTTAGTAAATTTAATGCACTATGCCCTTTAGATTCCCGAGGAACCACATGGTTGGGCAAGGAGTGAAGAGACGAGCTAGGAAACCAAACCGGTGATGACGACAGTGGTAAAAATTGTGAATTGTTATTTTTTAACAATTAAGTAAACTTCAGAGAAACAATACTTGCATTTATTAAAAGAGAAAGATATAACTCTAATCAGGCAGTGTTCTTTCTTTTTTCCTTAATAAAGTGAGGCTTAATTGAGAGGAAGTCTTCATTCAGAAATGGGACACTAAGTCATTCTTTTTTGCTAACTAAATTGATGGCTCACTGCTGTTGACTCTGGGGTTAAAGACTTCAGTAAAAAGCCTTCTTGGCCTTTTCTCCATATATCTGATGACCTTGGAAAGTGATGACTTTATAGGATGTGGCCACATGGCTCATACCACTGAGAGGTAAGTACAGAGCTCCCAGTAGTCCCAGTGGGGGAGCAGAAAGAGCTATTATTCAGAAAGAGTTACTGGGACCCCACTCAACATGATCCCATAATACTTCTCTGCAGGCTCAAATTAAAACTCAACTTGTCTTATGCATGTTACAGAATATGTTCAAGCACCTATATGGTTGTTTCTGTGTGCCCATGTGTGTAGTTTTATGCATGAATAGAGATTTTATGTAATTTGAACATGAGAATCTCATTATATTCTGTTTTGCATAACTTACTCTCTCCCTTCAATGGGTCAGGAATGAGGTTAAGATAAAAAGCAGGATTTCATGTCATGCGTGTGGAATTTTGAGCTCAGTAAATGCTGTCTTTTTGTTTCTTCTGGGAATTCTTATCAATCTGATGGGCTTGTTTATGGAGCTAAATCAGAGTCTTAAAAGCCTCTATATGTTTTACTAAAACGTACAGTGCTTCTGAACTTTAAAATCAATTGCATCGACTCAATTATAGAGCATAAGTGAAGACTAATGGGTTTTATGTTCATTAACTTCTAATTTACATAAGACAGAAGATGTTAATATGGTCCCAGAGTCTTTGTGGGAAACCATTTTAGTTGAGCTTGAGAAAATGGAACTTCCATTTTCATTTGCAATGGATCAATATTCCAAAAGTTAAAATCTATGATCTCCAGCTCCAATTGCACCATTCTTCCATCTTTTCTGTTACCTTAGAAAATTTGTGAACTCTGGGTGGAATCAACGTAGCCTCTTTATCAGTTGCTCAATTGCTTTTATAAACAGCATGGGTTTTCTCTTATGTTTTACCAAAGTTAAAACAAAACAAAACAAAAGATTTTTATTTGGATTGTTCTGAAACGTAAAAAGTCAAACAGCCTATATCAACACTTCAGATAAAAGCAAAACTTGAGGTATTTCCAATATGAATGATATTCAAGTAAATTCTAAACATTGTATGATGTTTCCCTTCTATGAATTATCAGTTACTTTTTTCTGTTTTCATGCACTTTGTTAAATACCAGTGATTACATTAATACAATGTATAATTAGAAAAAATGTTATATGGGGAAACATCTAAACTTAAACCTAAACACAGATTGCCATGGGAGTTAGAATAATCTTAACTCATTTCTTAATCAATTCCTGAATGTAATATTTCTTCTAGTCTTCGAATATCTTGCTTGTTTTCTTTGGAAAACAAGATAGGAGTGATTTCCATTCTCCAAGTCAGTCATTATTTGGAAAGTGCTAGATGCTTGCCTTGTGATCATAATCTTTTTTCACTCAACATTTCCATTGCTCTTATTACTGTTGTAGTGTTTGAACAGAGTATATTTTATTTGTTTATGAAATAGTTTTACTCATACTTGGAATGGCTTCTAACTGATTTGGATTCAAAGTAAAATTCTACCACAGATTTTGTGACTTTGGGCTATTTAATCACTCTGAGACTCCATTTTCACATTTATAAATGGGAACAGACAGGGGATGATGGCTCATTCTTGTAAGCCCAGCATTTTAGGAGGCAGATGTAGAAGGATGACTTGAGGCTAAGAGTTCAAGATTAGCCAAGGCTATAGTGAGACTCCTTCACAGTAAATTTTAAAATAGATAGAGCAGTATGATGGTACTCATCTGTAGTCACAACTACTAAGAAGTTGAGGTGGGTGGATTACTTGAGCCTAAGGGTTTGAGGCTGCAGTGAGTACCACTGTACCCCAGCTTGGATGATAGAACAAGACCCTGTCACTAAATAAACAAATAAGTAGATAAATAAATAAATGTAAATATTTCTATATCTAAGTTTTTTGGGGAGGGATTATGTAATCTGTTACTTGTAAATCAGCAAGTTCAATTACTGATATATAGAAGGTGCTCAATGAATAGTAGGATCTAGCATCTTGGTCTGCTTTTACCTACTTTTATTCTGAACTCTACTTTCTCCTCCATGAAGTATTTTCCCATGCTTGAAAAGACAAGTGTGTTCTCTTATTTTCTAATTTTGTTGAACTCTGTGTGTCCTCTGTGAATTGCTTAGGACTGGGCTTGGCTGCATAAGACAGAGTGATAGACATCGGAACTACATGTAATGAAGTATCAATTAGAGGACTAGAAATGAATCTGTCTGTAAAATGGGCAATGAGAGTAGAATAGACATTTTCTACAAGTCTTCAATTTTCTTTTTTAAAGTAACAACACAAAACAAAACAAATTCATTGTTTCTTTAAGTCTCATGTATTATATTAGACTTGAAAGAGGAAGGGGAATTAAATTTTTAAATATCTCATGATAAAGTAACCCAGTTCTTTGCTTGTCCAAAACCATCGCATCCATTTTATCATATTAATATACAGAAAGTGTATACTTTCATATTTCGAACGTTTATTTCATTCTTCTTTGCCAACTTTCGTGCAATTTCTTTGATAGATGATAATCAGGTTGCTTAAAAGCATTTGTGCTCATTACTTACAGTCACAAAATTCCTGTCTGAAAATAAACCTTAATGTCAGATAATAAAAAAATATTCACTTTATTCACTCTGTTTCTAAAATGCATGATCAAAGTCTCATGGAGAAAGGTCACATTTTCAAATCTTCAATGCATTTTGGATGTAAGAATACTCTAATTGGAGATGATTCTGAGGAGTTAAGAGATATCTTCAAGACCCAGGAAATTAAAGAAAAAGATTTAGTAAAGGATTATGGACTTGGGCACATAGGATGGTGTTGGAAACTTCCCAAATTGAAAAAGAAGGGGAAGAAGAACCAGAGAAGAGAAAAAACATTGAATGATGTAAAACTATATATAGGACAAATATTTCATCACAAATATGATGAGACAAAGGTATCAGGAGGATTGTTGAACTGTGTGACAGTCAGTGACTGGTGTCTGTGAGAAAGAGAAGAGTTTACATTGTTCTCCCTTCAACTCCCAAGACCTTTACTATTAATATTGTGGCTGCTTCCACTTCACCTGCCTACAACTACTGGCATCTCTACCTTCCCATTTATTAAGATGCTTAAGATACATTACTGGTCTCTTTTAATGCATTTTATCATTTAATCCTTTGGATAAAGACTAGGTAGGCATTACCATCTGAGTTTTATTGATGAAGAAGCAGAGGCTTAGAAAATAAGGTAGTTGTCCAGAAAAATGTGATTTTTTTTTAAAATAGAGGTTTCTTTGACCTCAGAAATGGGTGCTATTGAAGAACAGGCAGAGAGAGACAGAGGTAGAGAGAGAGAGAAAGAAGTGAGGAAGCAATACAAATTAGGATTAGGTTCAATTTTATAAAGCAGAAACCTGAGATAACACTGGCTTAAGAGTAAAAGAAATTATTTTTTCACATTGAAAGAACCATGGAACTATGGAATCCATGGTCATCAAGCATTACCATTGTATTTTTTTATTCATCTTCTTTGGTGTGTGTCTTTTATCCTTATGAATGACTTTGGTCCAAATTAAATAATATAAAACAAATGTTATATTCAAAAGCAACAAAATTTGTATAAAAAAGGAAACAACATCAAAGTATATTACCTGGTTCAGCAGTGACAATATTGGCATAGTTATCATATGACAGATGCTTACTGCGGATTTAGTTCAAATTGTGATTTGAATATTGGAAAGTTGGAGAGAAGAAATGTGTGTATGTGTGTGTCTGAGTGTGTGTATGCTTGAGTGGTGTTTTAAAAATAAGTATATCCTCAAATAAAAGAGAGATAAATAGCATTAGTATAGCAGTATAAGCACTATATTCAGGAATATGCAAGTAACTATGAGATAAAACAGCCACAGGGATTGAAAGTAGATGGCTCTGTGTAGCAGGACTGCAGCAAGAATTGAAATGAAGGAAGGTACTACAGTTTCAAAACATGTCTTTCTTGATTTTTTAAGACCATGAAAGTTATAATTGTTTTAGCAGAAGTGTGCTCATTAATCTTAAAGTTATAAAAATACTTCTTAAAAAAGTAAATAGCTATAGTCTCTCAATTCAGAAATGAGTACTATTTACTTTCAGGGTATATTTTCTCCCAACTTTGCCCTATAAATACATTTGACCATCATTCACTCAACAAATATTGCCAAGCAATTACTATGAGCCAGATGTTAGACTGGACACTAGAAAAAACGATGAATGTGATACTCACTAATCTCAAGGTGAGCACAGTCTATACGGGAGGTGAACACCAAAGTGGATCACAACACAAAGAAGCAAGTACAGCAAAAAAGACATGGACAAGGACAGAGGACAGCAAACCCTAACTGTGTACATCTCTACCCATAGAAAAGAGGGTGTTGGACAAGTGTGTGCTGGTAATTGTTTAACAAGTGACTATTAGAGAGAGACTACATATGTATATACTTTTATGTTACCACAATTCTGTTGAATATATATAGATATATAGCTCAAAATTTATTAAAAAATAATAAAATATACAATATTCCTTATTTTAAATTCTGTACAGTTGAAAATGAAAAATTTTGACATGAATGGTTGTTAATATTATCATTAAAATGAAAAAGAAACAATGAAGTAGTTGGAACTTCTCTCATTTGTCAATGGCACGAGACTTCGTTGTTGAGTCAGAAAACAGTTTTTAAATACTAGAATATTTCCTCATTTTTTTAAGTTTAATCTGTGTTCTTATAATTTTTTATCACTTTCTTAGACAATCAACAAAAAAGTAAATCAAACCTTGATTTGTCATGTTTGCCAATTTCTGTGGTACAAATATTTCTCTAACATGACCAATTTCAAGTTACTGATGCAATGCCTCCAAATGTGGAGTTAGGAAGAGATGTGCTCTTTCTTATAGAGTATTTTTCCATAAAAATACAATAGGTATAAGTAATCTGAACAGGATAAATAACAGTAAAATGTCATAAATAATTAGGAAATGAAGAGTTTAGTTATGTTTTGCTTTTGTTTTTAACATAATTTGTTTAATCCTACATATATAAATTAATATTTATTGATGGCTGTGTTTAATGGCTGACCGATAATATTCCTGCAAGTTGAATAATTGTTTCTTATGAGCTCATAAGAACTGAAGCCAGCATGCCACTGACATCCAGTGAGTCATGACACTTCCTGCAGAAGGTGAAACCTCAGGCTAGTAGGAATCAGCTCCCAATTAACTTGTGGATGGAAAGGAATATAAGCACATTGATATAATTTGGATATTTGTCCTCCCAAATATCATGTTGAAGTATAATCCACAATGTTGGAGGTGGGCCCTGGTGGGAGGTGTTCAGATCCTTGCTTATAAATTTCGAGTTGGAGCTGTTCTGGAAGTACTGAGTTCTCACTCCATCAGTTCACATGACAGCTGGTGATTTAAAAGAGCTTGACACCTCCCTTTTCTCTCTTGCTTTCTCTCTCACCATGTGACACGCTTGCTTCTCTTCACCCTCTGCCATAACTGTAAGTTTCCTGAAGCTCATCAGAAGCAGATGTTGGTCCAATGCTTCCTTATATAGCTGTGTGTCAAATAAACATCTTTTCTTTATAAATTACCCACCTAGCTGGGCATGGTGGCTCACTCCTGTAATCCCAGAACTTTGGGAGCGGGGGCGAGAGACCAGCCTGAGCAACATGGCAAGACCTCATCTCTACAATGAATAAAAAAATTAGTTGGGCATGGTGGCACATGCCTGTGGTTCCAGGTACTTGGAAGGCTGAGGCAGAAGGATCACCCGAATCCAGCAGGTCAAGGCTGCAGTGGCTGTGAGAGTGCCACTGCACTCCAGTCTGGGCGACAGAGTGAGACTCCAACTCAAAAAAAAAAAAAATATTACCCACCTAGGGTATTTATAACAACGCAAAACAGACTAACACACCCACTGAGGCAAAGTAGGTAGTTAGTGGAGAGGAAAGCATGTTGTGTGGATGGAAATATAAGAAGTCTGTGTTTGAGACTCAGACGGAATTCTCAGAAAGCAAGGGCATGATAGAAAAGATTCTGCAAACTACATCAAGGACCTGAGAATTTTTCCTAAAGGCCACAGGGAGCCGTTGGAGGATTTAAAGCAGGAGAGTGAATTATTCAGATTTATGGCTGAAGCATGATCTTCTGGCCAATCTTTGCAGAGTGAACTTGAGAAGGGACAAGGCTTGAGACATGAAAACCCGTTAGAAGGCTGTTGCAGTGGTTCAGGGAAGTGATGATGGGAGCTGATTCAGGACAGTTGTATTTAAGAAGAAAGAAGAGGTGGCAGATTCCAGAAAATATTTAGGAGGTACATTCAGCAGAGTCAATGATTGATTAGAAGTAGACAGCAGTGAGGGAGAGGGAGAACTCAGTGATGGCTTCCAGGCTTCCAGCTCAGCATGTAAATTATGCAGCCAAAGCCAGTGAATGGAGTCAAGATGGAGGATTGAATTTCTGGGGTATGCTGATAAATTCAGAGTCCATAAGTACAATTTCAGTCCTTGTGGAGCATGCATGTAGAAATATCTTGGAAGTCTGACTAAAGATAAAATGTAGGGTATCAATATATAGATGCTTATAGATGGGCTCAAGAGGGAAACATGGATACAGTAAGAGATACAAAATAAAGCAGAACCTGTGCATTTGCACAGAGAAAATTAATGGAAAAACAAGGCCCAACACTATAGAGAGAAGGACTGACCAGTGATGTGAGAAGTAAACAGAAGAACATGAAATATGCAGTCCAGGAAGAAAGATCATTTAAAAAGCCAGGTCAGCCTGTAATCCCAGCACTTTGGGAGGCGGAGGTGAGTGGCTTGCTTGAGCCCATGGGTTCGAGACCAGCCCGGGGAACTTGGTGAGACCTTGTCTCTATAGTAAATCAAAAATTAGCTGGGCATGGTAGCATGCACCTGTAGTTCCAGCTACTTGGAAGGCAGAGGTGGAAGGATCACTGGAGCCCAGCAGGTCGATGCTGATGTAGCTGTGAGTGTATCACTGCACTCCAGCCTGGGCAACCGAGTGAGACACCCACTCAAAAAAAAAAAAAAAAAAAAATCAAGGATGGTGAGTGAGTTTTCCCAGCACCATTTGTTAAATAGATATCCTTTCTCCATTGTTTTTGTCAGTTTTTATCACAGAAGCAGAAAACCGAATACCATATGTTCTCCTTAATAAGGAGAAACTAAACACTGAATACACACAGGCACAAGGATAAGAAGGATAGACACTGGGACTCTCCTAAAGGGGGAAGGAAGGGAGAGGGGTAAAGGTGAAAAGACTACCCACTGGGTACCCCCATACTTACTTTGAGAAAACGTTAGTGCACAACTAGTATAGACTTATTAAGCAATAATGATCAAAAAACGCAAACAAAAAAGAAGAAACAAAACACCCTTTATCCTCAGAGTTAATAGTTATTAACATTTAAAATTTATATTATTCCCAGTTTTCATGTATATGTGCATGTAAATTAATATGTTGTATTCAATTGATAGAAAAATACATGCATAAAATATTTAATGACTATGTATAATACTCAGTATATGGCTATATTGTACTTTGCATAATCAATACCCATTATTAAACAATTTAAATTACTGTCATTATCTTTATCTATTATAATAGTTACAATACACATCTTCATGCTTAAAGCTTTTGTATGTAATTTGGGTTTTCTTTTCCTTTAGGTACAATCTTTAAATATAGAATTAACTGAGTTAAAAGATGTAAACACTTTTAAGAACCTTGACACATTTTGCCAACGTGTTTTCCCAGAATACAGGTCAACTAAATTTTCACCAATACTATAAAAGGTGCTCATTTTCTCAAAACCACATTAATGTATAGTGTGCCCAATTTTTATCTGTATTGTAAAATAGTTTCTGTAGATCTTTTACCCACAATGAAAAAGCAGATTTTTAAAGCTAAATGTTTTTATGTCATTTTAAATACAAATGTAAAACCAGAAAAAACTATGCCTAACAGATGGCACCTTACTTTGGTGAGGCGAATTTTCACAGGCTGCAGTGTGCAGCCCTGTTGTGGGTTGTTCCCCTGGCTGTACCTTGCTTCTCCTGCTGCACTTTTATTCAAACTGCTATGTGCACTGATTGTCCAGGCAGCCTTCTCTCTCTTCTCCTTGCCCATATTGTAAACTTTTCAAGTCATATTTGAAAAAGCTTTCCTATGGATGCCTATTGAGCTTTGAATCTTTACATCACCGTTTAACATTCAATTATATATTTTCTTGGGTGGTGTTGTCACTTGCTTTTCTTACTTGGGCTGCACTGTCTTGAGGGAAAGGACCTTGCCATGTAGATAGTCCCAGGCTGTTACCTGTGAAAACATTTTTACACTAATTATTGATTCTAACACAAAGTAGTAGTTACTTGAAAAAAATGAACATTTTATAGGTTATTGCATTTTTTAAAAATTTGAATTGCTTTCTGAATGATTTTGGAAAAGAAAAGTCATCTGTGGGGTGTGCGTGTGTGTGTGTGTGTGTGTGTGTGTGTGTGCATGCTATTATCGATTTGTTGTTACAGAGGGTAGGAGAATATGTGGATGGGGAAAGAGACAAATCTAGATGACTTATTTCATGGCTATCATAGCTAAGTTAAAGAAATATTAGTGGCTGAGCGCAGTGGCTCAGCCTATAATCCCAGCACTTTGGGAGGCATAGGAGAGAAGATTGCCTGAGCCCGGGGGTTTGAGACCAGACTGGACAACTTGGTAAGACCTCATCTCTACAGTAAATCACAAAAACTAGCCAGGTGTGGTGGTGTGCATCTGTAGTCCCAGCTACTTGAAATGGTGAGGCAGAAGGGTTGCCTAAACCCAACAGGTGGAGGCTGCTGTGGCCATGGCATGCCACTGCACTCCACTTTGAGTGACAAAAGTGAGACTCCAACTCAAATATATATTTATATGTATTAGTTGAATGGCTTCAGACACAGAACTGGAAAATGGTTAATCCAGAACTTAGACCTGCTACCTTCTGGTCAATGCTCATTTTACATCACCAGACTGCATCTTTCACATGTACAACTTTTCAACTCCTGTACAATGGATTTAGAAAAAATGAAAATTATTTCTTCTTACTATTGTTTTCTTTTTTATAATCACCTTCAATTGAAAACGTGATCCCTACTTAAATATATAGGTAACATGACTTTGGGTTATCATTATCTTCTTGATTTTTCTTTTGAGGCAATACATTGCATTTGTCATGGCTGTCCCTACAAATGTACCTTTATGTAAACAAAACCACATGAATCAGAACATCTGTTTAAAAAGGAATGACTCATAGTTTCTGTGGGCAGAGCTTAATAAGTATAAGTGCTGTGTGTGCATCTGTGCATGTAAACTCTTTTGTTGCAATTTATAACATTAAATATATTTTAATGACACTAATAGTGTAATAGATAAGGTTACCCTTTAGTAAATGATAACAATATTTCAAGTCTGGGTAACTTTGTTAAATGTTGGCTTATCTGTGTCTTCATGCTTTTATGTGCCTATAGATATGGGTATTTGTTTGTATAAGCTTGTATACATACACCCACCATGTATTTTTAGAGGTACATGTGGTGTTATTGGGATGGACACTTAGTGAAAATATCTGTCTCTTTGGTTACCATCAAATGATAATGCTCTTACAGTTTTCAAAACCACATTAAGAAATCTTTGATTTGCAACTTTCCCATGCAGAGGTATCTCTTTGTATATTTAATTTTGTCAGCAGTTAGACCTCTAGGGGAGTTGTAACAAATGTGTTCAGCTCTGCGGTGACTTTTCCTATCCTTCCGGCACAACTGTCCATACCTCTGACATGCACGCAAGCCCTGTGGATGCCCTGCATCGATTAGTGAGGTCTACATAATTGAGTAAAACCTGGACGCCAAGGGTTTTTCAGTCTGACCTCCAACCCCAGCTCTCTCAGTGGCGAATCACACAGCTCCCATCTCCTCCACCTGCCTGCTCGGGTACCTTTCCATAATGAAGGAGCCCTTGTAAAAGGAAAGACTCCTGTTTCAAGCTGGGCTCTGTTTCTGTCTTTATATCCCCGGGATGTAATTATCTCATGATAAGCACCTTTGTGCCTAATGACTTAATTAGTTAATCACATAAGTGCTGTAAGTGATGTTTTGTGTGATGAAAATGTGCAATATGTAGTAAATCATCAAAGTTCCTCTATGCTGGACAGGAAAACAGACTACTCAGTCTGGGAGTTTAATTTCTCTGTCTCCCAGACAGGTCTTTTTGAGGGGATGGGGTTGGGGGTAGGTGGGAGGAAAAATACTTCTTTATACTAAACAGATGAGAGAGTGTGTAATCATGTTTTCCTGAGCCCTGACACTTTTTAATCTGCCCTACACATGTACATGCAGACTAGAACATTTAATTGCTGCTTTTCCTCAAAATAAGGCCCATTAGCTAGAAAGCAGCAACAGCTGTTAGAGTGATGTGGTTTCATTTTTTGCTCTTTGCTGTATTCTGTGTGTTGTGGGTATGTTTAGCAGGTAAAACTTGGCATTTTTTGAAGCATATCATTTCCATTTTGTTCCCACATTCAGAGGCACATACTTAAGTGAAAAGAAATCAAAATGTTATTTTGCCAAAGGCCATTAAGCAATTTGGAGTGGACTTTCTCTACAAGTACAAATGACTTAGTAAAACAATACACTTGTAAGGGTAGAAAGGTGTGATACTTTCCTCATCACCATAAGGGTCACAGTCAACACTCCTATGGCAACAGTAAAGTTAACAGGATAAAAGCATAACACATTTATTTAATAAAAGTTTTATGTGACATTGAAACCTTCAGAAAGTGAGGACTCCAAAACCTTTCGAGATTTCTGACTTGCTTTGGAAGAGAGCATTTCCAGTTTCTATGATCCACCTTGGGGAAGTGGAATTCTGGCTTCCATGAATTGCTTCAGGGGGAAAAAGAGGAGTGGGAGACAGGAGGATAGGAGAAGACCAGAGAGATCTTGTTTATGAGGCTTTCCAGTCACTTTTAGTTCAAAACACCTAGCACCCCAAGGTGCCATACTTCGGATATCAAGTTCTGAGCCCCAACAGACTTGTATCATCTCTCTTAGTTAGTTAGGGTTTTGTTTTGAACTTTGACAAATGATGTTTTAAAAATGTTTACTCTGCCACAGTGTGTTAGCCCAGACATAAAATTAAGAACCTATTGCAGTTTAAAAACAAACAAAAAACCCCTGTCATTGTTGCTTTCTTATTCTCTGCCAAGATCTTCTTATATTCAAATATGAAATAGTTATTTTACATTAAGTAAGCAAGTGAAAATTACAAGAAACTAGTCAAATTTTAACTAGCTCTACTATTTATTTGAATAATTAGAGAATATTTTAACCTGTTCCCCTCTAAATATTTTATAATTTTTCTATTTAATTTTTACCTTTTCCAGAAAGGTTCCAGGAAACACACCAGCCTAAAATAATATTTTCTTACTCTCCAATTTTGTATTATTATTTATACCATTGTTTTTTCAATTATTCATTCATTTACTTATTTGTTTTTATTTAACAGACGTTTATAAAATACACACAATAGTTCTGGTGCCAGATTTCTTCTTTTTTTGTATTGAATTATTATTTTTGGGGGGGAAGAAATAAAAGTGCCATTTACCTTATTGTTTACTGATTTATTGTATCATACAACAAGGTTCTAAACTTCTTAATTCCTTAAGGCTTTTAAAAAAACTTCATTTTACTAGAGACCGAATATTCAGCAAAACATATTCCTTTTTATTGTTGAAGTTACTACAACAACAGCAAATTTTACATTGGTTGTTTATACATTCTATATACTTTGCTCCTGGAAGAAGTCTAACAGCTGACCCAAATGAAATGCTGTAAAACATGCTATTCAGGAAGAGTGGTGTGTGGCTTAAACCCAAGAGGTTGCAGAGAGGCACTTATCTTCTTATAGCATGCAGATAGGAAGGCAAGAAGTAGGCAAAGTTCTATGGATTTGAATACGAATATGATGGAATTTTTGCAAGACCAACTGAACCCAAGAGCAGTGATTTCTGATAGATAATAGCATTATATCCTCAAACACTATAATAAAACATTTAAGTAAGTGTATATTAATTTCGTAGTTTTTAAGCAGACTCATGATCAATGTTGTTGGGGCAGAAAGGGAATGATCCCTTTCCTCCCCATGATACAGGGTCACCGCTATGCCCAAGTACCAAAAATAGGTTAACAATAGAAAGAAGCATAATGAATTTATTAACATATAGTGCTAAACAGGACTAAAGGATAAACAATAGCTTGTGGACAAATTACAGAAAGGTGAGGGGTGGAAGTGCATTGTGAACAAAGGTTGATTTATTATGCAGATACAGTTCCCTGGGTAATCTCTTGGAGATGCCCTTAGATGAAAAGTCAGTCTGGATAATAATTCCCAGTCCTTTCTGTTCTCTGGTAGTTATTTTGTCCTGGTCATTTAATGAGATGTCTAGGGAAAAGATTTTATGACAATGGCATTTCTTTTAGATGATGTTATTTCAGTCAGATAAGGAAATTTCCAGATAGATCCTTTCTTGGTGCTTTGGAAAAGAAAAAGAATCAGAGAGATGGGGAGGTGGGAGAACGTCGGAGAAAGACCTCAAGACTGCTTCTTGAGGTCAGCATGTCCAAGTACTACATTTTGAAGTATCAGATTTTATTGAAAACAATGGGTACTTAATGAGCTTCAGTTTCTTCAACGGTGGTAAGCACCAGAATCACCTAGATAACTTGTTAAGCATTTGAGCACACCACTTTGAGCTAACCATAGCTGCAATTGTTGGCTTTAACAGATTATCAGTGTGCAGAAGACCTTAAAGATGCTACAATTCAATGATTTTTTTTTAAAGGTGGTAGGTATTGCCTTAAGACTAAACATTCTAAAAATGTGGAATCATTCTATAGATTTGGACTAGGTCCTTAGAAGAGAATGACTAGAGTTAAGACTCAAAAAAGAGGTGTTGTGCTGAAGTAAAAGCAAAAAAGTAAAAAGGAAAATTGAGGCTGAATTAAGCAATCTGAGGAGGGAGTTGAAGCTTTCAAGTGTGTAAACAAAGAAGGCCCACCCTAGTCCTAAATAAGCCATACTTATAACCCAGTGTGGCAAATATTAGGTGGGCACGCATTATCAATGAACTCCATTCCATCAAGTTGTGGACTGTTTGAACAAAGATATTCAGTCTTTCATCCATAAATGTATATCAGGCAGAACTGGAAGAGATAAAGGGAGAGCTTTTTGATAATGACAGAGTTAATCAGAATTTTGGAAAAAACAAAGCAAGGCTTTTGAGTGGGTAGGCAATAGAAGTGAAATTTCTTTACATGGTGATGAGCTATTCACCATTTTGACTTGCCTCAGTGAAAGGGACCATTATCTGCCTAACAAGTACTAGAAAGTCTATTAGCATAACAGTGCAATCTACCTCATGGGTGAAGCTCCTTCAGTTTGCTTATGAAAATAAATTTTACTGATTTCTGAAAGTTGTCTCCATGCAATCTGTATGAGTAATTTTGAAGAAGAAAATTGATATATACCCAGCTTAGTTCGCAGATGCTATAGATGATAGATATTTGATCATCGTAAGCCCCCCCTCAAAAAAAAAGCTTTTCTGAATTCACATAAATTGAAGAAAAATCCTTTATGCAAGCAGAAAAACAGAGAGCTCGTAGAATGTTCTTATACAGAGGCTGGGCGTCTATTAATCTAAGAACTGATGGTTTTTAGAACACACTTCCCCAAAATATGGTGACTTGGCTTATTGAATATTTTAAGATGAAGTAATTTGAGAAACAGCAGGTGCTGAAAGGATTTTCTAACCTTCCCCTTTCCCCAGAAGCAAGTCATAAGACTCTCATGTAAAAGGTGTCCTCCTTTACCCAGAGGAAAGGAACATCCTTACCTCCAGAGACAAAGGGATGCCATGGAATCCGAACAAACACGTTCTTCTATTTCCCTGGTTTACTGCCCTTGGGTCATTCTCTTTTTTAGCACAGTTTTCTGTGACTCTCTACTCTTGATCCAACCTAGTATAAAAACACTTAAGCTTAAACATCTTTTCAAGTCTTCCTTTTCTTATGAAGGCTTCTGTGTGTCATGTAAAACTTAAATAAGTTTGTATGCTTTGTTCTTGTTAATCTGCCTTTCATCAGACTTACCTGGCCCAAGTCAATAAACCTAAGATGTGAAACATTAGTTTAGAAAGTAAATATTTTTTTCTCCTCTACAAAACTCAGTCCTTAATAAATGATAATAAATTTACAGAGAGTAAAAATAATAGATAGGAAAATATTTCAATTAAGTTAATTAAAGAGCAGTACTACAGCATAATACAGTCTTTTTATTCGTATATATCACTGTCCCTGGCACCATATTAATTTTGGGAGACTTTTGAAATAAACGAAGGAAAGATAAACAAATGTGACAGCATAATTCTTTTCTTTTAAACCATTAGTTTTTGATAAGATACACTGCAATATAAACCCTGTATTTGATGTTGCCAAGAAGAGATACCTTGTCACATCTAGCTCTTATATCCTCAGCACAAAATCACTACTTGAAGCAAAAAAGTAGAATAATATAATGAGTAATGTAAGGTGTACAATGGAGAAATTAGAAGAGCCAATGGTGAAAGTTCAGAATTTTTATGTCAGTTTCAGGTTTTTTTTTTTTATTTTGATCTCCCAGAAAGCAGATGACATTGAGCATTATTGCCATGAGTCAGTTGAAAACCTGAGTCACTCAAAGTTCAATATTTCAATTCTCTCCAAGGAAATCTAGGAGATGAGATTGAATTAGTTTTATCACATATTTTCTCTTTGCATTGAAACTGCTGTAAGCAAATCCTATCAGGAAATTTTTCTTTATGCCTAACCCTAATCTCCTGTGCTTTATAATTGATGCTCATATCCATGATCTCTGTCCTTAGTGGAGATGAATACCAGCTGGTTGCAATTTGCAGCTTTAAGATGCTAACAGAACCTACAGCATAATTGGAGACCATTATTAAGTTGTCCCTCAGACTTCACATTCCCAAGCTAAATAATCTGTGTTCTTTAACCCCCTTATTACTCTCGTTCTTTTATGTGTGAACCATCCTCGTGGCTCTGTGAAGGTGCTTGCTTTAGGTGTGATACTCTGCCATTTCCATATGAGTTGCGTGTGTTAAGCTCCGGTTAAAGACGGGAAAACAAAACAGACCCAACCACAGGCCTTAGAGTCCTTGAAAAGAAGAATTGGCATTGGAAACAAGAGAACCAATCAGATCATCTCAAGGTCACAGAGAACCAATCATAATGGTCTCAGATCAGACTCATGCATTCTTGGAAAAATGGTCATTTGAGGATGATAAAGTCTGGAAAGCAACTTACTGCATGCCAAAAGGTAGGCAGATGTTAAATAGTAGTCTACGTCATTGGTTCAAGCTTTAGGGGCACAGTCAATAAGACTGAATATCAGAGAATTGGGATTGTCTTGGCCAGGTGGGCTAGCCAAATATCATTAACCAAAAGGCCAGAAAACATGACAGATACTATGAACACAGAACAACAAGAGAAGAAGAAAATGTTTTAATTGAGTCAAAGTTTTACTTCCTGGAGGAAGTTTCTTCTTTACGACTCACTAGGCATCTCCCACCCCCATAAGCTAAGCAAGTGCGTGCAGAGGCTGAAGAAAGAAGTGTGAAGAGCAATTTTTAAGAGTCCACAAATCTGCTAACCATTATTCTTG
This sequence comes from Cephalopachus bancanus, assembly GCA_027257055.1. Lineage (NCBI taxonomy): Eukaryota > Metazoa > Chordata > Mammalia > Primates > Tarsiidae > Cephalopachus > Cephalopachus bancanus. The sequence goes on from JAPVLO010000017.1 coordinate 10,759,998, forward strand.
AGTATTCATTTAACTAATATCTGTTGTGTATTGTTAAAAAAAATTGGGAAGCCACTAGGCTGAGACGGCTTCAGCACTGACAGTTCCTGCAAAAATGAATTGAAGCCCAATGTAAGAATAAAATGAAACTTAAGCTTAACTTATCAGAAACTGTCAAATCAGCTGTAACTAGGACTTTCTACCAGCTCATGCCCAAATAAGGGACATGTCTAGCTGTAGCCAATCAGGTAATTTCTTTACTTTGTCTCCACATTCTCACAGAAAGGCTCGTTGCTAATGTTGCAGAGTAAAGCTCTCGGAAACTCTTCTGGTTCTGAGTGCTGCCTGATTCATGAATCGTTTATACTCAAATTCTGCTGAATTTAATGCGCCCAAAGTTTTTCTTTTAACATTACCTACCATGCACCAAATGCTAAATCATTGTTTTAATTCTGGACTATTTTCTCAAATAAAACGTTTCCATTCATTTATCTGATAAGGACCATATATAACACTAAAGAGTATGGTTATCATTAAATAGGATGCCCTTAAATAGGCACTTTCATGTAGAACATAAAATAAATTGGAGGGAAATCTAGATAAGTTTTGCTTAACAAGATAAAAATTTTCCTTCATTCTACAAATATTGTTGGTTACTTACTATCATCTATTACTAAATAAAACTTGATATCTAAATTCCAAGCTTAAAATCTGAACAGAAGCTCAAAATTATAATAAACGAGTAAAATTATGCAATATGCAGTGGAATAAAATATAATTTTTACTTAAAAGTTAAGTAACAAATTCTCAATCAACTTCTTTATAGGCTAAACATACACATGAAGGTTTTACAAAATCTGAGCTGAGGACACTTTAAAACATTTTTTGCTTTAGTTACATTTTACAGCTTCAATAAATCCTTCTACATTACTTCTCACAAAACATTTGAGGCCTAGGCTTAATTAAGACAAAAAGAATGGGTTTTATGAATAGGAGACAGAGGCAGAGCTGAGTATTCATAGTACAATTGTAGTCTTTTTTCTACTTGCATTTTCCTTAAACACAACTTGTAAATTATTTCTCACATTAGTTTCAGGTTGCTATGCTGTCTTTATATAATTGTGATAGCAAAATCTGGCAGTTATTGAGCTTATTTTTTGCAGTTTTAAAAGTGGGTGATAAAGATTTAATCAGAGTTATTACTCAGTAAAAATATGATTATTTATTTGTATCTTTTTTCTCTTCAACAATGCTCATAATATATTATGTTAAAGGTGATCTTTCAAAATAAAGGTGTTTAAATATTCACAGATGAAGAAGATGGTAAGGAACAGTAAGAATAGGAAAAAAACGATTAAAGCACAAAATGTGAATAACAGGCAAAATAGCTTGAATTTAAAAGGTTAATTAGAAGACCAGATTCAGAAGCTTTTGGTTCAATTCCACCCGATTTTGGAGACTTTTCAAATAACTAATCAAAAGTATATAAATAATATGAATTTTTAAGTCATTAAAGATAATCATTCTTCCTAGAAAAAAATTATAATAATGTCTGTATTTTACCCAATCTGGGAAAACTAGAATTATCAATGTCAAAATAAAGTTTTCTATTTTCCTTTGAATGACAGAATCAGATATCAACATTGTCATATAAACAGAAAGGTCTGGGATTAATTCTTTGGCCTAGATGAACAAACACAAAAGACTTTTCAGAAAAGCTGTGCTTTGCTACTTTCCCTGTGGTGCTGGTCTTTAAAAACAAACAAACCAATCAAAAAGTAGTGGGGAGTATTCTCAAACAGATGAAAACTAAACCAGTAGAAGCCTAAAATTATTCATTTTCCAAAGAAAATGACAATATCTTCTCTATGGCTTAAATTTTCTTTAGTTACTTAATGATGTTCCCTTGCTTAAAAGTAAACAGTACAAGACTATCCAAGAGCATTGTTTTATATACTAGAAAAGGTACCAGTTTCAACTCTAATATTCCTGACTCTTCTATGAATTGTTGAAATGGATGTACGACAACTTATTTACTCAACAAAAGCTGTTAACAGTGTCAAAACGCAAATATACAGGTTACATGAACAAAATTTAATACATCCACTGAGAAGCTCAACTTTCATCACACACTCTCACTCTAACCCCAGCCCCTGCCCCAACCTGGCAAGGGATATTTACTGCCTCAGAACATTCCAATTATTTTTACTAAATTATTCTAATTTTCTAGTTTTTGTGTTTTTGTGTGTGTGTTTGCATGAATTCAGTCAGCCAACCTTTTATTTACGATTATGTAACCGGAGGATAACTGTTTTGACTAATATCCTTTTAAAGAAAGCATTTAAACTATCTCAACTATTGGTCTGATCTAATAATTTATGTGGAAATCTACTTCTCAGTTGTACACAGGGCCCTTTTAAAAAATTCACACATTATATCACCAACTGGACCAAGGTATACTTGGTGTTTTAAACATTCTCATAAATCTTAAAGACCTAAATCATACTTGGAAATAAATTTTAAAAAGAAAACATGTGCCAATGAATAAATTATGACCTAAGATTTGGTTGCCTTTAAACTTCCAGATAGATGTTATGTCCCAAGTTATAAAAATATAGATATTTTTAGAAAAATTCCACTATTTAATAATTAGAATCTTTGATAATGAATAGTAAAATACAGATTTTTGTGACTATACTTTGTGGTTATTTCACTACTGTTTTATTTATTAGGCTGTCAAAGATGTCAAATTCTGTAATTAGGAGCAATGATTCTGTAGCTAAATTTATTCAGGCTTGAATCCTACCTGTTTAGTTGCTATGTCACTGGAGTCGATTACATAATCTCTCTGTGCCTTAGTTTCTTCATATGTTAACCATAGCCACACTAATGATCTATCAAATATCATGTTTTATTGCTTCTAAGTGTATGTTTGTACCCATTATTCAAATTCTCTTCATCCTTCCCTCCCCCCTATTATTTTCGAGCCTCTGGTAACCACCGATCGGCTCTTCCTTAATGAAATCCAGTTTTCCTTTTTTTTTTTTTTTTTTTTGAACAGGAGTCTTACTCTCTCGCCCAAGCTAGAATGCAGTGGCACACTGCAGCCACTGTAGCCTCGACCTGCTGGACTCAGGCGATCCTTCTGTCTCAGCCTTTCAAGTAGCTGGAACTACAGGCGTGTGCCACCATACCCAGCTAATTTTTCTTGATTTATTGTAGAGGTGAGGTCTCACCAAGCTGCCCAGGCTGGTCTCAGGCAATTCTCTCACCTCAACCTCCCAAAGTGCTGGGATTATAGGTGTACTTTAAAAAAAAATCTCCAGTATATGAGTGAGATAATGCAATTTGTTTTTCTTTCTGGGCTTGGCTTATTTCACTTGACATCATAGCCTCTGGTTAAATCTATGTTGCTGTTGCTTTCTTATGACTCCATAATATTCTATTGTGTGTGTGTGTGTGTGTATATATATATATATATATATATATATCACATTTTTAAAAATGCATTCATCTATTTATCTACATCTAGATTAACTACTTATCTTGGCTGTTGTGGCTAGTGCTGCGATAAACATGGAAGTACAGATATCTCTTCCACGTAGTAGTTTCCTTTCTTTTGAGTATATCAATGGAATGGAATTGCTGAATTATGTAGTAGTTCTTTTGTGTGTGTGTGTGTGTGTGTGTGTGTGTGTGTGTGTGTAAACTCTATACTGTTTTTCTACAACTTTTATATTGCATATATGTTCTTGGATTTTCCCATTATCTGAATTTCTTAAATCAAGAACGAATTCTCATTTATTAGCATCATTTTACTGATATTATTCTCAACTTACATTCCCATCAACAGTGTACAAGAGTTTGCGTTTCTGTAAATCCTCACCAGTATCTGTTATTTCCTGTCTTTTTTATAAAAGCCATTTTAACCCAGGTGATATAATATCTCATTGTATTTTTGATTTGCATTTCTCTGATGATTAGTGATGTTGAGAATTTTTGGTTATACCTGTTGGTCATTTGTATGTTCTCATTTGAGAAATGTCTATTAAGATCTTTTTAATTGGATTATTTGGGGTATTTTTGCCTTTGAGATGTTTGAGTTTCTTACATATTCTGGTTATTAATACCTTGTCAGAAGAATTGCTTGCAAATTATTTTCTTCCTTTCTGTGGGTAGTCTCTTTACTCTGTTGATTTTTTTCCTTGCTGTGCAGAAACTTTTCAGTATGATGTAATCCCATGAAAATCATGAATTGTTGTTATAATTACACAGCAAAGGTATTGTTTTAATAAGCAATGGATATCTTGAAATACTTTAACAGAAATAAGCCAAATCATGATGATAAGTGATTTGAAATAAAGTATATTAATCATGATAACAGTACTACTAATTTTTGCCCATCTCTCATTTGCCAGGTGTTTGTAAGATTCCTTTTCAGGTGCCTGTATCTCTTTGACCTTTGTAAAGATCCTTCTTTCTTCCAGACCTCAATGATCACATTGATAAATAATAGGGTGTTTGTGCCAAAGTATTGTGGTTTTGTATAGTAATTATATGATGACATCATAACAGTGACTATATTGAACACATGTGCAGAAGCATGATACGTCTTTAAGCATTCTCAACTGGTTGTCAACTTGGGCAACCACATTGCTCCTGCCATTCTCATTCTCATTCATTATCTCTTCCTGCAATCACAAATCTCAGTGAACATCAGGAAGCTTATTTCAGTCACTGTGTTTGTAAATGTGCCTTAATGTTCATCAAGAAAGGTGAATATGTCAAGAAGAGTCATGTATCGACAACTTTTATATTGCATATATGTTCTTGGATTTTCCCATTATCTGAATTTCTTAAATCAAGAACGAATTCTCATTTATTAGCATCATTTTACTGATATTATTCTCAACCTCACTCAACAGTACTGCAGCACCATGTAGATTTAAGATGAATGATAGCTGTTTTTATTTTATTTCATTTTAAATTTACTGAAATGAGTTTACAAGTATTTAGAAAAAACAATATTCCAAAACCAAATCTGATCACATTATCCTGCAGCTTAAAATTTAGAGTTAGGTTATGCTTCAGTAACAAATTCGTAAATCTCATTGACTTAACATGCAAGACACATGTTATTTTACCACTAATATCATAGTCCAACTTGGGTCTGAAAGCTCTCCTATGCAGCTCTACTGCTCCACATAGTGACTCAGAGACAGAGGTTATTTTCATTTTGCGTTTCCAGCTTTAAAGTCCTTTACTTCAAGATATAAGGTTAAAGAATGCATACCTGCTCTTATTTGCCTCAGTCTGGAATGACATTACTTGATATTCTACTTGTGAAAATTAGTCACATTATCCCACCTAGCTAGAGACAATAAATTGCAAATGCATTTGATGACCTCGAACATTTTCTACCATATTCTTTGAAGTAGTGAAAGTTAAATTCATGCTTCCTTATAAGACAAATAAAATGGTTTGTGATTAGACCTCTGAAAATTAATTTCTGATTCAACTCTTTATGGCCTTGGATTCATGCTGTGCTGCAGACATGTAGAATATGTTTTTTAATACTGCCATGCAAGTTGTTTTGTGTTTTTTTTTCTTATTTTCCATAACAAGGGATATATTTTAACATTCACTTCAAAAGTGAAATTTCAGGAAGTGCTGTCGATGCCCATAGCTTACATATATGCTAACAGAGCAAGGTACTTTGCAGTTGATTTCAACTACAGTTGAGCAATTTGAATAGGTAGCTGTTCTAGTTATTAATTATTGTCCCATGGGTCAAAATCCACCTTTTCATAACCTGCTCTGTGATAATGGACACATTGAGCATATATATTTTGCAAAGAGCACAGTGACCAACTTTTATTAGTGGATACTGGAGAGACACAGCAGGCTCTTGTCTTCGTTCTGGTATGCTATTATTTTTTTTTTTCCTTCTTCTGCTATTCTTCTACCAGAGCCATTCAGTTCTAGGGTATGCAGTCCCTCAGCTAGCTTGCAGTCCAAGCCCCAGGTCTCGTTCTGTAGTTCACCAGTCCCCTTTCTGTAATTCTGTCAACATAGACTCAGTGCACACCAGGCTTTTCAACATCCTACTGGCGAACAGACCTCCAACATCCTGAATGCCTGTGTGCTCACCAGTGGTTCTCGGTCTGCCTGGTTTCTATTTTCCTGGTGATTGGACCAGTTTTGGTATGGGGAACCCAGAGCACTTTTTTACCCAGTGAACTGCAACCACATTTTCTACAACAAGAATATCAGCTTTAGCTTTTCTCCCCAGCCCCACTCTGCCTTCTAAGTTATTCCTCTTTTGAATAGTCTCTTTCAGTCCTCCAGTATTCTTTAGAGTTCTCTCTCTCTCTCTCCGTCTGTCTTTTCTTTCTCTTAAAGAGTAACTCCAATGTTATAGCTAATAATTCTTTTAATTAAACTTTCCCAGTTCAAATTGTGGTCTCTCAGTTCCAATTGGATCTGAATTGATGACGACTGCACCCAGTTGTACTGTGCCTTAAATTTGGATCCTTCTTCATTGAATAAAACCCTTCAGAAAGATTCAACAGCGTTGAAACAAAAAGTTATTTTGCATATATAGGACAGCCTCTAAACCCCAGAGGAGTGCCTCCATATGATAAGCCCTGAAATTAAATGAAGTAACATCTCAAATTAATCAGAATTTTCACAGCTTGGAAATATTGGTATGATCACTTCATATGCTATGATGGGTATCATTCAGACCTTGAGTAGCTAGCTACCTGTCTACAGCATCTACCTAAATTTCAAGAGAAGTCACGAAACTCCCACAGATTGATTATTTAAATTAAAGAAACAAATTCAAAGACATCATGTATCGATTAATGACAAGGATACGTTCTAAGAAATGTGTCATTAGGGCATTTCAGTGTTGTGCAAGCAGCAGAGAGTGGACTTCTGCAAATCTAGATGACATAACACACATGCCTCTAGACTATACTGTTTAGCCTATTGCTCTTGGGCTACAAATCTGTACAGTGTTTTACTGTACTGAGTACCGTAGGCAACTGAAACACAGTAGTATTTGTGTATCTAAACCTATCTAAAGATGAAAAAGTTTAGTAAAAATATGGTATAAAAGATAAAAATGGTACACCCATATAGGGCACTTACCATGAATGGAGCTTTCAGGACTGGAAGTAGCTCTGGATGAATCAGTGAATGAGTGCAGAATGAATGTGAAGGCCTAGGACATCACTGTACACTATTGTAGTCTTATAAACACTGAACATTTAGGGTGCACTAAATGTATTAAAATTTTTGTTTTTTTTCACAGCAAATTAGTTTTAGTTTACTGTAACTATTTTACTTTATGTACTTTTTAAAAACTTGGACTTTGTCATGATAACACTCTGCTTAAAACGGAAATGCATTGCACAGCTGTATAAAAATATTTTCTTCTTATTTTTAATAAATAAGTATTTTACTTATTTATCATTTTACTTTATAACTTTTTTTTTTGAGTTGGAGTCTCACTCTGGCACCCAGACTGGAGTGCAGTGGCCGCTCCCGGCCACCGCAGCCTCGACCTGCTGGGCTCCGGTGATCCTTCCGCCTCAGCCTTCCGAGTAGCTGGAACTACAGGCGCGCGCTACCATGCCCAGCTAATTTTTGATTTATTGTAGAGATGAGGTCTCGCCAAGTTGCCCAGGTGGGTCTCAAACCCGCGGGCTCAGGCAATCCGCTCTACCTCGGTCTCCCAAAGCGCTGGGATTATAGCCTGAGCCACCGAGCCCGGCCTACCTTATATACTTTAAAATTTATTTATCATTTTGCTTTATATACTTTAAAATTTACTTTATATGCTTATTTTCTTCTTATTTTATAAAATCCTTATCTATAAACTTTTTATTTAAATTTTTTGGTTAAAAACCAAGACACACACACATTAACCTTTCTTTACACAGGGTCAGGATCATCAGCATCTCTATTTCTCATTTATGTTTTGTCCCACTGGAAGGTCTTCAGGGGTAGCAACATGAATGGAGCTGTCATAGGCTATGATAACAGTACCTTCCTCTGGAATACGTCCTGGAGGACCTGCTACCTGAGGCTGTTTTTCAGTTAACTTTTTATTTTATAAGTAGAAGAAGTACAATTTACAACGATGATAAAAGTATAGTACAGTAAATACATGCACTAGGAACATAGTCATTTGTTACCATCATCAAGTACTACGTTCTGTACATAATTGTATGTGCTATCCTTTTATACAACAAGCAGCACTGTACGTTTCTTTACAATAGCATCACCACAAACACATGAGTAGTGCATTGCCCAGTGATGTTATGAGGGCTACAACGTCAGTAAGCAACAGGATTTTTTCAGCACGATTGTAATCTTATGAGACCACGTTCCTATATGTGGTGCATCACTGACTGAAATGTCATTATGCAGCTCAGGACTGTACGTATTTTAAAAAACAGGCAACAACAACAAAAAAAAAGCCACTAGTATTCTCCCATGTGCCTCAAAATTACATGCTCTATCTTAAAAGTGTTAAAAACATTAAGTTCATAAGAAAAAGTTATGAAAAGAACTGTGTGATAATTAGGATATATATCACTGTCAGTATCCAAAGTGATTTTTGGTCTGTGAATATGTTGGAACAATAGACTCAAATGTTGATTGTGATACTAAAAAAGAAAGTGACAAGTGATTAAAAAGATAAATATTTGCTAGAGTCCAATACTTAACCCTCACTCCCCCGAAAAAGCAAAACAGCAAAAACATGCATTTAATGATATTTACTCCCAGAAATGTGTAACCAAATTTACAGTACCTTTTAATTATGTATCATTGGTAAACTTAAAGATGAGGAATTGGTTTTTGCAATGGGTCATTGCAAAATGTGCTCTTTCTCAAATCTGGACATTAGCATATGCTGTTAGTTCCACATGGAGGAACTCCCCCTCCCAATTTCCACCTCCAAAATATCCCAAAACACAAAAACTCCATTGTTTGTATCCTTTTCTCCTTGTGTTAATTCATCCACTTGTCATCTCTTTTGCAAAAACATTGCCTTGCCAGCCTTCTCCTTGCCAGCCACCCCTCTACATCCCTCCCTCCCTTTTCCTCTCACCCCAACCGTTCTACAGTCAGGGCTACAAACATACACCAACCAGGTGGACTAGCTTGTTAGCCTGTCATCATTTTACTTTATATACTTTATACACTTTTTACTCCAGAAGTGACATGTTCATTTGCATTTTATACTTTCTATGGGCTGAATGTTTGGGTCTCCCCAAATTCTTATGTTGAAGTCTAATCCCCAGTGTGATGGCATTTGGAGGTGGAGCTTTTGAGAAAAAATTATGTCATGGGGCCCTCATGATGGGATGAGTGCCTTCACAAGAAGAGGCACAAGAGAGTCTGCTGTTTTTTTCTGCTGTCTTCTGCTTTCTTCTGTCTGCCACAGCTGACATAGCAAGAAGGTGGCCATCTTCAAACCAGGAAAAGAACTCTTGCCAAAACCTGATCATGCAGGCACCCTGATCTCAGCCTGCTCAGCTTCCAGAACGAGAGAAGCAAATTTCTGTTTTTTAAACCACTCTGTCCATGATATCTTGTTAAACAGTAGCTGAACTGACAATGACAACACTTTTCATTTACACCAGTTGCCTCATTAACTTGGTGCATTTACTTCTCTGTCCTCTCCACTTACTGTGAACTTCAGAGGGCACCTATTTTGGCACCAAATTCCTTTGAAGGCTCAGCACCTAGAACAGTAGCTGGCATGCAGGAGCTCAATGAATGTTTTTTTGTGTTGATTATATGATGCACCATTTCACACACTGAGGTGAAAAAAGGGAGAATAATCCTTAATTAAATAATCCTCTTGGGGTTTACAGTCTTAATGTGCGTACTGCCTTGTAATTGCCTGTTTATTGCTGTGGGAAAACTGTTTGGAATGCTTTGAGAATTATGACTAACCCATTTAGAATTTATTGTGTGCTGCGGATTATTCTTTGTGCTTTCATCGTATTGTCTCTTTAATATCTATATAGCAATGGTATGTCATAGGTACACCTATTATCTCCCCTTGTTGATAAAAAAATTTACCCACAAAAGGAGTTACATATTTTATCTGATGGCAGCTACTCTTTTCTTTTTTCTAGACAAGGTCTCATTCTGTCACCGTAATTTGCCCCTGTTGGAGCAAATTGACATGATCATGGCTCACTGCATCCTCCAACTTCTGGGCTCAGGTAATCTTCCTGCCTCAGCCCTTTCAGTGACTAAACTATAGGAGTGTACCACCATTTGGCTGGTTTATTTATTTATTTGTAGATACAGGATCTTGCTATGTTGCTCAGGTTGGTTTCAAAATTCCTGTCCTCAAGGGTCATTTTTCCGTTCTTACTCCTCTCCATCTCAACCCCCCAAAATGCTGCAATTACAAATGTGAGTCACTGATGGCAACAACTCTTATGGGGTAGAGCTATCACTTGCACCAAGGCAGTCTGACTCCAGGCTCAGTGTGCTGAGTCACCCCATCATTTGATATGCTGAAGGAAGGATCTAGGAAATGGCCAGGGAAGACATTCCAAAGGGTATGTTTGAACTCAGATACCATGTAACTTTCTAAAACAAACACATAAAAAGATAATAATAAATCTATTACTATTCAATGCTTTCAGCTTTGTAAACAAGCAATATCTTATAGTGGAAACCAGAGACTCAGAAGAATTAAGATTTTTTTTCCAGTTGGGATAATTCATTTTAAGAACTCTTTAATTGCGCTCCAAATATTTGTGGAACATTGTGCTCAGCATTAAAGATTCACAAGTTAACAAATAACAGTCTTGTCCTCTAAGGGCCCAACATCAAACAGGACTTTCAGATCATCCATTTAACAAATATTTTTTTTGAGTGCTACTATGTGTTAGGCATTGAAGTTAGAAAAGTCCACCAGGGAAATAAGGTCTAAGGATTCTGAAAAAAACAGGCAAGCAGTCTAATATCCTTACAGAAAGCTGGCGGGAGTGGAGGTTTGCTTCAGACATGGCAATGAGGAAGGATCTCTCTGAGGCAATGAATGAGAGTGGAGACAAGTAATCAACTTGCACAAGTAGTAACTTGTATCAACTAAAGAAACACATGATATATATGGGGTACAAAAGTCTCATCAATTATAAGCAAATGACTTTTTATGTATTTCATAAAAACACCTCTATATTTTGGTTAGGAGCTCTGACCATTCTAACACTGAATGGTTAATTGGGGTTCTAATTTTTGGATGCATTTGAGAATTAGCAAACTTTTAAAACACAATGATATTTATTTAAGAGGGAAGTGTTTAATCCTTCTTCTTCAGAGATAACACATTAACAGGGACATATTTTTTTCATGTTATGTTTGGATTTTCAATAGATAGTCATTATACTACGTTTCTCTTTTTTGGGTGTGTCAGGCCTAAGTTATTTAGGTTGAAGTACATGTTGTCTATGCACGTGTGTATCATGGAATTATTGTAATAGACACATCTTCAGTTCATTTCACACTGAGGCAGAAACAGATAAATTAAATTACACAGACCCTTATAAAAAATGTTGCCGGGCTCGGTGGCTCAGCCTGTAATCCCGCGCCTTTGGGAGGCTGAGGTGAGTGGATTGTCTGAGCCCGTGGGTTCAAGACCCGCCTGGGCAGCAAGACCTCATTTCTACAATAAATCAAAAAATTAGCCGAGCATGGTAGCACATGCCTGTAATTCCGGTTACTTGGAAGGCTGAGGTGGAAGGATCACTGGAGCCCAGCAGGTCGAGGCTGCGGTGGCCGGGAGTGGCCACTGCACTCCAGTCTGGGCGATAGAGTGAGACTCCAACTCAAAAAAAAAAAAAAATGTTTTAGAATATTTTTAAATTATTCAAATTTTTTTTTTTTTAAAAAACTAACTTCTGCAGAAAACTCATTATAAATAATTAGGGAGGGTCAGCTTACTGGGAAAGGGATGACTCAGTAGACTTATTAGGGATGTTTGTTTTGGGTAAATGATCAATATTTTGTATGAAGGCTGGGATCAGGCTAAAATGTGGATTACTTATACTCTTTTCAGTAAGAAGACTACAGAATATTCAGGAGCCATTTTGAGGGGACGGGGGAATTCTCTTTTTCCTTAATTTAACAAGTTGATACTTAGAAGGACCGTGGATCATGAGAGACCAGGGAATGTGTGAATGTGCTGAAATATGGTAACTCTTTATAGGAGGGGATGCTTTAAACCCTGTATGACTTTAAATATAATGGAAAGTACAAGGTCACCCAAACCCAGGAAATTTAGATCAAGGGTTAAATCTTTTGAAAGTTCTAATAGTATAATTTCATTGAGATGTAGTCTTTTTCAAACTAATAATTCACACAGTCTTGGGACCACATGTAGGCAAAGGAAGAAAAGTGGTTATGTGCGTTTCAATGATGGCAGCTAGTTGCATATTTATTTTTTCTAGACAGAAAGTCAAAAAGAAGAGATAAGGAGAGAGTGATATTATGCCTTATGAAAGTTTCGTTACAAAAACCTTCTAGAAAATTGACATTGAGTTAACATTCCCTACTCCTGTTGTTTTGAGAAGATGATATTATTTTTCTCTTAATTCACCTTTCTTAAGTTTGAGAAAAGTTCATTCTGTGCTTTGTGTTTATATCATTTGCTCTAGGCTCAAAAATTAGCCTGTGGTTCCTTCAGAATTCACCTTCACTTGATGCTCATGAGAGACTATCATAGGCAAAGTGTATAACTCAATTCCCTTAATATTCCTTAAATGCTCTTAAAAAGAAGGCAAAAGAATCATTTTTCAGAGATTCTTAACAAATGGGTAGCCAGAATGGAGTTAATTCCTTTTAAAAATCTTGAGAATTGTAAAAAGAAAATCTGAGCCAGTCTTAAGAATGAACAAAGCAGATAGTACTTCCAATTTCTGTATAAAAGAGTACTAGAAAGAGAGTCAAGAGGATAGGTGTTCAGGGTATGCCTTGACCTCACTTATAAAATAACATTATCCACAAAGATTTTTCAACCTAGACACTCTTGACTATTGGGGATAATTTTTTGTTGTGAGGGGCTGTCCTGTGTTTTATAGGATGGTTAGTATTATTACTACTCAAGTGTGACACCCCAAAATGCCTCCAGATTTTGCCAAATATTCCCCAGGGGCCAGGAGCCAAAAAATCACCCTGGCTTGAGACCTATTAGGCTAATAGTCTCTAAGGCACCTTCTAGCTCAATTTCTGAACTCCCGAATAACTAGCCTCCAGCATGAATGCAGCTAAAAGCACTCATACAGAGCCTGTTCTCAGCCTGTAATCCTGCGCCTTTGGGAGGCCGAGGTGAGTGGATTGCCTGAATCCGCGGGTTCGAGACCCGCCTGGGCTACGAGACCTCATCTCTACAATAAATCAAAAAATCAGCCGGGCGTGGTAGCACGTGCCTGTAATTCCGGCTACTCGGAAGGCTGAGGCGGAAGGATCGCTGGAGCCCAGAAGGTCGAGGCTGCGGTGGCCGGGAGTGGCTACTGCACTCCAGTCTGGGCGACAGAGTGAGACTCCAACTCAAAAATATATATATATATATGTCAAGAAAGTCAGCCACAGGTTCCAGGGCAGATATTATTGAGGCCAAAAAGAACTGAAGGACAATAGATTTTCCATACGAATCTGTAAAGGGAGAGAAAAAAAAAAATGCCTTCCCAATTGAGTTGTTTTTAGTTTTTGTAGAATGAGAAAAGCGAGCATAAAATGACAATTGCCCTTGTATCTACTGGCCTTCTCTGATACTCATCAACTCCAGCCTCAGAAATAAGAATGTCTTTCTCCTTAGTCTTGGGTTAAGGAGCTCATCAAGACTCAGCCACCAGCTCCTGCTCAGACTCTCGTTCAGGGTTCTTCGCATTCAGCAGCCAATCACATTTGCATCCTTTTGACTTCCTCTTAGATAATTTCCTGGCTGTATCTGAGGAGCAAATCATACTATTCTTGTTTTTCTCTGTTGTATTTACTTGCAGGGGCTGACGTTGCACTTTCCCTGACTGTGAACATTGTTTTCTTCTCCCTAGTGCTCTGATTGCTTGATGTATTCATGACACTGGCAATTGGATTTTTATTTATTTATTTTTTTGCCTCCTCTGAAGTAAGGGGGAGAGAAGAGAAAGCACTGGATAGGGCCTTAGTTGACTGGAGAACAATTTCTGGTTCCAGTCTAATCTATAAGTAACTTCACTCATCTCAGTTTTCTCCTTTAAACAAATGATGTGTTTAGACTGAAAGATCAATGTGAGATCTCCGTATGTCTAGAATTTTCTTGCATAGTCTCTCATTTTTGTATTAGAATTAAGAACTCATTTGACAAACTGAGCCTCTTGATTTTGTAGACAGTAAAGCATGGTCAATACATCAACAGTCTATCTTCCTTTGCAAGATTAAAGGAATATGATTTCTGGGAGTCTAGGAAGATTGGGACAGTATTTGTGTCTCATTTTAAAACAAAAAGAGGGCATGCTCTACTTTGGGGATGAGTTAATTTTTCTGTTTGGTTTGTGTGATTTTTTTTTTTTTGGATGCATTGGTGGCTCTGATATTCTTGAAAATGTTTTAGGATCTATAAAGAATTGAGAGAGTGTTGCTCTTGTGCCACTCAAAGGATATAGTTATTGGTACCTAATACTTGTCGGCATACCCTACTAGGTTCAAATGTGAAATGTTGAGGTCTGGAATGTTTCCATACAGAGTCCATGTTAGGGAAACTCCCTTCTTTTGGACAAAACCTCATTCTGTTGTTTTTAATGGTAAAATCCATACAGCTAATCTATGTCTTCCTCTCCAGGTAAGGAGATTAATCTGTTTAGTAGTAAATGGATGTGTATCTGGGAGCCAAAAATTTATCCAATGGGTTCATTCTTCAGTTTTAATGATGAAATATAGATATCATGAATGGTTCCATCTAGTAATGATTTGGGAGCCAAAATAATTTTTTATTTTTAGAAAGAAAGAAATTCATGTGGTACTGCTACTCTTCCTATACCCACACTGTTGAATATTTTATTCATTTTTCATGCTAGTAAACATATCTGTACAGCATGTAGATAAAACTGGAAACATCAATCTGGTTAACTAATCTTTGCTTTCTTCCTAGTGGGGAAAATATATATATATTTTTCTGTTTTATCAGCAACAGAAAAACCATGTCTCTCAGTAACTTCCCCACATTTCTTACTCTCTATCCTCCTCCTTAATAAATAAACTCAGTTTTGAATTCATGAGTTTTACCCCTCTTTTAATATTGTCAGACCATGGAGGCACTGAAACATATTGGCTAGTTGCAAAGAAGATGCCTTTTCATGTGGCCTTGCAATGCAGACATTTTGAGGTGTTCAATTCCTCTATCAAATTGAACTTATCAGTATTCTTATTGGAATTCCAATGACTTTGTTTCCATGGGGACATTAATGCTTCAGTGCAGGACTTTGGTAAATAATAAAAACGCATATTAAGAAAACTGCAAGTGATTACAGAGATTTTTTCCTAGGGGGGGGAACCCTACTTTAGAAATAGGTTAAAATTACTTGCTAATTCATTCAATAGAAGGATAATTGTTGTTTAGAAATTAAGTTTAATATAGTCACTTAATCCAGAAATGCCCAACATGTAACACAACAGTAAGGTTGAGAGGAGACATGAATTTGCTAGAAAAACATGAGTTTTTTTTTAACTGAAAGTATGAGAGTTTTATTATTTAAAAATTATGTATAACTACCTAAAAGTTATATATAATTTTTTATCCAAACTAGAATTCTTTTGGGAACCAAAGGGAGTACTATGACTAAATATGCTGAGATAACAGTTATAATCTAAAACAACCCTAGAACAACTCACCTGGTGAAGAGACAGAGGGAAGGCCCTCTTTGCAGGTGTCATCTGAAAGGCAATTTTAAGGCATGAGAGAATTCTTCAAAGTGAAGATAACATACATAAATTGCTTCAGCATGCTTTTATGTTCTAGACATTTTCTTTCACTGAATAATATCAAACATTTGATATAAAATTATATATATATTTATGTATATGTATATAATTATATGTCTAAATTATAAAAATAATATAAATCTCCGAAGCATAATGACTCTTTAAATGTGCAGGGAACTTTTCAACTGAAAAAATAGCAAAAGATGTGACAAAATTCATAAATCCAAAGGCCTATTTCTTCTCTTTCTTTTCCTTCCTTCCTTCCTTCTTTCCTTCCTTTCCTTCCTTCCTTCCTTCCTTCCTTCCTTCCTTCCTTTCTTCCTTCCTTCCTTCCTTTCCTTCTTTCTCTCTCTCTTTCTCTATTACTCTCTCTCTCTCTCTCTTGTTTCCTTTTGTCAGAGTCCAACTGTTGTCCAGGTTGGAGTGTAGTGGCACTCTCATGGCAACTGCAACCTCAACCTGCTGGGCTCAGGCAATCCTTCTGCTTCAGCCTTCCATGTAGCTGGAACTACAGGCATGTGCCACCACACCTGGCTAATCTTTTAATTTATTGTAGAGATGATGTCTTGCCAAGTTGTCCAGGCTGGTTTCAAATCCCTGGACTCAGAAAATCCTCTCTTCTCAGCCTTCTAAAGTGCTGGAATTACAGACATAAGCCACCATACCTGTTTTAAGGTCTATTTCTTCTTTCTCTAGTTCTTTCTCTCTCTCCTTCCTTCCTTCCTTCCTTCCTTCCTTCCTTCCTTCCTTCCTTCCTTCCTTTCTTCCTTTCTTTCTTTCTTTCTTTCAAAGGATTTATTGAGAGGACAGAAAAGCTCCCGCAGTGGGAGGGGGCCCAAGAGGGTTACCCAAGACCTATTTCTTATAACTATACACTGGCAACATCTCTTCAAAACTATTTGCTCCTATAGAAGAATAGCCTGCACTCATTACTCTTTTCCTACATATCACGTTTTGTTGGGCAAAAGTGTGCTGTTTTTAATGATTACAAAAATCTTAAGGAAAATGGCTAGGAAAGTAATCTAAGATATTGAGGATATTCATTCAATCTAATATGAAACATGAATATAAGTAAGTACTCTGGTCCCAAATGCTGCATGCAGCCATAGTCTAGGGCAATGTATTACTTCATTTGGGACACTTTTTCCCTTTAAAGTTTGCTTACACACTTAGATACCCTATTAAGTCATAAAATATTTTATTCCATTATTTCCTACTTTATAAGGGAATGACCATTCATTCACTCACTCATTCATTCAATCAGTCACTATTTCCACAAGTATTTAGTGACCACTTCCAATCCACCTGAAGCTTATGAGTCTAGGTACACAATCCCTTACTTCAATTTCAGAATTAAAAAAAAAAAAAGAAAACTCTAACAACTAAAAGCTTTTATAGACTATTTGGGATCAAAACCTGTCCTGACCTGAACTGATTTTGTGGCAACCTCAACCAGAATTGACATGAGAATATTTTCAATCTTTGTCTATCCTCCTTAGTATAAATTGTCACATAATTTTCTGCAATACACATTACTATGATCCAGTACAGACCTTTCTGGGCATTATATGATATGTAGAATATGCAATTTGAGAAATTATAAATTTCAAATTACCTTTGACATCAAGAATTTTAGATAAGAGATTATGCATCTATAGCTTTCATAATTTTAGAAGGATGAACTCCTAAAGCTCACATTCTGAAAATAACTGGAAAACATGGCTCATTCAAAAGTTCTCACCCAGGCATGTATCCTCGTGAAGTGTTTTCTGCATATGTGTGGCTGACATTCTTTTAAGAGTCAAAAGAATCCAAATCTCTTTCTTTGAAGAACAGTGGACCCCTACCAAGAGGACACAGAAACATCCTGTGAAACAGTGGTGAGCAGTCTCTGCCCATGTGGTCTAAAATAAAAATAATTGAAACATGGTGTTACTGAAGTTAGCGGCTTCCCTTCATAGTCAAAGAAAGGAAAAGGATAGAGTCTTCCGGGTGGGGTTTTAAATTTCAGGCTTCCTGTACCACAGACATGAACCAACTAAAGACTGTAAAATTCAGAAGATAAAAACAAAAAGACTCAAGTGGCATCAAGACGAGAGAAATGTGATAGTTGATGGTTAATAAATACATCGTGAACTGGTGCTCGGTTCATACTCTCTCCTCTCTCTAGAATTCTCCAACTTCTCACAGCTGCTGGAGGGTCTCAGGTTGCTGAATTAATACACTAAAATCACCATTTGAATAATAATAATAAAAAAGAACAGCTGTATTGAATACATTCATCATGACTGAAAGTATCTTTAGGGTTCACAAGTTACAAACTTCCCCCCTGCCAGTCTGAAACCATTGTATTGCACATGAATCATCTTGTGTAATCTTGTCCAAGTTTTGCTTGGATAGTTTCTAACTCAATTAGCAGAGTAAAGAGATGCAATGCATTTCAAAAGTTACATACATGGAACCACATGAAAGCCCCAACTGACATATGCAAAGGTGCCATCGCACATAAAAGACCAAAGCTGATTCTCTGAGACATATTTTTGGGTTCTAAAGGTAATCGCTGTGTGTGAATGTCAGAACCACATCAGGATGAGGTGTATCACTCTGGAATTATCTTTTCTATAAACACAGAAGTAATTTACGTGTCTTTGGTAGAGAAACTTTCTTATAAATGGATTAATATAATTCTTCTTGGATTTAGATTGAAGTGGCTTGAGATTAAAGATGAGCCTTCCTATTACAAGAAGTAAAATGACAAGTGACTGGTTTCTACATATGGATTAAAATAATTATATGGAAAGTTGGAATGAAAAAAAGAAAGTATTTTTCACGTTTTCTAATTTAAACATTCTCTTAACAAATGTCTAAAAAATAATTGACAGCAAGATATAAATCAGTTAAATAGAAGAAAAGCAAAAGACTGACAGAAATTGGTAAGACTGGGTTGCAAGTAATTTGCTGGAATAGTTGGGCATGTTGTGAACCTGTGGAAAGCAATCCAAATTAACACAAGCCAAACATAGCTGAGCTTGTGCTTGGCCTTCATGTAACTTTATATGGCAATGCAAGACTTCACATCCACAACATGATGTAAAACTCCTAAAATATAGTGCCAGTGGTGCCACAATAGAGAATCTCACATGTATTGTGGGCACTATTTTTTGTACCACATCCAACTTACAAGAGTTCTTTCTTTCTGAGGACTGTTCACCCTACATGCAGATCTCATTGTATAGGAGCCATGTGTCTGTGTGTGTGTGTGTGTGTGTGTGTGTGTGTGTGTGTGTATAAAATCATACATATGAAGTCCAACAATTAGATTCACGAGTCATCCTAGAAAAAGTGCCATATATCTCATTGCTGAATATCACTACAGTCACCTTAGAAGTACTCCCCTTAGGAAGCAATGCACCCATGCCAGTGCCTACTCCACTCATCAAAGCAATTTTGGTATAGCCATCAAAACTGTCATCATTATTTGTTGATACCAACAATTAAGTTCACAAACTTGCCACTGTGTGCTTACATTGACAGCACTGTACACATAAATGTACTGGAACACCCTCCCTACTTACCTGATCTGGCTCCCAATGACTCTTTTCTTCACCCAAAGATAAAGGAAATATTGAAAGAAAAATATTTGATGACATTCAAGGACATCAAGGGTAAGACAATGACGATTTTGATGATCATTTCAGAAAAAGAGTTCCAAAATTGCTTTGATGAATGAATTAGGTGCTGGCTTTGGTGCATAGCTTCCCAATGGGAGTACTTCAATGGTGACCATAGTAATATTCAGCAATGAGGTATTTAGAACTTTTTCTAAGATGAGTTCACGCACTTAATTGTTATTCCGCATACACACATATATATGGTCGAGTCTTTCTGAATAATATTAATTGGATAGAGGTGGATATAACTTATTTTGTACCTCTCCTGCCTTATCTCCTGGGATTTAAACTTACAGAGAACCCATCACTTGAGTAGTGGAGATGGAAACCCAGAGATCAATGAGAAAGGAAATCAGACTAAACCAGGGCTGAGGAAGAGGAATGAGACAGAGAAAATGTCAGGGTACAGGGGATGCTGTCTAGATTCCTGCACCATCTCCTGTTTACCTACCTACAAGTTTTATAAAATATTATCATATCCTTATAATAGTATTTATTTTTAGAAAAATAACTTCCAATCAAAATGCCATCACAGACTATCTCTGGGCCCAGATGAAAAGTCCTTGCTATTTTTTAGAATCTCCAGGCAGCCTCAGTTCACCCACCTAGTCCACAGTCCATGCCCAATTATTCTTTCCATGGTGGTCATGAGAAAATATTGAGTGTCTTTCCGTTGTTGCTCACTATCCCAATTGTCTGAAGGTTTTACTGGGGTTCACCTTCACTGGTGGTAAATGACATCCTACAGTCCCAATATTTGATAGGGGAGGGGACCAAAGCTTAAGAAAACAGTGACAGCCATAGCTCAAAGAACCACATGGCCAGACCAGAGCTTAGCAAAGCAATGACCCCATGGTCCTTCGAATGCCATTATTTTTAAGAAAATGCTAATATGTATTGACAGTTCATTGTGTCCTAGAAACTGGCTAAGAGCTTTAATTATTAATGTATTACTTTTTTGAGGAAAGTGTTAAGGAATATTTTGCAGATGAGGAAACAAAGATTTAGATAGATTAATGGAAGTTTATATCTATAAAGTGGAGGATGTTTGTATGACATTAGAACTATACATAAAATCTTTTGTCACAGACTGATTTAAATAAAATTAAAAGTCATTCCCATTGAAGCCAAAACTAACTCAATCTTACTAATGTAAATTTCACCTTTTCATTTAATTTGCTGGCACTTCCCACGCAGCCTAAACAGTTGCCTCTTCTTCCCTATCTCAGCTCTTTCTGGACTCCAACAGCTGCATCTACAAATGACTTCCATTGGCCAGTGCAGGCCTTTGTTATTTATTCAACCATTTCCTTGTAAAATTTCCTTTCTTGGGTCTGTGGGTCTTGTCACTACTATGTTCTTCAATTCTGGATTCTTGCATTGGGTTCTTGTGTTTCTTATCTTTATTTATTTATGCTTCAGTTTGTCTAGGGTCTAGTGCCTTTTAGGCTAACTCTTTGAAAAACAATGCATCGGAGCAGTTAAATGCTCCTTCCTACTTGCTTTACCCAAACGAAATTATACCCCCAAATTGTTTTGACTAGTTGTCTGGTTTCCTTAATAAAATTCAATGTCCTGTTTTCAGCCTTAGCTCCTACTGATTTATTTATCCATGTTATACTTTTCTGTTACTGCATTATAACTTACTCCAAATCTTAACAGCTTAAAACATCAACCATTTTATTATATTTCATGAGTTTGTGGGTCAGGGAATTGGGCAGGGCTCTGCTGGGCAATTATTCTGCTCCATGTAGTCTTGACTTGGTATTCAACTGTCAGTTGAACTGGCCTGGAAGATCCAAGGTGGTCTCATTTATTTGCCAGACACACTGTTAAGAATGGTTGTCTGGATGGAAGGCCGGGCTGTGCCTTTTCCTTCTTCATGTCATCTCAGATCTATACACATGGTTCCTTTAGCAGAGCAGTTAGATTTCTAACATATCAGCTTGGGCCCCAAGGACAAGTTTGCTTGAAATAAACAAGTAAAAGTTACAAGTCTCTTAAGATTGAGACCTGGACCTTTGAATCCTATCAGTGAAAGCAGTCATAGAGTATGCCCAATCTTAAGAAGAAGAAATATGAACCCTCCTATTTAGGAGAGATGTCGCAAATGAACAAGATTCTCTTCTTTGACAGCAAATTTTTTTATGTAACCTCACATTTCCAGTAACCATGGCTACTGCTGACTTGCCTTCTACATATTTTTTGCTGTCTACATTACTGTGTCATGTGAAACTAATTAGACACTTTGGTACTGTGTTTTATTGGAAAGCCACTATAGACCGTCTCTATCCTTCCCAGTTAGACCTTATGTTTTCCATCCAAGACAGTTTCAGTTGTGGTACCTCTTATTGCATATGGGAAAAATGTTTTATCAGTTAGGAATTTCATTGGATCCTAGAATCTATAAGCAACAATGGTTTAAACAAGAAAGATATGTGTTTCTGTCTCACATAAAAGTAATCCAAAGGAACATATCGAGGGGAGGTATGATGGCTTCAAATCCAAACAACTTCTTCTTGTCTGTTCAATCATTCTTCATCCACTAGTACAATTACAACTTGGCTGCTGGTGTTCCAGCTATCTCAGTGGAGTTCCAGGCAGAGAAACATAAAAGGGACAATAAGAGAAGCAAAAATGCACAGACCACCTGTTCATTCTCTTAAGGAGACTTCTTGCCTCTTTTCACACAACTTCTATTTACTACCCCTTGTCTACCTGTTAATATAAGAAAGAAAATTAGGTTTATGTTAGGGCATATAGACAATTAGTATAAAATCAGGGTCCTTTTACTAAGAACAAAATACAGAAAGGAATTTTAATATTTTCAAAAAACAATTTCAATGATTTCAAATTTTAAGAAAAGTTCTCTTCCTTCTATAATACTTCCCCAGCTGCCTTAAAAATTACCCACATTATATGATTAGAATTTGCAGCTTTTAGCTTAGAGATCAGATTTCTATCAAACCCAAGTATTTTGGGTAAAGTTATAGTGTGATTTCCATCATTATTATATCTTCTGGTGGATTAGTTGGTCAAAATATTTTTCCTGGAGGAATAATTAAGAAATCAAGCCGGGCTCGGTGGCTCAGCCTGTAATCCTGCGCTTTGGGAGGCTGAGGTGAGTGGATTGCCTGAGCCTGCAGGTTCAAGACCCGCTTGAGCAACTTGCGAGACTTCATCTCTACAATAAAACAAAAATTAGCCGGGCGTGGTAGTGCTTGCCTGTAGTTCCAGCTACTTGGAAGGCTGAGGCGGAAGGATCGCCGGAGCCCAACAGGTCAAGAAAAGAAAAAAAGAGAAGAAATCAAAAGGACCTTACATCTAAAGTAAGGAAAGGGGGAACAGAAAGAAAGAATGATAATTGTGGACCCTTTTGTCTTATGTATACATTTTCTGAAAAGTACTCTGTACCTTACAATAGCAAAACATTAGGTTGAAGTGATTCTTGTGAAATACAATCTCTTATTCCTTCAATAACTTTCAGCATCTGCTGGTTTTCATAAATATTAGCTGGTAAAACATAACTTTTATTTTTTCCTGTCAAGAATATACCACTAATATTTGGGTTCTGAAGACATGGACAAAGTCAATGGTAACCAGGTTAAGAGGGAGACATCAAGAACTTTCCAAATGAGTAGCTAATCACTTACATGCACTCTATCTCTGTCTCACAATAGCTTAGGAGTTAAGACCTGAAGCCAACAAAAGTCTAAAGATTATTCATAATAAGATCAGAAAGGCAGTTAGTTGTAAAATCAGGTTGCAAGTCCTTGTCTGTCTGCTTCCAGAATTTATTTTCTTTTATTTTTTCTTTTTTTGTTTTTTGTTTTTGAGTTGAAATCTCACTCTGTTGCCCAGACTGGAGTGCAGTGGCCGCTCCTGACCACCGCAGCCTCAACCTGCTGGGCTCCGGCGATCCTTCTTCCTCAGCCTTCCAAGTAGTTGGAACTACAGGCATGCGCTACCACGCCCGGCTAATTTTTTTGATTTATTGTAGAGATAAGGTCTCACCAAGTTGCCCAGGAGGGTCTTGAACCCTGGGCTCAGGCAATCCACTCACCTCGGCCTCCCAAAGCACAGGATTACAGGCTGAGCCACCAAGCCCGGCTCAGAATATATTTTCTTAACTGCTAGACATAGTCCAAAAAGTAAATACATATAGGACCAATAAAGTATATTGTTAAGATAATGTTTTAATTATAAGTAATAACTAGAACTAAATTATTACTGAGCCCTAATGCTTTAAATATGTTACCTGATTTATTTCTCATAAAACTCCTTGAGATCGGTACTATTATGATCATTCCTATTAACAATTATAGATAATCAAGCTCAAGAGGATATCCAATTGCTCACAGACACACAGTAAATAAAGGGAATCAGGAGCTGAAACCAAGAAGTTTCTCTCTAGAAACCAAGCTGTTAATCATTATATGGTACCACCTGCCTGGGGACATGTCTTAACACTTAAAGTCTGAAAAAGGAAACACAATTTATTTCTTGCTATAATGCATTTCTGATTACAAATCATATATTAATAAATGAATCCAATAAGTACTTCATAATGATTGCTATTGTTAACTTCGTTAAGAGTGTGTATGTGTGTGTGCGTGTGTGTATGTGTGCGTCTGTGTGTATAATATTTGAGCTATGCATCTGAACACAATGTAAAGACTCACAGTTCCCTCAGGAGGGCTGGGACTTGCTGTCTATGTCCATTTTCCTTGTTACAGTAGTTTTAGGACCAAACAACTATTCTGGTCCAGGCCCCAGCCCTGCCAACATTTCCTGTGGCCCCCTTTTTTTCCTCAAGTAATACCTTTAAATATTCTCTTAGCTAAAATACTGTGAAGAGAGGAATTGAGCTGGGAGAGAATCATAGATTCTTGGGGACAAAAATTTCAAGCCATGGTTTAAACATCACTGGGTCAAGCTACTTACCAGTAGAACTGGGCTACCGTAGTTCCTACCTGTTTCTTAGCATCACTACCCATCACTTCAGCTTTGATAAGCTGTTTGCCAGGATGTAAGTACTTGCAGGTGCCTACATTTCCTTGATCCTTTCATCTCGACTCTTAGTTCTTTGATTCAGGGTGTCTCAGAGAAGCTTGGCCTTCTCATAAGATGTCAGGCCTATGTGAAATTTCTTCTATGGGTAGGGTAACTATATAACCTGGTTTTTTCCAAGCTTAATTTTAATAATAATAAAAACTCTGCCCTATGCCTACATGAGTGAATATCTCACTTTGGAGTAATGGGTGAGTTCTTGGCATTTATTGCTTTTCAGACTATTTCCTGAGACCATAGGAAAAAGTTACACTTAGCATCTTTTTACATTAACAACTGAGCAAGATCTTCCCCTAAAGCATTATTTCATTTTCAAAGTAAAAAGGTCCCACATTCCATCACAAAGATTATACATACCACTTTTTACCTTCTTTTATCACTGTCAGAGTGAAGAGGGGACAACTAGGGAAACAGACGTTTTAAGGGAACAAGACAAACAAAAGAACAAGAGATCTTCTTTCCCCCTTGCCTCCAAATCTCAGGAATTCACCAAGATGAAACTTGTTAAAAAGAAACAAGCTAACAGAAACAGCTCCTTTCAAAAGACTATGTATATTCTATGGGACAAATTGATTTACTTTGATACCCTATTTCTTTATGCTTCATTTGATAACCTGGTAACGTCAGCTTTATTCTTAGATTCTCATTGCTCCAAAAGTCTGCTACTTAAGAACATTTTCAAGTTAATGAATATAATAGAAAACAACATAATTGGGCTCCACTAAACAATTTAAAATCTTCACTAGTCTATACTGATCTTCACTTCAAGATGGCAGTTTCTTTTAGGCACTTTGGTATTTGCTCTTTTTTTGGTTTTATGTTTAAAACTTTCTATTTTGAAATAATAGAGATGCACAGAAAGTTGCAAAAATGAAGTCTATAGCATTCTAGAGACACGTTTTAGAGTGAACAGGATGATTGGAATAGGAGCATCTTGAAGATTTCCTTTGGTGGGGTAAGTAGATTCAATATTACAGTTTCAAAGTCATCAGATATTAAATGTATTTAGAGCACTAAGGTGTATGTAGTTTCTATAATAAAGTCAATTTCAAATTACTCAGTTATCATTGAATATCAAACCTTACTGCCTCAATTACTACTAACTCAAGAGAATCAGTGATACTGTTAAGTAGGGAAAATCTTTAGAGTAGAGAAGTATGACTGTAAGGAAATACCATGTGTATAAGAAATGTCTAAAAGTAAAAATTTATAAAATGTGTATTTTTGTAAATGATAAAATTCACTAGTTTCAAAACTGTACCATCAGTAGAATAGCAGAGACTTGTATTAGTATAATTTCATTTATCTTGCTCTAATATTTCAAGTGTTTTATTATATTAATTTCCCAAATTAATCAATACACTTAGAGTGGTTATTATTATTCTCAATTTTGAAATAAATTAGAGCCTTGGAGAGTTTGGGTGATTCATCATTGTTTATATAGCTGTTTTCTGACTCAGCTTAGATTATGTATATCTACCATACTACCTGTACATTTAAAGAAATGTGGTACATTATAAATAAGAATTTGCTAAATCAGGTGGATTGTATTGGTGGTTTTTATACCATATTATAAGTAGATTTGGGGATAACATTTGAAAGACAATAATGCAAATCTTATCAAATATGATAAGGATTTCAAAATGAACCTTGATTAATACTTCTATCTACATATGTTAATCCTTTCTTAAAAGACTAATTCTACAAGCATTGAAAACTATCAGGGCAGGAAAAGAGGTGATTCTCAAATAAATTATAATCAAATCCTAATGAACTTAGAGGGCTTTTTTGAGCATTTGCATTTTGTACAATTATTTATGCAATATTGCCTGGATTCATTTCGTTCAAATGGTTATATTAAGACTAGTATGATATATATATATATATTTTACTAGGGTAAAAATCTAATTGTAGTGTTTGTGTTTATTT
Source organism: Cephalopachus bancanus (assembly GCA_027257055.1). Taxonomy (NCBI): domain Eukaryota; kingdom Metazoa; phylum Chordata; class Mammalia; order Primates; family Tarsiidae; genus Cephalopachus; species Cephalopachus bancanus. Next base: position 10,786,643 of record JAPVLO010000017.1, read on the forward strand.
TCTTTCCAGTGTGTATATTAGACTACAGGATATTAATTTTAGCAGCTGTTTACAAATGTGAATAAAAAGTCATTTGTGGAAAGATTTAATATTTGCCTTTTCTTGTCATTTCAAGTCCCTTTTCGAAACAAGTGTTACATTGAAAGCAATTTGGGGAAAGAAACTAGTTTCCTCTTTCTAGAAAGAGTTTATCATACTTATTGGAACTGATATAAGGATTATTTACTTTTTCTCCAAAGGTTGATCTTCAAAATTCAATTGGCCACTTGTAGGGTTTTGTTAAGGACTGCTATTAGATAACATTCAGCAGGTTAATGTGAATACTTGGCTGAAATATAGAAATGCATCTTGGTCAGAACAGAACAGGAAAGACAGTTAAGTCACCTGATTACCTGCTTTGTACACAGCTTTCTAACCCATAGTCAATGCCTTTCTGAAGAATGGAATTTACATGCTTCAAATCCATCCTTATGGGAAGAAAATTCAAGAAAAATTCTCAATACTAAACATTCATCTATGGTACTTGCCAAAGTTGGATCAATATAATCCAACTCAGAGAAAAGTGTTAAAAGATGGGCCGCATGATGGTCAAATTTTAGTGCCAAATGGGAAAAAAGTCAAACTTCTGTTGCCCAAATCATAAGTGATTACATGTTTCCTGCGGTCTTGCTTACAGTTGACCTCTTTTATTCCCTAATCTGCCCTGTACAATGTGTTCAAAGATACTTCCCCCGACTAGTCATGTCACTCAACACATGCACATGGACCCCCAGTTATGAAATAAAACACGGTGGGGAATACAAAGAAACACAGTCCAAGCTCTCCAGTGTCCAAACATTGAGGTCGATGTTTATGCAGAATCCATGGCCCTCTTTAACCCTGTTCCAAAGTAGCATAACAACCAATGAGGATTGCCTCACAGGAGAGAGGCAATGCCACATGGATGTAATTTATAAGTTAATTAGCAAAGTCTACTGGGCCAACTAGTGACAGATGTGACACCTGCTTTCATGGAAAAAAACGAAAAAGAAGAAACAACAACAGGTAGGCGCCCTCTCTAGGGAGGTTTGTGGTCACACACAGGTCACATTGGCTGGCATATAAAACAGAATTTTAATAGACTGAAATATCTTTAAAAGGCAAACTATAAATATGAATGCAATTAAAAAATACAAACTAAATTCTACAACTGAATGCTCATGTATGAGGTGGAGGCATTTGTAAAACAGGAATTGTTTAGAACAGTAAAATGTTCTTTATATTTAAAAAATCTATTTGGCCAACATATTATTTAAAAGTTTGTCACTGACTTTTTTTTAAACCAAAGAGAACCATTAAACTGGCCAAAACTTTATACAGTATAAAGTTAAGCAGTGGAGAGGAATAGTTGATAGTAATATATTAAATTCAATTTTCATAAGAAGCTATAATATGAGTGAAAATAATTCCACCTTCTAGAATTCTGAATTAGATATTTTGACTCAAACTGTGATTATCTGTGAACATGTGTTTATGTAGTGTTTTACTAAAAACAATTGCAGCTTTTTAGAGTTGCAAGAATTCAACATCTTTGTGTAACCTTAAAAACAAAGCAATGAACACATACAAAACTGTCAGCTTCCGTACAAGTGTTGATCAAGTTGGGAGACTGAGGTGAACATTCACATGGGGGGATTTTCTTTGGGTATACTCTACAGAGTAATACCTTTGGGGGAAATGAAGAGAAACAGGATTGGGTAGAGGGAGAAACTGTAAAGTGAAGCAGTTCCAGTATGGGTTCCAGCTAATCTCATGGTGAATTCAGACACTGGGTCAGTCCTAAGAGTCTTCCAAATTTAGACAGGACTATTGAATTTTTATTATCCCCAGTCCCAGTATCATCCAATAACATGTATATCTCTTTTCAAACTATTACTTCTAAGAACTTAAACCTATTAAAACATCTAAATCAAAATTTTTCTTTTTTAACTAAAACAACTTAGAACCAAATGATTCATCTAGGACAGTGGTTATCAAAGAGTAGTCCTTGTGCAAGTAGTATCAACACCACCTGGGAACTTGCTACAAACTCAACCTCTTGGGTCCATTCAGAACTACTGAATCAGAAGCTCTCGGGTGGGGTCTAACAGTCTGCTCTAACAAGCCTTTCGGGGGATTTCAATGCATTTTAAAGTTTGACTTAGTACTTTTAAGACATGGGACCAACCCAGATACCCATTGTAAGTGGACTGTATAAAGAAAATACAATACGATGAACTACTATGCAGCCACAAAGAAGAACAAAATCATGTCCTTTGCAACAGCATGGATACAGCTGGAGACCATCATCCTAAGTAAATTATCACAAAAACAAACAAAACAGAATATCACATGTTCTCACTAATAAGTGAATCCTAAATATTGGACACAGAAGCACAAAGGCAGGAACAATTGATGCTGGACACTACTAGTGGGGGAAGAGAGGGGAGGGAGTAAGGGTCACACATCACCCATTGGATACCATGACCACTACCAGGGGAAGAGAGAGCTTGCTAAAAGTCCAAACCTCACCTTACTTATGCAGCAAATCTTCACATGAACCCTAAAACTCGAAAATAAAAAAAAAAAACAAAGTGAAAAATATTTAATAGTTGAGGAAAAAAATCATATTCAAAATATTTCAAACTATGAGACTGGACTGGAACAAAGAAAGAACAGAGAATCACACTCATGATTAGAGTTTGGTTTATGTGGCTTTTGCTCTGTTCTTCCTTGACTGTCTGTCTGACCTGGTTTCTGTTAGGCAAGCAGGTGATGTCTGGAGACATTGCACCTGTGGCAACGGGCATATCTGTGATTTTTCCAACTATATATCCTAAGTAGGTGTTGAATTGGAGGAGCACATCATTTCACTAGAATTGATAGAAAGAAGTAAAGAGGCCTTGAAAATGACAAGGATTTCCACTTTAGCAAGCTCCAACAAGATCGGGAAATAGCTTGTTTGGGGTTTAATGATGAGAACACAGGGAAGATTTTACCTAAACTTAAGATCATCCTAAGAGTATTTCAGAATGGAAATCTGTCTTATAGGATTACGCTCAACCCTTTTTTTCTTGAATAGTTCTTTCCTGTTTGTCAATTGAATGAAGTTTTTCCCTAGAATAACATAGCTGGGAGAAAGTGAGCTGGACCTATCATTCACAGTCACAGAGGGTAAGAATTGGAGGAAATAGTCACTTTTCAGTATGGACAACTGGCACACACACTTCAACTAAATGGTCGAGATAACCATTTCCAGTAATAAGTCATGTTGATTACATGTTCCAAAGACATCCATTCACATGACTGTCTCCTTCTTATCATTCATTATCTGCTCAAATGTGACCCCCTTAGAGAATATTTGGGGTTAATTTATCCAAATTTATCATCCATCTAGTTTTAGTATCTTCTAATAAAATGTTTGCTTTATTTTCCCCATAAGCTTATCAATATCTGAAATTATTCTACTACGTGTGTATGTGTGTTTTGTTATTTGCTTATTTTTTTACTAGATGAGATACTCCATGTTATTTATGTCATTCATCACTATCAAGGACCTAGAACAGTATTTGCCATATATTAGGCACAAAATTCATATTATTTTTTAAATAACTTGCCTGGTCTCTTCCAATCCACTGCATTTGAACTCTAGTTGACTTCCAAAGTCACCATTTTTTCCCCCACCAAGTTGCTATGTACATAAAGAAAACAATCATCACAATAAATAGTAATAACTAATACTGACTTGCTGTGTGCTTGAGTGGTTTACACAGAGTTGAATGCCAAAATTTTAGTAAGAATTCAGGTGTTATTATCTTGGTTTTGTAGATTAAAAAACTGAGGTTCTGAGACTCAGAGTAATTTTTTTAAAATCACAAAACAAGCAGACTGTAGAAGTACTTGAATTGGACACTCAGATTCTTAATCATTTTGTCAGCATTAGTTGAAATTTAGTTGTATCAGAATCTCTTGGGGTGTCTTCAAATTCTAGATTCTCTGCCCCTGTCACCAGAGACTCAGATACAGCAGACAGAGGCTCAGGTTCAATTATCAACTTTTCATCTCACCCAGATTTCTAAGGCAGGCAGTTCAAACGCTGCATTTTGCTATAGATTCCTGTAGAGCAGACTACACTAGGGTCATATGGTGACAAGTGGTGGGAGAAGGATGTAGTATTTGAAAAAATAAATCTGAGGAAGCCCTGATTGCATACAAAGGAAGGTGTGGTTCAGGTAATGAGTCATAAGCAACAGTCACTCTTCCCTATGGCCTTTCGGTCATGTTTGGATCAAGTTTGGCTGTGATTAGCCTGTGGGGACAGATGAGATCAGAGACTCCCTCTCTGTTACCCTCCCCATTTTTGGCTTTGGGGATCTTGCTGCACCTCTCTGATGGAATGAATGGCTCTTCACTCAAAAAGGAGATAAGAGATCCCACTTTTCCTGATGGGTGACTCCAGGCTGTAGGAACAGAGGCCAAGTTTTAATCTTAGTAGAAAAAGACTTGCCATTGACGCGCCTGACTTTTGACAGCAATACTGCAGCTGCTTGTACTCAGGCCTTAAATTGGAGTGAGGGAAAGGCAGAGTCTGTCATTGACTGATGATGGATTTTCATCAGCTCATAACAAAACTGAGTAGCTCAGACAGCCTGTTGAAATAAATTTAATGCTATTTTGGGGGAAAAAAAGAAGAAAGAAAGAAATAGTAGATTCATTTTTGGCAGCTAAATTTAATCCTGTGTGAAAGGAAAGCTAACATAATTTGAAGTGCCACAAGAACCTTAAATCTCCCCAGGATTTCTCTGCTGCTCGTCTTTCCTTTCTCTCTCTCTCTCTCTCTCTCTCTCTCTCTCTCTCTCTCTCTCTCTCTCTCTTTGCCTCTAGAGCTCTTCCTTCAGGGAGCCTGGTTTCCTATTTCATAGGGAGGGCTTTGGCCTTTTCCTGGAGTATTATCACTTCCTCTGGGCATTAGTGTAGCTTCTCATGGTTAGCATGTATTTGTGATTGTGTCTCAGAAGGTCCTCCCTTAGGATTTCATCAGGCTGCCTGCAAGGAAGGTCAGTTAAACTGAAGAGGGAATTCCTTGTTGGCTCAGATCTTTTTGCATCTCTGAAGTGACAGATAAAGAGCATAACTATATGGTCATTCCTTCAGGGCAATATTGGATCAATCAAAATAACTTTTCCATTTCCTGATGAGCTAATGATGATAATGTCAGATGTTCGACTTTTGCTCTTCCCCTTTCCAAAAGAAACCATCAATCCAAATGCCTACCCTGCATCAGTATTGAAAAATACCTTTATTAACTCCAAATTAGCTGTATTTATTGACATACTAGAAAAGTAATGTCTAAAGAAGATTAACAAAGTCTAAAGACAAAGTCTAAAGAAGATAATAAATGGAACTCAGAATCTCACCACCTCAGAGATGACTACTGCTAGCGTTTTGGGTTACATCTTTCTAGTCTTTTGTTCTCTTTATAAATCTATATTTGTACATATATATATATAATACATGAATGAAAACAGATTTTTATTTCAAAGGCATAGTTTCATAGTTTCTACCCTACTTTATAAACTATTATTTTCTTACTTTTAAAAAATATTAGACTACAACATTTTTTGATAATTATGTATCATTCAATCATAGCTACAAAATTCCCTTCATAAATTCTCTATTTTTAAATACTTATTCTATTTCTTTATTTTGTTTTATTAAAAATTTGTGAAGGCTATCCTTCAAACACATCCCTGTATTTTTGTAAAGTTATATACCTTTTCTTTTCTTTAGTTTATGTTTTCTTATTCTCCATAATTTTGTTTGTTAGTGGTTCTCAAAGTATGGTCGCAAGATTAGCACCATCAGCCTCACTTGAGTATTTTTTACCAAGTCCCTTTCTCAAGCTCCACCCTAGACCTACTGAACCAGAATTTCCATTGGTGGGGTCTGGCAATCTGTGTTGTAACCACTACTCCAGGTCATTCTGATACATGCTATTGAGTGAAACTACTGGTCTGAGGTATTTGGTGATTGGAGAGAACTTCCAGTCTGTAGCCTTATCATATGATATTTGTAAGTCCTACAGCAATGCTGGTACATATATTTTCTAAGAAAATCCGAGTGTTTGCCTCATGTTTCAGATTTTTTCACTAACTCTGGGAATAACAGTTTTTCTACCAGGTCTTTTAGGGTCCAAGTTTTTTTTTTTTTCATTTAGAATATCTGGCTTATATGATCTCTCATCTGAAGAACCACACTTATCTCCTGACTTTCTCTTTGTCTTCTTTCTCCTTCCTTCAAGAATTTCTTCATTAGTAACTAAAGTTTTATTTTCATACCAAAATGTTATATGAAACACAGTTGATTACTTTTAAAAACTTCAAAATTTATCAGTTATTTCTCCTTGTCTATTGAATAAATATTTTAAACTCATGAACATGATATTTAAGACCTTTTACAGCCTGACCACTAGTTACTGTTTGGGACTGTAGAGGAGAAAAAATAATTTTTCTATTTATCCTTCATATTTATTCGCTGGGATGGACCCTTGTAACAAAAGAGAAATTAAAAAGAAAAAAAAGTTCAATAACATGTATATTGCATGCATAATGCATATATGTGAAATACCTAACGAAAGAAAGTAGTACATTTTGAAATACCTAACAAAAGAAAGTAGTACATTTCAAAGAAGAGCCTTTGAATCCAGGCATTGTTCTGTGAATCAAAGCAAGAAGGGTACTGGGAAAACCAGTAGTGGGGAGGTGACCAGGAAGAGAAGGGTAGACAAGGGAACTTTATTACACATATTTAAGTGCTTTCTCCACTGATAAGAGTCTCTAGTGATTTAGACATCTTTCTTTCCTGGTATGGAGAAGCAGACATCCCAACAAATGGAGATTTCCTCTAAATTTAACTTTCTTCTACAAAAAGGTAACTTCTCTATTTTTTTCAAAATAATCAGATAAAAATAATCCTTAGACCAAAGAGGCATGTTTTGAGGTGGCATATTCTAGTTTCTGACAATTCTCTTCTGCCACTTCTCACTCAGGTTCTATTTTTAGCCATATTAACCACTTTTGGTTCATTATATAAGTCATTTGTTTTCAGGAAATCATGTCTTAATATCACTGACTTAAAATAGCCTTCCAAAACTTTATGATATAGGAAAATTTTATTTTTCTTTTAGGACTAAGCTCAAATATCACTTCATCTGTGAAAGCTTTCCGTTATTCTAATTCATTAAAATTATTTAAATGTTACTTTTCTTATATCTCAATATGAACTTCTTTCACTGTCTTATTAATGATTTAGTAAACTTTTCCTACACTTGACATGGGTGTGAGGACCAGATTTTACCTTTGAAAATCTCAATGCAGTACCAAGCACTTAATAGGTGTTCAGTAAATATTAAATGTTTAAATGAGCCTGGGTGTGGTGACTCAAGCCTGTAATCCCAGCACTTTGGGAAGTCAAGGCAAGAGGATTGCCTGAACTCAGGGTTTGAGACCAGAGTGGGCAACTTGGTGAGATCTCATCTCTACAACAAATCAAAAAAACAAGCCAGGTTTGGTAGTACCCACCTATAGCTCCAGCTACGGAAGGCTGAGGAGAAAGGTAACCTGAGCCCAGCAGGTTGAGGCTGCAGTGGCCATGAGCATGCCACTGCACTCTAGCTTGGGTGACAGAGTGAGACTCCAACTCAAAAAATATAAATAAATAAATACTTAAATGAGTTGCATAATTCCAAATATGTATAGCAAATCATATTAACATCAAACATTCAGAGTCCATAAAATTTAGTATTACTAAAAATCTGGAAGAGAACAGATTGTTCAATGTGAAAGATTTTGATAAATTAAACAGTTTAGGTAGCAAGATAACATATTTAAACCAATTTTTGTTAAAATTCTACTAAAATGATGGAAAATAATTTGACATCTCAGCATTTATGAAATGTAGATTTGATGAAGTATTTTATCTTATTTTTCTGTTATTTCTTCAAAATAACCCCAACAATTTAACATTATTTTGGTCTTACTTTACTGGTTGGAAAGCAAAGTTGGGATACATAATCTCATCATAAAATTGAGATGATAAGAATGGAACAATCTTGTACTGTTGAAAATGGATGATTGTAAATATATATTTTTTACAATCCTCTATTTTCTAAAGATCTTATTAGCTGCAGAATGCTTTAAATAATGAGATGATTTCAGCTCCCACCTAAGTCAACATTACTACTCTCTTTCCTTTATTTTTGTTTATCAAGTTTTTATATATCCAGTAAGCAATTTCAGGGAAATTAGTTATGCCATTCCATCCAGAAATGTCTGCTTTATCACCTTCTTACATGACATGTGGAAATGACTAATTTGGGGCAACAGAGAGACATGCAGTAGTACTTGAAGCAGTTTAATATTGAGAGTTTCTGCCATATCAAATATTACTTCAAATGTCTCTCAGACAAGATTATCTTATGAAATGCCTACACTCAGCTCAAGAATGAAGGAATGTATTGCAATTGGGATAGTTGAAAGATTTCAATAATATGCCTTTCACTATGGAATGAATTTTGTCCCACCTAAATTCTTATATCGAAGCCCTAACCTCCAGTATGATTGTATTTAGAGATAGGGCCCATAAATCGGCAATTCCGGTTAAATGAGGTCAAAAGAATTGGTCCCTGCTTCTATAAGATAAGCTTCTTTATAAGAAGAGACACCAGAGAGCTTGCTCACTCTCTCTCTATGCCTTTGCACAAGGAAAGGCTATGTGGGGACAGAGTGATAAAGTGACCATCTGCAAGGCAGAAAGGGAATTCTTGCCAGAAACCAACTTTGTTGGACTTCTATCTGGGAATTTTAGCCTCCAGACTCATGAGGACATAAATTTCTGCTGTGTAAGTCACCCCAAACTGTTGTATTTTATTATAGCAGACCAAACAGATGAATACATCTTTTCAATGTGCATTAGTCAAAGAAAGTTGAGTTGATAATTCATATTTTAATGTCAAGAAAGACTCTCATGTTTCAGACTTACAAAAATAAGCATTTATTATGACTTTGGGAAAACATGAAGACATTTTCTAAAGTAAGCACGAGGTGACATGAGGGCAACAGGAGCAGTGGCATCAGACGTGTGAAGTCTCTGCAAAGGCAAATGTCCATAAACAGTCTGTGTGAGTGGGTGTGTGCAGATGGGTGAGTGAAAGTTCATCTGATGGGAGGGAGACAGGATCAAGCAGCCAGGACTTCACTCCAGAGGCTGCTGCAATCCACCACTCCCTGAGATCTGGGACCCTAGTGTGCAGGGCCATTTGTTATTCTCAGGGGTCTCTCAGAAGGAGGCAGAAAAGACCAACTGCTACTCAGTCCCTGGCATCTGGCCCATGCCACCACCTATGGCAGTGGGCCGGGAACTGCCAGTGGGAACCATGGAGAAGACACAACAAGTGATTATATCAAGAGTTCAAACTTATAATTAACTGGCATTCCTGAGGCAGATAGAGAGACAGAGACCATTGTGGAACAAACATTCTATGATCTTATCCATGAAAACTTCCCTCATCTCATTAGAGACATGCCCACTCAAGCCCAAGAGATTCAGAGAACCCCTGAAAGACATCAAATGAGAATACCAACTCCTAGACACATAGTAATTTGTTTACAGAATGTAGGTATAAAATAAAAAAAATCAAAAATGCAGCAAGACATAAAGGTCAGACTACCAACCTGGGAAGAATAATTTAAATAGCAGCAGACTTAGCTACAGACACTACAGGCTAGAAGAGACTGGAGTCCAATCTTCAGAGTTCTCAAAGATAAACAATTCCAGCCAAGAATTTCCTACCCAGCTAAGCAGAGCTTCATCTCAATGGATAATTAAAATTCTGCCTAGACATTCAATCTCTAAGAATTTACACCACCTCCAGATCAGCTCAACAAGAAATACTTAAGAAAGTATTAAATACAGAAAAAAGAAACGGAAAAAAAGGCACTACCACACTATTCTAAAGTGCAGAGAAAAGATTGAAAACACACATATCAACCCTCAAATCAAAAGAAAACCAACAAATAAATAAATAACAACAGCAAACTCTATACGAAACTCATAAGAATAAACTCTCACATCTCAATAATTAGTCTGAAAGCGAATAGACTAAATGTACCACTGAGAAGACACAGAATGGCAAACTGGATAAAAAATCATGAGGCAACAATATGCTGTCTCCAGGAGAATCAACTCACCAGAATGGACACTCACAAACTCAAAGTAAGAGGATGAAATACAAAGTTTTCAGGCAAACAGAACACAAAAGAAAGCAGGAGTAGCGATCTTAACATCAGATCAAATACCCTGTAAGTTATCAAAAGTTCAATCCATCAATAAGAAATATTCATCCTAAACAAAGATGCATCCAACATAGGAACACTAACTTTTATAAAGCAACCTCTAGGTAAACTAAAAAAGATTTAAATACGCCACTAATAACCTTAGATAGATCATCGAGGCAAAAAATCAACAAGGAAATCTGAAGCCTCAACTTTACACTTGAATATATGGACTTTATACATAACTACAGTGAACTCCACCCAACAACCATGGAAAGTTCATTTTACTTATCACCACACAGAACATACTCCAAGACTTGACCACATCCTCAACCATAAATCGAGCATAAACAAATTCCATAAGATTGAAATACTGTCATGCAACTTCTCAGACCACAGTTGAATAAAAAATATAAATACCAAAAAAGATCCCACATAACTCACAAAGACATGGACACTAAAACAGCATGATGCCGAGCAACTCCTGGGTCAAAATGGAAATCAAAGCAGAAATTAAAAGATTTCTGGAGACAAATGAAGATAAAGACCATCTTACCAAAACTTCTGAGATGCCATAAAAGCAGTACTTAAAGGGGAATTCATTTCTTTACAAGCACGTATCAAGTAAATGGAAAGAACACAAGTTAACAGCTTAATAAATCACCTAAGGGAGCTGCAAAGACAAGACCACCAAAACCCTAACTTTAGCAGAGGAATCCAGATCACCAAAGTAAATTCTCAAATACATGATTTAGAAGACAAAAATATCATAGAAAAAAATCAACAACAAAAAAACTGATTCTTTGAAAGGATAAACAAGATTGATAGACCCCTAACCAGAATGACCAAGAAAAAGAGAGAAAAAGCCCAAATAAATACAATCAGAAATGAAAAAGATCAAGTCACAATGGTCCTGGAGACAGACAAAAAATTATCAGAGATTACTTTGCATATCTGTTTGGAAACAAACTTGAAAAACTAAGTGAAATGGAGGACTTTGAGACATCACACAACCTCCCAAGGTTGAAACAAGAAGATATTGAGACCTTAGATAGACCAATTAACCCAGGAAAATGACTCTGTCATAAGAAAACTACCTATTAAAAAAAAAAGTCCTGGACCAGACAGCTTTCCAGCCAAGTTCTACAAAATAAACGGGGAGGAGTTGATACCAATCTTTTTTTTTTTTTTTGAGTTGGAGTCTCACTCTGTCGCCCAGACTGGAGTGCAGTGGCCGCTCCTGGCCACCGCAGCCTCGACCTGCTGGGCTCCGGCGATCCTTCCACCTCAGCTTTCCGAGTAGCCGGAATTACAGGCGCGCGCTACCACGCCCGGCTGATTTTTTTATTTATTGTAGAGATGAAGTCTCGCTGCCCAGGCGGGTCTCGAACCCGCGGGCTCAGGCAATCCACTCACCTCAGCCTCCCAAAGGCGCGGGATTACAGGCTGAGCCACCGAGCCCGGCTGATACCAATCTTATTGAAAGTATTCCAGGCAATTGAGAAAGACAAAACTCTCCCCAAATAATTTTATGAAACTAGCATCACACTGATATCCAAACTGGTTAAATATTCATCAAAGAAAGAAGACTACAGGCCAATATCCCTGATGAACATAGATGCAAAAATACTCGACAAGGTTCTAGCAAATCGGATCCAAAAACACTTCTCAAAAATCATCCAGCATGACTAAGTAGCCTTCATTCCTGGGATGTGGGGCTGGTTCAACATCCACAAGAGCATAAATGTAATTAAATACATCAACATATGTAAAAATAAAAATCACATGATTATATCATTAGATGTGGAAAAAGCTTTTGCTAAAATCAAGCATCCTTTCTTGACAAAAACCCTCAAACACCTAGACATAGAGGGAACATACCTCAAAATAATAAGAGCAATTTATGATAAACCCACAGTCAACATATTGGTAAATTGACAGAAATTGAAAGCATTTCTCCTAAAAAACAAACAAGACAAGGTTGCCCACTTTCATACTTCCTGTTTAACATAGTGTTGGAGGTCCTAGCTAGAGCAATCAGACATGAAAAGAAAATCAGGGGTGTCCAAATAGGAAAAGAGAAAGTCACATTACCCCTCTTTTTTGCTGATGATACGTTTCTATAGTTTGGAAACCCAAAAGAATCTGTCAAAATCTTCTTGCACTAATCAAAGACTTTGGCAAAGTCTCAGGGTATAAAATTAATGTGGAAGAGGCAGTCACATTCTTATATATCAACAACAAACAGGTGGAAGACTAATAAAAAGCACAATCCCATTCACAATAGCAGCAGCAACAACAACAACAACAAAAGAAATACCTCAGCATCTCCCTAATCAGATGAGTGAAAGACCTTTACAACGAAAACTACAAAAAATTGCTCAGATAAATCAAATACGATGCAGAAAAATGGAAAAAAAATTCCATGCTCATGGATTGGAAGAAGCAACATTGTTAAGATGTCCATCCTACTCAAAGCAATCTACAGATTTAATGCTATACCCTTTAAATTATCAACATCATTCTTCTCAGACCTGGAAACAACAATATGGAAATCCATATGGAAACATAAATGACCACAAATAGCCAAAACAATCCTTGGCAAATGAAACAAAATGGGAGGTATCACACTCACAGACTTTAAACTTTAATATAAGGCTATAATACTCAAAACAGCCTGGTATTGGTATAAGAATAGGCATATGGACTAATGGAACAGGATAGATATTCCTGAAGCAAATCCTCAATTTCTCAACCAACTCATCTTCAAAAAAACCTCCAGCAACAACTGCTGGGAGGAAGAGAACCTATTCAGTAAATGGTGCTGGGAAAACTGGCTGATCACATGCAGAAGATTGAAACAGGAGCCTTACCTGTCACCATACACAAAAATCAACTGTAAATGGATCAAAGACCTAAACGCAAAACCTTAAACTATAAGAATCTTAAAAAATGCAGGAGACACCTTTATGAAAATTGGAACTGACAACCAATTACTGATCAAAACCCCCAGTGCCTATGCCATAAGAGATACGATAGACAAGTGGGACCTCATCAAACTGAAAAGCTTCTGCAAAGCAAAATAAACCATCAAGAGAGTTGGGAGACAGTCAACATACTGAGAAAACAATATTTTCCAACTGTATATCAGACAAAAGAAAAAACCAAACAGCCCTATTGAAAACTGGGCAAAAGATATGAATATGAATAGACACTTCTCAAAATAAGACATATGAGCAGTCAACAGATACATGAAAAATTGTGCAGGGTCACCAATCATTAAATAAATGCAAATTAAAACTACACACACAAATTAAACTCCAGTCAGGAGGCCATCATCAATAACTCAAAAAACAACAGATGCTGGAGAAGATGCAGGGGAAAAGGAACACTTCTACACTGTTGGTGGGAGTTAAACTAGAACAACCTCTGTGGAAAACAGTGACAATTCCAAAAAGATCTAACAATTGACCTTCAATACGATCCAGCAATCTCCGTACTGAGAATATATCTAGAGGATCTCAAATAATTCTACAAAAAAAGATACCTGCACAGTCATGTTTATCGCAGCACTATTCACAATAGCAAAAACATGAAACCAACCATACTGCCCATTGAAAGTAGACTGGATTAAAAAAATGTGGTACATATACACGATGGAATTTTACACAGCCAGAAAGAAGGACAAAATTATGAACTTTGCAGCAACTTGGATGAATTTAGAATCTATAATACTCAGTGATCTATCACCAAAACCAAGAAATCAGTACTACATGTTGTCACTCATAAGCGGACCCTGAACGATTATCATAATGCTATAAGAAGGGGATTGGTAGTAGCAGGGTACTGTCAAGGGAGGGCAGAGGGGCACACTTCATCAATAAGAGTACCTGATCTCAAGCCAGGTGAAGTGGGGACCAAAGTCAGGCCCAAACTTTACCTGTGCAATGACTATTTGTATACCTAATCCTGAATTGTACTCCACATCTTTAAAATGAACAAAGAAAAAGAAAAGTAAGCATCCATGCAAACCCCATCCCTTCAATGATTTGCTTGAACTTACATGGCAACAAAATCTAGGGCCTTAGTAAAGAGTACAGAGATGCGATTGTTTACTGCATACATTTAGTATATTAGATGTATTAATTTAAGTTATTCACTGGGGAGCTTCCATTTGTCCAACACACTTGTGCTAGGGAAACAGTGGTATACAAACCAGCAAAATACCCAGTCATCATGGAGCTTGTATAATCCAGTGGAGTGGACAGAACATAAACAAGTAAATAAAACATAATTGATATGATTTTCAGAAAGCAAGCTTCATATAGAAAACAAAACCAGGATGTGAGATTATGAATGACTTCCTTGCAGCTGTACTAGATTTCAGAGTGACTCTGGACCTCACACAAGACAGAGCTTATCCTCAAGCAACTTAAAATCAAATGATGGTAACACCTTAAATAAGCAAGCAAATATGTTAAGATTGTGTGCACAGGTACTTATTGGAACACAAAGAAAAAAATACCTTACTCTGTTTTGAGAGGCCAGGGAAGTCTTTACCAAGGAAAGGAAAAGCAATAGAGATGAAGGGTTAAATAATTCAGTCTAGAAAGAGAGAGACGTGGGTTAGAACTTGGCTTTCTTGTGTGATGCTTACTAGTTACTTAGGTTCCCTGATTCTTTTCTGTCTTGTACAACAGCGTTCATGATTCCCCCTCACAGGCAGTGGTGAGGAGAAGATTTGCATTCAAGGGCAAGAACGGGAAAGAGCCTGGCAGAGTCCTGAAATGGAAGTAGTTCACAGAGTATGAGGACAGAAATGAAAAGCATTAAGACAAAGATCAGATCTTGCGGATCTTTTCTAAGGATCTAGAAACATATGTTGGGGCAAAAGGCATATCCCTTGACTACATAAAGGTTTCAAGATGTTAGATTAAACTTGCGATTAAAAATATTCATGGGAAAATTTCAACTTTTTATTTTATATGTATTTCCTCAATTTTCCGCAATTAGTAATACTTACATACATTTTGAATTCTTATAGCAGTTGGAGAATAAGCAATAATAACTACATTGAATTCATCAAAGAAGACAAAGGGCCTAAATTTGACAATATTTCTGCTTGAACAAGTTATATTAGTATTTAATAACCTCCAAATAAGTGCATTAGTCTGTTGGCTTTGGTATCTCGGGCCTTTCTGACACAAAAAGATGAACATTTTTTTTTCCTGTAATCTTTGTGATTATCCATATGCCTTTATTTTATTGACAAAATAATTGGGCAACAGTAACTTAGAAACCCTGCTACATCATCCATTGAGTACATTTACTTGACATGAATGGCCTGTTTACAGAAGATATACTTATGCTGATCATACTCACATTCTACAGCATAGCTAATTCACTCCTAAGTACATGACCATTAGAAATCTGCACAGATGCTCACCAAAAAAATATATGAGTAGGAAAAATTGTAAACTCCCTAAATGCTCATCAATAGTATAATGGGCTAAGAATATTTTGGTGTATTTGCAAAAAATAAAATAGTATATGGCACTAATAATCAACAGGAAACAGCTATGCATAATATAATGTATCTGACTGAAAAAAATAGATTCCATAGGTGTGTGTGTGTGTGTGTGTGTGTGTGTGTGTGTGTGTGTGTGTGTGTACTTGTTCACTAGGAGGAGATGATGGTTAATTTTATGTGTCAAATTGACTGGGACTTGGGGTACCCAGATATCCCTGATGTGGATGGGTCTCATCCAATCAGTTCAAGGGCTAAATAGATCAAAGAGACTGAGGAACAGAGAATTGCTCTTGCTTGATTTCCTCAAACTGGGACACTGGCTTTTTTTTACGTTGGAACTTGAACTGAAGCATCATTTCTTCCTGGGTCTGGAGATTGCTGGTCTTCGGACTCAAACATCACCCTCAGTTCTCCTGGGTCTCCAGTTTGCTGAGTCACCCTGTGGATCTTGGGACTTGTCTCCATAACCATATAAGCAAATTACTTTTAATAAATCTCTCTATATGTGTAAAGAATGTATACATATTCTATTATTTCTGATTTTCTGGAGAACTCTAACTAAAACAGAGTATTCTTAGAGTGTTAGCAATAGTTTGTTTATTAACCTGAATTCAATGAGTTGTACATTTAACTATGGAAAAATATTCAGGTAAATTTAGGTTGACTCTCAATATAAGGTATTCTTTTTTTCAACTTTTGAGGAATTTTATGTTAAGGTAACTGCATGCCAACTCACTGAGGTTAGAGGATGTAATTTTTTTTTAATGAGGACCAGGAATGGTGACACACCTGTAATCTTAGCACTTTGGGAGACCAGTAAAGGAAGATTACTTAAGTCCAAGAATTCTAGACCAACCTGGGTAACATAACAAGAAGTAATCTCTACAAAAAAGAAAAACTGAAAATGATAAGTTGGGCATGGTGGCATGTGCCTGTAGTCCCAGCTACTTAGAAGCCTGAAGAAGGAGGATCACCTGAGCCTAGGAGGTCGAGTCTGCCATAAGCCATGATTGTGCCACTGTACTCCAATCTGAGCAACAGAATAAGACTCTCACCAAAAAAAAAAAAAAAAGGAAAAGAAAAAAAAGAGTTTGGAACATCTTATCATTATTGTCCAATGACAAATGTTATCCTCTGGGTTATCCGTAGTCGGTTTGCCTAAACTAAGTTTAGCTTCAGGTCAGAGGGTCTGGCATAAGCCAACATGTTCCCTGAAGACTTCCACATTTTTAAGGCTGTAAATCAAGTTTTTCTTCACATGGATTCTAGCTGAATGAAGTCCTAGGATCACTGAAACTATACTTGGCAACTTTGATATAGAGTATATTCTGATCCGTGCAAATGCCACGTCTCCTGAGACTTCCAAGTTACACTGCAGTAGAAGGGGAAGGCCTTGAGTAACCTGGGAAAGATCAGTGCAAAACACCAAAAGACATTCCATTTATAGGGCTTTGTGTATGACTCTCTTGAATGTGTTTTAAAGTCATTTTTAGAGAATCATTCTTACAAAAAATGTAGAACACTGAAACTCCTATGGGAATCTCATCATACTGAAGGATACTGAATTTACTACTTTAAAAAATAGAATTGTTCAAATGTGTTGCTTATATAAACAGGGTCCTAGATGATGATCATATGCCTTCTAGAACAATAATCCAAAACCTTTTAATCAAAATCACAAACTGTACCATGGAATTTTGGTCTTTTTTAAAAGATAAAATATTAAGTATTAAACTTTTTAAAGTCAATTAACAAATTAACTTAAAATGTTTACCTTGCATGGCTATCATACTCACTCCAGGCTACCCCATCGACACCACTTCCAGCAAACCCAGAAATATAGAAATAATAATAAGTGTCAAGAAAAAGAATCTAAGAAGGTTTATGTATTTATCTATTGCCAAATACAAAATACAATATTTTAATGGGTTAACAGTTTCTTATTTTAAGAACTGGATCCAAAGACAGTGAACAAATCATGTTTCATGTGTAACTTATTTTTATATTCACAAAATTTTCTGCATTTTTGCTGACACCATCAACCTTAAAAATAAAGTAATCCACCCCCATTTCATACGGCTAGTATTTTCCTGATACATTTGAAACTATTAAAATGTTTAGTAGCTGTCTTGTATGTCTTAAATACAAACTTTGGCACTTTTCACCAAAAGCTCATTGGACCTTCGCTCAAAAAATTCCCCACTATCAGTCTGTCAAAACCTCATCCATCAAAAACTGTTATGCTGAATATTAACTGTTTTCTTTCTAGTTTTCTCAACTGATATGTCCTTTGCTCAACCTGGCCACTTAGCAGAAACCATGGGACAAGTCAAGCTTTCTAATACTGGATAATTTCCAATTCCCAATCTACTAAATGTCAGCCAAAGCCCTAAACTCTCACAAGTGTCATGTCTTGATTAATCATTTGTTAATTTGAAAGCAAAGTGCTACTTTTTCTGGTAGAGAAAACAAAAATAATCAGATGGCTTGCTTTTTTTGTTGTTGGTTTTTCCTTCTATTGTGGCCCAGATCAATGGGTATGAACAGAGTGTAGTTTTAGAGAGAGGCTCGCTCAGACTTAGGGCTACACCCAGCACATATAAGACACACAAAGAGGTAAAAAATTTAAAATAGTTTTAAAAGGTCTTTAGTGGGATGCAGTGGCTCAAGCTGTAATCGCAGCAACTCAGGAGGCTGAGACAGGAAGATCACTTGAGGCCAGGAGTTCAATGGTAGCCTAGGCAACACAGCAAGATCCCATCTCTAAAACAACAAAAATACATTAGCCAGGTGTGGTGATATGACTGTAGTTTCAGCTTCTTAGGAGGCTGAGGCAAGGAGGATCCATTGAGCTTGGGCGTTTGAGATTGCAGTGAGTTATGATCATATCATTGTACTTCAGTCTGGGCAACAGAGTGAGATCCTGTACCTAAAACACTTTTTTTAAAAAACAAGTTTAGATAAAAATAAAGATGGAGATTTCTTGTTAGACTAAATGTTGTAGAAAAATATTATTAAGTGTGATTGGCAGTGACAGGCACCTGGTATAAAACGAAAGTGCTTCTCCTGTTGGGGCCTCCTCAAAGTTGTTATTTGATATCCAATGCTTGTCATGTGTCTGGATTATTATGGCTGTTCAGAAGAAACAATAGAGTATATATAAATTTTAAAGGACTTTACAGCAACTTGGAAAAATTATTCTTAATGCTAGTTTTTTAAATTTATGTGGAAATAATATTACTCTGATATCTCTGTGTTGCTTTGTGTTGTTCTCATCTGCCTGGCATCCTCTCTCCATGAGTCATGCCCCTGGAAGTCTCTCACTCATAGTCTCAGCCCTTTCTTCTCAGCCACAGGTATGGACCAGTCTCTGCCAATCATCCACCCAACAACAGTTACTCGTTCAAGGAGTGAGCTCAAGAACCTAGCAGGGCCTGAGGGCTTTACCTGGAAAGAAATATGGACATTGGGATTAAAAAAATAAAACAGCACTCTCTCCACTGGACTGTTTTGTCTGGGCTTGCAATGACCAAGTTCTCTGTTACATGAAGAGATCTGATCTGTGGTTGGAGAAAATGAGAGGGAACATAAACAAGCAGAAACAAGAGTGAGGAGGAGTCCTGCTCAGACTAACTTCCAATCTGAACCCACATGCAAGGATCTGCAAAAAGTACTCTTTTCAGGTGGGCTGGAAACTTTAGTCATGACAGATTGGATAGTCAGAGTCAGCATATTACATTTCTTATAGATCTTCCTGTTCTTCCATATTAGCAAATACAAAGTGCCTCCCTATAATTTGTATCTTGACCAGAACTCCAGCATCATGGAATGAGCCTTTTCTGTTTATTGTATGATAGTCTTTTCCATATTTAAAGATGCCTTGGTATTCTTCAAGCCTCGCTTTTGCCAAGATAAAATATCACTCAGCTCCATGAAGAGAGACAAACTTTTGTTTCTATGAGAATTTTCTTCCAGGTCAAGGTGTGGGGTAAAGACATATGCCCTGCAACCCTTTCCCTGATGAGTACTCTTTGACTGGAATGATGGTCCCTGGCCATGGCCGTCTGCACCCAGTCAAGATGTTTTTGGAGATATGTACACTTGAGTACTCATGGTACATGCTAAGAGAGTAAAAGCCTTGGTTCCTACTTTTCTGCACATCACACTATTTTTGTGTTTTACTCCTTCTCCCCTCTGGGAGTATATAACATCTCCTAACGTCTCTTGGAGCAAGGGGAGCTTTGTGCCTAGTGGCCACGATCAATTTCTCCTCAGTATTATAAACCCATGTCTGTACTAACCTGTCCTCGGAATGATTTCTTTGAAATAAGTAACATTACTCGAGCACCCTATCTGATTTGGGGCTCCAACTATATACAAGGTAACTAGATAGATAGCAAGATAACTGGATAGATAGTAGGATAACTAGATAGATAGAAAAATGACTACAAGATAATTAGATAGATAACAGTATCTTAGATGCAATCTGTCTACAAAAGTGAAGCATAAGAAAGGCAGCTCATGTGAAGTGGAAGAACAGCATATGCTAAAGGCAAAATGCTATGATATGGCCTCAGTAGGAGTGCTCTGCTTATATTTTTTATAAAGAGTGGATAGAATAAAACAATTGAGGAAAGATTTAAAATTTCAACCAAGTTCTGTCAGTGCCTAGGAAGTGTTAGAAGTCAGTGGGGGGCAACACACTCAGGTCCCCTCCCACTGTTGAAGCTTTTTCTGTCCTCTCAATAAATCTTGATTTCAAAAAGAAAAAAAGTCAGTGGGAAAAATATATATATACTCAGTAGCAAATTAGGAGTGTAAACATGAAGCACAAATTTGAAAAAAAGTGATATTTTAGGATTTTTAAGTTAATCAACCAGTTGGCATAAAATCTGACTTGTTCTAAAAAGAGTTAGGATATGGAAAAGACATGTGACTTAACTGAGAATATAAAGATCAGTTGAAATTTTTTTAAAAAAATCATTCCTACTGGTAATTTAGACCAAAAACAAGAGTGATTGATTGTGGGTGGAGGGTTGGACAAGTTTATTTTTCATAACACAGTTCCCAACTCCAATGATATGTGTCAATTCTGAATGGTACCAGGATAATTCTGTGATCTCTCACCATTGAAATAGTGGTTTTAAAAGATCAAATAAGAATTTCTAGTGTAGGTTTTAGAAAGACAATAAAATTAAGTTAATTGTAATAATCATGTACTTACTTAAATTTCAAAGATCTTAGTAATTATGTATCCTTCTGTGGATAGCTTGTGTCTCAAGTATTTTACGTTAGAATTCTAAAGCTAAGTCATAGATATTGGATAAGCAAGATCTATAAATAAATAAATAAATAACAGTGGCCATCTTTTGTCTGATTGTAAATGTCTCCTAAATAAAAGTCTATGTGATAAATTTCTAAATGAACTTGATTTAATGATTTTATTCAGCTTTTTTGTTGTAGCCCAGTAGATGATAATTTCTATACAATCCCTCAAAATTTCTTCAAATTGACTATCTTCCTTGTCCTGACTTGTGCCCTCTCACATTCCAAAGACTTGAGAGGTTTTCTCTAGACTTCAGTCTTGGAGTGTTAACTCTGGTCTACTTTATATAGTGAAATCCAAACTGTCATTTGCTTGGGAGTAAAACATATATATATTTTTTTACTTCCATGAAAAAGTATACAACAGAGGAGGTACAGGCCTCAATTTTGAAGTTATAAACTGTGGGTTCAACTCTGAGCTCTCTAACTCACTAAGACCTTCTGAGTCCATTTCTGTATCTATAAAATCAAAGCCATCATGTCTGCTTTATAAGTTTGTTATGAGGGTCTGATTGTTTTTCCAAATCCCCTAGTATGTTGAAGTATTAAACCTGTAGAAACTTATTTTGTAAATGTAAAATATGTGAGATACAAGCTATCCACAGAAGGATACATAATTACTAAGATCAAGTGGAGATATATGACAAATAGAACATAATATCTTTGACTTATCTTTAGAATTCTAACATATCAGTAACAGAATAACTTTTGCTTTGGAAGTAATTAAAAAGTTTTGCCAGGCACTGTGGTTGTTCCTGGTAATATCTAGTTGAATAATATGAAGTCCCTTTCCCTTAAAGAAGCAATAGTATAGGAACACATGGGCAGATAATTTTAGAGTTGTGTGTTGCATGGCTAGATCTATTTATAAGGCAGTTTATAGCATGCAGGAAGGACTATTGTCTTGGACTGGATGAGGGAAATAGCTTATCTATGAAGGCTTTCTGGAAGATCTTATGCAGAGTTTAGCCTTGGATGAAGTGCAAGAACTAACCAAGAAGGTTGATCTACACAGACAAAAAAGACTCAATGACTGTATCAAGGTAGGTAAAATATGATGAGGAACTGTAAACTCTTTAAAGTACAAGATTAAGAGAAAATTTCAGAGACATAGTCTATCAAACATTAGCATTGTAAGAAATTCTCATGCTTTACTATTTTTCCAGGGCAGACGAAAGATAGAATTATTTTAATACAATTGCTAAAGTCAACATGCAAGATCTCTTATTATTTTTGAGTGTACAGCAGCAATCCTATTACAATCAGACAAAAGATGGCCACTGTTATTTATTTATTTATTTTTACCTGTCTAGCAATACAATAAACCAGAAAACTAAAATAATATATATGGTTCATATTAAGAAAAATACAAAACTCTCATTATTTGTATAGGACAAAGATTTATTTCTGTAAAATCCAAGAGGGTCCAACTATTGGAATTAAGATGTAAATGTAATTGACCTACACAAATATTGAGGGTACAAAACATGGTAGGTGCCTTATGTAACCAACAATTATCAAGCATAATGTGGAAAAAGAGTCTACACATAACAGGAGCAAGAAGCGGAATGCTTAGAAGTAATCTTAACAAGAACTCCTCTGAACTGAATTAATCTGAATATATTTGCTGAGAGATTCAAAAGAAGACTGAAAAATGAAGAGACATATCAAGTCCACAGATGGGAAAATTGAATATGATAAATCAATTTTTCCTTTTTTAGATTTTATGCAAATCTAGTAAAAATCATAGTGCATTTTTTGAACTTGACAGTATGAATTTATGACTGAATCATTTAGACAAATAATTATTGGGAATTGTAAAGGAATATTTTTTAAGTATAGCAATTAGTGTGTACTCAATAATGCATCAGTCATGTACATTTATAATAAAGCTATAAAAATTAAAGGATTTCAATATTGGAATAAAAATCCAGAAATTTACCAAATAAAATATGAACATATGAATGTACTTTGTAACAAAGGAGAAAGAAGATTCATTAGAAAAATTAAGCATTATTTAAAAAGAACACTCTCAAAATTGCTAACTTCTTTATATAAAGGCTTCACAAGTCATGCACGAGTATAAACAAATTATAGAGAAAATGTGATAAATCAAATCAAAACAAAATAGATAGAAATTTACTCAAATTAACTATGAGGTATGGTTGTGTAAGGGTATCAGAATTCACAAAGAAAATTTTCTTAAATTACCCTATATACAAATTTAACACTATTGTGTTACAAAGTACCATAAATGCAATTAGAAGCTAAATACAAAATACATAAAATATCTCGAAGCAAATAAAAGATTCATAGTCTTAATATGCTTGAAGAGTCTTAAAAAATACAAGTTTTAAAATAGTAAGAAACAAGAATTTATATATGAAATATAAATGTCAAAGAAGTATTTCAATAAATTGCTAATCTGACTGGTAAGATAACACACCTTAATTAAATTGAGGCATCATTTCTTTTGCTAATGAAATAGAGCAATTTTTTGTAATTGCTATTTCCAAAGAAAATATTTGTTATAGATATAATGATAAAGACATCCATATGATTTGTATAAAATTAGAAGTCTAAGAAGTACAAACTTCTGAAAAATAACTTAATATGGATCAATAAACATAAAATGTTCAAAGCTCTAGACCAAATGATATTCTTTTTAGCTGTTATATTAAGAAAATAAAAATCTGGAAAAATATTTATTTTTTAAAAACCTCGACTACCTTATTTTTCAAACAAGCTTTTATTCATGCTTAGGGAACCATAGAAAAGATAGCACAGAGAGTTTCTATAGATTCCCCATCCAATTTCTCTACTATTAACATTTTAAATTAGGATTGTACATTTGTCACAATGAGCGGACCAATACCAACACATCATTATTAATGAAAGACCATACTTTATTCAAGCTTCCTTAGTTTCTTCCCTAATGTTCTTTTTCTGTTCTAGAATCCCATCCAGAATACAACACTATGTCTTCTTAGGTTACTCTTAGTTTTGGCAGCTTCTTTGTCTGTCTTTGTTATCAGATGATCTTGAGAGTTTTGAGCAATTCTGGTCAGGAATTCTGTAGAATAGACCTCATTTGGAATTTGTGTGGTGTTTTTGAAACAGTTATAGTGGGTTTATGAGTTCTGTGAGAAGATCTAGAGGTGGAGTATCATTTCTATCACATCATATCAACTGTATGTAACATCAACATGATTTCTCACAGTAGCTGTCAACTTTATCACCCAGCTGAGGTAGTATTTGTCAGGATTGTCCATTTTTAACACATTCTCCCTACTTTCCATGCTGTGTTCTTTGGAAGGAAGTCACTTTGTGTAGCCCACACTTAAGGAATAAGAAACATTACTCAAAAAATAAACAAACAACAAAACCCTAGAAACTTAGTACCCCTAATTTCAGAAACATGAAATGGTTAATTCTATATTTCTTTATTTCTGTGATATGGTTCAATATATAACCATTACAAATAACATTTGAAAAATCAATTTCATGTTAGGGGGAAATTATCATAATAGAGTAAGTGAAAAAAAATACTGTGCATATAACATGAAATGCGTTATTGAGAAAAGATATGTATATATAACAAATTAGTGTAAAAAAATCATGGTTATAAGGTCAATTTAAAATTTGTTTTATGGTTTTATTTTTCCAAATTTTCTACAATGATTTATTTCTTTTATAATCAGGAACATAATTTTCAAAAGCAAAATTAAGGCAGTTTTTCCACTAAAGGAATATGTTTACCAAGTGGCCTCGACATATTTATGTTGGCTGGACAGTGTGTTCACTCCCTGGGACAGGGTTGGGAGTCCATGGGCAAACTTTTCTCTGTTTCCTTTGTGTTCCCGAAATGTGACCCCCTTGATGCACACATACCAGACTCACACACGAACACATTCTTTCTTCAGGTATGTTACACTATAGAAGTACAACTTTAGAAATATTAATGCTGATATATTACTTAAAACCTAACTGAATTCCATGGCTCTTACTGATTATCTATTAATAGACTTCAATTAAATGAGGAATCTCATCAATTTAAAACATTTGTGTGTGTGTGTTTGCTAGAAAGACTAGCATATAGTCAAGTTGTGGGTTAACCTCTTGGTATCACAGAGTATAATTAAACTTTCTCTTTAAAGAAGTCAATCCACATGCTGTTATAGGAAATTATATCCCCCAATGGTAATGACAGATCACAACGAGAATATCAACTTTGAGACAATTCACTGATCTTATTAAAATTTACTCAGTTTTACTTGCACTCATTTGTGCCTGTGTATGTATGTATGTTTTTAGTCCTATGCAATTTTTGTTTTTGAGTCGAGGTATCACACTGTCATCCAGCTGGAATATAATGGCACAATCATGGCCCACCACAGCCTCAACCTTCTGGGCTAAGGAGATCCTTCCACCTCAGCCTCCCAAGTAGTTGGAATTCCAGACTTGTGCCACCCTGTCCATCTAATTTTTTGATTGTTTTGTAGAGATGAGGTTTCGCCATGTTTGTGTAAACTGGTCTCAAACTCCTTGGCTTATGCAATCCTCTTGCCTTGGCCTCCTAAAATGCTGGGATACAGACACGAGCCACTGTGCTGGCCTCTATGCCATTTTATCACATGTGTAGGTCCCTGTATCTACTACCATAGTCAAGATACAAACAGTTACATCACCACAATAAAAATTTCTCCTGTTGACTTTTTATTATTGTACCCACTTCCCTTCTGACCACCACATCCCCATTTCTTACCCTTGGAAATCACTAATCTGTTAATTTTATAATTTTGTCATTTCAAGAATGTCATATAAATACAGGTGTGCCATAAAAAATTGAATGCACATTTTAAGAGATGTTTGCCATAGTCAGGAGTATCTGGATGTTAATGGTGACCACTTTGAGCACTTCTTGCAATTGTAAAAGTCAAATGTGATTTGTCTTCATCCTTACAATTTTAATACATTTTTTGACACTTTCTGTAGATTAACATGCTCTGTGACCTTTTGAGATTAGTTTATGTATACTCCCCTCAGCATATAACTCTCTTGAGATACATCCAAACTCTTGCATGTACTAATAGTTCCTACATTTTTATTGCTAGGTAATATTCCATGGTATGATGTGCCACTGTTTGCTTAAATATTCATCCACTGAAAAATATTCAGGTTATTTCCATTGCTTGCAGTTTTTGGCTGTTATGAGTAATGGTGCTATGAATGTTTCTTACAGGTTTGGATGTGAACATAGTTCTTTATTTTTCTGGGATAAATGTCCCAGAATGTCTAGTTGCATGTTTGGTTTCCAAACTGTTGTCCTTGACCTGACCCTACCCTCCTATATATTCTATTAGGAAAGACATAGAAAAATAATAACAATAGCTAAAATGCTTGTTACAGGTGGTCGGAAGAACTATAGATATGTGGATGTCTAATTTTAATGTAAACGTTATTGTAGTATGCAATCTGAAATTTACACAATCAGTGTAGTTTAATGATTTTTCACAAAGTGAGCATCTAGGTGAACAGAAACCAGAGCAGGTAACAGACATTACTTGCAGAAGACTGTTCAGACACTGCTGGCAAGTCCCATCATCCATGCTTCTAGGGAGTCATACTCCTAATTTCTGACACCATAAGTATTTCTGTCTACTTCTAAACTTTACACAAGTGGATTCATAAGGTATTTACTTTTGTATCTAGCTTCAATTATTTAAGCTTGTATTTGTAAGAATAATCCATAATTTGGCATATCGTGGCATGTGGCAGTTCATTAATTCTCATTGTTGTGCAGTATTCCTTTGTACGAATCTACCATGATTAAGTTAACTGTTCTGTAACTAATTGCATGATTGCCTCCAGTTTTCAGTTACTATGAATGATGACGCTGCAAACATTCTTGCATGTATCACTTAAACACACAAAAGTGATTTTTTCATGTATATCTATGAGAAGAATTGCTGATTCAAGTGGTATACATGCATTCAACTTTAATAGATGTGGCCAAATAGCATTCCAAAGTAGTTGCACTAATTTATGCTCTCAGTAGTGGCATATGAGAGCAGCATATTCAAATATGTGTTTAAAAGCTCCTTTCTTTTCACACAAGAAAACTGGAATGAAAGATGTTAAAGTTTCTTAATGTCACATAGCAAAAGAAAAAATTCCTTGGTTACAGTCTCGGTTTTCCTAACTCCAGTGATATTCTTTTTCTAATTGATTATGATGTCAAATAATTGACTTCACTTAATACATCTAATTTACCTCTCACTTTTTCCATAAATAAATTCCTTTACATTTTGTTCCTCTGGTGTTCTTCTAGTTGAAGACTAGCAGGTTATTGGTTCCCTCTCTATCTCTGCCAGTTCATAGCCAATGTTTACTTTTGATTGTGTAGTAATTTGCTACATACATCATTTCTGTGAATACATATGTTTCAATATTTAACTTTTAACTATTTTAGCTTAATATCTTGACATGCTGAGTGTTGTATTTTTGAGAATTAATATGTCTTTGATATCAATCTACATTATAAGGTGCAGTTAATAATCAATAAAAGCTTATGTTTAATTGACATCTAACTAACTAAAGGTTGAAGAGTCATCTAAAATTTCAATGAGATAACAGACCAATATAAAGCAAAGTCAAGACCCAGAGGAAGTTTTGAAGAAAATATAGGATAACTATATTATGAGACAGAAAACACATTGAATCCGAAAATCATAAGCAGAGCTAAATTTTATTTTGTAACAGTTTTATAATTTGCCAATTTAAATAAATATGGACCAAATTTTAAAAACTCAGATAACAAGTAAAATGAAATATATTACTCAAGAGAAATATAAATTAAAAGTAATAAATTGCATGCTGAAAGTTTATTTTTGATAAAATTTGAAAAATAGATGGGAAAATAATGAAATAGAAAATATTTGAAAATAATTAATGTCAGTCATAAGATCCACAGAAAAAAAATTTTACCTCTGGAAGGGAAAAGATTTTGTTTAATTTGAATCACTTTAGATGATAACTACTATATATCTCAGAATGTTTTAGGTGCTTTGCTATGAATCAACAACTGGAAGAAGGAAGAAATAATCTAAAACCATAAGAAACTCAAAGAAAACATGATCAATTGTTTATATTGAAAATTTTAAACATAGTTCATATAAAATGAATTTGACCTGAGATCTTAAGAGTTTTTCTTAGGTTTTTAGGATGATACTGTATAAAATTATACACTAAATAGCATCTACAATTAAAATAATTAGAATATTTCACCTCAAAGAAATTTACATTTCGGATCTTAGTTTATCCTATGATTTTTTTGTCATATAAAGATAATCTTTATCAAATGCATTTTGCAGTGGAGAAACTGAATTTGTACCATAAGTTGTGAGATCAAGCCTAAAACATGTTGATCTTGGCATTAGTTACAAACAATGAACTTCTCTCTGGATTCTGGCAACCGAAGAAAAATCCCTTAAGTAGAAATTTAATATTTGGCCTGGTGTCCTCTTACTTCAACATTTACATTTCTCCATAAATAATGATGAGGATTATTGAAATAATAATATTTTAATAACATTGAGGATTAATTCAAATAAATTAGTTTTGTGAAACTCAATTTTCTTTAGTAAGACATAAAAGGCAAATGACTAAAGAAAACATGCAAATAATTGTATAATAATCGTGAAAAGATGATGAATTTTTATAATCAGGACAATTCAAATTATAATAATGAAATACCACTTTCATCTATAGATTACCAAAACTTAAAAGATGTATGACATCTAGTTTTATGAACATGTGCGAAAGGTTTATTCTCATACATGGTTGGTGGGAATATAATGACCACAACATTTTTCAATAGTAATCAAAACTTAAAATACATATGTCATTTCACTTAGTAATTTATTTCTAGAAATCTATAATTTAAAATTAGTTGCTGAAGTGTTTAAAATACATATACCTACATGCCTATATGCACACCAGAATGATTATATATATCTATATATATGACTTTAAATAGCAAGCAAGTTGGAGAAAATATAATGTTGAAAATGTCTAAATTATTCTTGAAGATTATACAGCCATTAAAAATAACCACAGACATTTATGTACTGACTTAGAAAATGAATTCACATTACTAAACACAAAAAGTAACTTGTACAAAATATGTATATGATCTAATTTTCTATATTGTGAATTAAGAATATATACAGTGTACTTTATATACATAAAGTATAAAAGTATGTACGTGTTTGGATGTATATATATATATATATCACAAGAGTAAAAGTCTGAGACCAGAGAAGTGATAAAACTTCACTTGGGTGAAACAGGAAAAAGCATTCCTGCTGATACATCAGGCTGGGTGGAAGGACAGATGTAGATAGAATCTGCTGTCAAGTTGCCAGGAAATGTTATTTCTCCCAAGGCCAAGCAGTCTTAGCATTCATGTAGAAAAATACCACAATGACTTGCTCTTTGAGTGTCTGTTGCTTCTTTCTGGTGATGTCCCAGACTTGCTAACTACCCTCTAGTAAGTACACCAAGTGGCTAACCCATCTCTTCACTTGACAGTCTCCAGTTCCTAGTAAATTACACTTTTCCTAACCCCTAGAGATCACAACCAGTGTACAACTGATGATCCCAGCTTCCTTTAGAACCTCTCTGCATTCTTCAGTGGGAACCCCTACTGGTCTCTGGGTGCTTCCTTGTTTGGTCCTGTCAAGTGGCACTCCATGGTTCCTCTGCAGATTCTGTCTTTGATGCTTCCAGTCAAGAAATTTTATTTTGTTAGAGTGCAGGTTTGAATGATTTCTGTGGTCACTGGATAATTCAAGTTTAACAGCATGTATATATATGAGGGGAGACTCCCTAAACCTGGAATTTATTTATAAAATATAGTATATTTATTCTTCCATGTCTAAACATCAGTCACCTTCAAAGTACCCTCCATGTGATGCAATATACCTTTCGAGATGCTTTTTCCACTGCTCAAAACAATTTTTAAACTTGTTCATTTTGATGCCTTTTAGTGCTTCTGGGTTTTTTTGTTTCACTTCTTCCATATGAGCAAAAAGTTTTCCTTTGAGGACTTTGATCATCAAGGGAAACAAACAAACAAACAAAAATGGTTGTCTGGATGAGATAGAGTGAATAGGGAGGGTGGGGCATGGGGAACATACTGTTTTTTGGTCAAATACTGCTGAACACTTGGTGTGGTGTGGGCAGATGTGCTCTTAAATCACCCATCATGACATGGGCAAATGCGTTGAAAGAATCTAAAAAAAATCCACTGAAGTCAAATGCAGCCTCTCACAACGCTAACTGGTACACTGATGCAGATGGGTTTCTTGAAAACTATCTAGTTGGGGAAGCCTATAACACAAGGGACCTACCCTCCAAAAATAAATTTGGCTTTTTTTGTGTTCCCTTTTGATGTGTATAGATGGTATATGCATGTGTCTATCTATCTACCTACTTATAATTTCAATTGGCAAAACAAAAAATTTTGGAAGGTGCATATCACATTTAAGCAGCTATTGCTCTGACATATATGAATAGAAGAGTGATGAGAACTTTTATAGATAATGTAAAATTTTCTAATTATAATATTTATAATAAATATATATTACTGGATTTTTTGCTTTTAAAAAAGGAAAATTAATGAATTTTAAAAACACAATTTATCTCAGCCAGTTCTCTCCCCTCTTTCTCTTTCCCTCTCTTTCTACACACACAAACACACACACACACAAAACACACAACACACACACACACACACACAATTTCTGAGAAAGCAGAGCATCTTGAGTTAATCTTATAGAAACTACAGATATGATAATTACTCTTTAATTGTTTTCAAAAATCCAAATCTATTTTTTAATTTAATTTCAGTTTGAATTCTTTTCTCAAAGGATGGCTATTAAAATAAGCAATAAAACATTAAGTATTTATAATATATAATGATATATAATTTTATTACTATGTAATATACATTTTCTTATATGCAATGCATTATACTATATACTTTGCTTGATATCTATGTTTGCATCTATCTATATCTATATCATATATTATACTTGCACGCTTAAAATAAACTGGGCTGAGATTCAAAGTGAAGGTTTACCTGACTAGGGTTTAATTAAACCACTTTCAAGGTGTGTTTCTCCCACATATATCTGGCAAAAAAGAGCGTGTGGATGAAAATGAGAACCAGGCAATGGATAGGTATGGGGTCACATTTATACTTAATTAGTTGTCATTGCTGTTCTTGTTTCTCTAAAAGAGAATGCAGATGGAAAAGTAATTAATGCGTAAGCTAATTAGTGATCTCCTTTGCCAATTGTACATGATAAATAAACAGATTGCAGAAAATACTCAGCAGGTTGAAGCAAGGTGAGGACAGTAGGGTGGGGAAAGGACGGAAGAAAAAACTTTTTACCTGCTGGCATAATTTTAGCCAGGAGGTATCAGAAAGAAAGATAAATCTTAAATTTTTAGAATAATTTTTAAAGTAAACGTGTAACCGGCCAGGCGCGGTGGCTCATGCATGCCTATAATCCCAGCACTTTGGAAGGCCGAGGTGAGAGGATTGCCTGAGCCCATGGGTTTGAGACCAGTCTGGGCAACTTGGCGAGGCCTCATCTCTACAATAAATCAAAAAAATTGTGTGGTGGTGAGTGCCTGTAGCTCCAGCTACTTGAAAGACTGAGTTGAAAGGGTCACCTGAACCCTGCAGGTCGAGGCTGCAGTGGTTATAAGATGCCACTGCACTCCAGCCTGGGGTACAGAGTGAGAGATTCCAACTCAAAATAAACAAACAAACAAACATGTAACCAAGAACATTCTATATTATTTCAGGGGTGTTTTGCTAGCAAATATGATTTGATGCAAATAATTGCTATGTCAAAATTCAACTTTTAAAATAATTCATCCAATCTGTTAATATAAAATCAGACACTGAATTTTTATAAGATGACAGATTTTCAACACTAATGGTCAATGTAAAAATGTAATTTTTAAAAACTGTCCCCTTTCTTTGGAATCTTTTTGATTAGAAAAATATTTATTGCATGTCTATTGCACCCAGATCAATGTTTAATGCCGTGAATGGGATTTCATATACTTCACTAAAAAAGTTGCAGAAAATGAAATATCTGCCCAAACAACCTTCCTCTTAATGTTGATTCCAGAGAGTTTAGCTGCTTGGCTCCTCCACTTGGTAAAGTGAGAAAAATTTGGAATCACGGGGAAGAAAGTAAAGTAATGGATAACTGAGAGACAATGCTTCCTATTTAGTGAGTACAGTTAAATGAGAATATTCGTGAAAAAAGGGATTTTAGACATTTTGCAGTCAGTCTTCTACCTCATTTGTCATTTTAAGGATTCCTAGTAACATTAAGCCAGTTAATTGTGTATTTAATAATAAGGTTGGAACTGAAACACATTGAAAGGAACTGAAACACAATGATCTTTCCATAGACAGATTGCCGTACCAATAGGGTGAAATAGTTTCCAAATAATGGACAGGGACATGCTTTTATTTGAAATGATGTGGAGTCAATTTTCCTCTTCTCTTTTTGTGTTTACTTTAGTTCGACCTGTTCTCCTCCTCTCTCTCCCTTCCCTCTGTTTTCTCTCTCCTCTGTTTTCTTTCCTTTCTTCCTTTCTCCCCTCCTTCCTTCTTTACTCCCTTCCACCTTCTCCCTTTTTATTCCTCTTTTTTTCACTGCAGCCCTTTTATCTGCATTAAAAATTTTTTTGCACATAAAATTTGCACAGTACAATCCTATCCTTCATTTTATGTAATAGTTTGTCATTAAAAAGCATGATGATTGAGAGAATAAAAATACCAGCCTAAAAAGCTGTCCTGTGAACAACTAATTGAGATAAAGAGAAATGTTTACATATAATAAATTAAAATTACAGCGATTGACCAGTTTATTTTGATCAATAATGGAAACCTATATTAGTAAGACATTTTATATTTTTAGAGTAAGTTCACCTGTATATCTACATCAGTTTTCAGAACTATCCTGTATTGTTTGCAGAGTAAATGTTACTGCATTCATTTACAAATGTGGAAGCTGAGAACATAAACCAAGGTCAAAGTGACAGATCTGGATCCATGACTCAGATGGTCAAATTTCTTATTTGAATATCTGTCACTATGCTAATGTAATCACTGGAATATGCACATTCAAAAAATTATTAGCTGTCATTTTGTCTTGAATAGAGGACTGACTATAAACAGTCACAAATTTAAAAGTTTAAAGTCATACTCCTGGATCAAAGTCAATTAACTTTATCCAATATTTGTCACAGAAGAAACTGTGGAAAACCTATCTATGTATACATCATATTTAGTTATGCAGTTCAAAAAGATACATCTTTAAACTTTAATAATAGCAATACAATCAATAAATATTTATTATTATCTTGCAATTGGTCAGTCAGTATGGTAACACTCCATGTGTATTATATGCTTAATTCTCACAACAACCACATGGGTGTTATCTTCTGTACTTTACAGAGGAGGAAATAGAAGCTCAGAAAGACTGCATTTGACCAAGGTCATTTAGTTAATAAGGAGCTGCCTAATTCTGGAATTTTGGGATTAACTACTATCTTAGGCTTCTTCAGAGCAAAGCGCTGCACATTGTTAATATATCTAAATCTGTAATGGAGTCCTTCATCTGGATCCTGAGGAAAACTTGAAAATAAGGTCCTAGTATAGTCGTTTGCTACTTTCCTTGGAGAATAAAGAGATCAACAAACAAAAAAGCTCATAGCAGCAGTGAAAATGAATGAATCAATTTGTTATCAATTTAGTCACAAAAAGTCCACTCTGTACTTATTTCATGCAAAGACTTTGGAACCGCAAACATTGATCTGATAAAAATTCTGTCGTCAGTATGCTGCAGTTTGTACATGAGGTTGAAGATGTAACGGGTATGGTCACTGGTCACCTATATTCTCTTTTTGTAGGGATGACTCAGTTTAGCACTTTTGCAGATTAAGAAGATGGTGTTTATAGTTTAAGGTTTGGGAGATTTTTGTGTTTGTCAAATGTTGTGTTACTTCAGACAGCAGTTATTATACATGGATTTGAAGATGAGCATTATAACAGTTTATTTTTATTGTCTTTAGTAACAAACATTTCTCTTCAATCCAGTCTTTCATTTCCATTTGCATCTCTTTAACTCCCCTCCCATTCTATCACTTTCTTCTACATTCTTCTATGCATTTTTCTGTTAGAAAGTTAACCTAGAGAC
Source organism: Cephalopachus bancanus (assembly GCA_027257055.1). Taxonomy (NCBI): domain Eukaryota; kingdom Metazoa; phylum Chordata; class Mammalia; order Primates; family Tarsiidae; genus Cephalopachus; species Cephalopachus bancanus. The sequence continues at coordinate 10,821,139 of JAPVLO010000017.1, forward strand.
AAGCAAGTTTAGCCTTGCATGAAACTTCTAACTCAATAGAGGTCAGATAAAAAACAAGACATTTTTCTCCAGTTTTTCATGAGTGGACTATAAGACTTTCTGGGGAATATCTCTTGAAATGCCAAACCAGATGTAGTAAAATGTCTTCTACCCAGTGCTAAAACCTTTTCTCCTAAAATTTAATAGCAGAAATATATCATATTAACACTCAGACTACTACATTAAAGTAACATTACTGTTCTTGACATATACCCTCTATGATCTAGTAAATTCTGAGAAGAAACCTCTTTTCTTGGTTTAAGTATAAACATGTAGTATTCAGGGTTTACAAAGACAGACCCTCAGTATGGGAAATAATTTATATTCACCAATAGGCACTGACAGGTTGGGTCCTACAAGGTTATGTACTATATATTTCATCAATTGTCAGAAATATTTATTGAGATACCGTTGTGTGCAGATGGGTGAACTTCATGCTCTGTGGGGGCATACAAAACAAAACAAAGCAAAACCAAAAATGATGGGGACCTCTACCCTCAAGAAACTTAAAAGTTTTAAGAAAGGATCTCTAAGTCAACTTGAAGATTATATTAGGTGACCTCTAACACTTATTTCAACTTTAAATCTCTAATAGTCTTCTGTAGTTTTCTTTTGGTATATATTTTAATTTAATTGATGTGTTTTGTCATAAAGACTCATTTAGTCTAGAACTGAAAAATAAATGGGTATTTGTAACAGGAAGCTGAAACAAGATAGTTACCTTAACTGAGTATTAAAGTATGCATACTTTAATTGATGGCAGCAATACCTAAAAGTCTTAACATTCTACACTCAGGTAAGGGGGAAGAAAAACAAACAAACAATCAAAACAGCTTTCTGAGTTTTTCCCACCAAAGCCCAATTAGATTGTTGTTTTGAGAGAGCTCAGAAACTCACACAACCTGTGCAATTTGACTCTGACTTAAGTCAGAACTTTTTTTTTTCTAATTTTTTTGATTTATTGTAGAGATGAGGTCTCGCCAAGTTGCCCAGGCAGGTCTCGAACCCGCGGACTCAGGCAATTCGCTCACCTCAGCCTCCCAAAGCACAGGATTACAGGCTGAGCAAACCGAGCCCAGCTAGAAAAATTTTTTTAAAGAAAGACTAAACTCATGTACAATAAAAAAAAATTCTGTAAGCATTTTAATACTAGAAGGAGAGTAGAAACATATTTATGTCCACTTGTGACTCAAGACTTCTCATTTACAGGACAAGATTGGGGGTAACAGTTTAGTTGAACAGGAAGTGTTAGACTATGGAATAACACTGTTTAATTTTTAATTTTTAAAAATTTTTATGGATATGTAATAATTGTACATATTTGAGGTGTTTATGTGATAGTTTGATATGATTATACAATGAGTGATAATCAAACTAGAGTAACTGGGACATCCATCCTCTCAAGCATTTATCATTACTTTGTGTTAGTGACATTCCAGTTCCACTGTTTTAGTTATTTTGAAACACACAGTAAATTATTGTTGACTGTACTTGCCCTATTATGCTACAGAGCATTAGATCTTACTCCTTCTACCTAACTGTATTTTTGTATCCATTTACTATACCATTTTTATCTGCCCCATTCTCACTCCCCTTCTCAGTCTCCAGTAACCATCATTTACCATCTAGCTCCATGAGTTCACTATTTTATTTTTATTTTTTAGTTCCTACACATGAGTGAGAATATGAGATATTTGCCCTTCTGTGTCTTGCTTATTTTACTTAACATAATATCCTCCAGTTCTATCCACATTATTACAAATAACATAATTTCACTCTTTTTATGACTGAATAATATTCCATCATGTAATATGCCACATTTTCATTCTCCATCTATCCACTTAAGTCAATTTCACAGTTTGGCTATTGTGAAGAGTGCTGCCATAACATGAGGTGCAGATATCTCTTTCATATACTGATTTCCTTTCATTTGAATATATACTTAGAAGTGAGACTGTTGGATAATAAAGCTGTTCTATTTTTAGGTTTCTGAGGAATCTCCAGACCGTTCTCCATAGTGGCTGTCCTAATTTACATTCCTGTCAACAGTATACATGGGTTTCTGTTTCTCCACATTCTTGACAGCATTTACTATTCCTTGTCTTTTGGATAAAAGCTATTTTAGCTGATGTAAGATATCCCATTGTGGTTTTGATTTGCATTTCTCTGATGATTAGTGAAGTTGAGCTTTTTTTTTCATTTACCTGTTGGTTATTTGTGTCTTCCTTCTGTTGAAGAATGTCTCTTGAAATTTTAAACTAGATAGAGTAAAATATCTTCTGACAGCGTGAATACCTTTATCTAGGAATTTGAATTTGCCTAGGAAATACACTGTTTTAGCTCAATTGTTTGCTACAGATCAATAAAATTGAACAAAATTCGTAGACACTTTTTCAGTTTTTGAATAACGGTGAGAAAATAAGCATTTTCCATACTAAGAAATATCATCATGACTATTTTTAGAGGGCTAGTTTTGTGATGGGTACATGCAGGTTCTGGAAGGAGGCAGAAGGTGAAGGGATTCTGTGGCCACCACTTGTGGCAACAGTGCCTTTGAAACATTTTTTGTCAAATAAAGAGAAGTATTTCAGTTCTTCAGAGTAGACTCTTTTTTTTTTTTGAGTTGAAGTCTCACTCTGTCGCCCAGACTGGAGTGCAGTGGCCGTTCCCGGCCACCGCAGCCTCAACCTGCTGGGCTCCAGCGATCCTTCCGCCTCAGCTTTCCAAGTAGCCGGAACTACAGGCATGCGCTACCACGCCCGGCTGATTTTTGGATTTATTGTAGAGATGAAGTCTCGCTTCCCAGGCGAGTCTCGAACCCGCGGGCTCAGGCAATCCACTCACCTCAGCCTCCCAAAGGCACGGGATTACAGGCTGAGCCATCGCGCCCGGCTCAGAGTAGACTCTTTTGACATTAAATTTGACTCACAATTTATAGATAGATATTTAAGACACTTTGAAGGACATAATAGAAAATGTCCTCAAGGGATTTTGCAGAAGATATAAATGTATTTTTCATATGGTTTCTTTTGCATTTTAGTGAGATGCAAAATGCGCTAAGGTTGAGTTAGCAAATTCTTCAGTTCAGCTGAAGAGTATCAGCACATTTTGCTTTTAAGTCTGAAGGAGAGTTCAGAAAACCCAAAGAAATTAGTCCTCGATAAATCAAATAATTTGCAACAGTTGCAATTTATTGATCAATTTTTGGGTTGTTTTTATTTTTTAAACTACAGGACAAAAAGTAAAACATTTTGTGAGCACTGCTGAGTGTGTCATATAATGAGTAAGGTATTTTCCCATCTATCTCCTCATTTAATCTCATTTTATCAAAAGTTTCACACTCTCCCTCTTTCAGACACAAAGTTACTAGTTCCTAAAGGATAAGTAATTCACCCAAGATCACATCATGAATAATAGCTATGCAAGAGTTTGAACCCAAACTCATGGGACTTTAAAATTTAGACACTTTCTATTGCAAAGTGATAATTTCATGATGACAAAAGTTTTTTTTTTTCCATTTTATATCTTCTGTTACATCTGCCTTCCAATGTAATACTAGCTATATGTATTTTATTTTCTCATTATAAATTGTAAGCCCTTTTGAGAATAGACTGACTGTTAATCTCATGTTTTTGGTTTTTTTTTTTTACAATTTCCACCCCAGTGCTGTGCATATAGTAAAACCCCTCTCCAGTTGAAGTCTTTCTTCTTGGCCAACTTAAGAAAATTCAGACATGATTTTCTAAGAGACTTGTTAACAGTTATTTGTTGAAAACAATTTTACACAGAGAAATTATACAGGAGCGATTATAAATCAGTATGCTAATCAGTTTAAATTTAAAGTGGTTGGAATTAGTCATTTTAGTGCTGAAGGAAGAGCCTCATGAAATACATTACATGCCAGGTTTTGAATAAGTAGATGAGAAAGGATTGCTCGGGATGTGGGAATCCAAGCTGATGACTTCAAATTCAGCCTAGACATTGTGGAAGAACTGATTCTTGTTAATTAAAAAACAAAAACAAAAACCAAACTATCTGCCATAGCAGTCCCCAACTCCCAGGTCACAGACTGGTTCTGGTCTGTGGCCTGCTAAGAAGCAGGCCATACAGTAGGAAGCGAGCGACTGCAGGCCAGCGATAGAAGCTTCATCTGTATTTATCGTTGTTCCCTATTGTTTGCGTTACTGCCTGAGCTCCACCTCCTGTCAGATAAGCACTGAAAAGCTTGCTTCCATTTCCAAAATGTTTTCTTTGTGAAGTAGGTTTTTTTCTGTTGCGACAGCAAACAAAATGAAATTATGGAGTGGACTGAATAGAAACAACACACTTTGAGTGTCACTGTCTCCTATCACCTCCTGATGGGACAGTCTAGATGCAGGAAAACAAGCTCAGGGCTCCCACTGATTCTGTATTATGGTGAGTTTATAATTAATTCATTATATATTACAATATGATAATAATACAAAGTGCACAACAAATGCAATGAGTTTGAATATCCTGAAACCACCCCTCCCCCCATATCCTACCCACCATCTGTGGAAAAAGTGCGTTCCATGGAACTGGTTCCTGATGCCAGAAAGGTTGGGGACAGCTAATCTACAAAGCTAACTTTGACAATCAGGAGAGATGTACCATTATTGATGTTAACAATAGTTACTATTCACTGAATACCTCCTGTCTGCCAGACACTATGGGTTGCCCTTTGAAAACCAATTTTCACTTATCTCTCAAAACCACTCAAGAGGTAGTAGATATTTTTGTCCCTATTTTATACATGAAAACATTTAGGGTTAGAGGCTACATTTTACATCCAGAGTTCATTAATTAATAAATGATAAAGGCAGGATTTAAAACTACATCTGTCTAGTTTCAAGATCTAAGCTCTTATCTTGAAAGGTGATGCCACATTATGAAGGAGAAGAATTCTGCCTCTTTAGCAGACTGCCTGGATTCAAATTTCAGCACCATTCATATAAGAGACGTGACCTCGTCCAAGTTATTTTAACTCTCTAAGCATCAGTTATCTTTTTAGGGGGAAGAGGAACATGATTTAATATATGTTACATGCTGCCTAACATAAAACAAGTGATCAATAAATACTACCTTTTGTGATCATGAAGCTGATGATGAAATTAATGATGGTGAATGTGTAAACTACATTTCAATTTTTTTCCCTAGGATGTTGCCTAAAGTTTGAACTACTTTTTCTTCCCTTTGATTAGAACAGGGCTAAGCATATAGTGTATATGTGATAGGTGTCTACCAAATGAAGTTGAGAAGGTTTAAGAAAGTTATGAGTGTTATTTGCATTTTATTCTCACTTCTTTAGACAATCATGCTTCTAAGCTAGGAATCTGCCCATAGCCTCATTTTAATTAGAAGTTCCATAAATGCTATTATCTCTGTTTTTGAGGAAATATTTTCAAACATTGTAAAGTTTGAATAATATCATGTCTTGATTATGATATCACACCTTAGCTAGGAGCACAGATATTTATTAAATATCTACAAGAAAAAATGGAATACTGATTTATTGGGTTTTATAGAGAAACTTTTTATTGGTATACTTAGTAGGAAAATGGAAAAGGGTTCTGGGAAGAAGAGCTACAGAGGAAAGAGAAATTATTTATTGAATTTTCTAGAGAGTTCATTTGGCACATCCATTCAGAAGAATTCTGTTTCTATTCTTTCTTGAGCATTGTTAATAGCTTTCCTTATCCTTAAGTAACTTCATTAGAAACACCAGCTTCATAATTCTTTCAGAAGACTTTGAATTTTGTTTGAGAATAAAAGCAATAAAAAAAGTTTTAGGTAAAAGAGCATTTTTTTTTTTTGCCAAGTATAGCTACGTGTTTAAGATTAAATATTCCCTTTCTAATACTGAAGGGATTTTGAGAGGACTCCATAGGTTGACCCATAACTAATTATAGTGTTAACAGGGGACACTTATAAAGTAGATAACAAATGACTATTTGCTGGGAATGAAGATAGTTTTTTTTTTTTAAAATATGTGGATTGTTCTCAGTGTCATTCCATGTTTCCCTAAAGAATTCTCCAGATGTCTAAATGCTGTATAAACTGGCTTAATGCCAATCTTAGTGGAAAAATCAATCTTTTCTTCATTGTATCCCTTCCTCTCTTACCCTTCTTTCTCTCTCTCTTCTTTCCACTTCTCTGTCTCTCTCCCATTCTCTGTCTTTGTTTCTGTCCCTCCCACCCTCCCTCCTTCTTTCTCTTTCTTCTCTCTCTCCCCCTTTCTCTCTTTCCCTTTATCATCTTACTTCGCCCTCATCTCTCTTCTTACTTTCTTTTATCAATAGTAAATTCCAATGAGCCTTTACCTTTCCAAGACACCACAATAAATCGCAGGTAAAAGAAGATGAGGGTCACACAGTCCCATTTTCAGTGACTTTATTCCCTGCTCAAGAAGACAGATAATTAAGAAAGTAAGACAAATGAAATATCACAGTACAGTCCCTAATAAAAGTGATTCTAGAGCCGGGCTTGGTGGCTCAGCCTGTAATCCCGCGCCTTTGGGAGGCTGAGGTGAGTGGATTGCCTGAGCCCGCGGGTTCGAGACCCACCTGGGCAGCGAGACCTCATCTCTACAATAAATCAAAAAATCAGCCGGGCGTGGTAGCGTATGCCTGTAATTCCAGCTACTTGGAAGGCTGAGGCGGAAGGATCGCCGGAGCCCAGCAGGTCGAGGCTGCGGTGGCCGGGAGCGGCCACTGCACTCCAGTCTGGGCGACAGAGTGAGACTCCAACTCAAAAAAAAAAAAAAAAGTGATTCTAGAGGCAAATGGCATTCCAAGAAGAGATAGGAGACAGGAACAATCAGCTTATATGTTGACAGAAATGCATGAAAATTTTCCATACAAAATAAATCTGAAACATTGATCTAAATTATCATTACTTTGCATTCTGTTTTATTTTTGTCTAGCTTCTGGGGTTGTGGTACAAAATATGATTGCCGTCTGTTCTCTTTTTGACCTCTGTACTTATAGTCAACCTTCACATGATTGTTGACACAGATGATCATGACCTCCTTTAAACACTTTGAAAAATTGACTTCCAGGACACCACCCTCTCCTTTTTCCATCCTATCTTACTATGTAAGTCAAGGTTCTCCAGATAATTAAAACTTAAAGATTTATTCTGGGAATTGTCTCACACAATTATGGAAACTGAGAAGTCCTGTGGTCTGCCTTCTATAAGCTGGAGACCCAGAAAAGACAGTGGTATAATTCAGTCCAAGTCAGAAAGCTTGAGAAACAAGGCTGAGTTATGTTGTGAATCCTGATCTGAGTCCAGAGTTCAAATGCCTCAGAATCACAGGTGCTGATGTCTGAGGCCAGTAGAAGATAGATGTCCCATTCAAACAGAGATGGCAAATTCACCCCTCCTCCATTGTTTTGTTCTATGAGAGCCCTCAACAGATAAAACGCTGCCTACTCACATTGGCGAGGTTTATTTTCTTTATTCAGTGTACTGACTCAAACGCTAATCTCTTCCAAGGACATCCTCACAAACGCATCCAGAAAAGATGGTTTACTAGCTATCCAAACAGTACTTAGCCCAGTCACGCCGAAACATATAATTAACCATCTTCCTAATTTCTTTTTTTTTTTTTTTTTGAGTTGGAGTCTCACTCTGTCTCCCAGACTGGAGAGCAGTGGCCGCTCCCGGTCACCGCAGCCTCAACCTGCTGGGCTCCGGCGATCCCTCCGCCTCAGCCTTGCGAGTAGCCGGAATTCCAGGCACTCGTTACCAAGCCCGGCTGATTTTTTTGATTTATTGTAGAGATGAGGTCTTGCCAAGTTGCCCAGGCGGGTCTCGAACCTGCGGACTCAGGCAATCCACTCACCTCAGCCTCCCAAGGCTTGGGATTACAGGCTGAGCCACCGAGCCCGGCTATCTTTCTAATGTCTTTTGCTGGACCCTCCTAGCCTCTCTTACATTTTTAAAACCCTGAAGCTTATTTTTCGGACCACTTTCCTATCTAACTTCTAGAGCTTCTACAGCATCTTTGTGATCTTCTCCAACTTTAATGTTAAAGATCCTCTGATTGGTACACGAGGGCTGACAATTAAGTTCACGAACGCACCACCTGTGTGCTTACATTGGCAGCAGCGCTGTACAAACAACTTGAGAGTTTCATAACCTTGGTGTACCAATGTCTCACAGTTGTGTCCGTGTTGACACGTGATGGTGGCTTGCTGAGTGACATTCATTATTGTTGTTGCATGTCTCCATGTGCCATCCAGAATGTCAGAATTTGAATTAGAAAATGAGCAATCATTCAATTTCTTGTTGAATTTGGCAAGAGTGGTGGTGAAATCAGGGACATCCTCGTCCAAGTTCATGGGGATAATGCCATAAAGAAAATGGCAATGTACAAATGGATTAAATGTTTTTCTGAGGGGAAAGAAACATCACTGATGAAGAGAGGCCAGGATGGCCAGTAACAATCAGAACTGATGAAAACATTGTGAAATTGTGTGTAAAAATCATCAGCTCACTGTGAGAAACAGAGAAGACCAAATAAACATCAATAGACAGCAGGAAAATCTTAACTGAAAATCTTGGCATGAGAAAGTTGTGTGCAAAATGGTTCCAAAGGAGCTCTTTGCATCACGACACTGCACCAGCTCACACAGCACTGTCTGTGAGGGAGTTTTTAGTCAGTAAACAAATGACTGTATTGGAGCACCCTTGCTACTTACCTGATATGGCCCCTAATAACTTTTTTCTGTGCCCCAAAATAAAAGAAATATTGAAAGCAAGACAGTTTGATGATATTCAGGACATCAAGGGTAATACAGTGATGGATGGCTCTGATAGTCATTCCAGAAAAAGAGTTCCAAAATTGCTTTGACAAGTGGACCAGACACTGGTGTGGTGCATTGCTTCCCAACAGGAGTACTTCAAAGGTGGCCATAGTGATATTCAGCATTGAGGTATGTAGCACATTTTCTAGGATGAGTTTGTGAACATAATTGTCCTATTTTGTATCTAGTACAGACTTTCTGAAATCTCTTACCTCTGTTTTACGTTGTCTCCTACTATTTAATGCGTACTAATACACTATAGAACAAAATTATTTTACTTTTCTCAATGTTCTCCTATTTAAATGCAAACTTCACAGAAGTAATGCCTTATGTCAATTATTCACTGCTTATCCTATGATGTTGACTAATGCTTATTAGGAGTTGACAATCAATATTGGTTTGGTTCTGGGTCTCATGGAAGAGTATGGGTTCTTTAAGACACAAAAATAACATCCCTTTTATAGTCTTGTAGGTCCAAGATTTGTTTAAGACCAATCACATTTCAAGGGCAATCAGTACAGCTCATATTCACAGCTGCCACTAAGTCCCTGATGAACTTGAAAGTGTTGGAACTTCCTTTCTTAGATTTTTAAAAAATGACTGTCTTGTCTAAATCAAAGTTCATTTTAGGAAGGACTCCTTGTGCTTTTACCAGCATCTGCTAGAATTGAGAAACTGGTCCTCCATTTCCTTTTTGCACATTCATTTATTTCACATTTAGGAGTCACCATATGTTTCATCCTCACTAACATTCTAGAATGTGAACTAAGACAGCAGATGTGTATGCACCTCAGAGTGGCAAAGCTTTATTTTTTTATCCCTTATGTTGCTCTGCTACTGTCACTGTATATGATATATAAGGTGGCAGTTTATACACAGACTTAGATTGGGATGTGTGAACATGAGTGATGCCCTTTTAGGCCCAGAAGGTCCAGGATCCTTCTGAATCGCTTTTGTTTTAAGGAGTGCCGTTAACCAAGATGTAACCCATTTGGGTGCAGAGTGCATAGAGCAGCCTTGCCTCTAGCAGTGCAGAGTTTAGCTAGTGGAAATCCAAATTGATTTTCAATTGGCAGGCAAACAGAGCAGAATAGCCAGATGTGAGAGATATGTTTGTTTTCCTGTTTGCTTTTCCTTCCTCTTTCCTTTCCTTTTTAATATATATTATTATCATGACTCATCCACTTGAAGTCTAGAGAGATTTAGTTCTTATACTCAATGATTAAAAAAAAATACAAAACTAGAATAATGGTTCAAATCATCATGCACAGAATGTCTGGGTTTAAATTGTCACCTGAGTCCCACTCCCTGTCACTACCAAATGATAAAGAAAAATAAACAAGTAAACAAACAAAAAACTTGAATGGGTAAAGAGGCACTATATTCTTGTGGTGGTTTACCTTCTTGCTTTTTAATGGCAAGTCTATAATCCCTCATAGCATTTTCTATGCCCTTTACGTAAAAGGAAATTATTTTTAATGTTGTGTATTAAAAATGATCATAAATGTATCCCACTGTTGCTAAGTTTTAGAACCACACTTCATACTAACTACCACAGAGTTATCTATTTGTAAATAATGGTTACAAAAGCAAATTATTAAATAATCCTCACTGGGAAACTGGAAATTAATTTGCACACTATAACTAGTTAAGTGGAAATAAATAAAGATAGAGGAATAATTGCTGTCTTTGGGTGATTTCATGCTTGCAACCCACCCTGAGACCGATCATTTCCTCTCAAAATGACTTTTAAAGGTTTATCGTGTTGTGAAGTGTGTCTTTCAAAACAGTTAATAGCATGATTTAATATGCAAAATCTCTTATTCTCTTGTGTATATATTTCAGTGGATGCTCAGATTCTATTTCACCAAGCATAATTGCTCATCAAATTGTAATTTCTTTTTTGTTGCTATTTTACACTTCTTCAGATATTTGAAATTTTGAGACAGGTGATTTATACTTAAAAGAGATCGTTCTGACATCTTTGGTTCAGTGCTGAAGTACTTTTTGGGGGCTATTCCATTTAATACTTGGTCAACATCTTGTGTGTTACTTTGATGGTCTGATTTCAATTCCCTTGTAACAAAGCTGACACCAAATGGGAATAACATCTGGAACTATCTTTGTCAATTATAACCCTGAGGCAAGGGAACAAAGAAATTTCAAGAACAAAATATCTTTTACCCATCCTCCTACTTAGAGAGAAGTTTCCTTAGGCGGGGCTTACCTCTTCTGGTGTTGGTTCTGACCAGACATTCTTTCCCTACGCCACATGTCCCAGAGTGGGGTTTATCACATTTACTTTCTTGTTAAATGTTTTCATCCTAGATTACAAGGTTCCAAGTTTAATGTCATACAAGATTATAAATAATGAATTTGACTTTCTGAGCACTCAAGACAAGCATTGATATTCTACCTACTGCTGTTGCGGGCCAAGTCTGGGGAAAAAGTAGGACATAGATACATGGTTCTTCCATACTAAGTTGTTGTCTCATAGATATCTTTTTTTCACTAAGAAAAGAAAATGAAATACTGTTACATTTAAAGTACACACTGATTTCAGATATATTCTGATTTCAGGAAATTTAAAGTTAAAAAGCATGCTTTTAAAAATAAAGGACTGTGGTAATTGTTGATAAACAATTGATGATTCATGTAACTTGGGGAGAGCTGATGAGCTACGTAATTTTTTTTGCTTTGTCCTTTCTTTATATTTTTACTCTAGGAATCATTTTTCCTTCACTATAACTGAAGTGTGTCACTGTGTGTGGGATGAAAAAAGCCTACAAATATTTAGAAAGCAAAACCTGGACAGAACTCACTGTCCACAATGTTTCTATCTTAGAGAAAAACAGGAAAATTCAAGATTTGTTGCTCTCCACCTAAGACAATTCTTAGACACTAATAAATCATTTATGATGAAAAATAAAAGAAGAAAGATAAAATGAACTTTGAGAATCAGAGGTGAAGACTATCCACCTTAGAATTTACAGACTGGAACATACCTTAAGAAGAAACAGTTTTATGATCTTTGAGATTTATGATCTACTGGCACATTGAAAATAATTGGCCGTGAGAATTCATGGGAAGCTACTTGTATAGCACCCATTGGGTGAGCTCATTTTATTCCAGCCATAAATTTTGTTAAAAAAAATTACTGAAAACTGATGCAAAGCTTCGTGCTCTCAAAGAAAAGCAAACTAAGATAAAACAAAATTATCCCAGAAAATCCAAACATACCGAAGAAAGGTAATATAATTTTGCAGCATCACATAGACAAATGCCTTCAAGCAGTTACCAAAAAAATAGACATTGAAGACACACGCTTGTTGTTCAAAGCCAAGTATTCAAGACTAGGAAATTGAAATAAAAAATAAACTCAAAACATTCCCAAGAAGCAAAGGTTAACATGCAGTGTCTTAATGTGAATTTTGAAGATCTTTAAAATAAATGGTCTAATGGCAAGGAAAAGATATATATCTTCCTGTGCAGTTTATACATGCTATAATTCATGATCACATTTATAAAGTATTCTATTACCACACAATTGATCATTACTTTACTTTGTTTCATAATAGGTTCAGGCCAAAGTATAAATGTGGGTATAGATGCATGTATAAAGCTACAGAAACTGCTCCATGAGATTTTCTTTCTTTCCTCTGTCATAACATATCCAAATCTCATGCACTGCAACGATGGATAATGAATAATGCCCCAAGGATACTTTAACTATGAATTAAATATCAATCTTCTTAAACCTTGATGATGAATGGCAACATAATGTGTTCAGCACAATAAATGTTTCTAGACATTGTAAATAGCCCCCATAGGTGAATGTAAAAGAAAGAATAAAAGACTAGCTTTACCTTACCCCAGTCAAAATCTAAACCAGGTGTCTATAAAGATTCAGAGTTGGTAGAGGTTGCTGACTCCTAGGCATAGGTATTTTGCTTTAACTAAATTCATTGTTTTTATGTTACCTAGACCTGGAAAGGGAGTCTCTAGGTGCATATTTATTTCTTCATTTCTCCCTGCACTCCAAGAAAGCCTAGAATTGGTGCTCTTTCAGAGAGAGTAAAGAGAGTCAGCTTTCTTATCGAATGCACCTTATCCTGGTTGCCTGCAATGGATAGGATTAGTGCTATGTTCATAGCTGGATAGTGTGCTAATAGAGAATGTCTTTTTATATATTCTGCACTTTGTCTTCTCAAGTTTCATCACCATTAGGATAGAAATAAGCTATACTGACTATTTAAAAAGAAAGTAGCATGGTGTTAGGTTTGGGGTTTTTTGTTTTCTTTTTCTTTTTTTTTTTTTTTAGGTAGTCATTAGGCATCTTCTACAGTAAAGATCTAGTTCTATTCTAATTAGGGAAAAGTTTTAATAACTTTCCTGAAAGAGAGAAGTGGAGAAGGCATAGTTGCATGAGGTTTTTAATGACTACCTGCAAGGCAATCTCTAAGTATACCAAATGGCACGTCCTTGAGAAAGGGAGACGGAAGCACTCGGGAAAGGAATGTGGCTAGAGAGCAATAGAAGTGAGCATCGCATCATATAGTTGAATTGATGAAAACTTTAGGTGGGAACGTTGAATGAGAACGTGGACAGTTTATGCAGATGTGCTTTCTTTTATAGAACCTCATGTGCTTCAGATGTAAATCCTCTTCCTTGGAAATAGCTTTTGGAGTTTAAGGACCATAAATCACAGAACTAGTGCTCACAAATGGCATCTCTAGTTTTCTCCATTTTTCATATAGATCAGTTAACAAATTGACATTCAGTTGATCAATCACATAAAGCATTCACTTGACGTGAAACCATAAAACATTAAAACAGTTTATTTTAATGGCAAAATAACCAAAATGCAAGTATTCAGATGGGAACTTTGCTTCAAAGTAGTCGACCTGTACAATTCTAATTTACTCTAGTGATCAAGATATCTTTGCAACTTTTCATCTATATTAAATGAAAAGAACGGAGACAAAGTATATTACCTGGAGTTAACTGTCACATATTGAAGATGCTTAAATAATCACACATGTAAAAACATACAGTTCAATAGATGTTGTGTTTTAATGAAAATGAATCAAGGCTTAGAGTTAGAAGATTGCAGGGTGGGAGTGAGGGTTGATATTTTAGTAACAGCAAGACCAAAGGCAAAGGGATATCACAGTTAAGTTGTCTGGGACTACTATACCAAAATGGTTGATATATTAGGATCTAAGGTTGGAGAGGCATGTTGCCGCCATACTGTGTCCAAGACTTTTTATGTAACACTTTCTCATCTATAAAGTATCACTTTTCTATCTGTACTTTGCTATAATATCCTGAGAACTTAAATGAGGAAATGTATGGATAAGTGCTTTATAAAATAAAAAATATACAAACATTAGATATAATACATGAAGAATAAAGAAACAGTGCGTGATAAACTGTGGGAAAAAATAGTCTATAGAAATTCAATGCAGTGTAAGGTAAAGGCTTCACGAATATGGGGAAGCTTGGATTGGGAGTTGAAAAAGTGAAGGGTTGTGAAAGGGGAATTAATAGGATGGATTGACTGGGATATTTGTATGGGAGAAGTCTCCCAGAACCCCTGCATTTGTTTATTTCATTGAATGTCAGTCAGCAGCTTGTGTAACATGGTGTGGGTCTGTTTTAGCTATTTCCGTTGCAGACACACATAACCTTTGAAATGCTAATTTCTTTCCTAGCCTATATTGGAGAATGTAATTTCCTGTAACCTTGTAACCATTTGATTCTCAGTAGGGAAATATGAACACCCATGTACTCACTAATGGGTCAACATTGTTCATAAAAGGCCATAGAAGCACTATTTCTCTTCTTTACTGACAGCTGTGTTTAGGTACTTGTTATTACTGTATATGCCTTAGTTTTTTTCCTGTAGAATGGAGATAATAATAACCCATTTCTTTTGCTTACTCTAGGGATTAGTTGAGATAATCCATTAAAGATTTTGGTACAGTGCCTGGATCATAGTAATCACTCAGAAAATGTTATGTTATTGCATATAATGGTAATTTTAATAATACTTACTCTGGATCTACTGTGGGTGATAATATTTTATATAAACTCTTTTATATGCAACTGGCTCATATGAATGTGATAATAACAAAGGTCATATCCCTAATGCAATGGCTTATCAAAGATATTCTCAATACTTTGTAATGTTGAAGGTAGATTGTTGCCAGAATGAACAACTGGCAAATTGTGAACTGGCCAAAAATATTTCACAGACTAGAGTCTCACAGCTCCTTTTGTGAGTTCTCTTCATTGGGCTTACAAGTAGCTAGACTTACTGGTCTTTAAATCTGGCTGGCTACTGTCTACTCACAGTCTGTGATGAAATGAATAATAAATTCTGAGAATATGAAAAGGAAACCAAAGGGACTGAGGAACGTTGCATGACTTATCCGAACATTCTTGCCTTATTCATTGTGCCTGTAAAATAAAGGTTTTATACACACACACACACACACACACACACACACACACACACACACACGTGTATACATATATATATATATATTATATATATATATTGCTTTTTAAAACAACAAGAATTAACAGGATAAAATCTAGTGCTATAAAAATGGCTTTTGATGATCTTGCCTGTTTTCTTCTATTAGTTTTTAGCCTAGAGATCTTGTATTTGTTATAGTGTACTAGTGAATGTAGAAATAAAGCAACATAGACTATATACATTGTAATTTTTTGGAAAATAATGTCTTATTGGAGATTTTTTAAGTTTCACAAAGATGTTACTTTACAACCCTTTGAAGTCATATACTGAGCAAAGAGAGGGTGGAAATTAGTAGAAAAAACCATTTCTAATTAAGTAAATAATTTTTTTTTTTAGTTGGAGTCTCACTCTGTCGCCCAGGCTGGAGTGCAGTGGCACACTCACGGCCACCCCAGCGTCGACCCACCTCAGCCTTCCAAATAGTCAGAACTACAGGCGTGTGCTACCACGCCCAGCTAATTTTGTATTTATTGTAGAGACGAAGTCTCACCAAGTTCCCCAGGCTGGTCTCGAATCTGCAGGCTTGGGCAAGTCATTCACCTCAGCCTCCCAAAGTGCTGGGATTACAGGAAGAGCCACCAAGCCTGGCCAGGATCCAGCATACTTTTCAGCAAAAGTGAACATTGATATTTTCTCATTGAACAAAAAAGAATTCAATATTATATAAAAAATAAACAAAAAGCAAACACTACAGGAAAGCTTTTTTTTTTTTTCTTTTTTGAGTTGGAGTCTCACTCTGTCACCCAGACTGGAGTGCAGTGGCTGCTCCCCGCCACAGCAGCCTCACCTGCTGGGCTTGGCGATCCTTCCGCCTCAGCCTTCCAAGTAGCCAGAATTACAGGCATGCGCTTCCACGCCTGACTGATTTTTTGATTTATTGTAGAGATGAGGTCTCGCTGCCCAGGCGGGTCTCAAACCCGCGGGATCAGGCAATCCATTCACCTCAGCCTCCCAAAGGCGTGGAATTACAGGCTGAGCCACCGAGCACCAGCTAGGAAAGCTTTTTTAAAAATTCCCTTTACTCCCAGCAGCCGGGCGTAACTTCAATCTTTCTTATTTTTTCCCCCTTCAAATATGCATGCACATACATCACAAGATTTTTAAAAAATGTTTTATATTTTTTTTTTTTTTTTTTTTGAGTTGGAGTCTCACTCTGTCACCCAGACTGGAGTGCAGTGGCCGCTTCCGGCCACCGCAGCCTCGACCTGCTGGGCTCCGGCGATCCTTCTGCCTCAGCCTTCCCAGTAGCCGGAATTACAGGCATGCGCTACCAAGCCCGGCTGAATTTTTTGATTTATTGTAGAGATGAGGTCTCGCTGCCCAGGCGAGTCTCGAACCCGCGGGCTAAGGCAATCCACTCACCTCAGCCTCCGAAAGGCGCGGGATTACAGGCTGAGCCACCGAGCCCGGCTTGTGTTTTATATCTTTATAAACTTTCATTCAACAATTCATTATAAATATTTTATATGTCAATAACTGTAGGGCTTCATAATTTTTAATATTTGCATAGTATTCCATAATAGTGACATAGTTCAAATTATTTACCTAAACTTTTATTTATAAATATTTAAGTTTATTCTCTAAAAATTACACCTGACTGCCTTTCAAAGAAGTAAATACTCCTATAATGAAAGATAATTGAGAAAAAAAAATGGAAGTAATGGTAAGAAAGCAAGATAGCAATATGGCTTGGTCAATTCAGATTTTTTTTGACCCAAAGACTATATTCTAGGTATACTGGTTTGGAATAATGACCATGCCTCCAGAAAAAAATCAAGCCCTAGAACCTGAGAATGTGACCATCTTTGGAAGTAGTGTCCTTATAAATATAATTAGTTAAGATGAAGTCATATTGGCATAGGGTGGACCCTGAATGTATTATGATTGAGTTCTTGTAAGAAGGGGATAACACACAGAGAGATGCAGATACGTGAGGGGAAAATACCATGAGAAGACAGAGGTAAAAACGAGCAATTCATCTTCAGTCCTTGGAAGACCAAGGACTGCCAGGACACCAGAAGTTACGAGAAATGTGCCTAAGAGATACTCCTCACAGTCTTTGAAGAAAGGATGGCCTTGCTAACACCTTGATTTCACACTTATAGCCTTCAGATCTGTGAGTGAATCAATTCATGCTCTTTTAAGTCATCCAGTTTGTCGTAATTTGTTAAAGCAGACTTAGGCTCCAGTATACCCGACCAATTCTTATAGATTGACCATGAAAAGGATGTGGACATGTCTCTCCAGAACATGTACTCAAGAATTCATGTCCAGGTGAGGTAATCTGTGAGAACTGAATTCTAAGCAGAAAAGGGGAAAATATTAATTCAGTTATAATTCTATTTGTTTCTGGGCATTGGAAATCTGGAGAAGAGTGGTTAATTTTTTAAAAATGCAAAATCTGAGCCACAATTTATTCATTCCATGGGCTTCCTTGATTTGAAACTCCTTGAGAGGTTATTTCATAACACTTTCTTAAAGGCAGAATGCTGAATCAAATGCTACACCTGGAAAAAAAAAACAACAATGTATAACTGGGTCAAAGAATATGCAAAAAAAAAAATGACTTTGCAGAAGCTTTTTAGTTTAATGATGACCATTCTGACTGGAGTTAGGTGGAATATCAATGTAGTTTTAATTTGCATTTCTTTGATGATTAGTGAGGCTGAGCACTTTTTCATGTATCTGTTAGCTGCTTGTATGTCTTCTTTTGAGAACTGTCTATTCATATCTTTTGCCCACTTTGTAATGGGGCTGTTTGTTTTTTTCTTTTTTTTCTTTATATATCATTTTTTTTAATATTATGGGGTACGGTTAAGGGTTAGGTATACAAATATGCTTTGTTCAGGCACCCTTGTTGATAAGGGGTGTCTCCCCATCCCCAGACAGATATTTACTACCGTTAATTCCACCTCCCTTCCCCTCCTCCACATAGTTTCCCACCACTGTCAGTTCTTTTTTTATAGTATTACGATGGATGTTCAAAGTTTGCTATATGAGTGAGAACATATGATACTCAGATCTTTGTTTCTATGAGAGGTCATTCAGTATTATTGACTCTAGTTCCAACCAGCTTGCTGCGAAGTTCATGATTTTGTTCCTTTTTATGGCTGCATAGTATTCCATCATGTATATGTACCACATTTTTTTAATCCAGTCCTCTTTTGATGGACAGTATGGTTGATTCCAGGTTCTTGCTATTGTGAACAGTGCTGTGATAAACATACATGTGCAGGTGTCTTTTTTATAGAGTGATTTGAGTTCTTCGGGGTATATTCCCAGTAGGGGAGTTGCAGAGTCATATGGGAAGTTAATATTTAGAGTTTTTAGGAATTGCCACACTGTTTTCCACAGAGGTTGCACCAGTTTGCACTCCCACCAACAGTGTAGGAGTGTTCCCTTTTCACCACACCCTCACCAGCAACTGTTATTTTTTGAGTTATTGATAATGGCCATTCTGCCTGGAGTTAGGTGGTATCTCAGTGTGGTTTTGATTTGCATCTCCTTGATGATTAGTGAGGTTGAACATTTCTTCATGTGTCTGTGGGCTGCTCAGATGTCTTCCTCAGAGAAAAGTCTGTTCATATCTTTTGCCCACTTTATAATGTTTTGTTTTGTTTTTATTTCAGCACGTTTGAGATCCTTGTAAATCCAAGATGTTAAGCCTTTGTCGGACCTGGAGTTGGCAAATACTTTTTCCCAGTCCATGGACTGTCTCCCTGCTCTCTTGATGGTTTCTTTGGCTTTGCAGAAGATTGTCAGTTTAATGAGGTCCCACTTGTCTATCTTATCTTTTATGGCCTGTGGGTTTGGGGTTTTGTTCAGGAACTGGACGCCAGTTCCAATTTCCATAAGGGTGTGTCCTGCATGTTATAAGTCTCTTATGGTTTGAGGTTTTACATTTAGGTCTCTGATCCATTTAGAGTTAATTTTTGTGTATGGGAACAGATAGGGGTCTTGTTAAAGTCTTCTGCATGTGGTCAGACAGTATTCCCAGCACCATTTACTGAATAGATTCTCCTCTCCGCAGTGGTAGTTGGTGGAGGCTTTGTCGAAGATGAGTTGGTTAAGAAATTGAGGTTTAGCTTCTGGAATCTCAATTTTATTCCATTGGTCTATATGCCTGTTTTTGTACCAATACCAAGTTGTTTTGATTACTGTAGCTTTATAGTAAAGTTTGAAGTCTGTAATGTGATACCACCTGCTTTTTTTTTTTTTTTTTTTTTGCTGAGGATTGTTCGGGCTATTCTTAGTCATTTGTGTTTCCATATGAATTCCTGTGTTGTTTTTTTTCTAGGTCTGAGAAGAATGGTGCTGGTAATTTGATGGGTATTGCATTAAATCTGTAGATTGCCTTAGGTAAGATGGGCATCTTCACAATGTTGATTCTTCCAATCCATGAGCATGGATATTTTTCCACTTGTTTCTGTCATCTTTGATTTCTTTGAGCAGTGTTTTGTAGTTTTCATTGTAAAGATCTTTCACATCACTGGTTAGGAAGATGTCAAGGTATTTCATTTTTTTGTGGCTATTGTGAATGGAATTGTGCTTTTTAGTTGGGTTTCTGCTTGTTTATTATTGGTGTAAAGAAATGCAATTGTTTTTTGTACATTTATTTTATATCCTGAGACTTTGCCAAAGTCCTTTATCAGTGTAAGGAGGTTTTTACCAGATTCTCTTGGGTTTTCAAGGTACACAATCATGTCATCTGCAAAGAGAGATAACTTGACTTCCTCTTTTCCTATTTGGATACCCCTGATTGCCTTCTCTTGTCTGATTGCTCTAGCCAGGACTTCCAATACTATATTGAACAGGAGGGTTCCAGTTTTTATGGGAAATAGTTCCAATTTTGTCTGTTTAGGAGTATGCTTGTTGTGAATTTCTCATAGATGGCTTTTACTATTTTGAGGTATGTTCCCCATATGCCTAGATGTTCGAGAGTTTTTATCAAGAAGGGGTGCTGGATTTTATCAAAAGCCTTTTCTGCATCTAATGATATAATCATGTGATTTGTTTTTTTCTTTTCAGCACATTTGAGTTTCTTGTAGATCCTAAATGTTAGGTCTTTGTCAGACATACAGTTGGCAAGTATTTTTCCCAGTGTGTGGGCTGTCTCTCTGCTCTCTTGATGGTTTCTTTGTCTTTGCAGAAGGTTGTCAGTTTGATGAGGTCTCACTTGTCTATCTTATGTCTTATGGCATGGGCACTTGGGGTTTTGATCAGGAATTGGTTGCCAGTTCCAATTTCCATAAGGGTGTCGCCTGCATTTTCTAAGGTTCTTATAGTCTGATGTTTTACATTTAGGTCTTTGATCCACTTAGAGTTGATTTTTGTGTATGGTGGTAGGTCAGGGTCTTGTTTTAATCTTCGTCATGCAGTCAGCCAGTTTTCCCAGCATCATTTATTGAGTAGGTTCTCATCTCCCCAATGGTTGTTAGTGAAAAGCTTTGTCAAAGATGAGTTGGTTGGGAAATTGAGGTTTTGATTGTGGAATCTCCGTCCTGTTCCATTGGTCTATAAGCCTGTTCTTGTGCCAATACCAGGCTGTTTTGATTATTATAGCTTTATAATAAAGTTAAAAGTCTGGGAGTGTGATACCGCCTGCCTTTTTTTTTTTTTTTTTTTTTTTGGCTGACAATTGTTTTGGCTATTTGTGGTCATTTATGTTTCCATATAAATTCCTGTATTATTGTTTCCAGGTCTCAGAAGAATGATGCTGGTAATTTAAAGGGTATTGTGTTAAATCTATACATTGCCTTGGGTAGTATGGACATTTTAACAATGTTGATTCTTCCAATCCATGAGCATGGATATTTTTCCATTTGTTTATGTCATCTTTGATTTCTTTGAGCAATGTTTTATAGCTTTCATTGTAAAGGTCTTTCATGTCTCTGGTTAGAAAGATGCCAAGGTAATTCATTTCTTGGTGGCTATTGTGAATGAGATTGTGCTTCTTATATGGATTTCTGTTTATTGTTGGTGTATAGAAAGGCGACTGTTTTTTGCACATTTATTTTATGCCCTGGAACTTTGCCAAAGTCCTTTATCAGTGCAAGAAGATTTTTGACAGATTCTTTTGGATTTTTGAGGTATAGAATCATGTCATCTGCAAAGATGGATAACTTGACTTCCGCTTTTCCTAATTACATACCCCTAATCTCCTTTTGTCTGATTTCTATAGCTAGAATTTCCAAAACTATGTTGAAAGGAGGGGTGAGAGTAGGCATCCTTGCTTTGTTGTTGTTTTCAGGGGGAAATGGTTCAAATTTTTGTCTGTTTAGCTGCATGCTGGCTATGGGTTTCTCATAGATGACTCTTACTATTTTGAGGTATGCTCCATCTATGCCTAGATGTTGAAAGGTTTTTATCAAGAAGGGGCACTGAATTTTATCAAAAGTTTTTTCCATGTAAAATGATATAATCTTGTGTTTTTTGTTTTTACATCTGTTGGTGTATTTAATTATGTTTATGGTCTTGTGACTGTTGAACGAGCCCTATATCATAGGGATGAAGCCTACTTGGTTGTGGGGGATGTTTCTTGAGATGTGTTGTTGAATTTTGTTTGCTAGGATCTTGTTGAGAATTTTGGCATCTATGTTCATCAAGGATAATGGCCTATAGTTCTCTTTCTTTGTTGGATCTTTACCTGGTTTGTGTATCAATGTGATATTAGCATTATAAAATGATGTAGGGAGAGTTCCCTTCTCAATTGCCTGCAATACTTTCAATAGGATTAGTTTCGTTTCCTCCTTGTATGTTTTGTGGAATTCTGCTGGACAACCATCTGGTCCAGAGCTCTATTTTTGTAGGTAGCATTCTTATGACATAGTCAATTTCCTGGGTTGTTATTGGTCTATTTATGGTCTTGATTTCTTCTTGATTCAACCTTGTGTGATGTCAGAAAATCCTCCATTTTCTTTAGGTTTTCAAGTTTGTTTCCATGCAACTGTATTTAGTAGTCTCTGATAATCGTTTGTATTTCTTTGGTGTCAATTGTGACATGATATTTTGCATTTCTGATTGTGTTTATTTGGGCTTTTTCTCTCTTTTCCTTGGTCAGTCTAGTTAGGGTTCCATCAATCTTGTTTATATTTTCAAAAAACAATTTTTTTCATTTATATTTTGTATTATGCTTTTGTCTTCTATGTCTCAAATTTGGACTTTTGTTTTGGTGATCTGGATTTTTCTGCTGAAGTTATGGTTTTGGTGGTCCTGCTTTTCCAGTTCTCTTAGGCTAATTTTTAGGCTGTTAACTTGTGATCTTTTCATTTCTTAATTGTGAAATTCCCCTCTTGGTACTGATTTCATGGCATCCCAGAAGTTTGGTAGGATATTTCTTCATTTTCAGTTATTTTCAGGTATATGTTCGTCTCTGTTTTGATTTCCATGTTGACTCAGGAGTTGTTGAGCATCATGCTATTTAGTGTCCATGTCTCTGTGGGTTTTGGGGGAACTTTCTTGGTGTTAATACTTATTTTTATTCCACTGTGGTCTGAGAAGGTGTATGGTAGTATTTCAATCTTATGGAATTTGTTTATGATTGATTTATGGCCAAGGATGTGATCAATTTTAGAGTAAGTTCCATGTGGTGATATGTAGAATGTGTATATTCAGGGCTTGTTTGGTGGAGTATTCTGTAGGTATCATTTAAGTCAATTTGGTTAAGTGTCACATTGAGGTTCCGGATCTCCTTGTTGATTTTTTGTCTTGATGATCTGTCTAGGGTTAGTGGGGTATTTACGTTCCCAGCTTTGATAGTGTTAGAGTAAGTATCTTTTTAAAGTTTACTTAGAAGCCACTTTATGAAAGTTGGTGCTCCTTGTTGGGTGCATATATGTTTAGGATAGATATTTCTTCTTGGTGGATTGAAACTTTTATCATTATACAGTGACCTTCCATGTATTTTTCAATTTTTGATAGTTTAAAGGGTATTCTGTCTGATAATAAGATCACAACTCCTGCTTTCTTTTGTGTTCTGTTCACTTGATATTTTATTTCCCATCCTCTTACTTTGAGTCTGTGAGTGTCCTTTCTGGTGACAGGAGTCTTTTTTTAATCCATTTTGCCATTCTGTGTCTTTTCAGTGGTGCATTTAGTCCATTCACATTCAGACTAATTATTGAGATGTGAGGGTTTATCCCTGTCAGGAAGTTCTTATAGAGTTTGTGGTTGTTGCTGCTCTTTGTTTGTTTATTTGTTTGCTGTCTTTCTTTTGATTTGGGGGCTGATTTGTGTGTGGTTTCTATCTTTTTCCAGCATTCTTGGGAAGGGTTGTCCTTCTTTTTTTCTTTCTTCGGTGTCTAATACTTTCTTAAGTGTTTCTTGTAGAGCTTTTCTAGAAGCAGTGTAAACTCTTAGGGATTGAATGTCTGGGAAGGATTTTAATTCTCCATCACTGACAGGCTTAGCTTAGCTGGGTAGGTAATTCTTGGTTCCTATTGTTTATCTTTGAGTACTTTTAAGATTGGGCTCCAAGCTCTCCTAGCCTGAAGTGTTTCTGTAGATAAGTCTGCTGCTATTCTAATTCGTCTTTCCCAGTAATTAGTCTGACCTTTTTCTCTTGCTGCCTTTAGGATTTTTTCTTTTATACCTACTTTGTGTAGATGAATTACTACGTGTCTAGGAGTTGGTCGTCTCATTTGTTGTCTTGCAGGTGTTCTCTGAATCTCTTGTGTTTGAATGGTTGCATCACTGATGAGATGAGGGACATTTTCTTGGATAATTTCATGGAATGTTTGTTCCAGGGTGGTCTCTGTTTCTCTATCTGCCTCAGTGATTTCAATTAATCTTAGGTTCTACCTCGTGATATAATCACTCATCTCTTGAAGGTTTTGTCTGTCTTTTTAAGCTTCTTTTCTATGTTTTTAACTGTTTGAATTAGTCCCATATTTTGGTCCTCAAACTCTGAGATTCTTTCTTCTGCTCAGTTAATTCTGCTTTCAGTGCTTATCAGTTTGTTTTTTATTTCATTCACTGTATTCTTTATTGCTGTTATCTCAGTTATTAACTCCTTCATTCTTCCCTCTTGTCTCTTCATGTATCTATTCATTATCACTATTAATATCTTGATATTTGTGTTTGTGGTTTGAAATCATTCATTCTGGGGGCTCTTCATAATTTGTGTTCCAAAGTCTGTATTCTCAGCATTTGACTTCCCAGGGGTCTGTTTGAAACACATATTCTTCCTTTGTTTTTTCTTCATTTGTGTAGATTTTTTCTCCCCACCCCACCCCCTTTTATTTCCTCTTTTTTAATTCTGTTGTTCAGGTATGGGGGTGGGGAAGGCAGTATTTACTTCTGTTTGCTCAATCTCCTATTTTTCCTTATGTATATCCTCTGGCTTTGTTCAATTCCAAAGCTGGATTGGGGGACTGGGGATGGGAGGCTGGACTTTTTGCAGTTTTGAGATTTAATTGTGAGGCGAGCTATGATTCAGAAACAATCTATAGATTGCACTATCTGTTGAATGGTGTGTGGGCTCCCTGGAACCCACTTCCCACAACCTTACAATCTGTCCATGCAGTTGGGGTATATGTTTGTCCCCTAAAAGCAAAATGAGGTAAGAGAAAGGAAAGAATGGAAAAAGGAAGGCGGTAGATGAGAGGTAGGTGAAGAGAGTGAAGAAGAAGAGAGAAACCAGACAGGCAGACAGGCATACCAACTAACAAATGTACAGAGACACAAACTAAGACAGAATAGAGGGAAAAAAACCATAAAGACAATCATACAAACACTCAAACCAACAAAAACCCCTCTATTGATGTACTCTCTCTCGAAAACACCCATACACAAACAGAAGGTCTAAAGAAAAACAGCATTAAAGTAACAGAAACAAGCAAGTATGAAAACATAATAAAAAACAGAAAGGAAGAGAGAAGAGGAAAAAGAAAAACAAAACAAAAATGAACAAAAACAAAAAACAAGCTTTAAAAAAACTTGCTCTGAGGCTGTTCCTGTAACTTCAGCTTCATTTCAGCTCTGATCTTCAGCCCCTCCCCTCTGCTCTCAGTGCAGGCTGATAGGGTTGATCTCAGCAAGGGTCAGATGCCCCAGGGACTACTATGGGAGGAGAGTGGATCAGATTTGAACTCACTCAGCTTGCTGCAGTTGCTGTCAATTCTCCCACTCAGATGTTACTGTTACAGTGTCAGGGAGGGGCATGTGTCTCTCTGAGTTTGATGAAGAGATTGCCTCTAGGTCCCATGTTGGAAGCTGAGTGGAGCAGGGCAGGACAATGCAGGTCTCTGCCTGGACCTGCCTGGTCCCGGGACAAGAAAATGGTGTCAGTCGACATTTCCTCACCAGCGATGGGGTTCCTTTCCAGCTTTCCATGACTTATTCTAGGGGCTCCATGCTGCTCTGCTGTCACAGGTGATGGTGTGGGCCATGCCAGGTGGTGAGGATAAGCTGCTTTCTGCTGCCTCTTCTCTGGAGAGCCCTGAGAACAGGAGATGATCCTATGCACCAGGGGCTCCAATCTCAGGGTGGTGTGGGAATGCAGTCCCCTCCAGAGGAGAACCCTGGGTACATGAGTCCATCTCCCCTCGCACAGACTTTCACTCACCCACCAACACACAACCACTCACGCAGAGATTCTTTGTGGGCACTCACTTTTGTGGAGACTCTCACAGTCTGATCTGTTCCATTGCCTCTTGCTGGAAATCAGCTTTTTATTTTTTTAATGTTGGCATTTATTGTGACAAGCTTTCCTCTCAGAACTGTTTTTGCTGTATCTCATAAGTTTTGGCTTGTTGTATTTTCTTTTCTTTTCTTTTTTTTTTTTTTTTTGAGTTAGAGTCTTACTCTGTCATCCAGACTAGAGTGCAGTGGCCGCTCCTGGCCACCGCAGCCTCGACCTGCTGGTCTCCAGCGATCCTTCCGCCTCAGCCTTCCGAGTAGCCGGAATTACAGGCATGCCCTACGATGCCCGGCTGATTTTTTGAATTATTGTAGAGATGAGGTCTTGCTGCCCAGGGGGGTCTCGAACCCGCAGGCTCAGGCAATCCACTCACCTCAGCCTCCCAAAGGCGCGAGATTACAGGCTGAGCCACAGAGCCCGGCTTGTATTTTCATTTGTTTCAATTAAAAAAAATTTTTCCTTTTAATTTATTGACCCATCAGCTGCTCAGGATCATGTTGCCTAATTTTCATATAGCTGTGAAATTTTTGAAATTTTTTCTTTTATTTATTCCTAGTTTTAGATCATTGCAAATGGAAAAGATACTTGATGTAATTTTAATCTTAAATTTGCTGACATTGTTTTGTGACCTAACATGTGAACTGTCCTGTAGAAAGTTTTGTGTGCACTTGAGAAGAATGTGTATTCTGTTGCTATTGGATGAAATGTTCTGTATATGTCCATTAGGTTCATTTGATCTAAGGTATCCAACTCCAATATTTTCTTATTAAATTACTGTCTGAATGATTTATTCATTTTCGAAAGTTGGGTTTTGGATCCCACTGCTATTATTGTATTGAAACCTTTCTCTCCCATCAGATTCTTTAGCATTTGTTTTATATATTTATGTACTCTAACGTTGGGTACATATATATTTAAAATTGCTATATCTTTTGATAAATTGACATCTTTATCATTATATAATGTACTTCTTAGTATATTTTACAGTTTTTGACTTAAAGTCTTTTTTTAGTCTGATATAAATATAGCTATATGCTCTATTTTGGTTTCCATTTGCTTGAAATATATCTTTGTTCTCTTCGCTTTCAGTCTGTATATGTCCTCAAACATGAGGTAAGTTTCTTTAGTCAGCATTACAGCTAGGTCTTTTTTTTTTTAATATATAATTACTCTGTATTTTTATTGAAGAATTTAATCCATTTGTTCTTAAGATAACTATTGATAAGTAAAAAGTAACTACTGTCATTTGATAGTTGTTTTCTGGTAATTTTGTAGATACTTTGTTTCTTTCCTTTTCTCTTGCTATCTTCTTTTGCGCTTTAATAATTTTCTGTAATTATATGCTTTGAATCCTTACTATTTTTGTTTTGTGCTTCTACTAAAGATTTTACTTTATGATATGAGGCTTACATAGAATGTCTTATACTTAGCACTAGATTTCAAGATGTTAACAACTTAACTTTGATTGCATACAGCAAGTTGACAATTGTATCCCCTCCACACTTTATGTCTTTGATGTTCAAATTACCTCATTTTGTAATGTGTATCCCTTGACAGTTTATTTTAGCTATAGTTATTGATAATAGTTTTGTTATTTAACCCTTGTAACTATAAAAAAAATCACCTTACACACCATCGTAACAGTCCTAGCATAATCTGAATATGGGTGCTTCATTTCTCCTACTGAATTTTGTGTAGTATGTTTCATATTGATCAGTGGCACATTTGAAGAAATGGTCACCCTTTCCCAGTCTTCTAAGACTGACTTTGTCAAAGAAAGCCCTTTACTAGTCAGTCTTGAAAGTCTGTGTGAGCTGGCAGGTGGCAACCATCACCAAGTCTGCTGCCAGTTTCCCTGAGTGGGCTAGCCTGATGCCTGGGTCCACAGTGGCTTCCCTCTCACTGGGCTCCCCTGAAGCAAGCTGAACCTACACTCACAGATGCTGGCTGAACCTGGGTCCACAAGGAAAGCCTTATACTCTGGACCACAGATAAGTGCTTGATACCCATATCTGTGGGAGCCTGCTATGGCGCCAGAGTCCACTGGGTAGGTATGGAAACTGTATTTGCACTGAATTCAGAGGCCCACCATGTTCTCCTTTTCCCATGAGAGCTCTGAGGTAGAAGGGGTTTTTCTTGACCCTGTGCTGCTCAGGCTTGCAGAAGGAGTGACTTGGGCTATAACTGTCCTTCCAATCCTCTTCAAAGCATCTTTTCTCATTTTTTTGCTTTACCCATGTAGTATGATTTTTTCCTATGATTCTGGGGTTCTAGTGAAGGTAATGTTGTGTTTGGTAAGTTGTCAAATCAGTGTCTGTGGGAGGATATGGGCAGAAAATTTCTATTCTGTTATCTTGCTGCCATCACTCTCAGATGAACTCTTCTGTGAAACTGTGAATAACAGAGAGATATGGAGCTACAGGAAAAGTCCATTAACTTTTCTGGTCCCATTCAGTTTGTGACCTTGATACTCTCGTAGGCCCATTTCTCTCACTAATTTTCAGGTTCCATAACCTTCTTTTTTTTAATGAAACAAAATAAAAAAACTTCATTTTATTATAAAGATGTGTACAAGTCAGGATTGGGTACATAAGTAATCTACATGCAGGTGAATTTTGTGTCTCCAACTGGTCCTTACTCCCCTGGTTTAAGATCAGGTATGCTTTGTGTTGTTACATGTTCCCCTCCTCCCCCTGGCAGTGCCCCACACCTGCCAATTCCTCCCTTGTGCTGATCTGATTAATGTTCAGGTGCCACTTATGAGTGAGAACATGTGCTATTCAGTTCTTTCTTTCTGTGATGGATCAATAAATATGATTGTCTCCAGCTCCATCCAATTTGCTGGAAAGTTCATGATTTTGTTCTTATTTATGGCTGTGTAATATTCCATCATGTATATGTACCACATTTTTAAAATCTAATCTACTTTTGAAGGACAGCAGGGATGGTTCCTTGATTTGTTATTATGAATAGTGTAGAAATAAACGCATGTGTACAGGTGCCTTTTTTGTAGAATGATTTGTGTTTCTCCAGGTATATTCCTTGAATGGGGATTGCTGGACCCTATGAAACATTAGTTTCTATTTCCTTTAAAAATTGCCAAGCCGGGCTTGGTGGCTCAGCCTGTAATCCCACGCCTTTGGGAGGCTGAGGTGAGTGGATTGCCTGAGCCGGCGGGTTCAAGACCCGCCTGGGCAGCGAGACCTCATCTCTACAATAAATCAAAAAATCAGCTGGGTGTGGTAGCGCATGCCTGTAATTCCGGCTACTCGGAAGGCTGAGGTGGAAGAATCGCCGGAGCCCAGCAGGTCGAGGCTGCGGTGGCCGGGAGCGGCCACTGCATTCCAGCCTGGGCGACAGAGTGAGACTCCAACTCAAAAAAAAAAAAAAATTGCCACATTGTTTTCCATAGAGGTTGAACTGGTTTACACTCCCTGCAACTGTGTAGAAACATAGCCATTTTTCTGCACATGTGCCAGCATCTGAACAATAAACATCCATTTTTGCTGAAGCTATCTCATATCGATGTATTACCTATTTTTACATAATAAACAACTACAATGTCTCCCAAGCACACAATCAGCAGTTATTTTTTTACCGCAGATCTATGCAGGCTAGCCAAAGGGGAGATAATCTAAGTTGGACTTGGCTAAGGGTAGCTCATGTTTCCCCATGCTTCTTGGTCTCCTCCTGGGTTGGAGCAGACCAGCCTGGGCACATTATTTTCATGGAAAAAGCAGAGGTATGAGAGAAGAAATGGAAGAAGCAAGGCCCCCTGAAGTTTAGGCTGTGAGCTTGTATGATGGCACTTATTGTATTGTCCAGAGCAAGTTCCCTTGGAAAAGAAAGAGGTAAGAAAGTATACTCCACCCATGTAAGAGTGTACTCCATCATTATGTCGCAAAGGACGTCAGTCCTGTGAGGAATGAAGAGTTGGGTCTAACAGCACAATGAAAACAGTTAAATTTCTGCTCTTTTTTTTTTCTGGCTCAGAGTCTCACTCTGTTGCTCAGGCCAAAGCACAGTGGCACAATCAGGGCTACCGCAGCTTCATCATGTTTGGGTCAGACAAGCCTTCTGTCTCAGCCTTCCGAGTAGCTAGAACTATAGGTGTGCACCACCTAACTTGGCTAATTTTTAAGTTTACTGTAGATATGAGGTCTCATCATGTTGCACAGGCTGATCTCGAACCCCTGGGCTCAGGCAGTCCTCTCACTTTGGCCTCTCTAAATGTTGAGATTTCAGGCGTGAGGCACTGGGCCTGGCAGGAGTTCCTAATTAACATAACTTCCATTTATCCAACATCTTAAAGACATCTGGAAAATTTTGGAAAAAAGAACGCACTTTCTGTACAAAGATGCCTGAGTTGGGTGAGGGCCCTTTTCTGTCTTCCCCAATGAAGTGAGAAGATGAACCTTGCCTTTCTCAAATATGTTTATTTTTAATAAAAGAAAAAAGTCTATTGCCAGTTCATCATAGTTCTTCCCATAATTTAGCATTTCAAACATTTGGAATTGGTTTGACTAAAAGGAAAAATGAAGTTTTAAAATGTTAACTGGCAATGTTCTAACATATTGTAAAACAAACAAAACCAAAGTCCATGGCCACCCATGATGGGAGTTACTCTGCCTGGGCCTATGTGATTAGACAAAACCCTCTCGTGGGGACTCTGTGCATTTCTCTGGGAAATATGAGCAGGAGACAGCAAAGATGTTGCATATTGGCATCTGCATTTTATCCATTATCTGTATGA
This sequence comes from Cephalopachus bancanus, assembly GCA_027257055.1. Taxonomy (NCBI): domain Eukaryota; kingdom Metazoa; phylum Chordata; class Mammalia; order Primates; family Tarsiidae; genus Cephalopachus; species Cephalopachus bancanus. Next base: position 10,851,945 of record JAPVLO010000017.1, read on the forward strand.
TCACATCCTGTACCTATACCAGCTGTAACTTTAGGATATTTATTATTATTACTTAGAAATTAACACTAAATGTTAATGGAAAAGATGAAGTGTTTATGTTTTAGAATCAGATAACCTTTGGTTTAAATTTTGGCTCTTCCATTTTCTGACTGTGTAGCATTAGACAACTTGACCTCCCTGAACTTAAGTTTCCTGGGAAATATAATTTATCTTATCTACTTTATAGAGTTTCTGTGAAAATCAAAAAAAATATTGTTAGCTCAACTCCTGGCACATAGGAAAGCACTCAAGAAATGGACTTATTAGTAGAAAGTTTAAGCAGTCTATTAGTCAACTTTTGCTGACAACTATAAAGGTTTATTTCTTACTCATATTTCACACTGCTCAAAGGCCAACGTGGACTCAGTTCCATATCTTTTTCATGCTGGCATCTAGGAGGAAAGAAGCAGCACTTATCTTGCACATTGGCATTTCTGTGGCAGAGGAAAAATGAGAGATGGTGAAATCCCACCAAAACCTTTAAAATTTGTGCTTGGAAGTGACAAGAGCCACTTCTATTCTACATTACATTGCCTGAAGCAAGTCATGTGTGTGAGTCTGTTTCCAATTAAATGGGAAGAACAAACATCAACCATAGGGACAGATCTAGTAGGGAAGAATGAGATGTTAATATTTTGCAAGGATGAAACATCCACTAGTGGGTTTGCCTGTTTGTGAGATCGCCAACATTTTTATGTGAGTGGGAAACTGCACAGAAAGTGAAGATTGGAAATCCGAATTTTCCTCCTGAGAGTATACCTGAACTAACATTGAAATCTCTGGAAATGAACTTCTTCACCTCAAAAATCAAGTTGCTTAATTCTCAAATGTAATGTTCAAGCCAATTTATTTATTTTTTTATGTACAGAGGATAAAATTAATGTTGATATAAGAACATGAGGTGTGTGTGTGTGTGTGTGTGTGTGTTGTGTGTGTGTATACACACAGAGGGTACTAAAATTGTATACACATTTTAAGAAAGGAAAATCTGTATTAAAATTGTAATGCTCAATAAGTAGAATACAAGTCGCATTTGACTTCTGCAATTACAAGATGTGCTCAAAGTGGTTACCATCAATATCCAGACATTTCTGATTACAGCACACATATCTTAATATTGCTTAAAATGTGCATACATTTCTTTGGCACCCCCAATATGTTTGTGTGTAGATATATACGGTATATTTTTAATTAAAAAAATCTAACTGTGTGCTATGGCAAGTGACTGTCACTGAGTAAGTTTGTGTACAAGCAGCAAACATAAAGAGTGTCTCCAATTGTTCACTTACTGAGCACCAGACAGATGAGAGGTGCTCTTCTAGCCTTTCCTGATGCATCAAACAATAAAAAAGAAACTAAAATCTCTACCCTCCTGGAGCTTGTATACTAGTGGGAAATATAGACAATAAACTATATTAAAATAAGTAGAGAAGAAAGCTTAATGATCTGGAAAAAGGAATTAGGGGCTAGGGAGTATAAGGATGGAGAGGAAGGGACCAGGACTTTCTATTTAACCAGAATGATTAGGTAAGCTGCCTCACATTTACAACTCTTGATAAGAAGAGGAGGAGAAAACAGATTCCACGTGACAGAAATTGCCAGAAGGCTGTGCCCCTACTGTGTTTGAAGAGCACCAACAAGGACAATGGGGGTTAAAGTAAGTGAGCAGCGGGGCAAGAATAGTCATCAACTGCATAAACAATGCACCACGTATATTACAGTGGTCCCCTAAGATCATAATGGAGCTGAAATTTTTCTATTGACTAATGACATAACGGCTGTTAAAACATCACAGTGCAGTTATTATATTTTTAAAAATACATTTAGTGTAACCTAATTGTAATATATTCATGAAATCTACAGTAGGCATTGTAGTGTCCTCAGCTTTTATATTCACTCACTACTCACTGAATCACTGAGAGCAACTTCCTGTCCTGCAAGTTCCATTCATGGTAAGTACCCTATACAGATATACCATATTCTATATTTCATAATCTTTTTTTATTGCAACTTTACTATGTTTAGATACACAAATACTTATTATTGAGTTATGATTGTTCACATTATTCAGGAAAATAGCAATGCTGTACAAGTGTGTAACTTGGAACAATAGATTGCACTATATAGCCAGGTCTGTAGTTGGCTGTAGTATCTAGGATTGTGTAAGTACAATGGTCCCTTGGTATTCATGAGGGATTGGTTCTACGATTTCCCATGAATACCCAAATCCATGGAAGTTTAAGTCCCTGGTATAAAATGTCATAATATTTGCATACAACCTATGCATATCCTCCCATATGCTTTAAACAATCTCTAGATTAAGTATAATGCCTAATACAATGTCAGTGCTTTGTAAATAGTTGTTATGCTGCATTGTTTAGGAAGCAATGACAAGAAAAAGTCAGAACATGTTTAGTACATATGCAACCATTCAGTTTTTAACAAGATATTTTTGATCCGTAATTGGGTGAACCCACGAATGTTGAACCCATGGATATGGAGGCCTGATTATGCACTCTATGGTGTTTGCACAATGAAAAAATCGTCTGCAGATGCATTTCTTAGAATGTATTGCCAGTTAAGCAATACACAGCTGTAGTAGGAAAGGAGTTCTAATAGATAAATACATTTAGCTTTTACTCTCAGCGAAATATTATCAGCCTATGGAGGACTTTGAGAAGACAAGTGATGTGATTTCACTTCCTTTACAGACGGTCAGTGTAGATATTGTGATGCAATATGCTGTGGGAACATCGGGTAGAAGTAGGGATACCATTTGTGATACTATTGTATGTTCTTATCTTCTATAAGTGGATAGTGGAGGCATGGGCCAGGGTGGCAGCAGTGAAGGAGGTGAGCAATGGATACGATGTAGAGGAGTTATTACAATTGAGCCAATAGCCTTTGCTTGTAGTTCAGATGACTTAAATGGACTGCTAGAAGACCAAATCTGGGGAGGAAGATGAGGAGTTAGACTACCGTCATCTAATATCTGAACTATTTATTGCACATATATCTAAAAATGTTGAATAAGAAGTTGGGTTCTGCCCTGGCGATACACATTTGGGAGTCATTGAAACATAGCTTGTGTTTAAAATAATGATATTGGCTGTGATATCAAGGGAGTGATTGATTACAATGAACAGAGTTTGAGCACTGGATCCTTTACAGACGATTCTACTTAAAATTTCTTGACTTTGCAATAAGGTAAAGGCAATATGTACTCAGTAAAAACCACACTTCAGGTGCCCATACAACCATTCTGTTTTTCACTTTCAGCACAGTATTCAGTAAATTACATAAGATGTACAACACATTGTTATAAAATAGTCTTTGTATTAGATGGTTTTGCTCAATGCTTGGCTGATACTGGTGCTCTGAGCACATTTAAGGTAGTCTAGGCTAAGCTATGATGTGTGGTAGGTTAGGTGTATTAAACACATTTTTTTACCTATAACATTTTCAATTTGTGATGGGTTTTATTGAGTTAAAACTCCATTCTAAGTTTAGGAGCATCTATATTTTGGGGGGATGGGGGCGGTGCTGTCATAACAAAGTATCACAGACTGTGATAGCTTAAAATAACAGAAATTTGTTGTCTCACAGTTGTGGAAACTAGAAGTCTGAAATTAAGGTGTTGGCAAAGTTTCAACCCTACAAAACTTGTAGGGTTTCACACAAAATTCTACCCCCTTAGGTCTCTTCTCCTTGTTTTTTAAGGGTACCTATCATATTAGACTAGGGACCCACCCTACCTCAGAATTACCTCATCTGAAGTAATTACCTGTGCAATGACCCTGTTTTCAAATGATGTCACTTCAATATATCTTTTTAGAGGCTACAATTCAACTCATAAGGGGGGGGGCACTAAATTTTCAGGAAAATAAAGTATACACTCTCTTAAAATCATGAAGACAGGATCTCTTCACACAGCTCTCTATCAACATTTAGGTTTGTTATTCTTTTGACCAACTCTAGAAATTTCACTGTGCTATATCTGGTAAATTATTCCTAGTAAGCACACAATGCATATTTGGCATTTAATATTTTGACATTGGTTTCATCTGCCAAAGGACACCTTAAATGGAACCCTGAATAAGAAACAGAAGACAAGAAAGTCCAATTTTGTAATACTTGCAAAAAAAAAAAAAAAACAGAAAAGAGAGAAAGCCACATTTGAAGGACTGTTATCCTGTGATTAGAAAACCACTGAACTCCCTAATAAGCCTTTAAACTGAAGAGATAAAGAAATGTCATCCTAACAATGGATGAGCAGCTTAAGGATATTAAACATGGCCCCCGTGCTCCACCAGCAAGATAAAAGAAACAGCGGCTCAAGTTGCCTCAGATAACTTCTCTGCATGTAATGAGCATCCATCGTTCTCTCGATTCACTCTGGAGAGCTGGTGTGGAGTAATAAGGTCCCTGGTTAGTCAGACTTGAGGTTTAGGGGCCCTCATCCTGTAGTGGATATCATATACATACCTGGCACCATCTATTCCTTGACTAGAAGACCAAACACATGGCCACTGTCACATTTATATCTCTAGTCCTGGATGTGATTTCACCCTGTTAGTATAAAGGAAAGAGGACATGACTGTTTTTTTTCCTGTTGTTGGTGCTTGAATTAGGATTTTGTTTTGTAATGGAGATAGCTAAAATTCTTAGAACATATTTCCAACTAGAAGTCAAATTTAACCATTTTCGTCTGTGATCTGTATTTTCTTCTCTTCTCTTCCCTCTAGCTTGCTTTTGGAAAAGAAGGCTAATAGCTGTGGTTTGGGCTCCGCTGTCACAACTCTCCCCTAGATGTTCAACTGTGTAGATATGATCCCGATTTTTCCTCTCTAGATTGGGATTTGTGGTCTTCTTTTCAGTCTTCCTCTTCTCTGTGTTTGTGTGTGTGTGTGTGTGTGTGTGTGTGTGTGTGTGTGTGTGAATGTTTGTGTGAGTGTGTGCATGTGTATGTGTGTGTGTGTGCGTGCAGTTTAATGAGGTTTGGTCACCAAGGGAGGCATGTGATGTTTCCGTTCTGCAGCGCTGGCAGTTCTAATATCTGGAGCTTCTCATTTAGAAACCTTAATAAGTTATTTCAATTACTTTGTCAGGCTTAAGTCTGCAGCAAATGGGGATTTTTTTGTCTTCTAAGGTGAGATTACATTTAAATGATAATAGTAAGTGCCAAAGTAATGTCAATGCACACGCCGAAAGGGGTGATGCCCTTCCTGGCTCACTGGGTTTCCACTGGGTGCTTGTCATAACTTATCAGATGTAATCCCCATGTGGATCAGAGCAAAAGGACTCCCAAGTTGATAAGAGAACTCCAGAAGCCTTCCTTAAGCAGACCGTGGGTAATGAGGCTCCCACCATATGTAGTCTGGGGGAGGGTTCTGTTGGTTACTGCTAAGACCCAGCTCATCAAGCTCATCAGGTTTTGGCAAATGGCATTGATTCTTGTGTATTTTCTACTTTTTTCTTTCTGTAACTTCCCTTACTTTCATTGTTTAAAGACTATTACCTCTTCAGGGCAGCTCCAAAGATGCCAAGATTCCTTTCTCTAAAAATAGGATGTCTGTTTTATATAAAATCCCTTTCCACGTAGCCTCACCCACACTTGCTTGTTTTCTTTAGCAAAGGCCAGATCTTAAAATAATTAGTCTAGGATGAGGAAAAAGGGAGGGCCAGGAATGTTGCGAACACTTTGTAGAGAGAGAGAGAAAAAAAAAAAAACTCCTACAACTTCATATTAATATTTCATATGTTTTAAAATTATAAATGAGCTAAGAGACAAGGGCACATGATTCACTCCTATCTTATCTGCTTACTAACTACACATGCAGTTACAGTTGAAACTCTTGAGTATTTCATGCATATGCACATACTAAGATAGATCTCTGGATGTTCAAAATGATTGAGGTGGAACATCAGTTATGAATACATTTTCTCCATTCCTAAGCATTAAAAAGGAACAGTGGAGGCATATCTTAGGTCTACTACCTTTTTATTTGTTTGTTTTGTTTTGTTTTTGAGTTGGAGTCTCGCTCTGTTGCCCAGGCTAGAGTGCAGTGGCACACTCCTGGCCCCTGCAGCCTTGACCTGCTGGGCTCCGGCAACCCTTCTGCCTCAGTCTTCCAAGTAGCCAGAACTACAGGCGTGCGCTACCACACCCAGCTAATTTTTAATTTATTGTAGAGATGTCTCACCAAGTTGCCTGGGTGGGTCTTGAACCCATGGGCTCAGGCAATCCACTCACCTTGGCCTCCCAAAGTGCTGGCATTACAGGCTGAGCCACTGAAACTGGCCAGGTCTACTACCTTTTGAAGAATGTTGAAGTGTCTTTACTATTTTATATTGTCAGCATATTTATATTTTGTATTTAAAAACACATTTTATTTATATCTTTGTGAACTTTTAAATTTTATTTTTTAATTGTTCACCCTTCTTAGTAAGTTCTGAAATGTCTTTCTTGTATGAGGCTTCATCTTGATGGAAGATATTAGAAAACCCTCTGTGAAATGGATATCAAGACAGTCTTCAAATAGCAACACAGGGCTTCTCAAAAGAAGATGAATCCAGGCATACTGGTTTGGGAGGCTGAGGAGAGAGGATCACTTGAACCCAGGAGTTTGAGGCTTCTGTGAGCTGTAATTATGCTGTTGTATTTGAGCCTGGGCAACAGAGCAAGATCCTGTCGAGAAAGAAAGAAAGAAAGAAAGAAAGGAAGGACGGAAGGAAGGAAGGAAGGAAGGAAGAAAGGAAGGAAGGAAGGAAGGAAGGAAGGAAGGAAGGAAGGAAGGAAGGAAGAAGAAAGGGAAAAAAAGGAAAAAAAAAGGTAAAGGAAGGAAGGAAGAAAGAAGATGGATACCTGGCAATATATAAGAGTTATGAAACACAGGCGTTTTATCTTCTTTGCTGCTGAATTAATAAATATTTTCCTTTTACAAAGACCATATGTCTATGTGATTCCAGCAAAGTCGGAGAAATCTGATTTGTATTGGCCCAATTTTCAGGAATGAATACTAAGATTAATACTCTGTGGTTGTCTTTAAAATCCAACCTGAAACAGCCTGTCTGTCATCCACAGTTATCCAATGACTGCAAACTTTTTTACAGTAGAATCATTTACAATTTGTTCATTAAAGAAAGAGAAAGCTCTTTACAAAATTATTTGAAGCCTCATCATAAAAATTCATCTAAGTTTAAGGTATATGTCTTTGGGTGTAATTTGAGGTTATGTTATTTGACTTCAGCAAACAAGATGAATCGTCATTCCATACTGGGTGTGTTTGTGCCCATTTTACTCATAAATCAACTCAACTCATAGAACTAATGTATTCAATACTAGTTCTCTAGAATATCAGATTTATGATGAGCAAGCATTCAAACTGTATGTATTTCAAATTTATTTCAGATGATTGGGCACATTTCAAGACCTCATTTGAAACCAGTGAGCACACCTATTCTATAAAATTATGTAACTTCTAAGGCTTTTCTCTTCCAAGGCAAATTGTATTTCTCTCAGTCAGACCACCACTTTTGTTTTTCCCTCTGGTGGCATTTGATCTCTGTGGTTTTGTTCTCAGAAAAAAAGAAAAGAAAACCAGAAACTTTAAAGACAGTTCTAAATCCTCAAAGTTTCTGGTCAGTTTGGCTAGGAAATAAGCTCAGAGACAGAAATTAGTGTGAATAAGATTTATTGGAAACTACTCTTAGGAGCAGACTTGTGGAAGGAAGAACGGAGAGCAATATAGGATCGAAGGAGATCTGAGATGAACTTCAAAAGTCGTCTGGAATTGATGCAAGGAGTTGGTGTTTGTATACCCACAAAGGGAATGTACAGACATTGGCAGCTGGCTGGCCTGGGGAAGAGTTTCCTCAGGCAGAAACAGGTCCCAACTAAGGAGGAAGGATTCAACTGGTGACCCCTCAGCAACTTGGAGAATACATGACTCAGTCCTAATGGGTTATCTGAGGCATAGTACATCACTGATTTCAGTCTTAATTTCCAAAAAGACTGAAGTTTCCTGAGATGTTAGGTATTTGATTTAGAAACATCTAATGCTAGAAAATGAGGTGAGGGGAATCAGGCAAAAGAGAAATCTTTAGAAGTATTAAATTCTATTTTTCATGCTTTAGAAATAACTTCTTCTTGCAATATCAAGAATCTTGATTTGATAGAAACAGAATTCATGGGTAAGGCAAGGCCTAGTCCAAAGAATATATAGCAAGGAATCCTTACATGATGCAAAACTAGACTTTCATCAACCATTCTTTCCCCAAAATGCATCCATCCAATGTAGGAAAAGTATATTAGGTTGAAGAAAAAAAATTCTGGACACCAAAGATAGGGTGGAGGGGGACGATAAAGTGGGAAATTTTATTTGGCAAGATCTCCAAAAGCAAAAGAGATAGAAATAACAATAATACTAAAGATCTTCCTCTTCTTGTTTTTCTCTTCTTTTTTTCCAAAGGTTTGTCTGTTTGTTTGCTTGCTTTTTTTTTTAAACTTTCTTCCTTCCCTAATCAAGATAAAGTAGGAAACCTAGAAAGTTTTAGGATGATTAATGGGATTGCTCATTCTGAATCACCTGGGATGGAATCAAGAGTCACAGGAAAGTTTTTTTTTTTGTTTGTTTGGTTTTTTACAATCACAGTTTATCACCTATACCTTTGATTTAGTTCATGAATGATAGAAAACTTGAGTTGAACAGGTGGTAAGAGTGCTCTAATTTAATTCTACGATTTTCAGATGAAGAAACAAAAGTCCAGAGTGTTTGTGTCAATAAACCAAGTTAAGTATATGTGGGTTAGATTGAGCTGATTACAGATACAGTGCCTTATCTACTGCTTGAGTTCCTATGCAAGCACTTATGCCATGTACTAGTGTAGCTTTAAGCAGTTTTCAGAAAGCATGTGTTCCTCCCTGAGATATAAAAAGTGTAATAATATCTAACTCACAAAGTTGTTGTGAGGATTGTGTGAGTTGATATAATTAATGTGGAGTAAAAAGCACATAGTGAGTGCACAATTAGTTTATTTTACCCTCATTCTGTGTCTACCTTTCAATTCGAATACCTGTACTTTCCTTCCAAAGACTACAAAGCACACTCTGCCCCTCTTCTGATCATTTTCATAAAGTAAAAGGAACCAATTTATTTGCTCATTCTTTCAGAGCTTTTTAAGTAAGTAACTATCTCCTCCATCACATAAAGTTTTATGCTGGGTTACTACCATCTCTCTCCTTTCCTCATCTTCACATCTTACGCATTGATCTTAGACAAATCTTTCCAACTTAAAGTGCTAATTGGGAGATTCCCCTGTTAATAAATGTTTCAAGGACACCTATACTGCCTACAGATAAAAATCCCACTTCTAGGCTGGTATTCAGGGCTTTTTACAAGCTGGTTCAATCTATTTTTTTAATCTTATTATTATTTAACCTACCTTCTTTCATTAAATTGATAATTGGTAACACACCATATGACGAGACACCAAAAATACACTGATAAATAAGGTTGGCCTTTCTAGAATTTTCAAACCACTGAATGATCTAATCCTTCCCCAGAAGCATGTTGCAATAGCCTACCTACCTGATTTAAATTCTGTGGCTTGCTCTTCCTGGCATGCCTTACCTTCAATATACACATGACTAAATCTTATAATCTTGTCTGCATTATCTCTCACTTAGAAGTCCATAATTCCTTTTACCTAGTAAACTCTCTTTTTACTTTTCATATAGCGGTTACAAATTAATATCTTATTGTATAGTTGATTATGTACATTTATTAGTCCTTGATAGACTCTAAGCTTCTTGAAAACAAGAAATGTGCTCGAATGATATGTACATGTTCTGTAATGTCTACCATTATTGTTCTGCAAATAGAACAACAAAAAAAGAGAGAGGTAGAAAAGTTGTTGAATGGATATCTATATGAATTGCCTCCAGTAGTGGTACTGTCACTCCATGATATTTTACCAAAAAATTAGCATAATGGCGTAAATAAAGACTGCCTTGGGAAATATTGGTGGGTGGAGAATGAAGAGGGACTTTTGAATGTTTTATAGGAGTACTTTGGATTAACAAAGATTCTCTCCTTGACCAAACTCTAGCCATGCTTTTCTGAACTCTCTTATCAAGGAGGCCCTGACTTTGGTGCCTCCATGTTTGTCTCTGTATTGTTCAGTTTTAACAAGAATCCTATGGTGTCACTTTAGTGAAAACCCCCAGCTTTGGTTTGAATACACTTGGTAGCTGATCATTCAAGCCTGCCTTCAGCAAAATTCCTGCTGTCAGTCTAGTTAAGAATGACTCTGCCAGACTTGGTGACTCAGTCTGTAATACTAGCACTATGGGAGGCCAAGGCGAGTGGATTGCCTGAACCAGCGGGTTCGAGACCCACCTGAGCAACTTGGTGAGACCTCATCTCTACAATAAATCAAATAATTAGCTGGGCGTGGTAGCGCACACCTGTAGTACCAGCTACTTGGACGGCTGAGGCGGAAGGATCGCCGAAGCCCAGCAGGTCGAGGCTGTGGTGGCCGAGATTGTGCCACTGCACTTCAGCCTGGGTGACAGAGTGAGACTCCAACTCAAAAGAAAAAAAAAAAAAAAAAAAAGAATGACTCTATCTTTAAGTAACTTTCCATCCACCAACTCCTCACCTTACTCCTTGACTATAAATTTCTCCACTTTTTCTTGTGGTATTTGTTGTCGAACCCAATCTTTCTCCCTTACGAGATGCCACTGCAATAGTCCTGCCTGAATCAAGTCATTCTTATCATCTTTAACAAATGTCTTGAATATTTTTTTCTTCCACAGTAAATGCAACTTTTTAATTGATCTGATAAATGTTCTATCCCAGGAATTTGAGTAAAATTGGATAACACTATTAACATACTAAATGTGTTATTTCCTTTTTTTGGAAAATAGTATTTAATGTTATTAGTATCACCATTCACTGACATCTTAAAAAATGACCTCCACTGCTTTTGCATTAATTTATGACTTGATTACTATGTCAGAAAAATTAAGTCCACTGCATAAGTATAGTTTGGCTATCATATCATAGAAATTAAAATTAAATCACATCCAAAAACACAAATGCTAAACACCTAAGGGCAACTAAAAATTCAACTTTGCCACCTTCCTTATGAGATTATGAATACCACCATATACAGCAGATAAAGACTTTACTTGGCAAATAGTTAAGGATAGAAACTTTAAGTTCAACAAAATCATCAGCACACCTTTAAAAAGAACAAAGGAAAAAAATGCTTATCTGACTTAATTGTAAACTCTAATACTATAAAATGGAATTTCAAGAAAAATGCATGAACAAGTGTATGATCATAACTTCACACGCTGTACATGTTGGTTTAGGAGTAGATGAAGTTGTTTTGTTTTATTTTGTTATATATTAATTATTTTGAAGTTATTCTTCTTATTTCATTTCAGATAATTTTCTTTTTTTTATTTTTTAATAACTTATAGAGTACCTGTAATACCTTTTGTAGCTCCTGTGAACCATGTGAGATACTCTAGCAGCTAATGGAAAAAAAAATCTTTCTCAAGTCTTTGTTGTTTTTCTTTCCTTATCACTATTTAAGAATCCAGTAATAAGTACTTTTGCCTATCTTTAAAGCCAGAGGTTTGTTGGTACTACTGCATAGCTGCAAAGGCAAATGCTATCAGATACCTGTAAAAGCATTTCAATCTTAAACACAGTAAGAACATTGTAAGAGGTAGCTATTCTACATACTTAAAAATCAAGTCCTTTCTTTAAAGATTTTCTTAAGAGTTAGAAAAAAGGCAACTTTAAAGTGTTTATGATTAATTGGCTGGTCACATAAAAGGCAACAAGATTTTTCTATCTTAAGAAATAGTTGGGTTAGATTTTAAACTCCTTCAATGTACAATTTAACTCGAGCAAATTAGGAAAAAATTTAGTTGGCCTATATTCCAAGAACTGTCTAGATTTGTGCATAAAGAAGCCTTGGCTATTTTTTTGTAAGCCACATGGTAATGACATTAAAGCATGCAATGGCAGGGGTTGGCAGGTTTGGAGAAAAAGAAAACATTTGCTGTATTATGAGAGGAAACCATGCAGCCTGCTGTGGACAGGAATGGGGCTGAGGGTCAAAAAGCTTCTCTAGGATTGTTTGACCTTTGGAGAATCAATAAACTCCTCAGCATAAAGGGTGTAGTAAACACAAGCCTTACTATCATAGTTTCCAACTCTGAACTTTCTAGAGCTCAAAAAAATTATTGTGAACAATGAAAGACTCAAGTAGGCAAAGCTTCTCCACATGTTCAAGACCCCAGAAAGGCGGTTGTTTTTATTGCCACAGCTTTCAACGTAATTTAAAGATTGTGACTGGCTAAATTGAAGGAATTGCATGAGAAAACAGTCTGGTAAACCCAGAAAGATCTTCCTTAGTTCAGTTTTGTATTAGGTGAATCTGCTTATACATGTATTTTTTTTTACCCTCTAAAGTATAGTTTAATACCAAAACTGTAGAAAAGTTGATTTTTTTCAACACATTAATGCAAAAATTGAACAAGAAAATTAAGTGACATTATTCGAACATCAATTTTCCTCAACTCTATAAAATAGTATAATACATTTTAGAGAAGATGAAATTGCAGATCACTTAAGGAAACTACTGCTAAATGGAGGTAACAATTCAAATCTAGTCCACTTAACTTCAGAGAGTGTACTCTTCAAAGATCATGCAGCAGAGTGAACCTAGAAAACCACCACTATAGATAAGCAATTGGCTGTGGTAGTTAGAATATTGGCTGAAGCGTCAGAAATTTATCAAAAACAATGAACAAATGGGGCTGTATGGGAGTATTGGGAGTTAAATTGGCTTTAGGTAAGGCTGGATCCACGGCTCCTATGGTAACATTAAGGCATTGCCTCTGTCTTTTTCATAGAGTCTGTTTGTGATTGTGCTGTTATTTTTGCAGGCAGTCTTTCTGTGTATGGCAAGGAATAAGGCTTCTGGTGGCCTATATTCTTATCCCCTAGTTGCAGCACCACAAAGGACAAAAGAAATTTCTCTCCCCTAGTGTCTGCATATTGTTATAATCCATGTTTCTCCAAATTCCAAATGCTCATTCCTGTGGCTCTGGAGAAATGTGCAAGAACTAGGTCAGTTATCAATTTATGCAAACTGACCACATTTCATTACCTGATCTTTGAAAATTAGGTTGGGTCCTTTGATTATATTTTCTTTGCCAGCTGGACCATGCTAAGCATTGTCAATAGATAACACAGAAAAAAAGTGGCAGGAGAGGGACGCCATCTTTTCTGCTGTTTGCTAGTACAGCAGCTTTCAAGGCAGCATACAGCTTTTCTAGGACCCAAATTTTGCAGGACATGCAGCTTCTCCATTCTCCAGTCTCCACAGTGCAGATAACTGCTCCAGCACTCAGATCCTGTGACACTCAGTGACTGGGCATTTTCCTGATGTTTTTCTTGAGACATTTCACTTAATTTCTCCAGGCTTCAAATCTACTGTTCTAAAATGGTATAATGATGTGACCCTCCTTATAGATGATGGAAGATCAACTTATTTTATAAAGGTAAAGGGTTTATAGCACATAGAAGCCCCATTTGTGTTTGCTGCTTTTGCTTTTTCTTGTTTTTCTGAGTCAAGATCTCACTTTGTAGCCCAGGCTAGAGTGCAGTGGCATGATCACGGCTCCCCACAGCCTTGACTTTCGGGGCTCAGGTCTTCCTCCCTTCTCAGCCTCCAAAGTAGCTGGAGCAACAGGCGTCGCCAACACACTTGTCTGGGGTTTTTTACTTTTTGTTTTTGTTTTGTTTACAGACAAAGTTTTGCTATGTTGACCAGGCCTTCCTCCCTTGGCCTTCCAAAGTGCGGGGATTACAGGTGTGAGACACCGCTTCTGGCCCATTTGCTGATTTTGTAAGAATTTCTGGTAGAAAAGAAGGATTCACACTGAAATGAGGAACGAAGTCATATTAATTTGATTATTAGAAGTGATGCTTTTTTTTGGGTAGTTGTTCTTCAAACTAGTAACATGAAGTAAGTCAAGTACACCTGTGTAAAAGGATTTAGGCAAGCATGGACCCATATGAAATACCTCCATTTCACTCAGGAAACATAACTGAGAATTTAAAATACAAGCTAGATATAGTGGGAGAAGAGAAAGGTGCCAGTTCTTTCTTCTGCCTGTTGTGTTTAAGATAATATTTGCTTGTTTTCCTTTTTGTGTGAAAAATGTATTCTATTATTTAAAGTGAAAAGTCAACCAATATTTTTTCATGTTTTACCAGAGAACATCTTTGTTTAAGTGTGTTTTAAATTTTGTCAGTGTTTGGTTTTTAGTTCAACTTGGAAGTAAATTTGTCATTCAACTTGTCATCTCAGGAAGATCTAGCTCATTTATTTTCTATAGCTTAAATTAAAAAAAAAGAGAGAGATTACTATTGCCTAAAGATGAAAATGACAGACTAAACAGATGAAAAGGTAGCACTGTTCAAAAGACATGACTTCTGTTTTCTGAAGGCAGAGTGAATTTTCTTCACAGCTTTGTCTGGAGAAATTATAGGATAATTGGATCAGCCTTTATGGACACAAAGAAGCTTTGCTGGGTGTATAATAATGTAACTTCATACCTCATAAATCATAATCTAAAACATCTACTATTTTTAATTGCCTCATTAAATAATTAAGTTTGACTTAAAGAGCAAGTCACACCTCATCCTGGAGGAACTCCAGTGTAGACAAGCAAAATGTTTATTTAGTGAATACCTATCTTTACAGATTTCAACAGTTAAGAATGTGTGCTTGTGGGTATTTTTATTCACTAAAAATAGTTCACATGATGATTTAAATTAAGTTAATGAACGGTTTATAAGTTTCCTTCATTAATTATACATTAAGAAATAAAGCATTTTTCATATAATTACAAATTCATGAAAAAGATTGAAAAACTCTACTGCTTCTGTTTGCTGGTTCATCATGAAAATTATAGACTTTTAAACAATGATAAAAACTTTGAAATCATCTAGGTTTACAGACTTCAATTTTTTAAGCTGTAGAAATATTTGGGTTTTTTTTTTTTTTTTTTTTTTTTTGCAAATGAAATCTTATTCAGAGTCCCAGTATGCACAGAAGTTATTTATGCTTGACATTTTTACCTATGTCATTTTTACCTATGAACATCACGCTTGTTCTAGACCCAGAGTTTTACACAATAATTTTCTTGATACTTCTTTCATTTCACTCAGTTTATCTTCTGAATTGAAATGAGATGAATGCTTTTTCAATGAGCTCCCAAGAGCTAACCAAAGTCATTTTAGAAGATGCTTTCTTTGTTCGGTGTTGATGTTCATAGCAAATGTAGGAGTTACTACCTGAACCACAAGATGTGCAAAGACTCTTGATCTTTGTTAATCACCTTTTGCATCATCCTTCAAGGGAGGGCTCAGATTTACCTTGGATGTACTTTTGTGGGAATCACAACCACACTGATGTAACCAAGTGAACCAACCACTTCAAATGATGGAGAGCTTAATGCCTTCTTTATGCTAGAGGGAGTGGTTAAAATGACAAAACTTTTCATTTTTAAAATACATTAATTAATATTTGTTTCACCACTTGTTTTTCATTGAACCAACAGGCATTTATAATATATCTTGTTTGATAGAGAATATTTAGCCAGCAATTCTATGGGTAAGCCTGTATGCAAATGCCAGGAAGAAAGAGATCAGGTCTGCTTCTAACAACACTATTTTCTCAGTAAGAGGCACAGGACCTGGTATGTGATAAACTCTCAATAACTGTTGAATAAAGGAATGCATGTCAATGCCAGGCTCCGTGGCTCAGCCTGTAATCCCGTGCCTTTGGGAGGCTGAGGTGAGTGGATTGCCTGAGCCCGCGGGTTCGAGACCCGACTGGGCAGGCGAGACCTCATCTCTACAATAAAAAAAAAAAAAAAAAAAAATTAGCCGGGCGTGGTAGCGTGCGCCTGTAGTTCCAGTTACTTGGAAGGCTGAGGTGGAAGGATTGCCAGAGCCCAGCAGGTCGAGGCTGCGGTGGCCGGGAGCGGCCACTGCACTCCAGTCTGGGCGACAGTGAGACTCCAACTCAAAAAAAAGAAGTGCATGTCTGAAAGAGGCAGGGTATACAAGAGTACTAACAGACACAGAAAATAAGTTATGTATTTTCTATCCCAAAGGAAATGTTGTGCAAACAAATTTTACTCAATACCACCATCTACTCTGAGTTTGGAATTAGTACCCCTTTGCCCATGAAGGAACTAAAGTTTATTAATTTTATGGGACTTGTTCATACTCAGACAACAGAGCAAGAACCCAAGTAGGTCTGAACATAAAGACACAATCCATATTGCTTTAGAATGATTGCTTCCCAAACTTTTTGAGGAAATACCGCATTTGTATATTTAAAGTAATGAATATATAATGCAAATTAATTTAACATTTGTAGACTACAACAGGTGACTTTAAGTACATTTAGTAGGTATTACTTTTCTTCAAGCTATATTCATAGAGCTTATTACATTTCCTTTTGTGAGCCGGGCTCGGTGGCTCAGCCTGTAATCCCACACTTTGGGAGGCTGAGGTGAGTGGATTGCCTGAGCTTGCGGGTTCGAGACCCGCCTGGGCAACTTGGCGAGACCTTATCTCTACAATAAATCAAAAAATTAGCCGGGCGTGGTAGCACACGCCTGTAGCTCTAGCTACTTGGAAGGCTGAGGTGGAAGGGTGGCCGGAGCCCAGGAGGCTGAGGCTGTGATGGCCAGGAGCATGCCACTGCACTCTAGTCTGAGCAACAGAGTGAGACTCCAACTCAAAAAAAAAAATTTTCCTTTTGTGGAATATTCTGAGGAGCACTGTCACTTGTTAAGGTAAAAAATGAAAATGAACCTTCTGAGGATTAAATCCAAGATCATGGTGCTAGAGTGTTGCACACATGCACAGTTTGCACTTCCATGTATTGAGTAGTCCTTCAGAGTTTTCTTGGGTAGGCCTGGGGAAGACAAGCCAGAGATGCACTTCCTGCTCTCTGAACTCTTACACGTTCAGATTAGGGGATGAGGAGAGACATTATAATTACATTATCCCAAATCCTTCCTTCTCAACCTACTTTGGTGCCTGTAGTTCCTGTTAAGTTAGGTGCTTCCATGACATTTTTTTTAGCAGCATTCCCAGAAACTAGAGATAGGACATGTGAACAGAGACAAAAGGCCATTGATATAAATTTTACATAATGGTATGCAACATATACCTAGGTGTTCCTACAAATGCAGTGATGGATTAAAGCAATTTCTAAATAGTCTTCCATGATGAGTTATTTTTCTGTGAGGAAATTAAAAACACAGTGAGAGAATTCATGACTACTCCTCCCAGCTTGTGGGTCTCCATCAATTTAGCAGACCCTCAAAGTCACATCTACCTGAATGTCAAGCAATTGATACTTCAGTTTGGCCAGGATGGAAACCTGCCTCACAAAAGGACAGCATTACTTTGAGAGTTGGTTTTTGCTGTAGAGTCTTGTGGAGAGTCTCAAAATAGAAGTGTATTGAACTCTTCTGATCACAGAAACCCTTGTGGAGCATGCTTTCTGTCCATTCACGACAACTGATAAAAGAAGATTTGTGCTCCTACTCAAAGGCAAAGGTAACTTTTGTGTTGCTACTGCGGGCTTACAAGCTGAAGTCATGGCAGGAAAACAAAGACTTCCATCTGCGTTGTCCAATATGGCAGCCACTGAACACATGGGTCAATTGAGTCACTAAAATGTGGTTAGTGCGATATATTTAAAAGATAGCACTTTGGCTATACTGTGTTAAATACAACATGTTATTACAAGTTATTTTGCCTATTTTTTCACTCTTTTAAATGTGTTTATGAGAAAATTTTAAATTACATTTGTTAGTCAAGTTACATCTCTAGTTGACAGAGATGCCCTAGGTTATAATGCAAATGTTTGATTTTGTGGCCTTTTCTAACTTAGAAGCTTAAGGCATCATTGCATAATTGAGCCAGTGACATAATATACCTTC
Source organism: Cephalopachus bancanus (assembly GCA_027257055.1). Lineage (NCBI taxonomy): Eukaryota > Metazoa > Chordata > Mammalia > Primates > Tarsiidae > Cephalopachus > Cephalopachus bancanus. The sequence continues at coordinate 10,870,045 of JAPVLO010000017.1, forward strand.
CAAATTTTGAGTGTAAGAGGGGGACTGTTAGAAACCATGCCAGAACATTTGGCATAAATTAGAATCTGGGTTTCCATTCTGTTCAACATGAGATAAAAATTTTGACATTCTAGTTTTTTAGACTGTCCCTAGAAATCTGTGGCATATACTTCCTACCCATAAGCCAAGTTTACAATAAATTTTAACTTTCCAAACTAATAGAACTAACCGGCATCAAGGTATGATAAATTCCAATTTTTTTTTTAACCATTGGAAAACTGGCACACTGCTGAATGAATGTTTTTTACATGAAGAGTGAATGAATGGACACAATTACTTCATTTTCCACATATTTAATAATGTGAGTTTGTATTGTTGTGTTCTAATTTTTTTGTATTTAGAAAAGATTTTTTTCAAGGGCTTTGCAAAATTAATATGTGATTTAATAAGGTTAAAGTTGTCAAAACAACTTAGTTCTTTCTAAATTTTTATGTCTAGCTTAAATTTTTTTTTTTTATTTTTATTCCAAATCTACCAAGTAATAACAAATACTTTACAGGAAACTAAATCTTATTCATTTGTAAATATGATGATTCTTAGGTTCTTTACAAGTTTCAATATTGGGTATAAATTAGCATGATGACTTCAAGCCTGAATTAATTTTTTAAACAAAATCACAAGATTGTCTTTGAACTCTCACAGGCAGAATTCTCTTGAATATTATACATATTTAAATTAGCAAATATGCAAATTTCTTATACTTTTTAATCATCTTCGCAATTTCTATACTTACTTCTTAATCTTTCTAGGCTTTGAAAGATATTTACTATTAAGAAAATAATTACGTCATTGTCAAGTATTTTGGGGGATGCTTGTTCAAAGAGATTCTGTAATGACAGAGATGTCAGCTGGGATGCTGTCTGACTTCTTGCTACCAACACTGATGGGATCCATTGGTCTTACTGAGATTCAATGGTGTGGATCTTCCTATGCCAAAGGGTGTTGACATCATTGTCCTCAGAGTTGTGTAGTTCCACCTTAGGACTGGTCTTAAAATTTGTGGGGCCCAATGCAAAATGAGAATATGAGACTCCTTTTCAAAATTTGTTAAGAATTTCAAGAAGGCAACACAGAACTTTAAACCAAGTATAATCCCTACTTAGCCTGGAGCCTTGAGCGACTGCACAGGTTACAAACCCTGTTCACATCCTTGTCCAGATTTAAATTCTGTGATGGCCACCCCAGCTGCATGATTTAATTTCATATTAAAATTGACTCCTAAGCAATTCAAATATATTTTCACCAATTTCTAAAAACCTTTGATCATGAGGGAATATTAATTTTGTTTTGTTTTCTTTGGGTATCATTTTTCCTCTCTGGTAGATCACATGTGATTTCCAGCTAAGAAGCTATCTAATAGAATATTGCAAATTTTTCATGTTTTTTTTTTCCTTGCTACGTGGCTGCAGTTTTAATGCCACTCTTTCTTTTTAAGAATTGACACCTACCACTGTTTCAGGCTGTCAGTGTGGCAAAAGCTCAGAAAAACGTTAGAGAAATGGTTGATCTAGTCCTGGCCTTAAAGACTTCTTCTCTTCATCTCCCTCACTGTCTCTCTTCTTATTTTATTTCCTGCTTTTCTGCAAATGTGTATTGGACAGACACTATCTCATAGGTGTCACGCAAGGCACTAAAGGAAAATACTCATTTTTAAGAGCTGATAGAAATATTTAGAATATGTAATCTTATGTCCACTCCTTTAACATTTCTAACAATTCTCAATTTTAAAAAAGTACCTTGTCAAATTCCCAAAGTGGAATTTGGAAAACTCTACTCTTTCTAAGTTAATATAAAAATGCAGGCCCACAAAATGTTTGAAAATATATGTAAATTTTTTAATGCTACTTCCTATCTTCACAAAATTAGTTTAAGGAAAAAAAAACATACTATCCCTTTCCATAGAAGGGTGCTTAGCATGGTGATTTCTCACAAGGCCAGGGAAGGAATAGGACCTCATGGCTGAGAAGAAAGGCAGGACTAGAAGAAATCATTAGTGTTTTATATGTAGTCTGTAGAGATCTGTGAACTCTGCAACAGTCACATCAGGTAAGGGGGCAGTCATCTAATCATCATCCAGACATCAAACCAGAGTCACATCAAATTTTCCACAGCAGGAGTCTTTAGGTCCCATTCCACAAGGCGTGTGGGTGTTGTTTGACCTAAGTAGAGGTCATCTGGTTACATACTTTCTGACATGTGTCAGAGAAAGCACTATCTTTCTAAACAAACATAATGCAGAACTGCAAGCCTATCACAATCTTCTTTTTCAAATATAGCATTGGGACCTATATTTACTTTATAGTACAGTATAATCAGAAATTAGTATCACCCACTTTTCTCCGCAAAGCTTTACTTTCAAGTGGACCAAACACATTCTCATTTCAATGTGATACTTGCTGAGAGAGTCCTAAATTTGAAAATAAACACAAACAAAAAAACGACTTTTACCTTTGTAAACATATTTTATGTTCATATAGTATATGATTTGGACACTGGACTTAGTCCAATAATGGAAATAGAATTTTCTGCCTGTCATTGCTATGTTTATTATTATTCTTTATACTGGACTTATCTATAGGTATTGATTTTTTTACCTTTCAAATCTTACTACAAGAGAATAACATTAGGCTAGTTTATATAGTCTATCTAGCCTAATTCCTCATTTTTCTTAAGAATTAGTGAATAACTATTGTCAAATGAGTAATTGTAGTAAGATGCAGGGCTTGGCATAGTATACAAGGCTATGTATTAAATTGACATAGTTGACAATCTCTGTTTTTTATTTGTAATCATAATCCTTGTTTGATTCCTTTTTTTTTGCCATTAAACTGAGAATACACATTGTAGTACTTAAAGAACAGTTAATAAAATAAAAATAAAACTGAGAAAATAAAATTGCTTCTGAAAAATCAACTTAAAAAATTAGACTCATCTCTCTAATGCTTTACAATGGCCACTTTTAAACCCACTAGTAGTAACAGAACTACTACCAGATGATCCATGATATCATGCATTTTCTTCATTGGAATCCTATTCAATTTCTGATATTGAAAGGTTGGTCTTAGGTGAGTCAAAGAATGGAATAAGACTTGACCTATAAGACCATTTAATAACTTCAATCACTGGGAAGAGTGTGCAAATTCAAATGCAAAAAGTTGGTGGGAAATGATGATCAGAAGTAGTTGTGTTTATATATACTTCCTCATATTTTATCCTATATAATGCCATTGATATGCTCTCACATTGTCTTTAAAACATGGAAGTATTTAGATTATTGAATTCTGCTTCATTCTGCAATGTTGGAAGTATAATTTATTTTTCATTACTTTTCAAGAATGTTATTCTCTTCTTAATTTATATTTATTATAAAAACCAATTTGGAGAAGACAATGTGTCTTTTGAATATGTCATCAGACTATAACATAGTAAGTTGAGTCCACCTGTTACAGCTTGTCTGGAATATAATTGGGTGAGATCTTGTAGCAAGAATGAAATTCATCAATGTCACCACTGGAGAAGTCTATCAAAGTCTCCATTTGTTACACCATATCCTCGTCTGATCAAATCCATTTAAATCTAAAATTTTCTAATTCCAAGGAATGACATGATGACAGGAAACAGCTGTTAAAAGGCCCCATGATGCCTTATGCTCTTTCATGTAATTACAGGCAGTTTTCTAAGAATATTCAATGGGATTACTTAAAATTATAGTTCATTATGATATCATATATTTTCCCCTAGAGTGGGTAGTCAAAATTTAAAACATTCTTATTGTAGAGTTATTAATAACAAGTTTCTGTGCAAGAACAAATTACAAAAACATCTAAGACAGCATAAATTCAGCTCTATTATACTGACTCTTTTGTTGCACTCAGGAAACAGTTACAAAGCTAAGATTACATGCATGTATATTGAAAAACGCAGGATCTACCCCCATAATATGCACCCAATCAATCAAAACTATTTCTTTTCTACAAACAACTCGCATGTTATACATTACCGCATGTGATTTTTACATCAACCGTATAAGGTGGCAATATAAGCTGACAAAGTTATTTGCCTCATGGTAACAGATATCATCAGTAGATATAAAGTCAAATTTTCTAACACTAAATTCAATATTTTTTCCCTGATAAGAAATATAATTTTTAAAAATTATCTTTGTGGTAGTAAAATGACATTAGTGCTCTGTATGTAGTGTATTACCAGGTGTCCCCAGTGATTGCATTTCATAAATAATTTAATAAAAATTGAACTTCATTTTATCTTTACTAATCCATGGAAAATTTATATAAAATTCAATAAAGGCCGGGCTCGGTGGCTCGGCCTGTAATCCCGCGCCTTTGGGAGGCTGAGATGAGTGGATTGCCTGAGCCCGCGGGTTCGAGACCCGCCTGGGCAGCAAGACCTCATCTCTACAATAAATCAAAAAATCAGTCGGGCGTGGTAGTGCATGCCTGTAATTCCAGCGACTTGGAAGGCTGAGGCGGAAGGATCACCGGAGCCCAGCAGGCGAGGCTGCGGTGGCCGGGAGCGGCCACTGCACTCCAGTCTGGGCGACAGAGTGAGACTCCAACTCAAAAAACAAAAACAAAAACAAAAACAAAAACAAAAAAAACCAAAAAAAATTCAATACAGAAGAAAAGATATATCACCTTATTTTAATTTACTTTTATCTAAAACCGGACGTAGATGGACTAAATAGAGTAGAAATTTGCTTAATTGTTATTAAGTATTTCATACTCTAATAAAGGGTCAATGCTGTTCTTTTTGGGCAACACTATGTTTTTTTATTGATATAGGAGAGGTTTCTTGTGGTACCATAACTTCAAAAGCATTGTCTGTCATTAAATGAACATATGTAGCATCTTTGGAAAAGATATAAATTTATTATGCCTACCTGAATTAAGAAACAAATGTTCATATGAAAAACAACTCATTAGATTATATAATTTCTAAATTATATCCATCATGTTAGAAGAAAATATTTTTGTGATGTTGGAACTATCTCTCAATCAGGGGTATTTGGTTGCAAGAAGCAAACTGACTCCAGGGAGCTCATGTAAAAAGAGGGAAAGTATTAGAATGTATGAGCTTGTCCTACATAATCTCAGGGCAGGAAACATTAACTGTCACATTTGAGGCAAAATTCATTTCTCTCCTCATCTTTTTATATTTATATGCTTTCTCTTATTGATGACCCATTTTTCTCTGCTTCTCTGCAGACACAGATATGGAACAGCCACTGATTTTAAACAACCAGAAGTCTCACTGGCATTTCTGATTCTCACTTTAAAAACACTAGAAGAAAGAATGTTATTGGCCAAACAAGTAGTGTTTTATTTTTCCTGTTATATATATATTTAAAAAATCAGATTTGCATGCTAAAAACACGATCACCAGGTCTTCCTCCCATGGCTCAGAGCAGGGAGATTTCCACTGGTACTTATGGAAGAGGCAAATATCCAAAAAGTATTTATTATTATATAGTATATCACAAATTGAAAAATTACTCTAGGTAGATTGTCTGTGCTATTATCAAGAAAAATATTTTTGATTCTAGCTCATGATTAATACCATCAAAAAGAAAATGTATTATTTCTGTTTTTGTTATTGATGACATTTATTTATTTACTGTGCACATTTCATTTGCCAACACTAAACCCTACCACATTTTTAAAACCGTATGTCAGTCAACATTTAAGTAATTTAATAAAAATTAATATTTTAAGGCACATGCAAACTGTTGGGAATTAATACAAAAAAAAGAATCAGACAAGGTTTCTTTACTCTCCAAAAGATTTGTTCATTTTAAGGAAAGCTATTTATTTTATTAACACACTAGATCAATTCAACTTATTTTTGCAATTTATTAATACAATTATTTACAAAGCACTCTGTGAGTAATAAATCATTTACACTAAAGACATCTAGTTAGTTCTCTAATATCCAATTCTCCCGTCATCTTTAGGGACAGACTTTTATATTGTTAGAGGTGCCAATGAACCTAATTAAAATACTGCTTTCTGTATCTGCATTGCAGACAGGGATGGTCAATGAAATGTGAGCACAAACTGTGGGTAGTATTTCTGGGAAGACATTGTATTAGTCTATTTCATGGTACTGTAAGGGAATACCTGAGGTGGGATAATTTACACAGAAAAAAAAATGTATTTTGTCTCATGGTTCTTCAGACTGTATAAGAACATAGTGCTGAAATCTGCTTCTGGTGAGGCCTCAGAAAGCCTTCAATAATGGCAGAAGGAGGAGCAGGCATGTCACATTGTGAGAATGGAAGTTAGAGAAGGAGGAGATGGCATCAGGCTTTTTTAAACAACCAGCTCTCATGTGAACTTGTAGAGTGAGAACTTACTCATTACTGTGAGAAAGATTCCAAGCCATGTGTAATGGATCTGTTCCCATTACCCACACACCTTTCACTGGACCCCACCTCCAACATTGGGGATCACATTTCATCATGAGATCTAGAGGGGACATTCAAACTACGTTAGACTCTAAAAAGGGTCTCACTGAAACTTCCATTCTAACTATACCTGAGTAATTGATTCTGGATTCATGACCCTTCACTCAATACCTCTTACTGTCCCAAATTATAAAACCCACTATTCCAAACCAATATATTTAAAAATGTGTTAAGCATATTTTTTTAATGCATTGAACAACAGTCAAAACGGGGCTGCCATCTCTGATCAAACAACAATAACAACAAGAACAAAACACAAAAAATAGTTGCCACATTTCCCCAGGCCTCTGAATGGGGACACTTTCTCACCTTGGAGCAGAGAGTTAGAGCTCCATGGTAGTGTCCTACCTGAGGAAGTGGAGACTGGAATTTCAGCCTAATGTAGTGCTCATGTGCAGGGTAGGACTCCACAAAGCCTAAAAAGAAAAAGGCTCTGTGAACTAAGAGATAATAGTGGTTGCATAGGACTGAAAAGTATTAGAATTCTGGCAGACCAGAATACAGAGACTTTGCTGAGAACCTCAGGCATTCACATGATACCTCAGAGAAGCCATGTGTTTGGATTAAGAAACATTCTCTAGAATAAGAATCATGACTTGGGACTAAAGACGAAAGCAAGATATACCAGATCAGTCCTAGCAAAGAATAAAACGAGGCCTGACATAATCGGAGGGGATCCCAAAGTAATTTAACTATCTGTAAAAACAAACAAAAACAAAAACAAACCCTTTTAAAGATTATCAGCATAATCCCAACTCTCTATAAATATATTATCCATAATGTTCAGTTCCAAATGAAAAATTTCTAAACTTGTGAATAAGCAAGAAAATATGAAAATATGACCCGTGATGACAAAATGAATAAATTGATGATACAGAAAAGATACAAATAATTGAGGAAATACAAAATTTATTTTCTTAAGTGGTTACTATAACTATTAAACCCCAGCAAAATAGATAAATGGGAGGGGGGAGAGAGAGAGAGAGAAAAATAGCTAATATTAGGGATGAAAGATAGCATTACAGATTCTACAGACATTAAAGTGGCCATAAGGAAATATTATGAACAACTTTATGGCAATCAACTCAACAACATAGGTAAAATGAAGAGTATACTTGGAAATTAGAGCTTAACTGACAGACACAAAATTTTAAAAACTCTAAATATCCTCACAGTCATTTAATAAATTGAATTTGCAATTAAAAACCTCCCAGCAAAACTCACCAGGCTCCAATGGCTTCAATGGTAAATGTTATCAAACATTTTTGGAAAAAAAAACCAACTTTACACAAGTTCTTTCGGAAAATCAAGAAAGAAAAACACATTTTCAGCATCCTAAGAAAAAAAAAAACCTATAAGACCAATATTTTTTATGAATATCAATACATTTGACAAAATATACACAAAATTTTTCTACACTGAAAGATTACATATATTGCCGAAATAAATTTTAAAAGATCTAAAAAATGGAGAGATATGCAATCTTTGTAGATTGGAAAATGTAATATTGTTAAGAGATCAGTGTCTCCCAAATTGATATCCAATTTCAACAAATTTCAATAAAATTCCAACAAATGTTTTTATAGAGCTTGACAAATTAATTCTAAAATAGAAAAATACAAAAAAACTAAAACTTTCAACTGAAAATATAGAAGAATATTTTTGTAACTTTGTAGTGAGAAAAAATTGTTTAGGGCAGGTGGAACTAGAATATTGTTGGTAGAAGTACAAAACATACTACCACTTTGGAAAACTCTGGCAGCTTTTATAAAGTTAAGCATACTATAATTAGCAATTTTATTCTTAAGTGTTTACCTAAATGTCCACAAAAAGATTTGTTGATGAATGTTTGTTACAACTTTATTCATAATATCCCCAAACTAGAAACAATCCAAATGTTCACCTATAGACTAATAGATTAATATGGTGATATATTTATGCAATGGAAAATTACTTAGTGATTTAAAAAGCAATGTACTGACAATAAATGCAACAAGATAGACAAATATCAAGCACACGATCCTTACAGTATGATTTAATTTATATGAAGACCCCTACAAAAGCAGGTGAAATAAATCTATAGACTTAGAAATAAATATTATTAGAAGTAAAAGAGTGTTGTCTGTCTGGCATAAGGATTGCTAGAAAGCTTGAGGAAACTTTCTGAAATGATAGAAATAATCCATGTTTTATTGAGGTTATAATTTCACAAGTGCATGCATGTTTCAAACCTTATCTAATTCAAGTAAATTTTACCCTACATTAAAAAGAAATTAAGTGGGAGGCAACTTCTTTCCCCCTCTTTTTGCACTCTCCTCCTTTCTTCCTGGAATGCAGACCTGATGGTTGGAGTTCCAGCAACTACCTAGAATCTTAAATTAACGCTGAATATGTAGCCACTAAGGATAATTTAGCAGACAAAGACATAGGAGCTAGGCCTTTATTAACCATGCTTTACTATTTTGAACACTTGTTTCAAAAATCCCCAGGGATGATGGAAATCCTGCTATGGTAAATGAAGACCATCCTTTTAAGAATATTTACATATAGTTTAAGAAATAAAGCAAAAGTATTGCTGTGTTCTCCATGGTAAATATGGAAAAACTAAAGCTTTTTTTATAGTAAATAATCCATTTAATCCAGTGAGTAACTTCTCTTTACTGAGTCCTTAATTTTATTTGAATATTTTATGTAACGATTTTAAATTAAATTGAACTTGCTAGTCAAGTAGAACCTTGTTTAAAAAGGTTTAGTAATTTTTGCTCATGCTAAAGTTATCTTCATTTCTTAATATCAGAAGCTTTAAAAGATGATAAAAATAGAGAAAAATCCTTAAAAATATGAATAAGCAATAGGGATGTTTCAAATGGAGGCATTGAAGTTTCCATTAATACTTCTGATTTTCTCTGCCAATTTGATAACAAATTTTACATCCACTTTTGAGGGATTCTTAAAGGAAATTTAAATTAGTTAATGTAATGAATTTATGTATTCATTCATTAAGTATATTTGGAGTGCATACTATTATGCTAAAGTAATTATTAGGAAGAATATATTAAAACAAAAATATGTGTGAAGAAATTATTAAAAGGCATCTAAACACTCTGAATGAATTCAAATTATTGAGTGAATGTAAATGATAATTCACAGTGTGGGAAGATTTAGTGAAATAACCTTATATCCTTATTTATTCTTTAGTGATCATGGAAAACTGGAAAGGCATTAGTAAACTAAAGAGATGCAAATACATTAGTGACATTTATAAGACAGATGCTAGTTATATGCTAACTATATGCCAGAGACTGATACTGATCACTTTAGAGATATTAGAAAGACATACGTGTATGTTTAATAGATTAATTGTAAATACATAGTAAAGGAAACTACGGACATGGAGACACACTAGGGGTTTACTGGAAATAAAACAGTTCAAAATACAATTTTAAAAAAGTGTTTAAGAGCAGTAGAGGAAGGGAATTCTGTTGTCAGGAGGCACCACTTTTTTTATAAACTCATTTATTGTCTTTCACAGAATAATCTCATGGATGTACAAGAGAAGAGATATCTGTGTGACAGAATAATTAAAGAAATATATATATACACACACACACACACGTTCCAAACAGTACTGATTAAATGGCCAATATCAATTTGAAAGGAAAGTTCATTATGTCATAAATGTCTCTCATCAAGCAAATTCCAGCCCTACTTAAAATTTTGCTATTTACTTTGATGAAGTTCATAAAACTGTGTTGATGTCATGAACCTCAGGATGAAAGGTGAATTCATTGTGTGAACATCTCCCAATAATTTTAGAAATAAATATTGTAGGCTGTAAATCAGAATCAACTGTAATAAAAAGAAATTTTACAAAGCCCTGCATGAGTTCTCCAAAATTACTCACTAGGTACAGAAGAGCTTGATATCTGAAGAAGGTATGAGGTTGTTATTTGACGTCAACTTGAACCACTGAAATCATGGATATTAAAGGCTACCATGACTTTAGAATACCTGATAAAATGTGGTTTATGTGACAAGATGACTGATAATCTCATTGTTCTTTCTGTTAGTCAGCTTGTCTTATATATATTCAGTACAATTTGATATCCAAACTTAATAGTATATTTTAAAATTTTAAGCACTGTCAATGAAAATAAAAAAATCAGGCATGTTTGCCATAAAAAACAGAGGGGTTAGAAGGAATGTGGATAACAGTCTTTACTAGTTTAAGCAATGAATATGAAATATATTAGAATGCACTTTATTATTTTTTATTTTAAGGCATGTTTATTTTTATATCAAGTTCATTCATGGCTATCTTAAATCAGATGTCTTCTCACAATCCAATGAGCCACAGCTAATGAGAACACTGCTGTAGGGTATAAATAATATAAATAACTTGGTTGTTTAAGATCCAGTCATCTACAGAGACAGAGGAAACAAAACAAAAAACAAAAAAACAACAACAAAAAATATGCTTCTTAGCAAAGCAGGAACAATGATGGACCAATTTATGTAAGAATCTTGCTAAGTTACATACATTAGTCTACTTAATACTCCCCCAAAACCTGTGTGATAAATATTTTATTTTATTTTAAAGTTGTTGAGTACAAATTAGGCTTCCATACATAAGAGGTTTAGGTACTGGTAAGGTTTTGAGCCTCCCATTGGACCTCAGTTCACCTGGAATGGGACCAGGTATCCTTCTTGGGGTAACATGCCCCCCATCCCTGGCAGTGTCCTGTTACCGACAATCCCTTTTTCATAGTATTTTGATAGGTGTTCAGGGTTCACGTAAGAGTGAGAACATGTGATGTTCAGGTTCTTTGTTTCTGTGAAAGATCACTGAGTATGATAGACTCCAAATCTATCCAAGCTGCTGCAAAGTCCATAATGTTGTCATTCTTTTTGGCTGCATAATATTCCATCATTGATATGTACCATGTTTTTTAAATCCAGTCCAGTTTCAATGGGCAGCATGGTTGGTACCATGTTTTTGCTATTGTGAATAGTGCTGCAATAAACATGCATGCACAGGTATCATTTTTGTAGAATGGTCTGAGTTCCTCGGGCTAAATCTTTTCAGACCTGGAAACTTCAGAAATTCATATGGAAACAAAAATGACCAGAAACAGCCAAAACAATCCTCAGCAAAAGAAAGAAAGTGGGAGGTATCATGCTCTCAGACTTTATTGATTGATTGATTGATTGAATTGGAGTCTCACTCTTGTCGCCGAGGCTGGAGTGCAGTGGCATGTTCACGGCCACCGCAGCCTCGATTGCTGGACTTAGGTGATCCTTCCGCCTCAGCCCTCCAAGTAGCTGGAACTACAGACGCCTGCCACCATACTCGGCTAGTTTTTGTGATTTATTGTAGAGATGAGGTCTCAGCAAGTTGCCCAGGCTAGTCTTGAATCCCCAGGCTCAGGCAATCCTCTCACCTCGGCCTCCCAAAGTGCTGGGATTACAGGCTGAGCCACCGCTCCCGATCACACCCCCAGACTTTAAACTCTATTATAAGGCTACAATAATCAAAACAGCCTAGCCCAGCTCGGTGGCTGTAATCCCGCGCTTTGGGAGGCTGAAGTGAGTGGATTGCCTGAGCCCGCGGGTTCGAGACCCGCCTGGGCAACTTGGCGAGACCTCATCTCTACAATAAATCAAAAAATCAGCCGGGCGTGGTAGCACGCGCCTGTACTTCCAGCTACTTGGAAGGCTAAGGAGGAAGGATCAAAGGAGCCCAGCAGGGCGGGGCTGCGGTGGCCGGGAGTGGCCACTGCACTACAATCTAGGCGACAGAGGAGACTCCAACTCAAAAAAACAAAAAAATGAAAAAAACCAAACAGCCTGGTATTGATACATGAACAGGCATAGACCAATGGAAGAATAGACATTCTGGAAGCTAAACTTCAATTTCTCAATCAAGTCATCTTTGGCCAAGCCTCCACTATCACTGGGGAGAGGAGAACCTATTCAATAAATGGTGCTGGGAAAACTAGCTGACCACATCCAGAAGATAGAAACAGGACCCCTACCCATCACCATACAGAAAAACCAATTCTAACTGGATCAAAGACCAAAAAGTAAAATCTCAAACTATAAGAATCTTAGAAAACACAGGGGGCGCCCTTACAGAAATTGGAATAGGCAGCCAATTATTGGTCAAACCCCCAGATGCCCTTGCCATAAGAGATAAGATAGACAAGTAGGACCTCATCAAACTGAAAAGCTTCTGCAAAGTAAAATAAGCTATCTAGAGAGTGGGGAGACAGCCTACATAATGGGAGAAGATATTTTCCAACTGTATATCTGACAAAGGCCTAACATCCGGAATCTACAAGGAGCTCAAATGTTCTGAAAAGAAAAAAAAAAAAGAGCCCCATCAAAAAATGGGCAAAATGCATGAATAGGTACTTTTCTAAAGAAGATATACAAGCAGCCACCAGACATATGAAAAAATGCTCAGCCTCACTAATCATCAGAAATGTAAATCCAAGCCACATTGAGATACCATCTAACTCCAGTAAGAATGACCATCATTAGTAAAACAAAAAACAACAGATGCTGGCAAGGATGCAGAGAAAAGGGAACGCTTCTACACGGTTGGTGGAAGTGCAAACTAATTCAACCTCTATGGAAAGCAGTGTGGCGATTTCTGAAACAACTAGAAATTGATCTTCCATAGGATCCAGCAACCCCCCTTCTAGAATGCACTTTATATGGCATCAGTGGCTAGGGAAAAATAAGTGGATATAAAAATGCAGAATTAATGGATCCAGCAATAATAATACAGAAATAATAATACAAAAAGTTAGATATTTTGCCTCACCTGTGAGAAAGGTCTTTGGTGTTGAATAGGCTCATGTAATTCGTTTGTTTTATTATTTATTTATTTCTTCTCTAGAACCATATATTTTGATGTTTTTTTCTACAATGCACTGTATTAAATTTTAGAGATAAAGAGAGTCACCTAATATTAACACAGATACCATTCCTCAAGGGTAGATTCATTTATTTACTGATGCTTAACAATTAACCTAATCTTAGTGACTTCAAACAACAATAATAATTTATTATCTTTCATGGTTTCTCTGGGTCAATATTTCAAAGAGAGCACTGCAGGGATGGTTTATGATATTCCACATTTTCTGAGGTTTCCACTAGAGACTTGAAAGGTTAAGAGTTGGACTCATCTGAAGGCTTACTTAGCTTACATGTTTGACTGGTAGTGAGACTTTAGTTGAAACTATTCTCAAGATTACCCACCACATATAACCTGTCCAGATGCCCTTGGCTTCCTTACAATGTGGTAACTGGTAACCAAGGAAAGTGTCACAGGAAGGAGAGAGAACCTGAAAGTTTTGTCTTTTTAATAACTTAGCATTGGAAGAAATCATATAACTTCATTTAGTTTTTATTTCATTGGCTGAACCACATACAAACACTAGCTGACATACTCAGTAGTGGTTCACTTAAATTGCAGTAAAAGCATGTGAAATGACATATGTGTCACAGTAGACTTTAAAAGTTAGTTTTCTTTGGTATGCATTTTTCTTCATTTTTGTAAAAATTGCTCATTAAAGATGTATTTACCATGGTTGACAGTCATGTGGAATTCTCTAAGATATGAACACATGAAAATAAGTCAGCTCAAGTTATTTAATTGAGGGCCTTATTATGTAGAAAAAGAGATACATGAGTAAAAATACACAACAGTATGATGTGATCACTGACATTTATGTGTATTAATATGGTAAAATGAAAAGACAATATAAATGAAAATATAAAGACAATGTAAAAGACAAAATAAAGTCTTACTAATGAGAGCTTTCAGAACGTGTTTTACCAAATAATGATACTTTTTCTCTGAAAACTATTCTCATCTCCAAAATGAAGCTGCAGTATGTTAGTATAACTTATTGTATATACTCTCATGACATCCTGTTTGTGTTATGAGAGTCTGCCTTTTTAGCCAAAGCTGATTGGAGTAGAGATGAATCCTTGACTAAGAAAGAAAACTCAATTGGTTGGTCAGTTGTCAATCAGATTGTCTCTGGCTTATGAGAATTTGCACACAGAAACAAAAGGAATGGAATTGCAAGGCAGGGCAAGATCTTAAAAAGAAGGCTCACATAGTTTTTTCTGAGGATGTTCCCAGAGCTTCCTGACTTCCATCTTCCTTGAAATTGAGTGTTCACAGCTTCTTTGAGAATTTGTGTGTGTGTGTGGGTATGGCTCAAGGTGTGTGCATGTGTGAATGTGTGTATTTGCATCTGTTTTATGTTTCTTGCAAGAAAAAAAATATTGTCTTTGATTATAACTAACAAAAGTTTCTCTAGTTCATTAAAAAAACTGTCTTAAGCTCTTTGGTGTTTAAGGTAAGCCAATTGACATTTGAATTTTAAAATATTTTAATTTATATTTTCCATTTACTTGTATTATTTCAATATTATTAAAGTATTAGTTTTAGTGTATCTTAAAATAGTTGTTCACCTAATTCATTTTTTTAATAAAAAGAGTTTGTTTTTTCATCTAAGTTTATAGGATCGTGGTCATTTCACCCAGTGAAGCAGACTTGTCTTTGACAATTATAGGAATAATTACTACTGGTATACGAACATACATACTCAATTTCTGAGGATAGAATTTTATGCAATCCATTAACTTTGTTCAGAATAAAATTTCATGCATCATTTTCTTAACTTGAGGATGAGAAGAGATAAGAAAGAAAATAGGTGGCTCTTTTTGTATTTTTAGTCTCTTATGATTTAAAATTTTATGCTTTTATTCCTTTAAAACTTAGAATTTTGAGTGTCAAATACTGGCTCTTGGGAATCACAAGTTTTTCCTTATGAATAGCATCTCGGTTTTGAGTATTTTAGGATGCAGACCTAAAAATATTGAGTTTTTTTTTTTTTTTTTTTGGTCCTCTTAAAAGAAACTCCAAAGATGAAGTTCACATGAGTATAAATAGAGTAGCAACAAGGAAGTGCTGAGGAAAACCTGGCTAATTCCAAATTTTGAATCCCTGCAAAAACATGTATCTCCACATAAGCTAGTTTGAAAAATCTAATCCTTTTTACTTCAGTGTCCATGGGATTAATTAACAGTGACTGACTCCAAGTGATGAATTCATTCAGATTCTGTTTATAGGATGGTGTACAAGACCCATTGACACTTGCCCGTGATACTGTGCCTCTTTTGTCTTAAAACTACAGCAGATATTAAATGAGACCAATTAAATTTGTTGAATTATTTGTAGTTTCCGTTAATAAGGTATGATTCCAGAGACTCATGACCTGTAGTAATTTGTAACTAAGCTATGACACAAATTTGAATAAAGTATTTTGAAAGCCTAATGAGTAATGCAGCTAATGAATAAGCCTGACCAACTGCATTGCAACCAAACCTCAGGGAGGTATTGCTATTTCCTAACTATTACACTTGATGTAGTAGCTGGTAAAAAGTAGAACACAAAGCATTATTTTTTAAATGTCTTTTAAAAGAAAAGCATAGTTAGTGTTTGTTAAAGAAATGAAGAAAACATAAGCAAGTCAAAGAAAATTATGATTCTTAGCACTAAAAATATTCCTCTGTCCTTGATACTTCCTGTATGTTGGTTGCTGAATCTAAAGGTTAATTACACTGAGGTTTGATTTTTTTGGCAAGACTATTTCATCGGTGGTGGTGTGCCTTTCTTCAAGTGGCACGTAATGTCTGGTTGTCTCTCTTGTGGAATGTAGAACCACTGATGTTCAAAGCAAAGGATTGCAAATGGTACTATTCCTTCTTCTCATTTGTGACCAATTAGTAAATTAATAACCAACTAGTAAGTGTTAGTAAGTTTCTGTTTATAAATGTATTAGAATGAAATTAAATTTCTGTTTATAAGAGTATTTCTATTTATAAAAGTTGAAATAGTTCTATAAATAGAAAATCACATTTCTTAATTGGTTACAAGTTTTGCGATTTGTATAGAAAAGATAGGATAATTACTTGATTCATTCTCTTTAGTTATCAGTTTCAAAAATCTAATTTGTTTCATAGAATCTTCACTTGGGAGGAAGAACTATACATATTTATATATTATATATATATTCAATATATACATATACCTTTTGAAAGGAGGCATGTGGAGAGCATGCAGCATGGTTGCTTGGTTTCTGTCTTCTGACGTGTGATAGAAGAAGGGTATCCCCTTTCTAATTATTCATTAGGCTAAAAATTTATTTTATGTGTGTATTAAGGTTCTCCAAAGAAATCAATATGATACACACAAACATACGCGAGCACTTACGTGTGCCCGCGCGCGCGCGCGCGCACACACACACACACACACACACACACACACACACACACACTTCATTAAAAGGTATTGGCTCATGCCCTTATGGAGGTCATGAAGTCCCACCATCTGCCATTTGCACGCTGGAAACCCAGGAAACCCAATGGTGTAGTTACGAGGCCCGAGGCAAGACACTAATGATGTAGATTACAATCCGCTTCTAAACCAGGATCGTTGAGACAAGAGAAGATCAGTGTCTCAGTTCAAGCAGTCAGCCAGAGAGGAAATTCAACCTCTCTCCAACTTTTGTTCCATTTAGTCCCTTAACAGATAGGATAATCCCAGCTCACACTAGGGAAGGAAATATGTCTTATTCAGTCCACCAGTTCAAATGCTAATCTCTTCCGGAATCACACTCTAAGACACATCCACAAGTAATATTTAATCAGATATCAGCCTCCCATGGCCCAGTCAAGTTGACTTATAAAATTAACCTTCACAATGTGTTTTTTCTGTTTTTATGAAATATCTGACAATATCACAGATAATTTTAGAAGTGAAGAAATAAGTGAGATAAAATAAGACTAGAAAAGTATTGATATTTCTTGAAGCTGAATAAGGGAAGGGTAGTTGCATTATACCAAACCATAATTGTATATATGATTGAAAAAAATTCAAAACAAAAATTATTAAAATTGTGACAGAACTTAAAGCAAATAAGTACCAGTTACTCAATAATTTAAAATCTTGAAATTGGTTGTAACTTGGGTCTTTACTGATCAATATTACTAAAGAGCATATGCAGAACTAAGAAAAATATATACGAAATAGTTTCAATAGTTTTCTAGTGAACAAAACACAATTACTGATAAATAATATAATTAATAACATGGTTAATTAC
The DNA here is from genome assembly GCA_027257055.1 of Cephalopachus bancanus. Classification (NCBI taxonomy): domain Eukaryota; kingdom Metazoa; phylum Chordata; class Mammalia; order Primates; family Tarsiidae; genus Cephalopachus; species Cephalopachus bancanus. The sequence goes on from JAPVLO010000017.1 coordinate 10,887,754, forward strand.
ATACAATTTAGTTTTTTTTACCTAGTTTTCTTTATTTGGCATCACTGCTTCAAATTCCCATTTGTAATTCTCAAAAATATATACTTTTTCAGAGACTCTCAGGAGTGCAACATGCAACATGCTATGTGAAAAATTTAATCTTATCATTCTTACTTCTTTTAAAATTTTTACTCAACTACTATCTCAGTTTAGAGAAGGAAATATTTGAGGCGGATTTTTTTTTTTTTAATTTTCTCTTGTTAATGTTTCTGTGGTTGACTCTTCTATCTGGTGTTTCATGTATCAATAACCCAGTCAGGTTCTTTATTTTAATGGAAATTCTGCAATTAAATACTCTCTCAATGAAAGGAATTGTGATTAAACACAAGCTCTAGAAAAATCCTTAGAATCATATGAAATTAAGGATTTTTCAGATTTGCCTACTTAAGTTTTTTGAGATTCTTTTTCCTATTTTGATTCATTCTTTAATTTTAGTCTTTGCATTGACAGAAAGTTGACCAATTTTCTAAAATGTGACATTTTATTTTTATAGGTTTGTTTTATTTATAAGACTTTTGCAAAATGTATCTGTTTCTTTACCATGTCTTTCTGTCAAAATCCTCATTGTTGAACTAGGTGTTAGTATCTGAAATTGGTTTTTCTTGCTCTGACATTCAAGATTTAGCTTGACTCAGTATTTCTTTTTTCCCTTTAAACATAATCTAAACCTGATTTTCAAATTTTATATCACAGCTGTCCAGAGCACCCTGGAAAATATTCATGTAGCACATCTCTAAGGAATGTCTGAATACTGTGATTACTCAAGCTTTTCTGTTTTGTCGTATTTCACTGACATTATCTCACAGAGTGACTGTTTGAAATTTTCATGTAATTAATCCAGAGCAAAATTGTATCCAATCAACAACAATACCAATAATTAGAACCAATGCTTTTCTATGTTTTTCAACTGTTAACACTTTTCAGTCTTGTGTCTTATTTTAGATTTTTAATGTTCTTTTTCAAGATTTGGGGAAAAAATGATTTGTAAGATTGTTCCTTCTTGATTTTGATGCTTTCGCTTGAAATATTTGTCTCATTTTTTTCTCTAGTTTCTAAAAACTAGTTTTCCAGACCCCTTTCAATGAAACAAAACAAATTCATTCACATTTGTAATGGTAAATAAAGGTGTTTGAACGTGTCCTGACTTCTGGACATATACTTGACAAGCATGGTAAACTCATGCTTTGACTATCTCTATTTAAGTCCTCTCAATTGACCAAACATCAGAATGTAACCCAGAATTGTATTTTTGCCTACTTAATATTTTAAAAGGCTTACGATAAAACGTATCATTAGATAAAACAGATGCTATCATCATCCCTCGACTAATATTATTAAAGGATGGTTTTTCATCTATTGTGTTTTGTAACCTGTTTAATAGTAACCAGGGCATAAGTTTAGATGGCACTAGCATGCCACATTTTTTGTAATTACTACAAAATAATTTCTTACCTACCTTAAATCTGTATACTTTAGTTTTATAAATTATGCAATCCAAGAAAAAATATAAAATATTTATTAACTATAAAATATTCAACTATAGAATATATGATTAAAAATAAAAGCTAAGCCGGGCTCGGTGGCTCAGCCTGTAATCCCACGCCTTTGGGAGGCTGAGGTGAGCGGATTGCCTGAGCCCACGGGTTCGAGACCCGCCTGGGCAGCAAAACCTCATCTCTACAATAAATCAAAAAATCAGCCGGGTGTGGTAGCGCATGCCTGTAATTCCGGCTACTTGGAAGGCTGAGGCAGGAGGATCGCTGGAGCCCAGCAGGTCGAGGCTGCGGTGGCCGGGAGCGGCCACTGCACTCCAGTCTGGGCGACAGAGCGAGACTCCAACTCAAAAAAAATAAATAAATAAAATAAAAGCTAAATTGTTTTTGCTCCTTTAGAATTTTCTTTAAATGCTTTGGCAAATGGTATGGGTGTACTTTCCTCTCTTATCTCCCTGTCTAACTTGGGCATGGACTAGGCAGAGTTACCAAATATTTTGCTGATTTTACAGATTCCTGTGACTCTTGCTTGAGAATGTTTTCTGACCTATCCAGCCTGCAAGGCAGTGCAAGGGACAGTCATAATTGCTGAGCAGCTGACACCCAGAAGCTGTCCTTAACCATGAGAAATGGAAGAATAAATGCCTCAGTTTTCTTGCCTCTTAGTGGATAATCTATGTATTAAATAGTCTTTGTCCCCCCTTATTAAACTTTGCTTTAATGGGTCTCAAAATTCTGTGACAGATTTTTGGTCAAGTTGTTTCCATTAAAAAGTTAAACCACTTTTTAAAAAGAGTATATTAATTTTGCAAGTGATTTTTAATACATAAACCACACTTTCCCTACATTTTACATTACCACATCATTTTCATTTTTCTTTAATACTTTTTAAACATTAGATACAGAATCTGTTAGGGTTTAAAAGGGAGAGTCACATGCTTTCTGCTGAGTAATATAACATTATATTTAACTTAAAGATTGCTAAGTTTTTGATTATCAAAAATTGAAGCTGTTAGTGATCACATCTACTTGTAGGTCCCAAAATGGCTCTGAGGTTGAACTAGGAAAATATATTTTGTAAACTGTAACAAAACTCTTACATCAGAATAAAATACTATGAAACTCACACAGTTATATATGTATTCCACAGTTTTACAATATTCAGAGATCTGGATTTTTAGAAATTGCTACAAAAATAGGCTTACATTCAGAAAGCAGAGCTCACACGAAGATGATATAAGTTGAAATCTAGATCCTGTGCAGAAATCTGATCGATTCATAGACTGTCACAATAAGTCACTCTTGTTAAAGACACAGATCCTCACACTCCCTGTAAATTCCAGCAGAACAATCATTTGATCAAAGAGAATTCCAATGAGATTAGCCTTTACTGTTTATTTGAATGGGGTGTAATATCCAAATTCCTTAGAATATCACAAAGGCTCAAGGGTTGCTGGTACATTTCTGGGTCTATGGTATCCTTTTTGGTTCATGAAATGTGTCCAAAATTGTGCAGTTCTAAACCAGCTTCTAGAACTTTTGCTCAAAAACTGATAAATTAAGGTACTTTTATTATTACTTCTCACAATTCCATAAAGCAACAGGTCAGCTCAGGCCACTGCTCTACCTTGGATAGCCTGATTAATTTTTTCCTCCTTGAAATCTTCTTCTTTTTAAAATTATTTTGTTTTACTTTAGATTTAAAGGGTATGTGTGAAGATCTGTTACATAGGTATGTTGCATGTTGGTGAGGTTTGGGCTTCTGACAATCTTGTCTTTCCTTCTACCCTGTAGTGAGCATGGAACCTGATGGGCAGTTTTGCAACCCTTATTCCCCCTCCCTCCCCATCTTTGCAGTCTCCAGCATCTGTTTTTCCTATCCTTGTGCCTATGTGTATCCAGTGTTTAGTACCCACTTATGAGTGAGAACGTGTGGCATTCAGTTTTCTGTTTCTGTGATAATTTGCTTAGATTGATGACCTCCAGCTGCATCTGTGTTGCTGCAAATGGCATGATTCAGTTCTTTTTATGGCTGTGTAGTATTCCATGTTGTACATATACATTTTCTTTATTCAGCCCATTGTTGATAGGCACCCGGGTTTGTTCCATGTGTTTGCTATTGTGAATAGTGTTGCAATAAACATACGAGTACAGGTGTCTTTTTAGTAGAATGATTTATGCTCCTTTGGGAATATATCCAGCAGTGGGATTGTGGGATTGCTAAATTGAATGGTAAATATATTTTTACTTGTTTGCAAAATCTCCAAATTACTTTCCACTTTATGTTCCCACTAATAGTATATAAACGTTCCATTTTTCTCCACAGCTTCACCATCATCTGCTGTTTTTTGACTTTTTAATAATAGCCATTCTGACTGGTGTAAGATGGTGTCTCACTCCCCCACATCCTTCTTTAAAAAGAATAAAAACATTATGATGAAATTATTTATCTCAAAAATCAAATTGTGTTAGCATGGATTAAAATATCAAATACTTAGGCAGATTTGGGAAAGTCCCATAGCTTCCCAAGGCTAATATGTAGATTCAGTGACTAACTGGTTCCAAATTTCAAGCGATTCAGTCCACAACCTGTGGCCACAGGTTGAATAATGGGTGGGGCTCTCTAAGGAGAGAATCCTTTTGGGTCTGAGTCCTCCTTGCAGCTAATGCCTATCAAAAGGAGAGAGATGACACAGACTTGGCAAGAGGTTCTGTATGAGCCATCTGAGTCAACACAACTTTTCTCTAAAAAAGACCCAGCTTGTGGCAACTCCAGCTGTGTTATATGCCACATTAGATGCACCCATAGGTCCTCAGGCTGTGTGACCCTCCTGAATGCCTGTCTGTGAATCAGATCACATCTGACATTACCTGGGAGCCACAGCAGCTATCATCCTTGCCAGCACAAATTCTAGTCTCCTTTCAGTTCATTTGTGTGACTTTTCTTTTTTCTGAGGGAGAACCAACACAACCACTCCCATTGTTTATGCAAGACAGAGAATTTAAAAATCACCCTTATGAGTTATGCAATTACCGGAAAAAGACTTGTGACTTGTAAACACATTCTTCTTTGCTCAGATACTTGTTAGCTTGCACCAGACTGTTATTCTTAAGAAATTAGCCAATACAAAATCTTATCTCTACTAATCCCACACAGAAAAACTTTGAGCCCAACCTATAAGTAATAAATATTAAACACTCATTTTCTTAATAATGAACCACTTCAAAGTTGTCTATGTAGTGTTTTCCCTTGGTGTTGGAAGTAAATCAAACAGTATTTGTTTATATATGCAGCCAGTTTCTTTATTTGAGAAGATGTTTTATATGCCAATCTAAATTCTCCACTCAAATCTTCTCTCTCACATTCTTACCTCAGTATCTGCTTTTGGGGGGAGCCAAAACTAAGACATGTTCATTAAAAAATATATCAAAGATTACATGTCAAGTACATGATATTAAACAATATCATAATAAAATGGAAGAACAAGAATGAAAAAAAAAAATCCTATATGTGATCACATAGCTTTAGCTTAGTCATTTACTTTTTTCAGGCGAATCATCTGAAGCTCATAGAATTTAAGCATTGTGCAGGAGATCACAAAGCCAAATGCTAACAGCCAATGTCTCACTCTCTTCCACAATGCTGTATTGCTGATCTTTTTTAGTGGTGGTGGGATATATGATAAGATATTCTCTTATTTGATCGTACCTATAATAACATAAATTTTTACAGAAGCTTGCTGGAGTTAGCCATAAAATCCATGACTTAAAATGGAGATACTATTTTTCTTGCACATAAAGAACCTTGATGTTTATTACTGGCTATCAACTGAATTATATCTCTGCCAAATTAATCTGTTGAAGTTCTAACCCCAATGTGACTCTGTCTAGATAAAAGGTCTTTAGGAGGTAGTTAAGGTTCAATGTGTTATATAAGGTCTAATTCAATACAGGTTGTCAGTAGGCCCACTCTAGTAGTCAGACATCTGAATCCCAGCTCATTCTGTCAATTCTCCTTCTCCATCTCTATTTCGATTATTTCTCTCTACACCTTAATTAACAAAAAGTTTACTGTTTTTCTTTTCTCCCACAAAACTGCGTGCTGCTTAAAGTTCATAAAAGAGCTTTATCACCTCTCAAAAATAAATTCTAACATTTGTAATATAAACACTTATTTACACTACACCAGGGTAACAATACTTAACTCCTAAAGGGTAATTACAAATGTGTTCTCCTATATCTGGAAGAAGAAGAAAGTAGTAAAAACAAACAAACAAAAAACACCTTCTATTCCCACCTGACGTCTTATTCTTCATATGGGTAGAACTGTACCTCTACCCTCCCGTTAATTCCTATGCTGAAACTTTATCACCCAGTGCCCAAGAATGTGACTGTATTTGGTGTTAGGGTCTTTACAGAGGTAGTTGAGTTAAAATGAGGTCATTAGGATAGGCCCTAATCCAGTAAAACTAGTATGCTTATCAAAGGGAAAAAACACAGCCAGAAAAGTGCTTAGGGAGAACACTATGTGAAGATAAAGATAGAACGCCATGTGAAGATAAAGGTAGAACTTGGGGTGATGTTTCTACAAGCCATGGACCACCAGTGATCACCAGCGTGCCATCAGAAGCTAGAGGACAGACATTGGGCAGATTCTTTCTCACAGCTTTTGACATCCAACAATTTGCCATCAAGACATCTTAATTTGGAACTTCCAGACTTTAGAAATGTGAGACAATACATGTTTGTTGTGTAGTCCACCCAGTTTGTGGGTGTTTCGAAAGTTCTAACAAACAAATACGCACTCCTTCAAGTATGCACTGAATGATTTCTTGTAGAGGCAATATCATCAACAATACCCACCTAGTACACACTGAGTTCTCATATTCTGCTACCCAAGAATTACTGCTGTCCAGAGAACCTACTCTTGCATACTCCCAACTCTTCTTTCTAGGTTGGTTAATTCCCTCTTGCCTTTTCTTTTAACTAACTAGGCTGCCTTCACCCTGACTCTGGTGGTGGAGAGGGTGAGGAGTGGGTAAGGGCAGGGAAAGGTGGGGAATTTTTGAAGGAGGGCTCACTGTTGCCTGTCTTCAAGGAGACTGCTTTTCCCTGCCTGCCTGTGTGTTAGCTCACAGTGTTTCAGAGACAAACAAAGAAAATGAGTTTCATGTAGAGATGTCAGTTTGCAGTGTGTAGTACAGATTTTGAAACAATGGATGAGATAGTGTAAGACAAAGGTTTAGACCTAGGAATCAGCAAAATCCTGAGAGTGTGTGAGAATTAATAGAAATTCTCTGTATTCAATAAGGAGGACAGCTGAGGGCAGAAGCCAAAAAACCAATAGCTAGAGGCCAAGAAGGATAATAACATACAAATATACACTGACATTTAGTATCCTTCTATTAAGTGGCAGACACTATAATGAAAATAAAAGCTAATACACTCAATGCATAGTAGATATCAGCCACCATTCTAAGTACTGTTCATATCTAAACTCTCTAAAAAAAATTGTCATTAAACCAGTGCTATTATTATCCCCATTTCTCCAGGGAAGAAACTGAGGGTCAGAGAAGTTATAACTACACAGTAGAAGATGAGTATGCAAAGTCAGGCTTCCTATCTCTGGATCCCATGCTCTTTCTGACCATAAATCACTGCTGGTAAGTAAATAGCTAATACCTATGACCTATGAACAACAATGGGTTAGGTGCATGTGAATTTATCTATGGGACTTTGTATCATCCCCAGAGACACTCTTTGAGGTATGTGCTGATAAATTATTCCTTTTCTGAAGACTAAGACTCTGACAGCTTAAGTAAGTTGTCCATAGACACCAGCACAGCAAATGGCAGTGTTTGGAGTACAAGTAAAAATTGGTGGGATCTAAATAAAATCTGCAGTCATGTTAATGTACCAATGTCAACTTCCTGGATTTAAGTATTGTATTATCATTGTGTAAGATGCCATCTTTGGGAAAAGCTGGATAAAGAGTACATGAGACTTCTTAGGACTATTTTTGAAATTTTGGGGGGAGTTTTAAATTATTTCAAAATAAAAAAAGTTAAAATAAATACCATTTTTTTAAAAAGTAGTGCTTGGTTGGAAGCCAGTTATGTCTGGCTGTGAACTGCACACACTCGTCCTTAATGACACACTCAGTATTCAAGAGGCACAGGAATAAGGAGCAGAGCAGAACAATCAGAAGCATAAAGAGACAGGGGAGACCGAGAGACAGAGCAGAAAGAGAGAGAAAGAGAATAAATAGAAAAGAAAACATATGCAAACCTATAGACAATGTGTGACACTTGCTGTGCAATTAGGTATTTTAAATGAATTCTCAGTGCATTCACAGTGACCCTCCAAGGAGGGAATTATACTTTTTTTTATACCTAGGAAAAATTCTGGCTTAGATAAGCTAAGTGACACCACAGGTCATTAGTGTCAGTACCAAGAATCAGTCTTAGGACTCTGAAAACCCTGACTCTACAGTTTTCACTATTTCTATTACACATTGCTGTCTGGAAGAATCTAAAGAGAGAACTGTCTTAGGAGTCATGGAGGCAGAGACTTTAGGGCTGGAGTAGACAGTTGACAGAGTCAGGCAAATGAGGCCTTTGACTAGGAGAGTTAACAGCTCTCATAGGCAAACCACTTTCATAGCATGGCAGAGGTAAAAGGCAATTTTATAGTTTGAGAGGTCAAGAAATGGTGAAGGTGTGGGGACATTTATTGTAATCTCTTTTTCAAGAAAATTGAAGAATAAAAAATCGAGAATAGGTAGAGCTGAAGGAAGAGTCAGGAAGATTGGCAGGGTGGGAGAGGGCAGGAAAGTCTTGACACATGTCTGTCCTGAAGCAAAGAAGCTTATGGACATGTGTAGATGGAACACCCTGGGCTCTAAGCTGCTTAGAGAATAATTGCTAGTCGATTTCCCTTTGCATCTCATGGAGGGCTTGCCCCACTGCTGGGCACTTAATCCTACCCAGAGTAAACACATGGATTTGGGCTTACTTTTTAAAACTGCCCAAAACATCATTACTGGGTCCCAATTAATATAGCCTCAATGTCATCTGAAACTTTACAGAAAAAGACCTCTGCCTTGAAGAAAGCAGTACAAATTCAGCAGGGAGGGCTTCAATTTGAGTGCTGATCAGACTTAGCTTTGCGAGCTCTGGCAGAACCCAAAGAGATAGCTGCACACAGCCGTTGAAATTTTAGGTTGCCTGCTGTTTCTTCTAGACAGCTGTCAAGGCTGATAAAACCTGTCATGCTTTCCCGGGCTGTGCAGACATTTAACAGCAAAAAGACATCACCATAGGAAGCACAGTCAAGAGGCATAACATTTTTGGAGATGAATGGATGGATGCTTTGTTGTGTGTCTCCTTACAACAACTTAAATGTTTATCCATTCCTTGGAAGCGTCCTCATCTACCCCCTAGGAGTTGCTTTGGAACTGACTTCCTGAAACAAGTCCAAAGTGTTTGATGGATACTGTGCCCCTTAGCACTCGGAGAGATACAAAAAAGCCAAGAGGTCAGGTGTAGAAATGTAAGTCAGTGTATTAAGTAAGATTTAACAGCGGGGCAGTTCAGATGCCCAAAAATACTTACGTTTCTGGACTTGTCACAAAAAGCGTTTCATTTCCTTTCAAATGTCAAAAATAATAATAATTTTTAAAACAGCTTGAATGACAGAGCCAATAGCTGGTTCGATTAAGGTGCCTGGAACAGGATGGAGTAAAACCAGATAATGCTGTGTTGCCAACCATTTATTTTCACTTTGGAGTGAGAAAAATCTTGTTTACCCAAAAAGTTGTGCAATTGTATGGCTTTCAAGTGTTTATTATTCAAAGAAGACAAAGCCCAAAGAAATAAATTAATTTAATGCGCTCTCATGGAAAACATCTAATAGGAAAGAAGAGTATGTTTTATAAATGGGATAGGCTTAAATACAACTAAAGTTTTTAAGGTCACAACAATGAATGTATGGAGAAATAGTAATGAATGTATTCCTGAACCTCTCTTCTTCTACTATTCAATATGTTCATGTTCTCTCTCTCTCTCTCTCTCTCTCTCTCTCTCTCTCTCTCTCTCTCTCTCCCCCTTGCTCACTTTTGCTCTTTCTCTTTTTGTTCTCTCTCAGTCTGTGTGAGTTTTTATGTCTCCCCAACTTACTAACCTTTCTTTAGTTTGATCATTCTATAACTAGATGTTTTATTTACAGTGCCTGGGACTTATTGTGTCTCTGAATCTAAGAATGTATGGCTTTGGTCAATTCTGAGAAATTATCAGCCATCATTCTCTTAAAACTTGTATTTTCTATGTTCCTTCCATTCTCACCATGTGGAATTCTGATTAGCTATGTTACAGCTTTTCTTGTCTCTTACACTCTTTTTTCCCCATTTTTTTAACCGTCTCCAAAGCATACCACATCTTTTTTTTTTCCAGGCTTGATCTAGCAGCCCACAAATGTATTCTTTAACTCTTTTTCATCTGAATTCAGCAAAAGTAATTTCCGTGTTTTGTAACTTTGCAATGTGAGCTCATGTTTTGTGGGACTTAACATGAGAATCTTGTGACAAAGACTGAGATTTGTTCCTTGCTTTTACTTCTCATAGGAATCAAAAGATATTCGTAGGAATATCTTCACATTTTGTCATCTTGAGATTTTGAATATCAGGAAGCTTTTTTTCTCTCATTCAGACCACAGGCTGAGGCAAAAATATAATTTTTTTTTCAGTGGGTCATTTTACATATAGGAGGATGTTTTCTACTGTACTCTTTCACTTATGGTTTAGTAAGTACTTCAAAGACCTTACTTTTGTGTGTGTTTGGTAGAGGACTGAGACACACTAGCTCTAATTCTATATTTTGTTTCGATCCAAGACTTCCAGTCTATCCTTTATAGGGACTTTAAAACCCAATCTGTATTCATTAGTCGTTGTTTAATATATTTGTGTGTGTGTGTGTGTGTGTGTGTGTGTGTGTGTATCTGCATGCATGTATATGTATGTATAGTCTTTATTTTTCAACCTGAGGATTTAATTTATTTTATTGAGAGCTCATATATGATTTTAAAAAGATGGTTACTTCCTATGAACCTAAAAATGCTCTAAAAAATAAAAGTCTTTAAAAAATATTTACTATGTTTTATCCAGAATATTTGGTTTGCTCACGTCCATGCGCTCGCGCATGTGTGTGTGTGTTGGAATTTGCTTAGAATTCTATTCTTCAGGATAATTAGTGGAAATATTACTAGAAGTTCTTCAAATATTTTGAAGGAAAACAAATAGAAAATTTCAAATAAGAGATAAAAGAGGTGCTTTTATAAAAACTAGAATGAATATGATATCCATTAAGTTATCTTAATCAAAATTAACAAATGCTAGAGTGGGTTTTGAGCCAACAATTGTATGAATATTATGACTATTGAATGGTTTGTTCACATCGGAATTGATGACCAAGAATTCACCTAAATTAATTATCAACATTTTTTCACTTCTCTTGCTGTTTTAATTTAACCATCAAAATGGTCTGTGAGAAGGGTGAACTACCTTTGATAATTGTACAGACCCATCTAGTTTTTATTATTGCTTTTTATAAAACATCACATTTTAAGTTCAGGAAAGCATTGTTTATAACTTACCCACCCCCCAAATAAGATTTCAGCGGAGAAAAAAAATCCCACAAAAACAAATCTGAAGTCTTCTTAGGTCCTATATATATATCTTTCCTTCTAATATCTTATTTGTTAATTTTTTTTTAAAGATAATTCTCTGTCCAATATCCATTTCATAAACTGAATAACCTGGAATAAACTGTGTTGTAAGAGATAAAGTAAAAAAAAGAGAAAAAGTATGGGAGAAATTTCCCTTGAGGCATTGAGTTAATTACCATAATTCATTGGCTAGGTGTGACATCTGAAAGTTCAAAATAAGACCTTTGAACAGAGGCCATAATAGATAATTACTTTGTTTTAATTTCTTTTCACCAGATTACAAAAGCTGTGTTAAGTACTTTTAGTGATGGAATGATAGCCCCTTTGTAAATTATTATCCTCAAAATCCAGTAGTATATGGTAGCCCAAAGATTGATTCTAATAATAATGAGTAAATATTTAGACAAAATTACCAATGACACTTAACACTGATACATTCCGCTTTGATCTAGCCATTTATTTATTTATTCATGCACAAACTTTTTAATACTTTCTATGGGTCATAAATTGTTCAAAAACACAGAAGAAACAGCGCAACAATTTCAATCATGGGAGTGAATGAATTCTAACTCACAATAGAATTTTTTTATACAACATATGGGAACAATTACATATGTCTGGGTGTTGCACTAGGGCTTTACTTAATTACTTTATGATATTAAGTTCAGAATAGGTTTCTTTTTCCTCATAAGATGTTATCTTCTGTCTATTAGTCAAATAAAGATAGACTGAGAAGTCACATGGAGAACACTCAAACAGCACAGACTTTGCTAGCCCATTCATGTTAAGCCAGTGAGTCTAGCGGGACTCTTTGAAAGGGCTTGTGCTGCTTTTCAGTAGTTGATCTTACTTTACTCTCCTGCATCAGAGATAAACTGATGTTCTTACTTTACTCTCCCACAACTAACAGTGTGGATCTAGAGTGGGCTACCCTGGGCTCAAAACCTACTGCTTTTACTTCAGCAAACAACTGAACCTTTTAGGGCTTCTGTTTGTTTCATTTCGCTGCATTTCTTCCTATTTATTTATTATCTAGAGTTGGGTGTCTCACTATTTTGCTCAGGCTGGAATGCAGCGGCACAATCACAGTTCACTGCAACCTTGACTGGGTTGAAGTGATCTTCCTGCCTGAGTCACCCAAGTAGCTGGGACTACAGGTACACACCACCACACCCAGTTAATTTTTTTTAAGTTTTCTGTAGAGGCGTCATCTCATTATGTTGTCCATCTCATTATGTTGTCCAAACCCCTGGGCTCAAGTAATCCTCCTACTTCAGCCTCCCAAAGTACTGGAATCACAGGAATGAGCCACTGTGCTCAGTCTGTTTCAGTTTATTTTTAAATGGCATAAAAATATTCTCTAGCAAATAGAATTGGTGTGAGACTAAAGGAGCTAATTGATTCCAGTATCTGGAATGCAGTAAAAGTTGGACAAATGTTAACTATTATAACACCACCTTTTTCCATTTTATTTTCACGGCTTTCTGGCCTACTTGGCATTTGAATTTGGGGTGCATATCTTAAGGATTATATAATTTTAAAAAGACATGAAACAGGAGGATCAGGATAAATACAGAAATGACAATAAAAGTTGTAACTAGAAGATTATGAACACACAAAAGAAGGCCTTCCACCTCCTGCTGAGAAATCACCACGGCATGCTCGACTTAAAAAGTGACAAGAAGAAACCCTTTAAAGTGTGGGAAGCATGTTCTAGGTCCAGAACTCATTTAAAATGAAAATAAAATGGTCTAATAATAGAATTCTTGATTTCTTTCCTCAAGAAAATAGTTATTGAATATCTTCAAGATGCTGCTTTTTGGCATACAAAGTTGAAAAGGTCCTTGACACCATTTAGGAGTTCATAGCACAGGGTTGGGGAGGAGAAATATGTATACAAATGAAAAATCTCCTTCCTTACCACTTCCTGCACATCCCTCGCGAAGCTGTGTGCTTAGTTGAGGATGACTGAGCTCAGTTGAAGAGCTCTGTCATCCTTACTAGAGGAGGACAGTTCTTCTTCAGTCTAAGGTATACGAGTAGTTGCACCTCTCTGCTAGAAACTCCAAACAAGCTCTCAAGGTCCAAATGAAGAATCAAAGGTGGTATGGGAAAGAAGAACCAGGAAAAACATATTCAAGTCGACTAGGAGAAGTCTTATAAAGTTCTCAAATGGAGGTGGCAGGTGAGCTGATTCTTTGGAGTTAAGTAAGAATTACATTGGGAAAAAAAAATGGAAAAATGGTGAGTCAGGATAATCCAGAGAAAAGAACACTTGAAAAAATTTTGTAATTATGACAACTATAGTTAGTTCTGGAATGACAGTAAAAATGTGAGTTACTAGCGTGAGAGATAATTCCTTAAATTTGTAAATTGCATATTTAGAATTTAAGTTAGTTTGCTATATTTTAGACTATATAATTTACTATATTTTAGGTTATTTAGGTTATAAGTTTCATATTTTATTCTTGTTTTAAAGTCTTTATAACAGCCTGATGTGGTAGTAAAAGTATTATCCTATTGCCCAGATGAGATCAATGAAAATCAGTGAGTTGCACAGAATACTTTACATGTTAAGAAATAGTAGAAAGTTTCAGATTTAGTGTGAAAAAAACAGGGGACATATAAATATGAAGAGCTTGATTTGGCACAGATTAAATGTCACGTTAGTATCGCTGGATAACAATATGAAAAAGTTTATCATAGGTGAGATCAGTATCCACAAAATAAGAAGGGAAGTCATTTTCGTAACGCACAAGAGATGATCTAACAACAGACCAGTTTCACTGCCTCAGGTATCTGATGGATCTGTCTTCCCAATCTTTTTGAAAAGCCTGTGCACCTTCAGAGAATACTCATTCTGCCCAAAGCTCAATGTTAAAGTGGACGAGGTGGAGTTCACTCCAAATGCATGCTGTGTTGTAAATTCCTTCTAATGAAAACTATTGAAAGTGCAGATTACTGTCAGAAAACTGACTAAATCCTTTCCTTTCAATCCTGTAGCCCCATATGTCTTAATGCAAATATTACATTTTAATGGTTTTTAAAATTAGAAATATGATTTTAAGTGAAAAGCCAAAAACAATCTCAATCCCCTAAAAACTATTCAGTCTAACTTCAACTTATTTGAGAGTAGTTTTAAAACCAGACGAATTAGGCTTTATGAAATTCAGTTACAATATATTAAAAATATTTAAAAACATTTAGAAAAATATAGTTGGCTTTGAGTAAGCTTCCTCTACCACCCCGTATCTAGTAAAATAGGGCTCTGTCTTAATTTTTTTTCTCAAATATCACTTTAGATACTTAAAGGAAATCTCTGTTAACTTGAAAGAATTTGACAAATGGGTTTAGCAGATGAACAGATGCATTTAAAATATAACAGATGGGCCTCTGCTTTCTTAGGTGAGGTGATCTATATCCATTTTATCAAGTTACAAGGATGCTAGAACATGAGACTCAAAAGATACACTTAGAATTAGAAAATATTGATGGCATCATGCCATATATTAAATTGGCCTTAACATTTTATTAAAGTTGAAATATACCTTTGAGATATTTGAAAAAATTGTTTATTGGTAAGAATCATATTAAATATGAAAGGATAAATAAACATTCCAAAGCACTTGATATTTTCAAAATATCTCTTAAATTATAAGTAGATAAATTTAGATTCCATAGACTTTTTTAACGATATAGAGTTGAGAGAATTATTTAGAAACATAAAATTAAGAAGCCTTACTTACTAGAAAGTTGAGGACAAAGTGGTTAAGTTTCTAGCTGAAAATGAAGGAATGGCAGAGCTAGACTATAACCAAGGTCTTGTGATTTATTTTTGAGTATTACTCCATTATTTCTTTCTTCCTATAGAATGCATTGCAGTAAAAAATGACTACTAATAGTTTAGGTAGGAATGACCAGTATATACAGAAGCCTATCTATAGTACTTATAGTGCTAGAAAGCCTGTTTTCCATATCCCTTCCTACTCTCAACATTGCCTCTCAAAACATGAGATTAATACATTGTCTGCTTATTAAAACTTCCCAAGTTTATTTCTTTCATTTTTATATTATTTTGAGAAATTTTCATTCTATATTTGGGTGATAATAATGTCACTATCTAAAACAATACTAATTTGAGCTCTTGAAGCTCTATCCCAAAAGTATGCCAACACTGATAAATATGTGGGACTTGAAGATTTGCCACAATAACATTTTTCACCATTTATGTTTAATTTTAAAATAAGACATTTGAAGTATCTAAGGGTATAGCAACTTTTGCTTTTTATCAACACCATAAATGAAATACAGATGTTCCTCATCTTACAATGGTATTGCATCCTGATAAGCCTATTGTAAATTTAAAATATCACAAGCTGAAAATGCATTTAATCATCCAATAAATCCATCTTACAGTCAAAAATCATTAAATCAAATCATTCTAAGTTGGGAACCAATCTGTATTTAAAATTCACAAAACTTATGAGCAATGTTGCTTATGCTACATGATTGTTTTACTTATATCAAAATTTCTATTTGGAGGATTTCTCGACTGACTTTTTCATGAATTAAGGTAATGCTAGATACTGAAACAAACTTCAAATACCAGTAGTTTAACAAATAAACATATTTGATCATTCATTCCTGTGTAAAAAGAGATACTCTATCAATATGTATCTTAAGACAACAATCATTGAATTGCTCACTATTTGTTGGGTTAAAAAAAAAAATCCAGTAGGTCTCAGATAGTAAGCCTCACCTCTGCTTTATGTGGTGCTGCCTTAGCTGGAGGTAGAGGATATAGAATGATATCTTATTCTATTTGGGTAGCTATGACAAAATGCTATAAACTGGGAAAACAGCAAAAATATATTCCTCACAGTTTTGGGGTCTGGGAAGTCCAAGATCCAGAGACTGGCCATGGTGTTTGGAGAGGGCCCGTGTCCTAGTTCATAAATGACTGTGTCTTTGTGCTATGTTCTCACAGGAGAGAAAGGGTTTCTTTTTTAAGAGCTCTTCCTTCATGATCTAATCATTTATTAAAATTCCTCCCTCCTAATACCACCACATTAGAAGTCAGATTTCAACATATGAATTTTGGGTAGACACAAACAAATGACCAACTTAAATTCTGTGGCCCTCTTTTTGGCTGGGGTATTCCATCTTTCCTCCTTGTGCTTTTTCTTTCCCCATGGTCTCTCATTGTTCTGTGGTCTAGCTCACATTCCTTTGCATGGAACCTGGCCTCCATAAGAGAACAGAGTTGATAGTCTTCATAAGATTGAGTTACCAAAATCATAGAGCGTCACTTCTGTTGCTTTCCACTGACCCAAGAAAGTCACAGAGCCAGCTGAGAGTCATGTGGAGACAAACTAGATTCCAGTTCTCAATGATAGAAGTAAAACTACATTTTAAAAGGTTCTATGAGTCATTAGAAATAAGGAACAGTCTCAATTCAATAATCTAGTTTCCACTATGAGACACTAGAAAAAAAGAGCATGACATAAGCAGAAGGAAAGAAATTATAAAGATCAGAGAAATAATATTAAAATTGAATGTAGAAATGCAGAAATTAATGTAGAATGTAGAAAAATTAAGCAAAAATGTTGTTCTTTGAAAACATTAATAAAATTGACAAACATTTTGCAACATTGAAAACAATAAAAAGGCATAAATCATCAATGTAAGGAATAAAAAGGAGAAAAGCACTACAGTTTCCATAGCCATTAAAGAGATAAAAAATTGAATTTTACAAATCACTTTACAATCACAAATTTGACAACTTAGAAAAAAATGGCCAATTTATTGAAACCTACAAAGTACCAAAACTCTGTCAAGATAAATTAGCTAATCTAAACAGCCCTGGAATCACTAAAAAATTAAAGTTAATTTAAAACCTACTAAAAGTTAATCTCTAGACCTAGATGTTTCCATGAAAAAATTCTACCAAACATGCACAGAATTATTACAAATTTTGCAAGATATCTTCCAGAAAATATAAGTGTAGGAAATACTCTCCAACTAATTTTTTGAGGCCAGTATTCCAGTATTTCTAGAATAAAAAACACAGAGAAAGCACCAAACATTGAAAACTACAGATCAATAGCTCTCATTAATTTAAAAACAAAAACCCTATAAGAGTTAGCAAACCAAATCCAAAAAATGAATAAAAAACAATTATACACCATGGCCAAGTGGGATTTATTCCAGGCATACCAGGTTTGTTAGACATTCAAAACTTAATCAATGTAATACAGAATATCAATGGGCTACAGGGGAAAACTCAAAGGGTCTTATCTGGTGACAGATTCCAACACTCAAACATAATAAAAACACTCAGAAAATTAAGGAGGGAAAGGTATTTCCTCAACTTGATAAACAGCATGTGCAAAAACTAATGTCACAGTAAGATGCTAAATGCTTTTTTCTAAGATACTACACAAAGCAGGAATGTCTCCCCTCACCATTCTTACTCAGCATAATACCGAAAGTTCTAACCACTTTCCAATGCATGAAACATAAATAAATGGTGAACATATTGGAAAGAAATAAAACTCTATTTGCAAATGAAATGATTGTTTACAATGAAACTCCTAAAAAATCTGCAAAAATAACTTCTAGAACTAATATGTTAGTTCACCAAGTAGGTATGATACAAGATTCACATGGAAAAATCAATCACATTTATATATAATAACAATGGAGAACCAAAATTTAAACACAATACCATATGCAGTCTTTCTAAAGAAAAGGAAGAAAAAGGAAATATTTAGGTACACACTTGATAAAATTTTTAAAATTCTGTATGTCAAAAGTTATAAACTATGAAAGAAGTCAAAGAAGAGGTAAACAAATGTATGTATGAAAGAAATCAAAGAAGAGGTAAACAAATAAAAAACCATATTGTGTTTATGAGTTGCAAGCCTCAACATGGTAAAAATGTCAATTCTTATCTTATTTATGCATAAATTCAATACTATCCCTATGAAAATTCTTACAAAAGCAAGAAGTTCTACAGACATAGAAAAACTGATTCAAAGGTATATATGCACTTTGGGAGGCCAAGGTGAGAGGGTTACTTGATACCAGGAGTTCAAGACCAGCCTAGGCAACATAAAAAGATCTCATTTTACCAAAAATAAAAAATAAATAAATAGCCATATGTGGTGGTATGCATATATAGTCCCGGTCACTCAGGAAGCTGAAGGATTATCTGAGCCCAGGAAGTTGAGGCTGTGATGGTAGTGAGTGGCGATCATGCCACTGCACTCCAGTCTGGACAAAAGAGTAAGACTCCAACTCAAATAAATAAATAAATAAATAAATAGTCGCAGCCCTATATTAGCAGAAACAATCTTGACAGAGAATGAGGTTGGAAGAATCACACTTCCTGATATTAAGAGTTAACTATATATCTGACAAAGACCTAACATCTAGGATCTACAAGGAACTCAAACATGTCAAAAAGAAAAAAAACCAAACAGCCCTATTAAAAAATGGGCAAAAGATATGAATAGACACTTCTTAAAAGAAGACATACGAACAGCCAACAGATACATAAAAAGATGCTCAGTCTTACTAATCATCAAAGAAATGCAAATTAAAGCCACACTGAGATACCACCTAACTCCAGCAGGATAGCTATCATCAATAACTTTAAAAACAGATGTTGGAGAGGATGCAGGGAAAAGGGAATGCTTCTATTCTGTGGATGGAAGTGTAAACTAGTACAGCCTCTGTGGAAAGCAGTATGGCAATTCCTAAGTGATCTAAAACTGACCCTCCATTTGGCCCAGTAGTCTCCCTACTGGGAACATACCCAGAGGAACTCAAATCATTCTACAAAAAAGGTACCTGTGCATGTCTATTGCAGCATTATTTACAATAGCAAAAACATGTTGCCCATCGAAAGAGGACTGTTAAAAAACTTTAATACATATACACGATGAAATATTACACAGATGAAGGGAAAAATTATGAACTTCCCAGCAACTTGGATGGATTTAAAGTCTATAATACTCAATGATTTATGACATAAACAAATAACTGAGTTCCACATGTTCTCATTCATAAGAAGACCCTGAATAATTATCATAATACTTTTAGAAAGGAATTGGCAGTAGTAGGGAACTGCTGGGTGTGGGGAGAGGCACACTTCATCAGTAAGGGTACCTCATCTCTAACCAGGTGAAGAGGGAACCAAAGTGAGGTTCAAACTTTACCTGTACGGTGACCATTTGTATACCTAACCCTAAATTGTACCCAACATCTTAAAAATAAAAATAAACTTTAAAAAGGGCTACTATACAACTACAGTAATCAAAACAATGTACTATTGTCAGAGGGATAGCACATAGAAAAATGGAACTAAATAGAGAATTCAGAAGTAGTCACAAACAAATATACTCAACTGATTTTTGACAAAGGTGAAAAGCAAGTCAATGTAGAACAGACAGCTTTTTCAAGAAATGAAGCTGGAGTAACTGGACATTCTGACCTAAATTTCATGTCTTATACAAAAATTAAATCAAACGAATCCTAGAATTAAATATAAACACATAGCCAGGTTCGGTGGCTCAGCCTGTAATCCCGTGCCTTGGGAGGCTGAGGTGAGTGGATTGCCTGAGCCTGCGGGTTCGAGACCTGCCTGGGCAACTTGATGAGACCTCATCTCTACAATAAATCAAAAATCAGCCAGGCGTGTTAGCGCACACCTGTAGTTCCAGCTACTTGGAAGGCTGAGGCAGAAGGATCACCGGAGCCCAGCAGGTCGAGGCTGCAGTTGCCAGAATCGTCCACTGCACTCCAGTCTGGGCGACAGAGTGAGACTCCAACTCAAAAAAATTAAAAAAATAAAAAAATAAAAAATAAACACAAAGCTATGCAACATTTAGAGAAAAAAGTGAGAAAATCTTTAGAACAAAAGTTAGAGGAAGAGTTTTTAAACTTGACACCAAAAGCATGGTTCATAAAATAAAAATGCTATAAAATGGATCTTATTAAAATTAAAGACATTTGCTCTTCATAAGTTTGAAGAGGAAGAAAGACAAATCTATGGACTCGGAGAAAACATTCACAAACCATATATCTAACAGAAGTCTAGTGCCTAGAATATATGAAGAACACTCCAAACTCAATAGCAACAGACATTTTGCTGAAGAGGGTATAGACAGCTAAAAAAGCACTTGAAAACTGTCCAATATCATTAGTCAATTAGGAAATACAAATAAGAACCACAATGAGATATCACTACATACAAATCAGAATGATTAAAATTAAAAAGCAACAACATCAAATCCTGTTGAAAATGCAGAGAAACCGTCTCTCATAAATTGCTCATGGGAAGGTAAAATGGTATAGTCATTCTGAAAATGCTTTGCATATTCTTAAGAAAGCTAAACATAGAACGACTATATTCCTCAGCTTTTGCCCTTCAGGGCATTTATTTCAAAGAAATGAAGACTTAATGTTCACACAAACATCTGTAGAGAATGTTCACAGCAGCTTTATTAGAATCGATTTAAAAGAATTGGAAACAACCCAGATGTTCTTCAGCAGATGAATGGGTAAACTGTGGCACATCCATATTATGGACTACTGCTCACCAACAAAAAGGAAGAGTGTATTGCCATGTGTAACAACTTGGGTGGATCTCCAGAGAATTATGCTGAGTGAAAGCCACTGCCAAAATATTACTTACTGTATGATTCTATTGATAAAATAATCTTAAAATAACAGACTATAGAAATGGAAAAAAGACAGGGGATTGCCAGAGAGGGGAGGCAGGTGTGTCTCAAAAGGCAACTGGAGAGATCCCTGTGGTGGTGATCACAAGAGTCTACTCTACAATGTGGTGCAATTGCACATAATTAAACACACACAGAAGTTGATATAAATCAGATGAAATCTGAATTGTTGGTAGGTTATATCCATGTTAGTATTCTGCTTATTTCAGATAGGCCATAATCTTCCAAAATGTTGCCATTGGGAGAAGTGGGCAATGGAAAGGGATTTGGAAACAATCTAGGACCAAACATTTCTCTCTTGTTCCTCTAAAGTCCCCCATTGCCACAGACAAGTGTGATTGGGAGAAACTCTCCTTCTACTGTGATCGGAACCTTATTTTTTTTCTTGAGACTATTATTTTCAACACACAGCTTCAACATGGGCAAGTAGAAACAGACTGTATGTGTGAGAGTTTGATATGTGTGATAGTGCTTGGAATGTTTTCATGGGCCAAAAAGTGCTCAAATTTGTTTCCCATTTTTCTTATTATTCTGAAAAAGTTACTGTTTCTAAGATTATTACAACGTTGTCTGATGAATAATAATTTCAACATCCCTAATTCAATTCCAAATGCGTGCCAAGATTTGTCAGAATGCAAAGCTCAAGTATTTGACATAACAAGATTTCTAAGCATCTATGTTTATTTTAGGATGAAAGCTTATGATTTTATAAGGCGTAGTTTTCACTATTCCATTGAATGAAACTCCCTTTCTGTTGAAGAGAACTTCACCATTTTGCCAATTCTTAAATGAATGAAAAGGAGGGTAATGTAATCTTGCTGTGTCAAAGAAGGTGCAGATATGAGAAATTGTAATGATCACAATGATCAGGCAACAATCTCCCCAACAACAGTTTTATGTACAGATCATGGAGAAGCTTGAGCCTATGGCTATTAAGTCTCTTCTGCTTTTTGTTTTTCTTTTTCCTTTTCTTTTTTGTAATAAAAGAGAGGAACTTGTGATTGGGCCAGGAGCCTAGTTTTCCCTAGGAATCTACCACTGGACAGGCACAAGGTGTACCTCAGCAATTCTGAATACCCACAAGGGTGTCCCAAGTTACCACCACTACATTAAGAGCTGCATATCACAGGAGGAAGTCCACCAGAAAACTGTCTCCGTATATTTTAACAAGAACTATAAGAATTATAAAATTTAATATATTATTACATTAGAGTATTGGGAGGAAAAGATTGTAAACTTGCCAACAAATAAGACAAACTTAATTTTCTAAAAGAAAGAGAACAGTTAATGGTACTTTCACATACTCGTAATCGTTGCCTGCTAACATTTTCCTGAATCTAATACAAGAGAAATGTGCTATTTTTAAAGCACATATTCAAGTTTGTATTCATATTTTGTGCCCTAGTAATCTAATATCTATATTTCTAAAACTCAAGTATAATTACATGAGTGAGTGCTTTAATAATCTTTTTTTCAATACAAACAAACATAAAATGTTTACATAATTTGAAACTAAAATAACTCCTAACCAAAATGCTATTACGTGAAAACCATGGGAATTATATGAAATTTTAATAAATATTATTCATGTAGAATATCTTGCATTTCTAAAAATTGCACTTATTATAATTCAAAAAGTCAGAAAATATTTCAAGACAATAAATGGAGACTCCCTTTCAAACACTTAAGCCAACAGTTAAAAATATATATACATGTCTATATATATATTAAATTGGCATATGACCACTTGCGTTAAATTCTAAGACTCAGATCTAAAGAGAGAATTCCACCTTAAAAAAATGAATTGATAGTATTGAATTTTAGTTTTGATTCTAAGACAGTTCCATTTCTAATTTGTAATGCCACAATAAAATATATACAAAGCAAAAATAGGTAAACGTAAAAAAAAAATAAACAATGCTCCATTAATATCCACATTTTCAATATGTGCTTCACAGAATCAAATTTTGCCGTTGTTGTTTTTTTATCTAGTAAGTTAATTTCTCCTTCCAAAACTGTCCCATTTCACATATGTCTTTAGATTTCATAATTAGGAGTACCCCAAAAGATAAGCTAAGCAGTCACATATTTAATATAATTTGAGATCTGATATTGAAAGACACTAGCCTTAAAATAAATCCTCCATCTGCCTTCCAGAGTCTCTAAAATTGCATTATTTCAGGTCTATCCTTTACTTACAGTCATCATGCTGCAAAAATCACTGTTAAAATGCAATTGACACTGAAGGGAATTTTAGATAATATTTCTATAATTCTTTAGGTCACTGTCTACAACTTATAGAAACAGGACTGGCCAAAATCTTTGAAACACCATTAAGAGATTGTATTTGGGCATAAAATTGCATAAATCAAAAGCTGTTAGACATATGAGATGCAACTGAAATAATCTTAAATTTATTAAGGACTTTTATATCGCTTTTCAGAGCTTATAGATGAAATATGTAATGTTAATTCAGAGAATTTGAGTATTATATTAATATATTTGTTTTAATATACAGGCATACCTTGGTGATATTGAGAATTTTGTTCCAGGCTGCTGTAATAAAATGAGACACACACATTATTTTGTTGTTGTTACATAGTGCACACAAAAGTTATATTTACACTAATTATAGTGTAGTCTGTCAGGTGTTCAATAGTATTATGTCTAACAAACAATGTATATACCTTAAGAAGAAAATATATGTTGCTAAAAATGCTAAAACTCATCTGAACCTTCAGTGAGTCATAGTTTTTTGCTGGTAGATTTTGCCTCATTGTTAATGACTGCTGAATAATTAGGGTGGTGGTTACTGACAGTTGGGGTGGTTGTGACAATTGATTAAATTAAGACAACAGTGAAGTTTGCCACATTAATTAACTCTTTTTAATGAAAGATTTCCCTATAGTATGCCAAGTTGTATGATAGCATTTGACCCACAGTAGAATGTCTTTTAAAATTGGAGTCAGGGTAACCCTCTTTTGGGTCCCCTCCACTGTGGGAGTTTTTCTGTCTTCTTAAGAAACTCCTGTTTTCTCACCCCAAACAAACAAAAATTGGAGTCAATCCTCTCCAACCCTGCTATTGCTTTTTGAACTAAGATTATGTCATATTCTAAATATTCCTTTGTTTAATATTCTTAATGTCATCTGAAATGGTGAATACTTTTCAGAAAGTTTCTCTCTGACCTTGCCCAGATCTATCAGAGGACTTACTATCTATGGTAGCTGTAGCCTTATAAAATGTGTCTTAGAAATTATCCTTTATCCATAGAATGGGTGTTGTGTTAGCAGGCATAAAAACATTATTAATCTGGTTGAGGCTTAATAATGGAACTGAGCCGGGCTCGGTGCCTCAGCCTGTAATCCCGCACCTTGGGAGGTTGAGGTGAGCGGATTGCCTGAGCCCGCGGGTTCAAGACCTACATGGGCAATTTGGCGAGACTTCATCTCTACAATAAATCAAAATCTTAGCCGGGCGTGGTAGCGCACGCCTGTAGCTCAAGCTACTTGGAAAGCTGAGGCGGAGGGATCGCCGGAACCCAGCAGGTCGAGGCTGCGGTGGCCGGGAGCGGCCACTGCACTCCAGTCTCGGTGGCAGAGTGAGACTCCAACTCAAAAAAAAAAAAAAAAAGAAAGAAACATTTTTAAGCATTGATGAAGTGCTCACACACACACAAAAATAATCATCATCATCATCATCATCACACACCTGGCCACAAAATGAACTTCAACAAATACCTCATAAAAGAATCTTCACAGGTTGCCTTTTCTGAACACAAAGCAGTAATATTGAATACTATTCACAAAAATTATACCAAAAAATATGGTCTAAAGAAATGTGTAACTGATTGCCTGTGGTAAGTTAGAGCAGACGTCACTAGGTCTCCGGCAAGTTGATTGATGACCAAAAATATAATTTGTTCAGATAGAAACACCTCTTTACTTACAGTTAAAGTCTATCGTTAACTATATAGAAAAATGTAGCTAAATTGTCTACAAACACTGTGTTGTTGGGAAGATTGTGTTTTGCTTGTCATCAGAGAAACTCAACAATATTGGTTCAAATGGCAAGTTGTGTAGCTACAATTTACCAATACAGGACTGTACAGTATTCTTTTAAATTTTGTTAAATGTTATGAAATTTCTGCTTGTTCCTGAAATCAAAAAGTCTGTGTATTTTTGTAGGGTTTTTAAATTTGTTCTTGTTGCACTATCTGGCAGAGAAAGAACTGGATAGTTTTTCTCAATTTTGAATCTTTGGCATTAGATACCCAGTGATAATTTTTAATAAAAGAAATGACAGAACATTATGCTGACAAAGAATGCCAAGAAGCTCACTGAATCTGCTTTCCCTTCTCCTTAGAAATAGCATCCTGCCTATACCAGTCTCCTTAAAATTAGGTGTGGCCATAGACAGTGCTGTCAGTAGACCATAGACAGGGCTATCAGTAGAATGTGATTGGAAATGATGCTTGATATTTTCAAAACTGGTCCTTTAAGTTCTCCCACTCTTTAGTTTTCTCTCTTCTTGCATCTGTTGGCCAGATTTGGTCAATTTATTTTTACACTTTTATTTCTTGGTTTTAAAGTGACCAGGGCCACGTTCGCTGGACACTGAATATCCTTGTTCCTGAGAACACTAAGACATTGGCTTTGGTACTGATAGAGGAAACATCTGGTTGCTAAGACAGTGAAATCAGATTTTAGTTTAGATTGAGGGAGATTTATGAGGTTATATTGAGTATCTTCAGAATGCTAGCCATGGCTAGAGAAACAAGATAGGGCGACTATTTTTTTCACTCTGGCTTCTCTTTCAAGCAACATAGGCTACTAAGAAGATTGCCTAGAGATTCTTAAGGAAAATAATGTTAGGCGACTTAAAAATTATTGTGCTATTTATTAATTTATTTATTGCCTAATAATTGAGGCAAAAGATTAATTTCTCCACTGCCAATGTGTTAGGGATATTAGTAAAAAAAAAATTTATACACTATTTTTAATTCACTACGATAAATGATTTGTCTACATAACTGAAAATTTCAAGTAGAAATGTAGTTTAATTATTTCTTGTTTCCAGCAGCAGAGTTAGGCTCAATAAATTGTCCATTCCACTGAGATGTTGCTAAACAAAGACAATGTTTTTTCAGTAACTTCCCTTTAGTTTATGTAATAGTCAGAAGCTTTGAGCATAGAGATTACTATTAAATTCCATAGTAGTATGGATTTTTATACAGTGTTAGATAATTATTTCTCTATCTCCCCTTTTTTCTTCTTGTCATGGAAGACCATTCCCCATTTTTAGAGACCATCAAAAAGTCAACCCAAAGGAAGTATTCATGAAAACTGCAACCTATTAAAATACTGAATATAATTTACCAAATAATATCTGTTCTTTCTCTTTTACTCTTTTCTTCCTATTGTTGACTATTTACAATAGTACAGGGAATTTGGTCAGATTGTTCTATCCACTCTTCTTTCAACTTAACTTACCAACATGATTTCAATTATCCTCAGTTTGAAAGTATATTTATTTCATTTTAATTAAACTCTAAATTCTCTCATCATTTGCACATTAAAATCTAATTTTGAAAACAAGACAAAATAAACTATTTGCTGGAAATTTCTGGATGATTCTATATTCTAATATTCTGAAATAAAAATGCAAAAATTTAATTTCTGATATAGCAGATGATTACTTAATGATGCTGAGAGGAATCACCTTATATACCTGATATTTTTGAAGGATGCTTTTGTGGCCCTGAAGAATAAAACTATGACATGGGGAATAATTGAATAAGTGGACTTCGGGTAACATTTTTCTAGCCATATATAGACTTAGAGTAACAATAATAGCTATCATTTATTGAAGGTTTGCTATTTCTACGTCATTTTAACTGTCTTTAAGTACAATCTCTTTTCACAAGTATGTACTATAATTTCAGATGTATAGATGAAGACATGAGAGAACAAGTAACTCCTTCAAGGTCTTAGAGACAGTAAGTTGTTCAGCCAGGCTTCAAACAATTTCTGCTCTTTTTCCCATACTACCATGTAGACGATCTAACAAAATCATGCAAAAAGATACCCAAAGTGCTTAGTTGGAGCAGTGCTGATGTTTATTTGACTATGCATAGACCTCTTTCATAGAACCATGTGCAAAGTTTATTTTTCTTTTAAAAAGCTTCAATTACCTTATATTGTGTATTTAAGTCAACACTGGAATATAAAGTGACCTGCATTTTTTTCTATAAACATGTAGAATTTGATGTAATGTATAGGTTTACTCATTCAGCTGCTACTATAAGCAGTTGCAGTCCTGGAGCAGAGATCGTGATACTCCAGATCTTTTAGTAAGTTGCTCATTTGCTGTTAACAGGAACCAGTGAGCTGGGCAGGGGTTTAAGTGGGAAGCATAAGCAGCTTTCAGTTAACACTACAGAGTATTAAGAGTTAGAAAAAGTGTTCAAGATCACTTATTCCAATTCCCTTATTTAGAGAAGAAAAGTCAGGCACTGAAAGGTAATACACTACGCTGAAGACCACATCATACAAGGTCTGACAATTAGGTTCGTGAGTCATCCTTGAAAAACTGCTATATAACTCATTGTTGAATATTACTATGGTCACCTTTGAAGTACTCTCCTTGGGAAGCTATGCATTGATGTTAGCACATAGTCCACCCATCAAAGCAATTTTGGAATTCTTTTTTTGGAATGGTCATCAGTGCTGTTACTGTTATTTGTTGAAGTCTGACAATTAAGTTCACAAACTTGCCACCATGCGCTTACATTGGCAACATTGTACGAATAAGTGTATTTGAACAGCCTCCCTATTCACCTGATTTGGCCCACAATGAGGGATATATAGAAATAAGACATTTGATGACATTGAAGAAATCAAGGGTAATACAACAACAGTCCTGGTGACCATTCCAGAGAAAGAGTTCCAAAATTGCTTTGATGTGTGTACGAGGCGTTGGCACATAGCTTCCCATGGGGAGTACTTTGAAGGTGACCATAGTGATATTCAGCAATGAGATAAGTTGCCCTCTTTCTAGGATGAGTTCACAAACTTAACTATTGGATCTTGTAAGTTAATAGTAAAGTTCAGATCACTTTACTTCTAGTGAAATACGCTTTTCATTTTCTATTGAGATATGCTATATAAATACTGAGAAAAGTAATACTAATAATTATTATCATTAATTATTATTATTATCTTGTATCTTAATCTGTCACCCAGACTGGTGTACAGTGGCACAATCACTAGTCACCATAGGCTAGAACTTCTGGGCTCAGATGATCCTTCTGCCTCAGACTGGTGTGTGCTACCAGGTCCAGCTAATTTGTGTGTGTATGTGTGTTAAGATGAGATCTCTCTATGTAGCCCAGGCTAGTCATGAGCTCCTGGGCTCAAGCTATCCTCTTGCCTCAGCTTTCCATGTGTTGGAATGACAGACATGAACCACCATGTCCAGTCCAAGGTTTATTGTTTTACATAAATTTCTCCATTTTTCTTCATGAATTTCATGATAAGTGAGAGTTGTGTGAGCTAAGAAACAGATATTGCAATTGTATGTATGATGAACAGCGTGTTCATAGTATGCGTGTCTTATTTATTATTTTTACCACAACTCTTGGCATTTTTTTCATATTAATTCAACACGAATGACTTTGTTGATGATGCTTTAGTGGCCAATTCTTAGAAAATCTTGAGATAACAATTACTTGGAGACTTGTGCAAGAGCTGAATTCTTACAGGAAGTTCTGCTTTGTAATGTGTCAATGATGAAGGAGATTTTAATTCAGGGATTGGCAGATTGAACCCTTTGTGACTTCATGTAAATTTTAGTAAGACTGCAATCTGTGAGGTCTATCTAAGTTCAGTTCAATTTCCTGAACTAATCAAAGTAACCAAAAATGAACTTCATATCGTTTTTTTATCCTCCAGATAAAGTTGTACTAACATTAATATATTGCTTCTTCTTCCCCTCCCCACCCCCAAAGACACATACGTAAACTCACTTTTGAGGATTAATGACAAAATAAGTCAGGTGAAACGACTGCAAAGGTTTACTCTGGGGTGTTTAAATATACCTTGCATATTATTTTCTGTGTTTTTTCCCACATTCAAGTCCTTCTTTTATCTAATCCCACATCCCCAGAAAGGAAGAGAATTTATTTTTATCTTTGCCTTATATCCATGAATAAAACAGCTGTCATAATTATAATTTTTTACAGCACCACTTTGTATTCATAAGTACGTACAACCAGAAAAACAAGTAAAAAGAAAGAAAAAGAGAGTAGTCAGTGCCATATTTTAAATAGATTTTAGTAGAATTCACTGACATTGCTGATCATTTTTCTCTTCCTGTGAGACACAAGGAGGGAAATATTCAGTGGACGAACTGCACCAGCAACAGCCTCTCATGAAATTGTTAGTTGGTGTCAGCACATGTAACTGACAAAAGCATCTGGATGAAAGATTGAGTAATTATTTTTCCATGTTAATGGTCCTTTATTTGTGGTTTTTTATGCCTATGTTTGTTAACATTAATTGCCTCTCCTCTAGTGTTTATTTTTAATGAGTCTCTTAAAAAATGGAGCACTAACTACCATAGGATTTATTCTCATTTTGTTTACCATAGAAAGAACAGTGGACAAAATAGGACTCCATTTCCTCAAAGGAAAAGCTTAAATTATTCATCAGTGAGAAGAAAAAAGAACTAGTACCTTTGGAAGGAAGTACATGGGATTTTGAAAACGGAAAAGCAATCAATTTGTTTGACTATTTGTGAGTGGGGTCTCACTAACTCAAGGAGATTCCACCTGACATATCTATTTTTTTGCTGTGTCATATTAAATTTCTGGTTGTAGAGTATTAATGGAAGCATTCGAGCAAAATTGTTTATGATGCTAAAAAGATTGCATCTCTATATAAACCACAACATTCATGATTTTTCCCCTCTCAATTTTGTTATTTTAAACTCTCTGGGATCAGTGATCACAATGTCTTAGTTAACTTTGCATCATCAGTATTTCATATATGTTTTATAGGAAATACTTAATATATATTTATTTAGTGAGACTCCACTCACAAATAGACCAACACAATGATTTCTTTTCCAATTTCAAAATTCCATGTTCTTCCTTCCAAAGGTACTAGTTTGTTCTTTTTTCTTCTTTTATACACACTGATGAATAGTTTAAGCTTTTCCTTTGAGGAAATGGTGTCCTATTCTGTCCACTGTTCTTTCTATGGTAAACAAAATGAGAATAAATAACTGTAACTACAATAATAATTCAATAAATAATTACTACTATTATTAGCTTCTGAACTGAGCAAGTAGAATGATTGTGGCTCCCAAGGATATTTGACAAAACATGACTAAATTATAAGCAATTAAATTTATACTGGATATATAATATATATATGCATATATATATATTATAACATATGGTTTATGTAAAAGGTAAATCAGAGAGAGAGAGAGAGAGAAAGAGATTCACCTCCCCAAGGCAGGGAAGAGGAACAAAGCCAAGAAACATGGTCACAGCCATAGCTTAAAGAGCACATGGCCACACCAGAGCCTAGTAAGGCAATGGCAATATACTGGGTATTTTTTATAACATAGAAAATGCTTATTTGTTATTTGTGCACACAAGTATTAGTTTCCTAGGGCTATTGTTGTAACAAATTACCACAAAATAACTGACTTAAAAGAACAGAAATTCATTCTTTCAAAATTCTAGAGGCCAGGAATCAGAAGTCAAAATGGTAACAGTGCTGTTTTTGCTCTGAAAAATCTGGGGAAGAAATTCTTTATTGCCTCTTACTGGTTTCTGGTGTTGCTGGAAATCCCTGGTGTTCCTTGACTGACAACTGTATAACTCTAATTTCTGCCTCTGTCTTCACACGACTGTCTTCCCTCCGTATGTGTCCCTGTGTCTCTGTTTTCTCTTATAAAGTTGCCAGTCATTGGATTAGGAACAGCCCTAACCCAGCATGACATCATATTAATTAATTGCATCTTCAAAGATCTCATTTCCAAATAATATATCACATTCTGAGGTTTCCGGTAGACATGGATTTTGTGGGGACAGACATTATTCAAGCCAGTAAACCCTGACTAAATTTACATCCTGGCCACATCATACAAGGTTGTGAGATATTGGGCAAAAACCTTTATACTGCCAAAACTCAGTTCCTCTACATATAAAAGGTGGACAGTGACATCACTACCTATCTCATGGAACTATAGTGAGGACCACTTGAACTAATATATGTTTTAGCATATCACCTGACACATTGAGTGAGCTCTAGTTAACAATATCTCTGCCAGGCTCTGTGGCTTAGCCTGTAATCCCGCGCCTTTGGGAGGCTGAGGTGAGTGGATTGCCTGAGCCCGCGGGTTTGAGACCCGCCTGGGCAGCGAGACTTCATCTCTACAATAAATCAAAAAATCAGCTGGGTGTGGTAGAGCATGCCTGTAATTCCGGCTACTTGGAAGGCTGAGGCGGAAGGATCGCCGGAGCCCAGCAGGTCGAGGCTGCGGTGGCCGGGAGTGGCCACTGCACTCCAGTCTCGGCGACAAGAGTGAGACTCCAACTCAAAAAAAACCCCCCAAAAACAAAAAACAGTATCTCTGAAGTGGATATAGTAGAGCATTTCATAGGATTTTTAACAACGTCTTTCCATGTAAAACAGTGTCAAAATATTCAAGCCAAAATTCCTAAAAATGGTTTTATGAAATCTTCCCAAAATGTAGAGCAGTCATACAGATCTCTAGAAAGGTCTAAGCGTATACCACAAAATATGTCAAATAGTTATTCGTACACTTTATCTTTGGGCACCAACTTTTTTCTAATATATCCAAGTTCAAAGTCTCATAATATAAATTAAAAACAGCAACAAAATATGAAAAAAAACAAAGTGTTTGGTGTGGGGGATAGGCTGGGGGGTTGATGCAGAGAACCACTGACTTGTAAGTATTTGAAAGGATGCAGTTAGAAGAACAAAAAATGAAAAAGAATTGATGCATCTTCTTCAAGAAGTGCTTTCTAGATAGTTTCTTTTTTGCTTGTTTGTTTGTTTTTTTGAGTTGGAGTTTCACTCTGTCGCCCAGACTGGAGTGCAGTGGCCGCTCCCGGCCACCACAGCCTCGACCTCCTGGGCTCCGGCGATCCTTCCGCCTCAGCCTTCCGAGTAGCTGGAATTACAGGCGCGCGCTACCACGTCCGGCTGATTTTTTGATTTATTGTAGAGATGAGGTCTCTCTTCCCAGGCCGGTCTCGAACCCACAGACTCAGGCTATCCACTCACCTCAGCCTCCCAAAGGCACGGGATTACAGGCTGAGCCACCAAGCCCGGCTTAGATAGTTTCTTACAACCAGATCTGTGACAAGAATTAGGCAGTATAGAATTGGAGGCTAAGAGCAGATACATTCACCTAATAGATGAGAGAACAGAGTGCACTTTAAATTCTTCAGGAAATAAATCAACAATGGCAGTAGGAGCTGCAATCATAATGCCAACCATCTGGTGAGGGATCACTTTGTGCGTAGTGCTAAACATGTCCTGGTACAACATGGGGGACCCCAAATTTGGGGTCCATACTGACAGACCAAGTGGGTTTTTGACTTTGCGGCAGGAAATAATTCAAGAATGAGCTGGCAAAGTAAAACAACATAAGTTTATTAAAGAATAGAAGACTAGAAAGAAGGCAACTTTATAGGCAGAGCAGCCTGGGCAGGTCTATAGGAAGAACAGTAGTCATATATGGCTTGAGTTTTATTTTTATAGCTATTTTGACTTATATGTTAAGTAAGGGGTAGAATATTAATAGTTTCCTAGGGAAGTGATGGAGATTTCTAAGAGCTGGGATTTCATCTAGTTTGTTACATAAAAGAGTAGGGTTGGAATTGTCATGGAGCTAATGGGTGTGCCATTAACATGCTAACTTAATATAATGAGCATACAATGAGACAAAGTTGGAGAGTAGGTGAATTAGTTGCTATTTTGATTCTAGCTGGTTATAGAACCGCATTCTCTTTTTCTCTGTGGGGTCTCAGGAACAAACTGTCTCAGCTACCTGTTTTGAGAAATTAACCTTTCTTTTTGTCATAGGAAACTAGTCCTGCCAAACTCCTATCTCAGTTCCATGCATTTCACTTAATCCTTACAGCTCTCTCAAGGACATACTGTTAATCTCTCCATGTTTCCTAAAGATCAAATTGAGGCAAAGAGAAGTGCTGTTGATGAACTGCCGTTAGTGAGTGGTAGAAAACTACCCTGGAATTCAGTAGTCTGACACTATTGTCCATAATTTTTACCCATATTATTCTTAAGTCTTTAGAAAAATAACAATCTCTTTGTATTTTCTGAATTGTGGGGGGGAATAGTGAGGGATTCATTCAATCTTTCCCTCTGTTAATGAGTGGTATAGAGGTAGGCTAGCTTGCTTAGGCATAAGGGAGAATCGAAAATTACTGAGCTAGAGGTTAAGAAACTTCTCTGACTTGTAAGTGACACAAAACTGACATGACTTCTGATCTGTAGCTGACATGAAACTGACACAGAAAAACTAGATAAAAGCCAGCGCTCCCTACCCTCAAGAGCATCTCCCCCCAGGAAATTGCCCACGTTCCTCGTTCTCAAGAGTATACCTCCAGTTTGATAAAGCTCTTCCCTTTACTTTCTGTGATTTGCCCTTGAATTCTAGTTATGGGTTGAAGATCACAAAAGCAACGTAAAGCAAAATAAGTTTATTAAATGAATAGAAGACTAGAAAGAGGGTTACTTTACAGGCAGAGCAGCCTGGGCAGGTCTTTAGGAAGAACAATAGTCATATATGGCTTGAGTTTTATTTTTATAGCTATTTTTGGACTTATATGTTATAAACTTCCAGCTCTCCAAGTCTGCCATGGTGGCATGCTGGGCCTAACCAGATAACTCCATCTTTCTCACTGATATGATCCTCCCCAAGCCTGCTGACATTAGTATAACTTTAAGGATGAGATGATTTCCAGCCAGAAGTGAATATGATGGCCTTAGAAAACTAGCTTAAATTTCTTCTGTCAACACCATTTATGAATATTTATTTTGTGCTTATTATGCACCAGACATTCAGAAAGCAGGGCTCTTCTCAGCTTTGTCTTTCAAGGTCTTTCAAGGTGACCAAGTGATTTAGGAGTTCACCGTGTCTCCCAGCCCTATCCCATGAAAACAAGATGGCACTTTCTATGTAGAGGCATACTAAAAGCTAGAAAGCAAGTAAAATCATTGAAGTGATGCAAATAGGATAAAAATTATATGTAAAATTGGAACTGGATATCAGGTAGTTTGATTGTTTTAAGCATATGAATTAAATATTTGATTGCATATACTACTCTTATGGACTGAATTTAAAAATGGCCTTGATGACTAGGCCTTTTTTTTTCTGTAGTAATTGTTTTGTTTTGATTTGTTTTTCCTTACTCCACTCTCAAACAATATTGATTGGAAAAACGCAGGCTCAAACTAATAGTCAGTGTTCCAATAGTTAACATATTTTGACTCAGACTATATTATGAATCAAAAAATAATTTTTAACTGGTGCAAATGACTCATCCAGAATAGTGTGATTTAATAAATGTGTCTCCCTATTTAAGTTAAAATATTTGAACCAAAATTAGGAGCACATCTTGTTCTTTTACTACATCTTAGAATGAAGTAAACCATGGGAGAGATGAGTTTTCTTTGTCTGATTTAATTGCTTTTAGAGAGATAGGCCAGTATAAAATCTCCTAACTCTAATGGACAAGCCATAAAGATAGGCCTGAATGTATCAGAAAAGGAGGAAATTAACACTGATGTGGTAAATAACTTGAAGAACCAAGGATACTTTGAGATACATTTTTTTTTACCCCTTGCATCTTCCCCTTATGAATAAACCAAGCAACTAAA
This sequence comes from Cephalopachus bancanus, assembly GCA_027257055.1. NCBI lineage: Eukaryota > Metazoa > Chordata > Mammalia > Primates > Tarsiidae > Cephalopachus > Cephalopachus bancanus. The sequence continues at coordinate 10,922,698 of JAPVLO010000017.1, forward strand.
GATGGATAGTCACCTATCATCTTCTTAATATTAATAAGTTCATTCACATTGTTCTTGTTGCCAAAAATGACCTTTTCTTAGAAAACTAAGCCTTGATTAAAAGAATATCATTCTCTGATACCAAGAGAGAGGAAAAATTGGTGCAATTTTAATTTGTTATTCTTTACATCCAACAAATGGGGTTGTATGCATGGATTGCCTTTAATTACTTTAATAATTTGATGGAAAAAACAGGGTTAGAAGAGGCTTTCTGCAAATTTAGTCAGCCAGAAGCTACCATCTAACCACCTGACTGAAGAAGAAAGAATGAGGAAAAACTTTTAATCGAAAAATGTTGATTGAATACCTTTCAGAAACTCTCTGTGCAATGTTCTGGTCATCCAAGGATGATGAATAAGACATAGTCACTGTCCTCAAGCAACTCAGTCAGAAAAGGGAAATGTATGCAGAAGCCTAACTTTTTTGTTTGTTTGTTTTTAATTTATTTTTTTAAACATGTGGGGTACAATACAGTATTGGGTATGTAAGTGGTCATCATACAGGTAAAAAAGTGGGGGCCTCTCTTTGGTCCCCACTTTGCCTAGTTAGAGATCAAGTACCCTTATTGATGTTGTGTCTTCCACTCATCCTCAGCCCGGCAGTATCCCACTACTGCCAATCTCTTTCTTATAGTATTATGGTAATTGTTCAGGGTCCGCTTATGAGTGAGAACGTGTGGTACTCTGTTCTTTGTTTCTTGATAGTTCACTGAGTGTGATAGACTCTAAATCCATCCAAGTTGTGTGAAATTCATATGTTTGTCCTTCTTTGTGACTGTGTAATACTCCATTGTGTAAATGTACCACATTTAAAAAAATCCAGTTTCAATGGGCAGTACAGTTGGTTCCATGTTTTTGCTGTTGTGAATAGTGCTGCAATAAACATGTGTGTGCAGGTATCTTTTCTGTAGAATGATTTGAGTTCCTCTGGGCATACTCCCGGTAGAGGGACTTGCTGGATCATATGGAAGGTCAATGCTAGTTCTTTCAGAAATCGCTACACTGTTTTCCAAAGAGATTGCACTAGTTTGCATTCTCACCAGCAGTGCAAAAGCATTCCTTTTTCTCCACACCCTTGCCAGCATCTGTTGTTGTGTGTTTTATTATTGAAGGCAATTCTTACTGGAGTTTGGTGTTATCTCAATGTGGTTTTGATTTGCATTTCTCCAATGAAAAGTGAGGCTGAGCACTTTTTCTTGTGTCTGTTGAGGCTCATACATCTTCTTTTGAGAAGTGTCTATTCATGTCTTTTGCCCACTGCTTTTAAGACAATCTTGCACGGTATTAAATAGTCAGGATAAGATGAAACATGGAACATGGAAAGGTGAGTGGTTGGAAAAATATATTGGAGCCAATTTTTAGAGTGATTTGATTATAAGACTGAGAAGCTAATGATTATTTTCTTCATATTTTCTTTAACAAAAGAAGTAACAATGTTAAAAAAAAGTGTATAAAATTCTTGCTTTTATTATATTTCATCTGTTTATACTTCATTCAAAAAAGATGATAAAGGGATACATTTTATAAAGATTATGAAACATAAATGTATTACTGTTGCACATTGATTCCAACATTTTTTTCCCTTTTAATAAAACATGGTACATTTTACTTTGTGTTTTTACTTTTATGTCTTTAGAAGTGTTTCTAGGCTTGCCATCCTCTACTCTCTTTAACTTTATTTTAGGGGTCGAGTGAGAGAATTCTAAGCTATGAGTGATAATGAGAAATTTGGCCTATGCAGAAACACTCTGTGGGGATTCTGGGTCTCAGTGACTTACATATGTTTAATTGGTGGTGGAATGAGTCAACAGAGGAGGAATTGAAGGCTGGGATGTGGTCCTGAAACTAGGGCACATATTGGTAGTGTGTCTTCCTTTAGTTAGTAGTCAGCTCTGAGAATTTTCTTTGTGCAGTGCTATTTTAATGTATAAGACTACCACACAAAACCTGTGCAACACTCACAACCCTGCAAATCTGGATTTTTCCATTCCTCTTGTGATTTTCAGATTAAGTCTCTAGTTAAGTGAGGTTGGCCAGCTGGTAGGTCCAATTCCCAGGAACAGGCAAGACAGAGGTACTGTTCTTCCATGGTACAAATGAGCATTGGACTGTTTGGTTCTTTGCAAAGTTTCCTTTCTGTTTTTGAACACTTGTAAAACAACAACTGCCTTTTGATTCTGGTAATGGTGACATTTGAGGCTTGATTGGAAAGTCTATTCCACAGCAGAAATGCAAGGTGTGAAGGGGAGCTTAGATTTGTTCTTCTCAAACTATCTCAGGTGAATCACTAGTTGTGCTTTTTTTTCTTTTAAATTTCCAAGACTTTAAGGACTGTTACTTTTTGCAAAATACAACAAAATTTACTAGAAAAATTTAAAAAGACATGGAAAACATAAGGCCCCAATTTTTAAAAATATCAGTTCAATAGACATATTTTTCTCTATCAAACTGTTATAAAACTTTCCAAATGCTTACTCACAACTTCTGACTTATATCCTCACATTTCAGAGAAAGGTTCTAGTCAGTGGGTCACACTTGGAGTAGCACTGATTTAGAAGATTCTGAAAGCAGTCAGGAAATCCCAGAGCAAATGATACAATAAAAGAAAAAGCTATAGATAACACCTTATTTAGAACTACTACTGTTTCTCTGCATTAATCCAAGTTGGTTTCTGATTTATTTGAAATAAATTGTCCTTTAGGCACTAGAAGTACTAGCCATTGGTAAGACTAAGAACTGAAAAAAAGCTATTTGTAGCTGTGTGTGTGTGTGTGTGTGTGTGTGTGTGTGTGTGTGTAGGACTATATTGAACAATAACACATAACCTGGAGAAAATGGGGGTCTTCACAAAATTTTAAAAAGTAACATCAAAAGATACATATCTGGCAATTCTATCTAGTTGTATCCAAATTTGTCTTTGTAAAACTTGCTAATATAAAACAGAAACCATTTTGGAGTGTTTCACTGTACAATATTTTATCTTTCTAGTTTTTTCCTTCTGCCTATTTCAGCAGCCAGCCTTTACCCCATATAGCTATTCTCAGCTGCTTTTAAGTTTATATTTATTCTTATTAAATGATAAAGAAGATGCTGATGGTTATGCCCATGTCCACTTCCCCCTCCTTCCATAGCAATAGAAACCATGATAATTTTCTTCTGGGGGAAAAAAAAACAGCACGGAATAAAAACTCTATTCCTAATAGTCCTTTGCACTCAAGTGTAATTTAGAGGCTAATTTTAGACTGTGATGTGAGCAGAAGTGTTGAGACCAAGTTGTGGGAACCAGGGAACCAGATTTAAAAGACTGCTGAATATCACTCTTTGCTTTATTTATTTAGTTTTAATCTCTCTCCAATTTCTGGCTAGTACAAGGAATTCCATCCATCTTGGCTTATAATGTGGTCCTGAAAGTAGGAGTCATATATGGTGGAGCCACATACTGGGCGGAGGAATGATCTCTGACATCCCTGAAATAACATCCCATCTCCCTACAATTTCAGACAGATTCCCTCTAAAAAATTTTGCCTTCAAAGAAAGTAAATCCGCCGGGCTCGGTGGCTCAGCCTGTAATCCTGCGCCTTTGGGAGGCTGAGGTGAGAGGATTGCCTGAGCCCGCGGGTTCGAGACCCGCCTGGGCAGCGAGACCTCATCTCTACAATAAATCAAAAAATCAGTCGGGCGTGGTAGCGCATGCCTGTAATTCCGGCTACTTGGAAGGCTGAGGCAGAAGGATCGCCGGAGACCAGCCGGTCGAGGCTGCGGTGGCCGAGAGCGGTCACTGCACTCCAGTCTGGGGCGACAGAGTGAGACTCTGACTTAAAAAAAAAAAAAAAAAGAAAGAAAGAAAGTAAATCCCTGCTTTGTTTAAGCAACTATTATGCAAAACCAAAACTTACCTTCACTGATAGGAGGGATGATAGTAAGACATATTACAAGTATCTCTCTGTGCTTTTCAGCCGGTAGCTATTATCCATATGTAGATCTCCAAATTTAAGTTAACTTAAGGTAAATCAGATTTAAAATGCAGTTGCTCAGATACCCTAGCCACATTTTATGTGCTCAGTAACCACCTGTGTCTAGTGACTACTCAATTGGATAGTACATAAATTGCAGAACATTTTTTTCACTGCGGAAATTTTTATTGAACTGCATTGATCAAGAGGGCAAGGTGTAGGTCGATCCTCATTGCAACCAAACAGATATTAACTAAAAGTTTTCCATTTCTTTATTTTAAAATACCTTACATACTGAGTTAACTAGATAAATCAAATAAAAACACACACACACACACACACACGCACACATGCATGCACACACACACACAAACACACACACATATAGTAAACTTGAAAATAATTAAATATTTGTAAAATATCATAAGAAATAGCATGACTGTTCCTGGCATAAATAGGAACAAATTCAGGACCTGGGATAAACAATTCCAGACTCTTTCATCCCTCACAATTTCCACAAATTATTTCAGGTAAAAGAGGATATCAAGGGTGCCCACAAGAAGAAGGAGGGCAAGTGGAGTTGAGACATAGAAGTTGAAATATGTATCTTGGTCAACACTTGGATGGTAAGATAAAGTTGTGAAAAGAAATGCATTCAGCTTTCTTTGGGATAATGAGAAACATAAGAACTTATTGTATTTATAATGATGTTATTTTCTTTATTTTTTCATTTAATTTGTAGCCATATGTCTTATTTTCTACATAAAGGCTTAAAGTACCTGAATATTACAACATGGTGGGACTTCCAGACATTTTGACTATGACATATATTCTATTGACAAAAGTATAGGACATTTTCACAAATAGAAAATGTAGACAATAATAAAATGTTAAGAAATTATTTAATTTTTTAAAAGACATCAGCATGCTATAGTTCTTTTGTTTTTGTCTCACAGAAGATGTCTGGGCTACTTCTCCTTTCTTCATCTTGAGTAGTAGACTTTTTATTCCTGAATATGTAAGTATAGTTCTTCCCCTGAGACCTGAGTTGAAAAAAAATAATAAACATTATAGTTTATTTCACTATATAATGCGATTTTGAAAGTTGAAGACTTGTTTACTTAGTGAAGTAATTTTTTCTTACTCTTTTCTCCTTATTGCAAGGGCAATCATGCCAAACCTCATTCATATGGAAATGTATTGAAAATGCATTAAAATGTTATTAGCTTTATAGTGGAATTGGTATGCAGAAAATTCTTATCAAGGCATATATTTGTGATTCAGGAGTTCAAAATATTTTTGTACGTCCTTTTCCTGAGCAAAGGGTAACACTTTAATTAGCTGTGCATTCTCTCTGCTGTGTTATCTCAGCATTAGGTCCCACTAAACCATGTCTTTCAGCCTAGAAAGCCATTAATGATGTGTTGAAAATTACACAGAGTTGGGAAGACTTGAGTTCAACAACTGGCTCCTGTTAAAGGTGGGAAGTGGTTAAGTGGATTAGCCTTCATGAGACTCTACAAAATGAAATTTGAATTATTTATCTCCTAGTGACATTGAGAAAATGAAGTGAAATATCTTATGAACTACATCTGATACACAAGAGTTCAAACACAAAAAGAAACATGAATCATCACGCAGAGATAGGCAGGAAGTAAAGAGAGAAAACAGTGATGCTCAAAGACATATGTTTAAAACTTTTCCTTTTGGTGTGAACCTCAAACCCAGAATTTTCTAGAGGGCCTTTTGAGAAATAGGAGTCGTAGAAGAATCTAGAAAGGAAAGCAGAGATTCCAGGTTTAAAAACATTTTAGAAATTTTGAAATAAAGTTTAAAATATAACTTAAACCCAAATGTTATGGACTTAGTTGACTGAGTGATTCTTTCAAGATCTAATGTATTTACTAAACTAAGAGTTTATTATTAATAAGAGTTTACAGAATGCAATTTGGGAAATACCTCTATTTGTCAGATTCTTTTATATAAAGTTTTGACACTTACTTGAAAGACTTTGCAATTAGAAACTAATGAGGAGATAATTTTTTAATTCAATATACACCTTTAAGTAGGAACTGAGAATGAGGTGAGACTATCCCACATATGTAGAGGGACATGTGAATATATTCATACCTATGCACACATATATGTAATATGTGTATATGCACACACACACACACACACACACACACACACATACTCTTATTAATTCATTATATATAGGCTTCCTATTTTCAATATTATTCAGGGTAGCTCAAACTTGATTTTTAATGGTGTGTTTATCTTATGCCAGATATACCCACTGGAAACAATAGCTAACACATTCTACGAATGTGTTTTAATTGTGCTAAGTGCACTACATATATGCTTTCATTTAAATCTCAAGGCAGTCCTAGGAGACAAGTTCATCTATTAGTTCCCTTTCACAGATTTAGAAATGAGAACTTCAGAGAAGTTAGATCACTTGCCCAAAATCGAGTGTGCTGGAGGTGATTCATGCAGGTAGACGCTAAGGTGATCCCAATGAGTCATGCTTTTGTACAATTCTCACTCCTTGAGTATGAGCAAAACCTCTGACTTGCCTCTAACCAACGGAATATGGCAGTTGTAAAGGGATTTTGCTGATTTGATTCAGGTCTTTAACAAGTTAATTTTGAGTTAATTAAAAAGGGAGATTTTCTTGGGTTATCCCAGCCTAATCAAGTAAAAATTCTTAAATGAGGGACTGGGAACTTCCCTTGAGCAAGCAGTTTGCCTGCTGACCTTGAAGAAACACATTCATTGCCCTATAGCCACAAAGACTGAATTCTTCCAAGAACCTGAATGAACTTAGAAGAGGACACTGAGCTTCCAGTGACAAAGTAGCCCAGTTCTATCCTTGATTGCAGCCTTGTGAGACCATGAGCAGAGGTTCCAGTTGTTCTGTGCCTAGACTTCTGAAACACAGAAGCTGGGAGATAAGAAACATGGTATTTCCCATTGCTAAGTTAGTGGTATTTTATTACATAGTAGTAGAATACTAATGGAGATGAGTTTTGGACTTGGAAAGTCTGACTTTCAAGTTTGTATTCCTAGTGATAACCACCCTTTTGGAGTTGTAGCTTGGTTTCTGGAATCCTACAGATATACAGCTACGTTTTCAGTGGCCTAGATGTTTAGGAGGTTAGGGTTGATGACAAGACTAATTTTTTTTTCTATTTATGACGTTGGGGATATTTGATTCAACTTCCAACTTGAAACTAAATTTATTAATGACACACAACAATGACAGCAAAAAAGATTTTTCTCAAATGATCAGCATTTACAAAATATTACGTAAAACATCTAAAATTCATTTCAAAATTTGTTTAATGAGGGTCTACTCAGTACCGAGTACTATTAATCTTCACAGTTTCCTTAAATATTGATTTCTTCTCTTTCTTTTTAACAAGCTGGAATGAAAGCTAATGAGTTGGGTGACTGGCTTCTATGACCATAAGACAAAAACAAAAAAGTCCTGATTTACTGGACTGTTAGATAAAATCTGGTGTGTTCTGAATCTTTAAATCTATATTCATAAGCTGCACATCTTCAATATGTTAAGGAACAAAGAAAAATATCAGATGATTTCAATTGTGTGTTTTTGTGTTCTACCAGATGATGCAATGTCAAATATAATGATCAGAAAAACAAGGCAGTGGGTCTCTGTTTATTCTTGGATCTCATTTAAGGAGCTGTGTTTTTACAAGTAACAGTTTTAAATTTATCTCATCAGCCCCCAACCCTTACAAATGTATCACAGCATCTACCAAGAATTTAGGAATATCAATCCTTTTTTGTCAGCCTTCTTTTCTAAACATACATTGCAAAGAACTGCTAATTTCATTTTCTTTCTGTTTAGTTTCATTTCTTCCTTCTTGGGATTTCTGTTTAAAAGAACTTTTAACAGTCTTTGCTCGCATATGGTACATATGCTTGTGGGATAGGCAAACCATCTTGAGTAAAACAAGAATAAAAATAAACCACACAGAAGCAAACTCCAAACTTTTTGGGAGGTCTTCAATGGTGCTGCCTTTTTTTCTCCACATGTCAATGATTCCTGTTTAGAACCAAGGATAGAATCCTCCCAGATACCCAAATACAGTAAGAAAGATGGCATTGTTCTCTACATAAAAGAGTCAAATGAAATCTATGAGTTCTGGAAATTTCTTCATGTTTTGTATTTGCAGGTTGTTTTCCTAAACAAAAACCTTCAGCAAAAGATGAGAATTACGGGATACACTTAACTAAAAGATTAGCCTGACAACTTCTTTGACATTATATTATAAAAAAGCAGACACTAACCATAATAGACCATGTAGTTAAGAGTAAAGCCCCTAAACCCAAATATTTAAAATTTAGCTACTCAAGAAGCCATGGAAATAAAATGCAGCATTTTAGTGAAATCCTTTTGGCATTATCTTCCCTCTGAATGTTTTCAAAACACACGGAGTAGTCTCTATCCCTAAGGATTGCTTTTCTCTGGTTGATTTATATGTTTACACATGTTCAACTACTCATTGTATTGTCTATTATAAGAGAAAATTCATTTCATGCATATGGGTTTGGGTCCAGGTGATTTAGCATACTGGTTCAAGATGAGGCTGCAGCGTGTACTAGTGTCTGGATGGCATTTCAGCCTGTGTTCAAAGACAGGAGAAAAAGCACAAAAGAAAGAAGGAAATAATGTTTCCTGAGTGACTCCCATGCTTTGAACTTGCCAACACAGTTTTGAAGGTCTAATTACTTCTCTGCTTTTTGCTGCTTGGATAAGAATCAGTCAGAATGTCAACTAAAGAATATTGGATATGCAAGGGAGTTGGTAGGAAGCACAAGCAACTGGAGCTTGTTCTCTGGAGTTTATAATCTTGAAGGTGTGATAAGACAAGAATTTAAATAATACATAAGTCACCCATATGAGTGTTTTAGTCTATTTTCTGTTGCTTATAAAAGAGTATCTGAAACTGGGTAATTAATTTAAAAAGAAATTTAGTAAATTAATACAACCTCTATGGAAATCAGTATCGAGATTTCTCAAAGAACTAAAAGTAGAACTACCACTTGATCTAGCAATTCCACTACTTGGTAACTAGTCAAAGAAAGAGAGGAGAGGTTGTCATGCAAAGAAGACACCTATACTCACATATTTGTAGAAGCACAATTCACATTTGCAAAGATGTGGTATCAATCTAAATGCCCAACTGATCAGTAGATAAAGAAAATGTAACACACACACACACACACACACAACACACACACACACACACACACACACCATGGAATACTATTCAGTCAAAAGAAAGAAAAAAAATGATGTCTTTTGCAGGATCTTAGGTGGAACTGGAGACCATTATCTAAGGGAAGTAACTCAGAAATCCAAAACTCAAATACTAAATGTTCTCACTTATGAGCGGGAACATCCCCCCAAGATTGAATTATCTTGTGGAGAGCAGGCCCCTTTTAATACAGGCTGCCATTGCTAGGTGTGTGTTCTAGGAACACATCATCATCAGTGTACCAGCTAGTATTATTGTGAGAGGCTGCATTCGACTTCTGTGAGTTTCTTTTTTTTTAATATTCTTTTAATGCATTTGCCATTTTCATAATGGTGATTTCTGAGTGTACTTGTTCACACACTGAGTGTTCAGCAGTTTTTGACCAAAAATGCCATGACCCTGAATATATTCCACCATCCCTATTCACCTGATCTCGCCCCAAGCAACGTTTTTTTTTTCCCCAGATGAAAAAAGTCCTCAAAAGGAAATGTTTGCCAGTGTGGAAGAGGTGAAATTAAAAACAGCAGAAGCACTAAAAAGCATCCACATTGACAAGTTCCAAAACTGTTTTGATTAGTGGAAAAAGCATCTCCATAGGTATATTGCATCAAACGGCAAGTACTTTGAAGAGAGCTGAAGTTAAAACATGGGAGAATAAATACACATGTTTTTGTAAATTAATTCCAGATTTTATTGGATTTCCCTTATATAAGTGGAGGACTAAGGTAAGGGTCTACTAAGGCATATAAAATGGTATAATGAACACTGGAGCCTCAGAAGGGGGAGTATGGGAAGGAGGAGAGGGTTTAAAAATTACCTGTTGGCTACAATATACACTAATGGGGGTGACAGATGCACGTAAAGTCCAGATTCTTCATCACTATAAAAAGAAGCCATATAATAGAAAACCATTTGTATGTTTAAAGCCATCAGAAAAAACAGTTTTTAATTATACATGAAACAAAATAGGAAATGTATTTCTTACTGTTATGGAGGCCATAAAGTCCAAGGTGTGGGAATGCATCTGATGAGAGCCTTTTTGATGGTAGAAATTTTTTGCCAAGTCCTGCATGGTGCAGGGCATCACATAGTGAGAGGTCTAAGTGTGTAAATGTGCTAGTTCAGGCCTCTCTCTTCTTATATAGTCCTTAGTTCCCCTCACATAATAACGCATTAATCCATTAATCTATGAATGGATTAAGTCATTCATGAGAGCAGAGACCTCATCATTCAATCACCTCTTAAAGGCCCGACCTCTCAACACTCCCACATAGGGGATCAACATGGATTTTGGAGAGGACCTTCAAATCATATCAGTGAGAGAAGTCACCATGTTTACTATTACTTTCCGGTCAATTACGGACATAATAGATGTTTCAAAGAGAATATGGGACATTACCTGTCAGTGAAGGGACTTTTGAGTTAAGAGAATGAAGGGAGTGAGGAAGCCATGCCAAAGACTGAGAAGTGTGTGACAAAAGGGGAAAAAAAATCTCAAGTTGTATGTGCCTATGATAGGATGACAACTTTGACTTGAATTCTGGTTTAACAAGGATAGGGATTTTGCTTTTTTGTGGGGCAAAAAATAAGAACAAGTCGGAGATATTATTTCATAAAGACTCTCACTTTTTTTTCCTTATTAAAAAGTAGAAATAGTATTTATCTCCACAAAGTAAACAACTCTTCCCTTTCCTACTTTTTTTCCTCCCTCTTCTCTCTGGAACATGGGCTCAGGGTAATCATTCTCCTGTTTCAAAAACAAAAACATAAAAAGCCACAGTACAGGCATGTAGACAAACTGACACAGACATTCAACCTCCCATCTAAGACCACCTGAAGCATAAGGAACTGCCTGCCTGGGTGACAGCTTTCATTGTTGGTTCAATTTTGTTTCAATCACTGCGCAAGCCAAATAATGCACATCTATAAGCAAGCATGTCCTCATCAGCCACCAGAGCCCAAATTCTGGCCTTGAAGAGAAGGATGTCCTGTAATCACAAAGAGAACTTGTAGGAAGTTAATGGAATTCGTCTTTAGGGTTCAGTGTGTGATTCCAGATCCAGGCTCCTACACAGAGCCCAGATTTGATTCATTTGGTAAATGCTAAATCCATTCTATTTGCATGTTCTCTAAAGCATTTTCAATTGGAACTGATTTTGTATTTAAGAGTGAAAGAAGAATGTATTCTGGCAAGCTGATGTTTCCGTCTGTGAAGAGCTGCCGTTCCAGGGGGTTGACAAACACCCATCTTGGCCCTTCAACATTTTTCTACATGCTGAATGGGCTTCAGGAGCATAGATCACTTTTATTGCAGCATGCAATATGTTTGATAATAAACTTTTAAGCTCTATTTATTGGGCTACACATACAAAGCCATTACTTTCTTGGCTAACACCAATACCTTATCTAATGGGAAAGATAAAGACTGATTTCAGTAAGAAACTTTAAAGAGCATTTGATACTTGGAAGAAAAGAGTCATCAAATCACCTAATATTTATTTTCTCCTGTGTGCCTAGCATTATAATATTGATTGATACTGCCTTTCACTCATCTCATACATAAGCATGTTGCCTCTTTGTGTGTATGGTGAGCTTTAAATAATTGTTTCCTTGGCGTTAGAGAAACAGATTTTACTGCTTGAGCAGAAAATATCAGATAATTGCAGGAGATTTCAGAAGGACAGCAAAAGGAGAAAAAAAAAATCTTTGGATGCCGCAATATTTGAAGCTGACTGATGATTACTGGATAATTTATGAGCAGTTGGCCTCATTTAAATATAGATCTAACAAATTGTAAGTATATTTTAATGCTAGTTGGGAGGTAAAATGCATATAATGCTTCATTATTTCCAGTGTATTTTTACCTTCACTGGATTATTTGATGTATAAAATAGTACTGTGAATACTGGTGGGAAAGTGGTGGTGGTGGTGGTAATGATGTATGTGTGGATGTGTGTGTGGATGTATGTGAATATGTGTGTGGAAAGAGAAGTTCAAAAATTATCACCACCATTTCACAAATATAGTCATTTAACTGAATTTGAATGATGACCTTACAGTTCAACAGCTAGTTAGTTAGCAGCAGAACTGAGCCTCCTGACTTCCCCCCCACAGTGATTCTTATCACAATAATAAATATCTTTGCTTCTCCAATATTCGTTAGATACATATTCTCTTGTGTCAGTAAGTATTTGCCAATGATTTACATGGAATTATATACAACCCCTGACTGATTTAAAATAATCTTTAGAAACAAACATCCTTGTCAAAGTGATTCAATATGGAGCGAGACAGCTAAGTTAAGCCTAAGGTTTTGGTTTTGTGATGATAGAGGGAGACATACTCTCTTCCATTCATAAGATATAAATGAGAAAATGACAGCGCATCAGACCCTGGTTGCTATTTGCAGCCAACTTGAAGCCACACGTGGCCTGCCTTGAGATGAAATGGAACCCTTGCAGGCTGAGAGGAGATTGCCACTGAGAACAACAGGCTACATGCACATGCAAGCTGCTGGGTCAAGCCTTGCCTAACCTTTTATTTGTTGGGTTCCATTGCTGCTTTAACTCAATAGGTTAAGAAAGAAAATTAACCTTTTTGCAATATAAACCAATTTTGGTTGTAGTTTTTATTGTTAATGACTGAAATAACCTTAAATGATGCACAGAAGCTACATCTGCAGAAATAAAATTCCACACCCTAATTTTGCTTAGAAAGAACATTTAGACTAACAGATATCTGTAAGCATTATGGGTAGTTTTAGTCAGGCTATTCCCAATTTTTGAAACCTTGATGAAATAAGAGAAGAATTTACATGTGGAAGTGTTTTTGGATTTTAGATTAAATAAGCAGGTTTTGGCTTATGTAGCAGATTGTGTGGACTTTGGAATTGGAGAAGGAGACATTTTCTTTGCTGCTTTCCATAGTCCAGTACTGGTCTCTCTCCAGGGAGTGTAAGCATTGAGAGGCAGTGACCCTATCAAGACACTGGTTTTCTGTGGGATGTCATCTGCCTGGACAATGGTGAGACTCTTAGAAGTGACTTTGAGAACAGTTTCCATTAGCCCGGGGAGATCGGGGACTAGCAGCTGAACAGAAAGTACAATAAAGTTATGACATGGGAATGTAGTAGATATATTCATTTGTGAACACATTTTTGTGTGGGATGAGTCCTTTATAGGGGGTTGTCAAGAACTGTGAAGGGCCTGAGACTTAAGTTGCTTGCAAGCTAACTAGTTAACTTGGCACAATTTTTTGAACACTTGCAGAATATGTTTGACTCCAGGGTCAAAGACAGAGGATTTGAATATGAAGAGCATAATAATCAACATAAGCATCAATGAATCTTGTCTTCAGTTCCACCAGGGTAATGCCCAGGGATTCAGAGAAGTGCTATACATACATTGGGCTTGCATCACAAGTGAGAAATTCTGAATTAGGGAACCCAAGTCTTCTATATAGTGTACTAAATAAATCTGCTTTCTGCTCTGGGAAATAGAGAGATGCCATTTCTATCATCTAAGACTGTTTGTTATCCAAACTTCCCCGAAAATGTAGTCCAAACAAAAAAGGGAGTTAGTGTTTTTGGTGGTTAATTCTAGATGTCAACTTGACTGGACTGAGGGATACCTAGACAATAGGTAAAGCATTAATTTTTTTTCTCTGTGAGGATGTTTCTGTAGGAAATTCACCTGTGAGTGAGTGGACAGGGTGGGGACGATCTGCCCTCAGTGTGGGTGGGTACCATCCAATCCAATCAACTAGAGGCCTGGATAGTAAAAAAAGGCAGAGGAAAGGTGAATTTGCTCTCTTTATTCTAAAGCTGGGACAACCTTTTTCTTCTCTCCTTGGATATCAAGACTCCAGGTACTCTAGCCTTTGGACTCTGGTGCTCAACAATTCTCTGGAGATCACAGGCCTTTGGCCTCACACTGAGAGTTAAACCTTTGGAGTCCCTTGTTCTAAGCCTTTGGAACTTGGACTGCATCATGCCACCAGGTTCCCTGGGTCTTCAGCTTGCAGGTGACCTATCATGGAACTTCCAAACTCCAGAATAGCATGAGGCAATTCAGCTAGCAAATCCTTTCTCATCTCTCTCTCTCTCTCTCTCTCTCTCTCTCTCTCTCTCTCTCTCTCTCTCTCTCTCTCTTTCCCTCTCCCTCTTTCTCCCTCTATCCATCATCTAAATATCCATCATCTGTCCTACTGGTTTAAACCTCTGGGGAATACTGACTAATACAGTGTTCTGTAATACTTCTGCTCATAAGATAGTCAGAATTGCACAAGAACTATGGCAAAGTGTCTCCCATTGATACTTCGCAGTATTGTTTTTATTCCACATCAGGCTGGTGGATGTCAAACTACTGTAGTTTAGTTTGTGCATTAAAAAATAACATGCCTATTACAACTCAAAGTATAAAGTAAATATCAATGAGTCTATACTCATACAAATAAATTATTGAATACATTAATACATGAAGGAGAGGAGATAAATATCCCCATGTAGAAGAATTCCAAATAATTTGTGTAGGTACTCTGCCCTCAAGAAGAGGGAGCATAATTTTGTACTCCATAGGTTTGGGCTGAGCAAAGTATGTGACTTCCTTCCAAAGTACGCAGGAAGGAGGGCAGATGGAAGAGAAAACTTACAGTGCCAAAACCTGGCAAACACTACATCATCCAGGTGATAAAGACAACAACAGTCATATCATGTTGAGAGTATGTATCCTTAATATGATATGATGAAAACAATACTTTACCTCTGAGGTCTTCTTCCCAGTAACCCATGACTCCAGTCATAGCATGAGAAAAACATGGGAAAAATTCCAATAAGGGATATCCTATGAAATCCTTTGCTGGTATTCCACAAAGCTTTCAAAGTCATCAAAAATAACAACAAAAAGTCTATGAAAACACCACAGCCAAGAAGAACATAAGTATTACTCAATGTAATATGATATTTTGGCTGGGAACCTAGAACAAAAAAAAAAGGCATTAGGTTAGAAATAAGAAAATCTAAATAAATTATAGTAGTTCCCTGACTTATGATGGGGTTATGTTCTGATAAACCCATTTTTGTTGAAAATGCCATGTCTAAAATTAATTATATACACTTAACTTACCGAAAATCATAACTTAGCCTGCTTTACTGTAAGTGTGCTCAAAACACTTACATGAGCCTACAGTTGGGCAAAATCATCTAACACAAAGACTATTTTATAGTAAAGTGTTGAATGTCTCACATGATTTATTGAATACTGTGTTGAAAGTGAAAAACAGAATGGTTGTATAGGTACTCAAAGTATGTTTTCTACTGAATATCACTATAATTTATATCACTTCTTCACACTATCATAGAGCAAAAAAGATTCTAAGTTGAACCATAGTAAGTCAGGGCCCATCTGTATGAATTGTATGAAAGTTTATTATTAACTTTCATTTTATTAATCAGTGATAATAAAGGAAACGGGATGCAGGATGTATCGGAACTCTATGAACTAGTTTCTCAATTTTTTTGTAAACACCAAACTGTTGTGAAAAATGAGATATGTTAAAAAATAATATGCCTTCTTATCTCTAACAACAGAAATATGTATATATATGCTTGTAATAAATTTACTGCAATGTTTATATTACTATTCTTAATAGATTCAAACAGGAAATAATTCTAAGTTCTTTCAATTATATATATATATTCATATTCATATATATGTATGTATGTGTGTGTATATATACCTAGACAACAGGTAAAGCATTATTTTTGTCTCTGTGGTGATGTTTCCAGAAGAAATTAGCCTGTGAGTGAGTGAACGGGGTGGGGAAGATCTGTCCTCAGTGTGGGCAGGTACCATCCAATTCAAACAATTGGGGGCCTGGCTAGAACAAAAGGGCAGAGAAAAGATGAATTTGCTCTCTTTGTACTGAAGCTGGGGCACCTTTTCTTTTATATATGACAGACACAAACACAGTGGTATAGTCACAGTGAAATTCTGTATACCAATAAGAATGAAAAAACTACAATTACATGCAACAACATAGATAAACCTCACAAGCAGTAAAAACCTCTTTTAAAAGGTACATACTATATGATTGTATTTACATAAAATCAGAACAAGTACAACTAACCAATGGTGTTATGGACAGGAGAGTGTGGTCACCCTTGGGAAGAGATGACTGGTCCAGGGCATGGGGGTCTTGGGCTTGCAGGTTTGGGTATTACTGTCTTCCTTGTTCTGGATGTTGGTTCCCAGAGTGTTCAGTTTATTAACTTCAATGAATTAAAAAAAAAATGCTTAAGAGTTTTGTATATCACAGTCACAGGATGCTGAAACATGGTTACATGTACTTGGTGAATATTGAAGAATTTATAGACTCCTTGGCATGAGAAGCTTTAAACTTTGATTAAGTTATCCAGTGACATGTACTAGAATAAAAGGGCACAGATCGAGAAAATAAAACACAAACACAAGAAACGTAAACCTTGAAGATAACATAGGGAGTGTAATCCTGTCTTTTGAAACAAAATCTTATTTTATCTTCAATTTTCTAAAATGAGGGGTGGGGTAGGATAGCAAATAGATTAAGAGAAAGCAGATAAGTAACAAAAGATTATAGTTAACTATTCAGGGTTAAACAAGCTTTTAGAGTGACTGAATGTATTGCCTCTGTCTTACAAAGGGATAATAGCACCAATAGGGACACCTCCTCTTAATTGTAAGAAGGTGCCCTCATACCAATAACCAACTGGTATGTCACCACCGATCAGTCTATGTACTAATTTAGTATACTTGTAATAAGAGAAAAATATTATTTATTCAATTAGACAGTATGAAACATGAACTCTAGAGCCAGACTGCCTGAATTTAACTCCTGGTCCAAATACTTAGTAGCTGTGTGACCTTGGGCATGTGACATATTATCTCTGTATCTCATTTCTTCCTGAACAATTGAAATACTAATAGTGTGTATAGGAGAATTAAATGTAAACGGTCTTTTTGTGTTAGCTATGATCATATTTAAAACTCTGCATCTTGATTCATTAAATTATTGATCAAACATACAAAGAAGCCATTTTTACTTCCATATAACAGAGGGCACTGAGACTTAAAGTTTTTAAGTGACTTGTCTAAGGTCACACACTTTTTAAATGGTAGAACAGAATGTCAGATTCAAATGCTTGCCCCTCCTCCCCAGTCCCTTCCCAGATACCCCAAATCCCTAAAATATGCTTTCAACTACTAAATTGGGTTCTTTCATTCAGGATAGAATTCAGTTTGTCATTTTCAAGATCTCTGAAACCACCATTAGGTTGTTCTTTTCAGAGCATACTTCCCATAATTTTGGGGAAGTTCTCTTTAGCTCATTAATTCCTTATTCAGGTAAATGAAATCTATTTTTTTCATATTCTTCCCTTTGTGGTATTGAAAACCATGCTCATTATCTACAGTATAAAAGGTTTTTAGTTATGTAAAATGCAGTTATTAATTTTAGAAAAGATAACAAATGAAATATAAAATTTCACATATCCAAGAGCAAATTGAGGGGCTTTGAGTCATATAGTCTCAGTCTCCCTCAATGGCCTCTGACTTTTCTGCATCTCATTTTATCATTATTCCAAATAATTAGTCAACTTATTCTGTTTACTCAATGCCAATTTTGAAAGGTCATTAGTCTCATGTTTATAAAATACATTCTGACTACCAGGTGAATCAGTTTTGACAGTATAGTGAGTCTTGTATCTTTTTTATGCAAGTCACAGCATACATATAAGGCTTTAAAAGCAGGCTGAAATTTGGATTTAATTTTTACTTGTTAGTTTGACAAAAACAAAAGCAAAAAAAAAAAAATCAATGAGGAAACCCCATGAGTTTTTTATTTAAAGAATAAATAAAAGTTGAAATAACAAACTACCATGATCAGAATCAGTATCTGAATTTCCAAAGCTTGGACATTTGACTCAAAATTTTACAGAAAATTACTTGAGTGTGTTTTCTTATAATTATGAGGGGCACATTGGTAATTTTTTAATTTTTTGCTTATAAAAATAAATCTTATAAATTGGTATCAATAGACCAGAGTAGTTTTTGGTTAATGTACTGCAGAAGATGACTCATATTTCTATTATTGCCTTAATAGTACAACAGTAACCTTAACTTATGAAACCTAGTTTCAAAATATTTATATTACTATAGTTATTTGCATATACAAACCTGTTTGTAATGAATCCTAAATGTGTTCAGTCAGGAGGGGTGCTTGGTAATGTTCATATGAGAAGCAGTCCAAGACTCAGAGTATTAACAACCCAAGCTCTCAGTTGGAACTCTACACTTGGAAGTCATGGAGAATCAGAGGTATATCTAGTCTTACAGAAACTGAAAAGCAGCTTAGAGTTGGCTCTGTCCTTGAGTAGATTAAGACTGTTTGCCCTCATTCTAACTGGGCTACAATAAATAAGATGAAACCTCTCTAGGGAAAGAAAACAACATTCTGAGATTTTACAATGTATCATATGCAATATCTGGCATTCAGTCAAAAATTACTAGACATACAAAAAATAAGACAAGAGGGGAAAAAAGACAGACAATCCAGTTATAGGAATAATTCTATATGTTTAAAATAACTATCATTAATATCTTTAAGAAAACGAAAGCACAATGAATATATTTGTCAGAAAATTAGAATCAGTAAAACAGTAACAAATTGAATTCATAAACCTAAAAAATGTAGTGATTGAAATTTAAAATTTAATAGATAAGTTGAACAATAATTTGCAGAGGTTATGAGACAACTGGAAGATGAGGCACCTTAATATTTACAGCCAGGGGCATGAAGAGCAAAAAAAGTAATAAATGTATAAAATTACATAAATGATAATACAGGTTGGTGAAAAAAGTGTAATATATTTACAATTAGAGTCCTAGAAGTGTAGGAGAGAATGAATGGAAAAAAAATCAATATTTGTGGGGGGGGGGAAAGAAAGAACTTTTCAAAACTGAAGACACAAACTTATACATTTGTGAGTGTATACATTTTTATTCAAAGTCCAAGCACATTAAATATGAAAATAATCACATCTAAATGCATTAAAGAAATACTACTGATTTCTAATGTTAAAAATAAAATATTGCAAACATACAGAGGAAAAAATATTTATTGCTTCAAATCAGCAAAAATCTGACATCTAACATCTCAGTAAAAACAATGAACAAAAGTAGAATGTAGAATTAACCTTATTATAGAAGTCATTAAAATTATCATTTTATCAATATTTAAAATGATGAAGCAAAATAATGTTAAGTGGCAAAAATATAAAACACTATTAGACATAAGAAAAGTTAAAGAATTTGTCATCAGTAGACTCACACTAAAACAAATACTAAAATAAATTATTTTATCAGGCTGAGAAAAGTGATCTGAGATAGAAAAAATGAGAATGCACAAAGGAATAAAATCAATCATAAGAATCAAGTGTGAGTACATACAAATATACATAGAAAGAAAGAAAACAGCAGCACTAAAAGTATTGATAATTATAATAACAATTATGAGGCGATGAAGGAGAATGTCTTACAGTTACAAAAAGAAAAGGTAATTGATAAAAAGGCATATAATACTGTAAAGAAGAAATAAAACTTTTGCTGTCTATAAACTGTAATTGCTTATTGAAAAATTCCAAAATAATTCAGAAATTAAATACTAGACCTTATGTAGTTAAGTTTTTTGAATATGTCAGCATACAAAAATAAATTGTATCTACATACAAGGAATTAAAAGTTAGGAAATCATATTTTAAAATGTACCATTTTCAATAGTATGAAAATAGAACACCTAGGAATAAATCTAATAAAAAATGCAAAATTTATATAAATGAAACCTAAAAACATACTGAGAACTAAAGAAAACTAAATAGAATATTTACTACATTCATAGTTTGAAAGATAATACTGTAAAGATACCAGTTCTCCATTGATTGATTTATGGATTCAATCAAATAATAAAAATTTTAGCAGGTTTTAAGTTTTTGTATATGTGCATCTATGTATGTGTGTAAATTGATAAGCTGATTTTCAAATGTACATGGAAATGAAAGAGCCAAAATAACTAACATAATCTTAAAGAATAATAAAATTGGAAGTCTTATCAGATATCAAGACTTACTATAATGTCACAGAAATTAAGAACATGTGGTATTGGACCAAGGAATTGATATATAGATCAATGGAAAAAGACTAGTCAAGAAACAGATTCATATGTATATAATCATCTGATTTATAACAAAGGCTTAACTAAAGTGCTCTAGGGAAGGGAATTTTTTTTACTTCTGAAAAAACAGAAAGTCAAGTCAATTGGAAAATAAGAAGTTCATGTGGGAAAAAAAGTAGAAAACCTTTGATTCTTACTTTATAATTAAGAAGAAAAGCTAATAGGACATCTTCGTGACTATAGGTAGTAAAATATTTCTTAACTAGGACATTAAAAAACACCACCATAAAAATATTGTAAAAATGGACTGTACTGAAATTAAGGATGCTTGTTTATGAAAAGATACTATTAAGACAATGAATATCAGGTCATAGAATGGGAAGGATATAGAAGAGATATAGGCATACCCTCCCATGCTATGATCTGATTTTCATTATATATATATATTATATATATATATATCCTACAAGGATTTATATCTAAACTATATAAGAAACTTCTGCCCCTTAATAACAAAAAAGATTGCTGCCTCCCTCTTCCCAAATAAGCAAAAGTTCCTAAAGACACTTGCAAAAGATGTTATACCAATGCCATAGGCATATCAAAAAATACTCAATATCAGTATCGTCAAAGGAAGGCAAATTAAATCCATAATGAAATATTACCATACAGCAGTGCTTACATGAGAAAAGATTGGCCAACCAAGTGCTCACAGAAGGTGGGCAATTAGAATTTTCATATGCTTTTATTAGGTATGTGACTTAGTAATATCACTTAGAAAAATTGTTTGGCAGACTCTACTAGAGCTAAAAATACACATATTCCCTTATCTATCAGTTCTACTCCTAGTTATAACTCAATAAAACTATGTTCATATCATTAGCCTAAGTCATATACAAGAAAGTTCACAGCAGCACTATTTGTAATGGCTACCAATTGAAAGCCTCTCAAAATGACTGCTAACTGTTAAATGGATACCATTTTGGTCTATTCCATCAATAGGTTACTACCCAGTGAGAGTGAACACCCTAACTACCACACAAGAGAAGTAAATGAATCTCAAAACTACAATATTGAACAAAGGAAACCATATTCAAAAAATGTTAGGGCGCGGTGGCTCAGCCTGTAATCCCGCGCCTTTGGGAGGCTGAGGTGAGTGGATTGCCTGAACCCGCGGGTTCGAGACCCGCCTGGGCAGCGAGACCTCATCTCTACAATAAATCAAAAAATCAGCCAGGCGTGGTAGCGCACGCCTGTAATTCCGGCTACTTGGAAGGCTGAGGCGGAAGGATCGCCGGAGCCCAGAGGTCGAGGCTGCGGTGGCCGGGAGCGGCCACTGCACTCCAGTCTGGGGGAGACGGAGTGAGACTCCAACTCAAAAAAAAAAAATTTATACAGTCTTATTCTTTCTGCACAAAGGTAAAAATACGCAAGATGAATCTATGAAATTAGAAGGGAGGGTAGTGATTACCCTTGAAATGTAGTCAGCAGGAAGAAGTACCGAGAGCCTTTCTAGCATGGATGTAACGTTTACTTTCCTGACTCGGGTAGCGATTACATAGATATGTTACTCTGGCAATATTAAGTGTCGTTCATTTTTCCACATATATATTTAATTTCAATTAAAAATTTCTTTAAAAATTATATTCAATGATTTGCCACGAATTCACTGCAGTATACTTTATATTTTTGCCAATTTCAGTAATCAACAAAGACAAAGCATGTTATTTGAGACCAAATAATAACAGACAATTTTAGAAATGAGGTCTCTGTGAGTGAATCCATTTGAGGCAGTGGACGGCGCTAATTGTTCCTTGGAGCCTTGGGAACCGTAAAGGCTACTGAAAAGGTTGCAATTAATGTGGCAGGAGTCCTACTGGCTGCATGATTAGGGCACCAGCTTAAAGAGCTCGAGATAGCACTCAAGCTTTCTTCCAGATGTCAGTTTCCCTAGACATTTACAGGAAGCAGAGCAGGGAGGGAAAGGAGGCATTTTCTTTGCCAAGGAAACTATCTCTGTAGGAATCTTAGCACAAAGACTTCTATGCCCCTATTGCTGACAATAAATAAACTTGTCTTGATACGCATGCGTTGCCACCCGGAAGTGTGCCCCAAGCACTTTTATGAGGATCAGATTCAGACAGATAGAAAGCTGACGGTCATCTCATCAGCTGTAGATGAGGTGTCAACCTTGGTTGGAACATGGCAACAGTTGAGTGGATGCACCGAAACAAAAATGCAATTACCACTTTTGGAATTTGTCCTGACACATGGTTAACACTTCCATTCTTGTGCAAAGTGACAGAGGAGATGGTTTCTTGCTCCATATAGGAAAGAAAAATTGGCCAATGTTTTAGAAAACCCAAAATGCATACGCTTTTAGCACTGAGGTCGGCAAATTTAGCTGAGTTTGTCCACTATGTTTGTCACATTTCTTTGTTTTCTCATCCTCACAGGCGGAGCTCATCTTTTTTTTCTTTGAAGGGGAACAGCATGGCGAATTAGGAGAAACTAATAACCTAAAACAAAACACAATAGAAACATGAATGAACTCCGCACTGACTTCCTAATTTAAATCTGTATTTTTTCCATCTACAAAATGGCAAAAGGAATTACATAAGAATAAACTCACCTTATGATGTTTGTGAGTACAAATGAGATAGTAAATACAAAAATATCTTCAACTGTAAACAACTATTAAAAAACAGTAATTAATAGCATATAAAACCAAATTTCTGGCTAAGTGTTGTGATCTCTGCAATACTAGTATTTTAATAGACTGAGATGGTGGGATCATTTGAGGTCAGGTGTTTGAGACCAGCCTAGGCAGCATAGCAAGACTCTATCTCTACAAAATGTCTAAATTAGTTGGCTGTGGTGGTGCATGCCTTTAGCCCTAGCTACTTGGGAGGCAGAGGCAGGAGGATCATTTGAGCCTAGAAGTTCGAGGCTGCAATGAACTATGATCATGTCACTGTACTCCAACCTGGGTGACAGAGCAAGACTCTTTCTCCAATAAATAAATAAATAAATAAATAAAAGGAAAAAAAGGACAGAAACCTTTTTTCTTTGTTTATACCTACTTAAGTTCTGATTGTTCATTTTGTCTTGTATACTAGATTTCTGTATAATTGTCCTATACTCCAAGTAAATTTCTAATATTTGAGAACACTCTCTCTTGAACTTATCACAACACTTTTTATGGATTCAAGTATATAAGCAATGCTCAGTAAATTTAGCTGTCAGTACTAATTGAATAAAAGTCTAAATTAAATTTTAAAACATTTTTATTAGACAGTAGCTTGCTGGGTTGTGATACTGAAAAACTTAGGAAATTGAAATTGATACCTACTTTGGAAAAAAAATGCTACGAGGCCAGGCATGATGGTCTATGTTGGTAATCTCAGCACTTTGGGAGGCCAAGGTAGGAAGATTGTTTGAGCCCAGGAGCTCAAGAACTTGTCTCTACAAAAAACTGAAAAAAAAATTAGCCAGGTGTGGTGTCACGTATCTGTAGTCCGAGCTGCTCAGGATCCTGAGGCAGGATGATAGACTGACCCCAGGAGCTCAAGGCTGTGATACCATGATCTTGCCACTGTGCTCCAGCCTGGCAGACACAGTGATATCCAGACTTTAAATAAATAAATAAATAAAATAAATTGCAATGAGCAATTAGCCTCATGGAAAATATTTTATCCCTTTATGGGCTTGAATTCATTGGTTGAGTTGTTACAAAGATTCTCTACATTTCTTTCAAGTTTATGTGTTTCATCAAATAAAATTACTTTTTGAAGTAGGTTATGAGAAATTTGATGAATTTTAAAATTGTAGTGATACTGTTTTATTACACCTTAAGATGGTTAATGCAATGAATCTACCCTCGTCCTACTCTCCTATGTTGCCCTCCTGATGTACTAAGCCTCTCCCCTTCCTTGCCCATCACTGAAGGAAAAATGCTGGCTAGCTAGTTAAAGGGTAAAAATCTGAAGTCCAGGGACAGAAAAGTTCTTTGGCATCTGAAAAAGGTTTCAAGTAATTATTTCCAGACATTCTAACACTATGAATCTCAGTTCAGACCTGAGAATTTTGTTCACAGAAGTTAAGTGACACCTACCTTGTATTACAGTTAAAAGCTATGTCAAAAACCTTCATTTAACATTTCTTTCTCTTTCTTCCTGCCTCCCTTTTTCCCATTTTCTCCCTTCCTTCTTTTTCTCCCTTCCTCCCTCTCTTTTTGCTTCCCTCCTTCTTTCCCTCCTTCCTTCCTTCCTTTCTTCTATTGATTATGTTGGATATTCTCCATTTGTTTATCCAGACTCACTCTCCACCTTCTCTATATTTTGCTTTGCTCCTGGAAGTAGATCTTATGGGTTTTGTCAATGGGATCCCCTTCCTTCTAGTCTGTGGTTGAAAATGGCCAATGGAAAGCACTGGCAGGAATTTGGAAAGTGGGAAGAGAGTGAAATAATAATATCGGGGATATTTTCTCAAGTTCACATTGACTGTGTTTCTCACCCATGATGAAAGAACCTGTTAGGTACCTATCCTGTGGCTCCATCATCCTGTCTGGCTTCCAGTGATCACTCACTTCCTTTCTTCTTCAGACCTGAAAGTGATAACAGTTCCCAATCTTCTTAACCCTAGAATGTTGCACAATTATTTGTAAGACATTATTTCATTATTTATATTTTCCTCCATGATACAATCTCATTCCTGTTGGGACTCTGATTTATCATTTTGATTGATGCATTGGGCATTATGGCAGATCAAAAATATGGAAGAAGAATGAGATTTATGAGATTGTCCTAGATAATTTGTAACTCACATATAAAAGGTCAAGGAACAGTGCTATATTATTGAACTCAGATGCATTAGGAGTTTAGAGAAAGGGGAGATAGTGAATATAGAGAATTAAAAAAACTTTATTCTTCAGATCTCAGAATAATAATCTTTTTTCAGGAATATCTTTCCTGACCTTTAAATGAAAAGTCAAACTGTCTCCTATCTCATGGCATAAAACATCTATAATTTGTAGCAACAGTTGAGATTTTACATGTGTTTATTTGGTTAATTAATTGGCATTGGTTTTGCTATTAGACAAGAAGCTCTTTGGCAGCAGAGACTGTGTCTGGTTTTTTCTTACAACTGTAACCTTAGCACTTAGCACTATATAAGGGACATGGTTGGTACCAAGTATTTTACTTGTTGATTAACTACTTAAGTGAGTGAATGAATGAAAAGTAAGGCAGACATGGTGAACGATGTTAGCAATCACAACCCAGGTTCAATGATTTTTTATCACAGTATCCTAAATACATGTGCACACTATGCGGTAGCATTTAATATCTCTTTTGCAATCTTTCTTCCAAGATATATCTTTTTGACCAAGTTCTTCTTGGGAGTAGATCGATCAATATTCAATGACTTTTAGTCCTTATACAAAACATCATTACAGAATCATTAAATGATAAAACTTTTAGGTCAAATGTAGAGTCATATGATTGATTTCACGATGGAGTCCTAACGACAACCACAGACCTCTGTTTTAGCTGATGACAAGTGACATTCTCTAGGGCTCATTCTACTTTCCACACTTGCCGCCACAGCATGGCTCCCTGGAGATGTGGCTGTTTACAGCCTAAGCAGGCAATGATTCTCAAACTTTTGTGCATCAGAATAATCTGTTGGCTTGTTAAGCATAAAGTGCTTGTCCCCCACCTCCAGAGGTTCTGATTCACTAGGTCTGGAGGGAAAAGGGGTGGCGAGCATTGGCATTTCTAATAAGCTCCCATGTGATTCTGGTACTAGGAGTCTGGGAACCAAAGATGAGAAGCACTGAACTTATGGATGCCCTTGTTCTCAGAACTCCAGAATATATATTACTATGCAACTCTTTTCACAACTAATAATTTTTCTTTTCTCACAGCTTCTAAGTTTTTATTTTAATTTTCTATTTTCACCTTTAATATTCAAGCTCAGCAAATATTTATGGTGAGCCTACTAAATGGTAACGCCATTCTAGGAACCTGAAATGAATCAATTTATGAAGCAAACAAGCACCAAAGTACATTTTCTGCCATCATAGAGCATATGTGTGGTGTTTATAGTCAGAAATGTCAAAACCATGTTTTGTGTGTAATTGGAAAAGTTTCCCCAGGACAGTTTTTTTTAGTTGTAGCAATCTTATTCTACAAAAATAACTCATTGTCAACGCATAAGTTTAGTAAAAAAATTACACATTACAGTTAAATAAATACATTTTCTGTCCTGAAAAGAATCCCATGATAGAGCAAAATATATAATGCATTTGTTCAACATTTTTTTTAAATTATATTCTTATACCGTTTTTTGTTCATAAATATTTTGCAATGTCAACTGTAGTTTCTCTGCCTCATATAAAAATGTTATTCCAAATTGAAATATCTCAAGCTTTTCTTAATGCTTGATATTGCAAATATTAAGAAAAGACCTACATAAACCAACATGGGAGATATATGGCTAAAAATTTTGCAATCGGTTTTATTGAAAATGTCAGTTAAATAGTAATTGTTATATTTGTTTCCAGTGTGGTCAAAGCTGGTGAGATCAAGAAAATGATCTTGAGAGTTTTGTTCACACATTTTTTACTACTCTTATCTTCACAGATAGACAACAGATTATTAAATCTCTGCATACATTTTTAGTTTGTAGGATATTATATTAAATTCATTATTAAATATAATTACATTTTTTTAGGAATGTTTATTATCCAGACGACTTTTAAAAACAAACTTTGCTAACTGTGTACTTGTTAAAGCATAAATACACCCACTTCTGTTACAGTTAAATCAATTGATAGAGTGAGAAAAAGAAGAATGAACAAGAGACAGAATTAGAGCACACTGAAATGTTTCCTACTAGTGTTTCTCTTGGTATATAATGAAATCCTAGTTTAGAGAGATGCTCCAAGAAGTGGCGTTTTGGAGTCAAACACATCTAGGAAACATTGCATTTTATATCTCCTTTCTGATGCCTATTTGCACACCAATATCCTTAAGAAATTCTACAAAATCTTTCCAAACATCACCCAGTCCTTGTAAAACTTGCTAACTATAGATTTCATGCAATATCAATTATGTACCATAGAACTTTTGTACAGAACACATTAGGGAATATTGGCCACACACCATCACTTTACTGGACTACAGTGCTGGCAATAAGAAGAGAAAGACAAGTTAATAATCAAGGGAGATTAGAGCGAGAACACACAAAAATTTTACAAGCAGAAGGACCATCCTGAGGTCGTAGGCATTACGTCAGTGTTACTTTTCTTTGATTTGAACAGCAATGACAGTTTAAAAAAATGTAAGAAACTAAAGAGCAGACAATTTTATAAGCAATGGCATGTGTCTGATATGGTGGGAAATAATAGTGTCAGCACATTCCACATGGGTAATTGGTTGTCATTGTGCATATTCCCAGCAAATTGGGCCTTTTGCTCCTAATTTAAACACCCATTTTTGCCTAATTATGTTGTGTATTTACATCTCACATTATCTTTGTTAACACGTAGAAATCCAGCTGGTGACCTAGCAGGGAGTCCCTTGAAGCCATAACTCTTAATTACCTTCCCTGGAGCCAGAGTGGTTGGAATTGAGAGGTAGTCAGAGCCGGTTATAGGAAGGATACTGCAGAAACCACACAGATGTACAAGCCCTTGTGTTTTTCATTTACACACTCTTGCTCGACAGTTTTTAGTAGCCAGTAACACAGACTTTCGGCTCAGAGTAGGGTTCAAATACAAGCTGTGCTATTAATGAGGTTGTATGACTTTGACAGGTTACTTGGTCTTTCTGTGACTCAGTTTGCTCAATGCTAAAATAGAGAAATAATTATACCTAAACACACAGAAATTGAAAAAGTGAAAATATATAAATATATGTAAAGCCTCAGAAATGTATGGCATGCTCACTAAAGAATGACTCTAACTTTATAGCTATCTATTATTATTTCCTTAAGTGTAATGAGTGAGAAATTATTAAGTGTTTGTTAACCAAAACTTATGGATGCATATAATGGACAATTTTCATTAATAATAAGCAAACCATTAATGTTTCTGTCCTTATTTGAATGATTTGTCTATTTGATGTTTTCTATTCTCATTAAAAATACCAGTGCATCAGCTTTTTGTCTCATATTTAATGTTAAAATATTCATTTTCTTTTTGGTGTGCTAACTGCCTTCTTAAATAAATATTTTTACAATGCTTTATTGATTTTCAACATTATTAAATAAACCATTGGAATAAAAATCAATCAACATTTTGAAAAACACAATTAACTATTTCATGATTATTGAAAATTAGTAAACTTCAGCAATGACATAAACACACATAAAGATGATCAGTAAAGATCCAGCCTGGGCAACCCTATCGCTACAAAAATTAAAAACTTAGCTAAGTGTGGTGATGCATGACTGTAGTCTTAGCTACATAAGAGACTGAGGCAGGCAGATTATTTGAGCCCAGGAGTTTGAGGCTGTAGTGAGCTATAAGCTCATTTCTATGACAGAGAAAGATCCTACCACAATTTAAAAAAAAAAAAAAGGAAAAGTAAAGACTGAGAAATATGTGAATTTTATAATAAATATTAAATGATTCAAAAATAAGCAAAAATTAAATATTTATGTCCCCTTTCATCAGCTGGTCTTCTAAAAATCATTTTATAAACCTCCCATAATGACAGTTAAAGTTGATTGATTATGTTACAGTTTATTGACTCTATTATATTGGCCAGAATTGTTCTAATGACTACTTACATTATGCCTTTGACATCTCATGAAAATTATGGAAGTACCACCATCATCCCCAGTTTACAGATGAAAGAACTGAGGGGGGAAAAGTGAAAATTGTCTCAACCTAACGCTTTACCTATCTTTCTTCTGGAAAACAGAAGATGCATAACTAGACATTGAGGCATTTGGGATTTAGGCGGGGCTAATTATAGCCCCCTCCCACCTCCATGAAATTTTTTCTATGGATGGGCATTTGTCCCCATCATGTCACTCATTTTTTTTTCTTTTTAAGTTGGTTTTCTGCAATTAAAAGAGTCACTCATATTTAAATAAAAGTTAAGCATAGTATCCAAAATTGCATGGCTGATTTGTTGTAGAGTTAGGAGCCAAATCCAGGACAAAAGTTCATTCCTTGAACACTGCACACTTGATCATAGTGGGAGAGATTAAAAATATATATTCAGCATTTTTAAAAATTGGGTTATGTGTATTTTACTACTGAGTTGAGTTCCTAATGCATTTTGGATATTAAATTCCTATCAGATATATGGTTTACAAACATTTTTTCCCAATTTATAGATTATTCCTTCACTCTCTTAATTGTTCCTTTGTGAAGAAGCTTTTTAATGTCATGTGATTCCATTTGTCCACTTTTGCTTTTTTGCCTGTGTTTTGGGGTCAAATCCAATAAATCATTCCTCATGCTATTGTTGTGTAGTTTTTCCTCTATGTTTTCTTCTGGTAGTTTTAGAGTTTCAGGTTTTATGATTAATACAATTGGAATTGATTTTTGTATGTGATGGAAGATGAGGCCAGTTCCATCCTTCCACATGTGGTTATCCAGTTTTCCTAACACTGTTTGATGAAGAACAAAGAACACACCCTTGTGTGTTCTTGGCAGCTTTATCAAAACTTAATTGATTTCAAATGAGTTCATTTTTAGGTTTCTATTCTATTCCATTGATCTATATGTTCATTTATATGCCAGTGCCATATAAATGATTATTGTATATTTACAAGGACAAATATCTAAAAAGTGGGCAAAAGAGCTGAGCAGATTTTTCTCAAAAGAAGACATACACATAGTCCACAGATATTGAATAGATGCTCAATATCACTAGTAATCAGGAAAATGCAAATAAAAAACACAATGAGATATCACCTCACATCTATTAGGATAGCTATTATTAAAAAGAAAACTATAATGAGTCTTGGCAAGATTATGGAAAAAAGGGAGCACTTGTACATTGTTGGTGGGAGTGTAAATTAGTACAGCCATTATGAAAAACTATAGGATGTTTCATCAATACACTAAAAACAGAACTACTCTATGATACATTATATGGATCTCATTTCTAGGTATAGATCCAAAGGCTTTGAAAGCAGTATGTCAAAGAGATACTTGCATTCCCATATTCATTGCAGGATTATTCATAATTGTCAAGTTATAGAATCAATCTAAGTACCCATCAATGAATGAATGGATGAAGAAAATGTGGTACGTATATGCAATAGAATATTATGCAACCTTTACAAAGAAGGGAATTCTGTCATTTGTGACAACATGAATAAAGTTGAAAGACTTTATGCTAGGTGAAAAAAAGAACAGAAAGACAAATGCTACATGATCACATGTATATGTAGAATCTAAAACAATAAATTCAAAGAAGCAGAGAATAGGATGTGTTTACCACAGGCTGGAGAATGACAGGACTGTTGAGAAATGGTGGTCAAAGAGTACAAAGTATCAATTAGATAGGATGAATATTTTTTTGCCATTGATTGCACAGCTCGGTAATCATAGTTAACAATAAGATATGATGTATTTTAAAATTGCTGAAAATAAATTTCACATGTTCTCATCACAAAAAAACGGTAGTATCTGAGGTGATAGATATATTATTTACTTTGATTTAATCATTCCACATTGTATACCTATGTAACAATACATTGTGCCCCATAAATGCATGCAATTACGATTTATCAATTAACAATGAATAATGAATTTAAAATCTATTCAGCAATCAATATGAAAGATGAATACCCTCTAAAAATTCTTGAACATTTTTCTAATGCCATAAATAATGTAGTGAAAAGTGGATAATCTGTAGACTTAAATTCTCAATATTGGTAACTACTTTCACATGAAGGTCTTTTAAAACAATTAAAATTGATTTTCATAACAGACTATTGAATAAGCAGCCCAATTAAACACCTTTTCTTAACCAGATCATCCATCACGATGCTAAAACCAAGATATTATGTCACACAGTATTAAGTTCAGTTTTTAGAGTTTTTAGAGCTTACAGTCCTAAACTGGTGACACCCTTGAACATGTGACAAATAAGAGATAAAAAATGGCAATGGTACAAGGTAAATAGACAAACAGCTGCAGGTTTTATGAGCAGTTAAAAATAATATACCAGCCAGGCTTCGTGGCTCACATCTGTAATCCCAACACTTTGGGAGGCTAATAAGGGAGAATTGCTTGAACCCAGGGGTTTGAGACCAGCCTGGGGAACATAGTGAGACTCAGTCTCTACAACAAATAAAAAAAAATTAGCCAGGTGTGGTGGCACATGCCTGTAGTCTCAGCCACTCGGAAGGTTGAGATGGGAGGACTGTTTGAGTCCAGGAGGGTGAGAATGAGGCTGCAGTGAGCTATGATAGTGCCACTGTACTGCTGCCTGTGCAACAGAGTGAGACCCTGTCTCAAACAAAACAAAACAAAACAAAACAAAACCCAAAAACAAAAAAAAAGAGAGAGAAAATAAACTAATATACCAACAACTCAACTGAGAAGCTAATGATGATGCACGCATGGAACTGGAGATCCTTTAATAATTTGATTTTGTGAGGAACATTTTTGAGCTGCTTATAAGCTATGAATATTGATGTATAGATGGAGAATTTTTCTGGGATTTCGACTCTGAATGTTATTTATATGACTAAGTCTGGTCATTCAGATGAGCAATGGATCCCAATTCTGACCACCCTTACAAGAACCTCAAATAAGTGCCAATTGCTAAGTAAAATCATTTTTTTAAGTTGCTAAAATTACAAGCAGTTTGCAGAGGCTGGAGTTGACTTTCTCCCCAGGGGTAGATGTTAAGATTCCCCACACTGTCTTAGACGGTCCACTGCTGCCAGAGTATTTCATGGGGTGCTCTGATACATCATCCCACAAAGGCTAATATATCATCTTAACTGCAGTTCTGGGAAACACAAATGGAGATGTTGGTTGGAAATATACGAGGTGTATTAAACAGGAGGTGTTTTCATTTTGAATGCAGAGGATCTCAAGAAAATATGTACTCCTCTGAAACTGTTTCCGTATGTTTTCTGATCCATAGTTTTCCCTACAGGAGACATGGTGTTATCTTGATTAATGCCTTTATCGTAAATATATGATAAATGGGACCTTACGTCCATCTTGGCCCTTTTTCACTGTCACAAGATCAAAGTAAGTATATTTCATTCTGCTATGAATGCATTTTCTCATGTTGTGTAATGCAAAAAGATGACACACTTGGAGGGCTGCTCCACTTTTACACATGCCTAGGAAAAAAAGAAAAAATAATAATTTTTAAGGTTAAGATCTCTTTTCTTCTGTAAGTAATAGTAGCTTATTTTCACTTAATATGAGGGTGTTACAGAAATGATAATATTCTCTTCCAGTTTATTACTCAGTCTACCATATTTTAGAAAACCAAAGAGCGATATCATTAATCAGTTGTGTCAAACAAAATTTGGACTACATTTTTGTTCTTTTGGGTTATTTTAAAATTTCATTTGACATTTAATTATAATAAAATTTTTTCATAATTTTCTATTAAAAACAGGTTTTCAGTATGCATCATATGTACCTATTTACTTGCATGTTAAATTCATAGCCGTGGAAATGCTGATTTTCAAAAAATGAATTATCTCAATTGAAGAAAACATTTTATAGGCACAGAAGACGATAAATATGCATGTAATATAACCAGTTACATTCCTGTGGACAAATTGGTACTCATTTTTGCTTAGAAAGTCTTATCTTAATCACTGATTTTTTTTTTAAAGTTTCTCTTTCAATTATGGTTTTGTTTCTATATGTACATTTTTAAGTTATACAAAATTGATTTCTGCCAAAAAATGAAAGAATAGGAAGCAAGTTTAATTTTTTTCTCTAAATATTTAGCCCATTTTCCTAACACCTTCTATTTTATTCTATAGAGAATGAAGTTGCTAAATTGAGGAAAGTCTTTTAAGCATCCTGAGCATAATTTATCTTATCAGTAAAATTATTTTTATGCCTCTTCAGTGAGTGACACTAAATATCTAGCAACGTAGTTCATTTGAAAACAACCGGTAACACTACTATATAACATTTGAAAAGTTTTAATCGATTTTTTCAACTTTTCAGTATTTTTATGTCGTGTGCAAATAAATTCAAAGGAGATACTTTATTTCAATAAAAGTTGTATTTTTCCTTAGAGCAAAAAACTTTATACACAAATTTTGAATGTTATTTCCTTAAAGATAATTTTCTGTGCAACAACTGTTGACAAACTACCAGTAACTATCATCATGAGAATACTAAGATGATGCTATTGACCTGCTGTGTGTTGGGCATGGGCTTTAACTTCATTTTTATGTGATGGAAAAGGATTTTCTTTGAGTCATTCTCCCTTGTGACTCACACCTTGCAATTGAAAGCCAGAACACAGTAGATGTTCAAGGCATTTTAGTTGATTGAATTCACATGGCTGAGCTTGGCAATTCAATCTCTGACTGTAACAAAGAAAATTGCTAAATAATCCCCATTGTGAAACAGTCCAACATCCTGAGTTCAGACAACCAGGCCTCAATTTTATTAGAACAATATTCTAATTAATAATATTTATCTAGCATAGATAGTTATAAATTTCGTTCAACTAGATATGTATGTTAGTTCATTTAGATTTTAAAATGTTGAAATGTGGCAGGTTTAGTGACATTCACAATCCATACATGCATCTAGTCCTGACTGCAAAAAGGAAGCATTTTTTTGCGATGTCTTAGGAGAATCAGGGAGAGAAATTCTACAGAACTAAACAGTCAGGCGGCCCACAGGGACACACATTGCCTGTAATGGGTATTATGCCAGTGCACAGTATTGAAAGACATAAATAAAAGGTGATGGAAATAAAAAGGAAAGAGAAAGATTTCATTTCCATAGGGACATATAAAGTGTAGTGATAATATTCTAGTAACCGTTATATAACTTTTTGTCAAAATCCATTTTTAAAATGGAAGATTACAGTTGAATTTTGTTCAAAAATGAAGGTTATGGTCCCTGTCACTTATATTTTGAAGTAGATGACAGATTAAAAGCTAAACATCTCTAAGTTTAAATACAAAACCAAAACTTTAGCATAATACATGAAACGTGTTATGGAATATTAAGAAACATAACTTTGGTTTGACAACATGAATCTGGAATATGGATGTCCTATGGTCTGAGTTTTGTATCTCATTCAAAATTCATGTGTTGAAACATAATCTTCAATGTGACAGTATTAATGAAACCACCTATACAAAATTAACATCAGGCCACAGGGTAAAAGCTATAGAAGACACTCAAGCTCTGAAAAGCTGAAGCTATTGCTAGGATTTAACAAAGCTGTTGTTTCTAGGTTTACTTCCACTCCAGTAGAGGACAATTGATTATCTTCATATCCTGACCCCTGGAGAGGGGGAAAGTTGCCCTATGGTCAATAAGCATAGTCCTCCGTAAACAATGGGCCTACAATCACATAAATACAAAAGTGAAGGTTGAAGAACAGAAGTGGCTCTAATCTTCAGAGATCCTACTTCCCCCATGCCTTCTTCCCAAACTACCTCTTTAATGGCTCACTGCTAGTAGCTGATTGGCACAGGCCTTCAGATGGTGGCATCTGCAGTAAAGTCTGAGAATGGATGTGAGGCACTCTTCAAACTTTGTACTCTGACTGACTGAAGGCACTACCTGGGTCCAGTACACATACCAGGAAGCTGGTTCCGTCAGTCCTTTGATGCCCTCTCCCAGAAACTGGCTCTGCAACATGAAGGAACACCCTCATGACATCATAACCATTCAGCAGTACCAAGACCCCTGTCTGCCAAATTCCCTTCAAATACCCTAGCCTCTGAGTTCTCAGGTATATTTGAGAAATGTCTCCTGTTCCCTTCATTCAGCTTCTTTGAGATATTAAACTCTTTCTCCACTGACAAGAATGCATCAGTCTAGCTTTTTCTGGGCAGTGGACATCAGACTGTAACTTTAAGATATGGGGCCTTTGGGATTTGATAAAGTTACAAGGACTACATTCTCATGAATGGATTAATGTCATAATAAAAGAGGCTTTAGAAAGCTGCTTCACTTTCTCTTGCTCTATTTTCCTTCTGCCTTTGCCATATGAAAATGCAATAACAAGGACACTGAACCTGATAGTATCTTGATCTTGGACTTGTCAGGCTTTAGAACAGCAAGAAAATAAATTTTTATTACTTATACATTACTTGGTTACATTATTCTGTTATAGCAGCACAAACAGACAGATAATTATGGGCTTAATTGTATTCCCCTAAAATTTATTTTTTAAAGTCCTAGCCCCCCAAAACCTCAGAATATGACTCTGTTTGGAGACAGATCATTTAAAGACATAACTAAGATAAAATGGTATAATATGAGTGGTCACTAATTCAATGACAGATGACCTTATAATAGGAGATTTGGACACAGACCCATAGAAAGAATATGTGAAGACACGGGAGAAGATGGCCATCTACAAGTGAGGGATAGAGGACTCAAAAGAAATAAATACTGCCAATACCTTCAGCTTGGCATTCTAGCCTCCAGAATTGTGAGAAAATAAAATTTTGTCTTTTAGTCATTCAGCCTTTGGTACTTTGCTATGGAAGCCTTAGCAAATTAATACAACAGGATTCATGCATAATTTTTCTCAAAGCCTTTATTTTTGCATTCAACATAATGATAGCTCAGATCAATCTGAGATATGTGAGACACACAGGCTCAGAGAGAACTGAGTATAGGAATTCAGTCATTCTCCTGCCCCCACCCCCTCAGAACAACACTCATACCTAGAGGAATTGTTTAAAGTCATTTTGTTTTTGACTAGTTGCTTCATTCATTATGCTTATCTTCCTGGAATTTATGATATAAAGAACAGTGTATAGCCAATCAATAACTTATACTGTTTTATTTATTTTTATTTTTTATAATTCAAATTTTTTATTTTAAAATTGTGGGGTACAATTCAGGGTTAGATATGCAAATATTCATTATGCAGTACCCTTGTTGATGAGATGTGCCCCCCCTTCCCCAAGCAGATTCCCACTACTGCCAATCCCACCTCCCTGCCCCCACCGTCGCAGTTTCCCACTATTGTCAATCCTTTTCTTATAGTATTATGATAGTTGTTCAAAGTTCACTTATGAATGACAACCTGTGATACTCCGTTCTTTGTTTTGGTGAAAGATCACTCAGTATTATAGCCTCTAAGTCCATCCAGGTTGCTGCGAAGTTCATGATTTTGTTCTTCTTTATGACTGCGTAATATTCCATTGTGAACATGTACCACATTTTTTTATCCAGTTCTCTTTTGATGGGCAGCATGGTTGGTTCCATGTTCTTAGCTATTGTGGACAATGCTGCAACAAACATACATGTGCAGGTATGTTTTTTATAGAGTGATTTGAGTTTTACAGGTATATTCCCAGTAAGGGGATTGCAGAGTCATATGGAAGGTTGATTTTGAGAACTTTTAGGAGTCACCACATTGTTTTCCACAGAGCTGTGCTAGTTTGAACTCCCACCAATAGAGTAGAAGTGTTCCCTTTTCGCCACATCCTCTCCAGCATCTGCTATTTTTTGTGTTATTGATGATGGCCATTCTGACTGGAGTTAGGTGGTATCTCAATGTAGTTTTAATTTGCATTTCTTTGATGACTAGTGAGGCTGAACATTTTTTCACACATCTGCTGGCTGCTCATATGTCTTCTTTTGAGAACTGTCTATTCATATCTTTTAGCCCACTTTGTAATGGGGCTGTTTGTTTTTTTCTTTTCAGCACGTTCGAGTTCCTTGTATATTCTATATGTTAGGCCTTTGTCAGATATACAGTTGGCAAAGATTTTTTCCAAGACTGTGGGCTCTCTCCCTGCTCTCTTGATAGTTTCTTTGGTTTTGCAGAAAATTATCAGTTTGATGAGGTCCCACTTGTCTAGCCTATCTCTTATGAGAGGGACACTTGGGGTTTTGATCAGGAATTGGCGGCCAGTTTCAATTTCCATAAGGGGGTCTCCTGCATTTTCTAAGGTTCTTATAGTTTGAGGTTTTACATTTAGGTCTCTGATTCATTTAGAGTTGATTTGTGTGGGGAGGGGATAGATAGGGCTCCTGTTTCAATCTTCTGCCTGTGGTCAGCCAGTTTTCCCAGCACCATTTACTGAATACATTTGCCTCTCCCCAGTGGTTGTTATTGGAGGCTTTGTCAAAGATGAGCTGGTTGAGAAATTGAGGTTTTGCTTCCTGAATCTCTATCCTCTTCCATTAGTCTATATGCCTGTTCTTGTACCAATACCAGGATGTTTTGATTATTGTAGTTTTATAATAAAGTTTAAAGTCTTGGCGTGTGACCCCTCAAGCTTTGTTTGTTTGTTTGTTTGTTTTTGTTGAGGATTGTTTTGGCTATTCGTGGCAGTTTATGTTTCCATATGATGGAAATGAATAACAGACTAATAAGCATGGAAAGCAGAATTAGCCAAGCTGAAGAAAGAATCTCAGAGCTCGAAGACGAAAACACAGAACTAACCCAAACTGTCAAAAGCATAGAAAAGAAACTCAAAAAGACAGAACAAAACCTGCAAGAGATGAATGATCACTTCAAGAGACCAAACCTAAGAGTAATTGGGCTTCCTGAGGCAGAGAGAGAAACAGAAATCTGCTGTTATTCTAATTGGTCTTCCCTGGTAGGTAGTCTGGTCTTTTTCTCTTGCTGCCTTTAGGATTTTTTCTTTAATAGCTACTTTGTTTAGGCGAATTAT
Organism: Cephalopachus bancanus; assembly: GCA_027257055.1. Lineage (NCBI taxonomy): Eukaryota > Metazoa > Chordata > Mammalia > Primates > Tarsiidae > Cephalopachus > Cephalopachus bancanus. The sequence continues at coordinate 10,961,026 of JAPVLO010000017.1, forward strand.
TATGTGTCTGGGAGTTGGTCTTCTCATTTGTTGTCTTGCAGGGGTTCTCTGAATCTCTTGTGTTTGAATTTTTTCATCCTTGATGAGATGAGGGAAGTTTTCTTGAATGATTTCATGAAATGTTTGTTCCAGTGTGGCTGCTGTTTTTAGGTCTGAGGAAAATGTTGCCGGTAATTTGATGGGTACTGAATTAAATCTGTAGATCGCCTTAGGTAGAATGGACATGTTAACAATGTTGATTCTTCCAATCCATGAGCACAGAATATTTTTCCACTTGTTTGTGTCATCTTAGATTTCTTTTGAGCAGTGTTTTGTAGTTTTCATTGTAACAATCTTTCACTTCTCTGGTTAGGAAGATGCCAAGGTATTTCATTTTTGTGTGTGTGTGTGTGGCTGTTGTGAATGGGATTGTGATTTTTATTGGGTTTCTGTTTATCATCGGTATATAAAAATGTGATTGTCTTTTGCACATTTATTTTATACCCTGATACTTTGCCAAAGTCCATTATCAGTGCAAGGAGGTTTTTGACAGACTCTCTTGGGTTTTCAAGGTACACAATCACATTGTCTGCAAAGAGAGATAAGTTAATTTTCTCTTTTCCTATTTGGATACCCCCGATCGCCTTCTCTTCTCAGATTTCTCAAGCTAGGAATTCCAAAACTATGTTGAACAGGAGGGTTGAGAGTGGGCATCCTTGTCTTGTTCCAGTTTTCAGGGGAAATGGTTCCAATTTCTGTCTGTTTAGCAGTATGCTGGCTGTGGGTTTCTCATAGATGGCCCTTACTATTTTGAGCTGTGTTCCATCTATGCCTAGATGTTTGAGGCTTTTTATCAAGAAGGGGTGCTGGTTTTATCAAAAGATTTTTCTGAATCTAATGATATAATCATGTAGTTTTTATTTTTACGTCTATTGATATATTTAATTACATTTATGGTCTTTCGAATATTGAACCAACCTTGCATCCTGGGGATGAAGGCTACTTGGTCATGAAGGATGATTTTTGAGATGTGTTGTTGAATCCGGTTTGCTAGGCTCTTGTTGAGAATTTTACCATCTGTGTTCATCGAGGATATTGGCCTGTAGTTCTCTTTCTTTCTTGGATCTTTACCTGCTTCATAAAATGATTTGGGGAGTGTTCCATCTTTCTCAATCACCTGGAATACTTTCAATAGGACTAGGATCAGTTCCTTCTTGTATGTTTTGTTGAATTCTGCTGGAAAGCCATCTGGTTCAGGACTTTTTTTGTAAGCATTTTTCTTATGACATAGTTAATTTCCTGGATTGCTATTGGTCTAGTTAAGTTCTCGATTTCTTCTTTTTCAACCTGGGGAGGTTGTGTGATGTCAGAAAGTCCTCCATTTCCTTTAAGTTTTCAAGTTTGTTTCCATACAAGTGTACATTGTAGTCTCTGATAATCTTTTGTATTTCTTCAGGGTAAGTTGTGACTTCATCTTTTGTGTTTCTGATTGTGTTTATTTGGACTTTTTAATTCTTTTTCAGTCTAGCTAGGGAACCATCAATCTTGTTATCCTTTCAAAGAACCAGCTTTTAGTTTCATTGATTTTTGATATTATCTTGTTGTCTTCTATGTCCCGGATTTGGGCTTTTATTTTGGTGATCTGGATTCTTAAGCTGAAATTAGGGTTTGGTGGTCTTCTTTGCCAGCTTCCTTAGGTGACTTATTAGGCTGTTAACTCGTGATCCTTCCATTTTCTTCATGTGCATTTATAGGGATATAAATTCCCCTTTTACTACAGCTTTCATGGCGTCCCAGAGATTTTGGTAAGATGTTTCTTCATTTTCATTTGTTTCCAGGTATCTTTTAATCTCTGTTTTGATTTTCATGTTGACCCAGGAGTTGCTTAGCATCATGTTATTTAGTGTCCATGTCGTTGTGGGTTTTGGGGAACTTTGCTGTTGTTGATATTTATTACTATTCCACTGTGGTCTGAGAAGGTGCATGGCAGAATTTCAATCTTATGAAATTGTTTATGCTTGATTTATGGCCAAGAATGTGGTCAATCTTAGAGTACATTCCATGTGGTGATAAGTAGATTGTATAATCTGTGGCCTTTTGGTGGAGTGCTCTGTAGTCACTAATTAAGTCCATTTGATCAAGAATTCCATTCAGGTTCCAGATCTCCTTGTTGATTTTTTGTCTTGATGATCTGTCTAGGGTTGTGGGTAGGGTATTAAAGTCCCCAGCTATGATAGTATTAGAGTCAATATCTTTTTAAAATTTGCTTAGAAGCTGCTTTATGAAAGTTAGTGCTCCTATGTTGGGTGCATAAATGCTTAGGATGGGTATTTCTTGTTGATGGATTGAAACTTTTGTCATTATATAATGACCTTCTGTATCTTTTTTAATTTTTGATGCTTAATGGTATTTTGTCTGATATTAAAATTTCAACTCCTGCTTTCTCTTGTGCTCTGTTTGCTGAAATTTTGCTTCCCATCCTCTTCCTTTGGGTCTGTGAGTGTCCTTTCTGGTGAGATGAGTCTCTTGGAGACAGTATACTGTTGCCTCATGATATTTTATCCATTTTGCCTATGTCTTTTCAGTGGTGCATTTAACCCATTCATATTGACTAATTATTGAAATGTGAGAGTTTATCCCTGTCATGAGGTTCTGATAGAGTTGTTGTTGTTCTTGTCTATTGTCTTTCTTTTGATTTTGGGGTTGATTCATGTGTGTTTTTGATGTCTTTCCTGGTCTCTTGTGAAGAACGTTGTCATCCTTTTTCCCCTTTCTTTTGTGTTTAATACTTTCTTGAGTGTTTCTTATAGAGCTGGTCTAGAGGCAGTGTAAGTTTTAGGGATTGAATGTCTGGGAAAGATTTTACTTCTCCTTCACTGATGAAACTTAGCTTAGCTGGGTAGGTTATTATTGGTTGAAATTGTTTACCTTTGAGAATTTTGAAGATTGAGTTCCAAGCTCTCCTAGCCTGAAGTGTTTCTGCAGATGAATCTGCTGCTATTCTAATTGGTCTTCCCCAGTAGGTAGTCTGGCCTTTTTCTTTTGCTGCCTTTAGTATTTTTTCTTTTATACCTACTTTTTTTTAGGCGAATTGCTATGTGTCTAGGAATTTGTCTTCTCATTTGTTGTCTTGCAGGGGTTCTCTGAATCTCTTGTATTTGAATTTTTGCATCACTGATCAGATGAGGGAAGTTTTCTTGGATAATATCATGCTTGTTTGTTCCAGGGTGGTCTCTCTCTCTCTCTCTCTTCCTGCCTCAGGAAGTCCAATTACTCTGAGGTTCAGCCTCTTGAAATAACCACTCATCTCTTGAAGGTTTAGTTCTATCTTTTTAAGCTTCTTTTCTGTTTTTGACAGTTTGGGTTAGTTCTATATTTTGGTCCTCAAGTTCTGAGATTCTTTCTTCTGCTTGGCTAATTCTGCTTTCCATGCTTATAAGTTCATTATTTATTTCATGCACAGTATTCTTTACTTTTGTTATTTCAGTTATCAACTTCATTCTTCCTTCTTGTCTCTCCTCAATTTTATTTCTTCTTTCTATTAATGTCTTGATATCTGGGTTTGTAGTTTGAGACCAGTCATTCTGGGGGCTCTTCATTGTTTGTGTTCTGAAGTCTGTTTTCTCAGTGTCTGACCTCCCAAGGGTCTGCATGAGACCTATATTCTTCCTTTGGTTTTTCTTCATTTATGTAGATTCCCACCTACCCACTCCCCCCACACACAGTTTTTTTTCTCTTCTTTAATTCTGTTGTTCAGGGATGGCAGGATTGCTTTTATGTCTGTTTGCTCAGTCTCCTAGTCTTCGTTGTGTGGATCCTCTGGCTTAGTTCAATTCTGAAACTGAAATGTGATTTGGGGGTTGCACTTTTTTCAGTTTTGAGATTTAATTGAGGGGGGAGCTGTGATTCAAATCTATCTGAAGATCCCGGCATCTACTGACAGGTTTATGGGCACCCTGGGACCTACTTCTCACTGCCTTACAATCCGTCCATGCAGTGTGGATATAGGTTTGCTCCCTGAAAGCAAAATGAGGTAATAGAAAGAAAAAGAATGTAAAAGGAAGGAGTGGGGGCAAGAGGAAAGTGGAGAGAGAGAAGAGTAAGAGGGAAAATAGACAGACGTACTGACTAACAAATGAAAAGAGACACAAAGACAGAAAAGTGTTAAAAAAAAAGAAATCATACAATCATACAAACACACAAACCAACAAAAACCTCCCTATTAATGTACTCTTCCCATTCACAAACAGAAAGTCTAAAGAAAAAAAGATCAGTAAAATAACAGAAACAAAGCAAATACAAAACTTTATCAAAAACAGGAAGAGATAAAATAAACTAAAACAAAAAACAAACAAAAAATGAGCAAAAGAAACAAACAAAAATAAAAATAAATAAAAACAAGGAAACAAACTCACTCTGAGGTTATTCCTGTAAGTCCAGTGTCCTTTCAGCTGTGATCTCTAGCTCTCAGCACAGGCTGATAGGGTTGCTCACAGCTTGGGTCAGATGCCCCAGGCCTACTGTGGAAAGAGGGTGGATAAGATCTGGACTCACCCGGCTTGCTGCCTGTCAAGTCTAACACTTAGATCCTGCTTGTGGGGGGCTTCTGTCTTTCCCAGTTTAATGAGATACCTTAGTTCCCAAGTTAGAGTCTGGGCAGAGCTCAATGGAGCTGATCGAGGCAATGCAGATCTCTGTCTGTTCCTGGGAGAGAGAAAATAGCTGCAGTCAGCATTTCCTCAATTGGCATGGGGCTCCTCTCCAACTCTCCCCAATCTTCTCTCTCTCAGGGCAGTGGGGACTTGCAGTCACCTTCAGAGGGGGTCCCTGGGTGCATGAACCTGAGTCTATTCTCAGACAGACTTTCACTCTCCCACATGCCTACTCATGCAGAGAGTCTTTATGGATGCTTGATTTTGTGGAGACTCTCATAGTTCGACCTGTTTGGTCGCCATCTTGTCAGCTTCCCCTGCTCATGCTATTTTAATGTAAAATTTTTGGTAAACACCTGAAGAACTGCTTCTTCTTATTTTTTTTCTCTAAAAAAATCTACTTGTAACTGCTGTTAATCAGAGTGCATATTCAGGACAACTTGATTCTGTGCTCTTTGGCTGCAATTCTCATGCTTATTCTTACTTATTAATTTTGCCTCAGTTTCTTCCTTTCAGGTTGATATATCTACATGTCATACTATCTGCTTCTTATGACTACTCTATGATTTGTGCAGTATTAATGTATGAATTTGTGATGAAAATGAGGAAAAGAGGCTAAGACAGTTATTTAAGTAATTTGCCAAGTTCACACAGCTTGTGAGTCACCAGACAAAAGATAGAACTAGAAATCTTTCACTTTAAAACATTTATTTTAATTACTGCACATTATTTATGTGTACCTATCTTTTACAAAGGATTGCCACTGAGTGACTAGAATGGCAGGCAGTCAAAGACTTTACTAAAAATTAAGTTATTTTTGTTGATTTAGTTAAGTTATTAGGGCTCAGAAAACAGTACCCCAGAATATGACACTCTTGTTTGCTGAGTGCTTTGCCTTAAAGGAAATTAAGAGTCTTCAGAAATAAGTCTCAGAATCAAGATCTCTCTCTGACCTTCTCCCATCCTTCTATCCCTATTTCTTTCCTAAATCACTGGGAGGGACTATTCCTGATATTTTCTTTCCTAACTAAGGAAACGTCATTTCAGAAGAAATGCAGTTGTCTTAAAACCTCCTCCCTAAGAGTCTTATTAGATACTCAGGAAAGATTAACCACCCCAGAAGAGAAGAGACAGGTAGTGATGACCATATTCAGACAGACTTTTCATCTCTTCTTCTGAGGGTAGCTCCAAGATTACCTGTGAAATGTTATCTGCGTTATAAGACAAACTGTGTTCACAATCCAGTTCTTTCCTTCACCTTTCTGCCACCTCCTCCGGAACTCAAAGGAGGTTTTTCCCAGGCTCTTGTTCTTTGGTCTCATTCATTTTTCCTGAAAATTATTTACTCTTAACCCACACCTCCCCCATCTCCCTTACCCCTATGAAGAAGAATATATAAGCATCTGAACCTCATGGGTTATTGGGTAATCATTCTCCTGTCCATCCCTCCATGTATTTAACTCATGCAAGTTAAATATGTTTATATGCATTTTTTCTCCTATACATCTTTCCATTGTCAGTCATTTCAGTGAATTTACAGAGAAGGCAAATGAGAAACTTGGTCTCGGCCCACAAAGTATTCAAGGGTTACCTTTTGTTATATCTAGAATTGAATAGACTGATGATAGAGGAGAAAAGCATAACACAAGTTTAAACTAGAGGCTTCTTAAAGAAAGCAGTTCTGGGTAGTAAGTTAATAACGTAACTCACTCAATGAACCTTTACTGAGCACCTTTTCTGCTTGAGGTGCTTTACTAAGAACAAAAAACAGGCATAACCCTGAAAATAGACAAATTAAAGCGTTAGTTACAAGATTATCACTGTTATGAGTGCATAGAATGATATGGGAACTTAATGGCCAATAGCTCAACTCTGAAAAAAGATTTATATGTAGAAAACAAGAATGTCAAGAAAATGAAAGGAATCAAGATGGGATAGATGGCTTTTTAAAAGATAACTTAAGGAGTGATATAAGTAGAGATTTCTGGTTATACCTTATTTCTGGGAAGAGTTTGAATTTTCACCGAAGAAATAATACATGTATGTCCTCAGTTATAGGAATTAAAGTTTTTCCTGCTAAGATGATGTATAATATCTTTTTGTCGTTTTTCTTTAGAATAATGAAAGAATTCCTAGGTCTAAGCCAAGTATTGTGCCTATATTTTAAGATTGTCTTAAAAAGCCTTGGCTTTTCTGAAGCTACTAATCATCGATCATATGTTATATCAATTTTCCAGGGCTGCTCTAACAAATGTCCACAAATGCCGATAGACTGGGTGGATTAAAACAACATATTGCATTCTCTTACTGTTCCAGAGACTAGATGTCTGAACTGAGTCTGTAGGGTTGATTTCCTTTTGGAGATTGTGGAAGCATCGATTCAATGCTTCTTTCTAAGCTCCTGGTGGTTGCTAGCAATTCATAGCAGCCCTAGTTTTATAGATGCGTCACACTAGTCTCTGCCTTAGTTCTCACAAGGTTTTCTTTCCTGTGTCTCCTCTTTCTATCAGGACACTAGTCCTACTGCATAAAACCCACTCTGATAATTTCATCTAACTTGATTACATCTGCAAAGACCCTATTTTCCAAATAAGGTCAAATTTGCAGATACTGGCATTAGGACTTCAACATATGTTTGTGGTAAACACAATTCAACCCATAATGTATACCTGTAGACACAGTATTTTCTTTGGCATCCATGAAGCTTACATCGATAAATTATAGCCAAAATAATGCTGTATAACAAATAGTCATAAAGCTTCATTAACATGCGATAATAAATATTTCTTTTTGTTCACATATTTAAAGTTGGCTGGCCAATTCTACTGATCTGCACTGGACTCTACAATCTACTTCTCACTTATTCTCCTGGTGTCAGAAGCAGGTTGACTAGGTGTCTGCTGATCTTGGTTGGGCTTTTTCACATTCTAGATGGTGACTAGTATATCTGAGCTGCTTGGTTCTGCTCCACAGTTCTCATCTTTGAGCAAGGTATGCTAAGACACAAGAATGCAAACTGAAACACAAGTGCTTGTTCAAGCTTCTGCTGTGTCACGTTTGTTACTGTCCCATTGGTCAAAGTCACTCATATGATCAATCCCAGAGTCACAGTGAATGACATCACCAAAAAACATAGACAGATTTATAGAGAGACAGGAAAACATTGGGGCTATGTTTCTCTAATTTATAATGTGCTCGACTTGTTATTTTCATTCTCCTTTGACTACTCTATTTTCCATTTTGAAAATTCATCTCTACATTTTTAGTTCTCACATAAGAATACCCCACCACATTATTCTCCCAATTATCCTTCCCCCTTCTCTCTGTATACCTAATCAGACATTTCACTTATACTCTCTTCTTTTCAGAAATACTTAATTGTAGGGCACCAAATATAATACTCTGGATGTCCAAAATGAACTTGTTATCCCTCCTGTACCTTCTTCTCTTTATATTCACTCAGTCTATTTTATTTATATACTCTTCTTTACAGAAATATTTAATTTACTTTGGTTGTAGGGTACCTTGGATTTTCAAAAATGAATTTATTATCTCTCTTCTGCTCTTGCCACATTAACTTCCTTCAAATACTGTTCACTCACTGCCAGTGAGATTTTTTGTTACTTGATCGGAAGATAACTTTTAGAATTCTTTTTCTTTTAGTGCTTTTTTAATGTTCTGTCTTTAAAATATTATTTTGATTTATCTGTTTTCCTCTCTCTAGAACACATCAAATCTGCTTATAATTTAACCCCTGAACTATTTTTTTGGAATCTATTCCATACCCTTTTATTAGAATAGCTCAAATATTATTTTCACTTTGTCACATTTTTTCCAAGGTTAACAAAATGACCCTCTATTTCTTACTATATATAATATTTAACCCTGTGGCTCTTTTCCACCTGATCCCACTCTGCCTTTTCAACTTATTCAACTTTGTATGGCCCAACCATTCTTGACTAGCTTGTCAGTATTAATAAAACTGTACTAAACCCATATGTATAGCGTGCATTTTATCCCCATATGAATTTGGGCTTCATAAAGGCAAGACTGTCTCCATTACTGCTAGTGAGTAGCACAGTATCTTGCCAAGCAAGATGTAGGGAACAAAATATAAAAGGGAGGACACTCAAAACCTGGAATTTATTTATTAAAAAGTGTATTTATTCTAACATACTTCAACTTCAGTCACCTTCAAAGTACTCTCTGTTTGAGGCAATACACCTACTGAGATGCTTTTCCCACTGCTCAAAATAGTTTTTGAATGTGTCAATTTTTATGCCGTTTAGTACTTCTGCTGTTTTTTGTTTCACTTCTTCCACATCCACATTGGCAAAATGTTTCCCTTTGAGGAACTTTTTATATGGGAAAACAAACAAAATAAGTAAAATAAAATAAAAGAAAAACAAAGGAAAAACAACTCACTCAGGGAGAGATGGGGGAATAGAGAAGGTGGGGTATGGGAGCCATGCCATTTTTGGTCAAAAACTAAGGAACACTTAGCACAGTGTGGGCAGATGTGCTGATAAGTCACCCATCATGAAATAGGCAAATACATTGAAAGAATTGGCAAAAAAAAAAAAAAAATGCACCGAATTCAAATGCAGCTTCTCACAACAATGTTAGCTGGTACACTGATGCTTATGGGTTCCTAGAAGAGTAACCTAGTGGGGAAAGTTCGTACTACAAGGGCTTTGCCTTCCAAAAAACAATTTTGGATTTTTTTTGGGGGGTGGGGTGACCCTTGTATTTTGAACATAATCAGAATTGCATACTTCCTTTTTTCTAATTAAAATATCTTCCTCCTCATTTCTGCCTTTAGCTTTTGCCAACAACTGCTAGAATTCTACCCCTTGCCAATTGTAAAATTCCTCTCAAAGTGATACAGAGCAGAAAAGAATACTCTTGGTTTGTGGGAAGGAAGCCATATAAAATGTACCTATAATAAAACATAGTAGCTGCCAGGACAGCAATATTTATTAAAAGCTGTGGGAATATAGAAAAAGTTACATAATCCAACATGAAAGGAACAAAACATCTTTCCTGAAGTAGAAGCAAGAATAGAATTTTTCAAATAAAGCATGTAGAGATCGAAGGTAGAGGCATGGATCAAACTAACTGTGAAGGAAAAAACAAACAGAATGTTACTGATGTGCTCAAGTCCCTGAATGGTGAGATACAAATTGATGGAGAATGTGCAGAATGAGCCATATCTTGGAGGGTCTTTATGCCAAGTGAAAGAACTTGAACTTAATAAGTTCTGAGATGCTTCAAGACAATTTGAAGCAAGAGAATAACAGGTACAATAACAAGTAGAACAGTTCACCTTTTCAAACTTGGAACAAAATCCAAGTCCCAAACCCAGTAATCTCATGGCAATTACAATTTGCGACCCTGAGCCTTATTCTCTTAATCTTCCTTTCAAACATAGTAGATAATCTGAGAAACTTTGCTCTGTTAATATTCATGTTTGAATGGTTCACTCAGCTGGCCCCGTCCTCTTTTTCTAGGTGTTTTTGATTCCCGGTGCTCCACAGACAAAATATTAATAAAAAAGAATAAAGGCTGGGTGTGGTGGCTCACACCTATAATCCTAGCACTTTGGGAAGCTGAGGTGAGAGGATTGCCTGAGCCCATGGGTTCGAGACCAGCCTGGGCAACTTGGCGAGACCTCTTCTCTACAATTTAAAAAAAAAATTAGCTGGACTTGGTGACACATGCCTGTAGTTCTAGCTACGTGGAAGACCGAGGTGGAAGAATCACCTGAGCCCAGCAGGTTGAGGCTGCAGTGGCCATAAGTATGCCACTGTGCTCCAACCTGGGTGATAGAGTGAGACTCTGACTCAAAAAAAAAAAAAAAGAAGAATAAAACAAAAGTACACCTTTCTCATAATATGGCAAAAAATGTAGAAATCATCTTTTTTTGACAAATGCTAACTTTTGGTATTATTCAAATGCTGATGATGCAGACATCTCAGGCTAAGTGAATAAAAATTGATAAAGCCATTTAGTGTACTTAGAAAAGTAAGTGCCCTTTTATAAAATTACTTTCAAGATCATTGATTTACAAAAATAATTGTAAATAAGTGAATTTGCTTTTGCCTAAGAATAGTCTAGTAGATAACAGATTTCTCTACCTTGAAGGAAATTGCATACATTTTACTTTTATTTGAGTCTGTAAAAATATTGAAAAAAGAACTTTGAAGTCAATATGTAGCACAGGCATGGGAATTAGAAAATGGCACCAGAACTTACAGAACAAGCGTAGATTTATTTAAAAGGCTACATTAATTTTCACATGCTTATGCATGAAATGTTATTGCCTGTCTAACTATTCCATTATGTGTTAATAATAAAATAACCCATATGTGCAAAATGAATGTGTCACACCAACAGAAAATGTTTAAAATGCCAAGTAAATACCACAACAAATGTATGAAAAGTGCTCTACTGATGGTTTCACTTTGCAAATTCTTTTGATTTTTCTTTCTATTTTTTAAATTTTTCTGGAGCACAGAAAGCAAGGATTCTGTTCTTTATAGAAGATTCCTGTTTTGCTACAATTTTGCATCCATTCAGTTTATATTTAACCAGAAACTTAAGGCATTATGCTTTGTAATTTTTTTAAAAAAGAGTATTTAAAAATATGCCAGGTTGTGAGGCTGGTTCTCAGAGGGTTTGGTGCCAAGTTCTCCTCCCTTCTAGTTCTTTAAACTTTTCCTTTTTCAGTTTTCATTGTTTAAGAAAATTTGGGGAGATTGAATATCAGTTTCTGCTTTGATCCTATGCTTTTATTTTTGACAAATATTTATTCATCATTTTCTCCCCTTTTGTTTTTCATAAGAATTTCAAATTGCACGAATTCAATAATATATACAAGATTATATCTATACCTCTTGACCCAATGTTTTACCATGAACTTCCTCTTTTGCTTCTGTAAAACCAGAGGGTCTTTACAGATGATTTTTGCTGCTTGACTGCTCATTTGGTTCACTTAAAGTCTCAACTATTTCCATTTTTAAAGTATTTTGTTGCATATTTTCCACACCTACTTCTCCAGCCTTTTGAAGATGAGGATGATTCAGGGTTGATCATTTTGTCATAATGCTCATGAGATTCATAATTGCCTCATTTTTGTCTCTTTTGTTCTTAGCACCTATTTGTTTGAATGCTCAACAGAAGGGTGCTGATCAAGTTAAACTTAGAACATCTCTGTGGAATCCTTAGCAATAAAATTTGTTCTCTATAATTCTCACATAAACTACAGATGTTGAATACTAACTTATGCAAGGATAATCATGGGCATTTTCTCTAAGTAAGCCATACTAAAAGTGTAGCAAAGTTATTTTAATGTAGTTTTTAATTAACTCTATATGACTATAAGCTTGTCTGGAGATTTGATTGCACTGGTTCATATTTCTCTAGTTCTTCCACCGTAGTCCTCAGGTAGTATAGTGTGACTGCAAAAAATGTGGGCTTTGGTTTCAGGCAGATTTTAGTTCTTACATTAATTTTGTCACTTATTAACTGGATAATTAAATTACCTAATTTTTCTAAGATGAAGAAAATAGTTATGGATGCTTCAGTTATCAACCATTCTGGACTAGATTAATTTAGACAAAATTTCCAAATTAGTTTCTAATGAAAATCATTAGAATAATTACAAATATAAAACCAAGTGCTTGAAGATGTTATATAAAATCAAACTGGTGGAAACTTATAAAACAATATTTAAGAGAATAAGGTTGGATAGTAAGACAAACCCAGGATTTGGGGGGGTTCTTCCTCTAGTGGTATTAGCCCTGGAAAGGTTGTTTTAGAGGTCTTAGAGGTCAAAAAGCTGAGGAGTTCTTTTGGAAATCTCACAGAGCAAAAATTCATGTCCAGAGCCCACTAAAGGTGGAAAAACCTGACAAATCACCTATGCATTGAGTTCGGATCATGATGGGCTACATCATAGAAGTAAGGATTAAATGAAAGAGGAGGCAGAAAAACACTTGCAAGAACGGAGGTGAACTTAACCTGATTACTAGTCAGAAGCAAAGTTTAACCATCACTGAGGGATTATAATAACATCCAGAGCCTTGAATGATCTCTAAAATTTTTCAAACAATATTTAGTCCAAGATTTAATGACTATAATGAGTAACAATCATTAAAAATCAAGGCCAGCTGTCAGTGGGGTAAGTGATATTACTACTGAGGGGGAGAGTGGAGTTTCCATTTAGGTCAAGGTGGAGATGATAAAAGGAAGAACAGCTGTTGGATCAAAAAACAGAAGAACAGCAGACAGTGGTGTTAGGCTCTTCGGGTGACTTTTCTGGAATGGTTCTCATGTCGTGTGGGTCCAGGCACTTATATAGTGCCTGACACAAAAGACTGAGTGGTTGGTAACCAGTGCCACACAATCGTGTTTTAACGGTGACTGTAAGCATCACGTATACCAGCCTATCCTTTCACTATGTGATATCATGCTACTGACCCAACCAGCACAGCTGCAAACTGTGAAGTGTATGCTGGGCATGTCTGTGCCACCCAGGGAAGAAGTCAAAAGCCCACAAAGACCTTAAAGCTTGCTGAAACTTATCCTTTGAAGTTTGTTCAGCTCTCCATTCATGATCATAAAAAAATTTCTCTCTAAAGCTTGCGCCGGCTGCTCTTTTTACCTTCAGCTCTGTTCCCTTTCAAATTCCAGAGAAGATGTTTTAATTTATTGGGAATAAAATGCTTGGTTCTTGAGACCACTGGTGGAAGGTTACTATGGTGCAGGCCATTCCTGGTGGGGACACAGTAGACATACCTGTGTCTGAGGCAGAGGAAAAGAAGAGCTCAGAGGCCAGGGAGGTCAGTGGAGAAGGTGATCAAGATTAGGTGTGCAAAAAGAACTTTCTCATAGCTTCTGTTTGGAGCCTCCTCCTCTGGTCATGCTGATGAGAAAAGAATTCATCATTCCTTCACACATTTAATGTTCATGAAAACACGCTCTTTCTCCTAATCACATCAGTAGTGCTTGACAGAAGGCAACAACATGGCTGACACCACATAAAGTGCTGTTGACATTCCAGCTACCAAGTCTGCAGACTCAGGACCAACAAACACAGCACTGACAGAAGCAGTCTTTATGGATGCAGGAGAAAGAGGAGCCAACATGGCCACGTGGACAGTTCTGCATGTGTTCAGAAGGTCTCATCATGGCTGTAGCAAGTGTTGCAAGAATACCTTTGTTTTTAGAGGGTGGTTCTAGCATGTCAGCAAAAGTTGCCAGTCTCTCACAAGAAGAAGAAATAGCTAGAGACCCCATAGTGGGACCCCCTCACATCAATCTTGCTGAGTGACGGCTACATAAATGGATGGGATGGAAGTTAAAGAGTCCTCCAATGCAATGCTGAAGCCCAGTAGGAAAGAACTCCCATTAAAAAACATCCCCATTAGCCGGGCTCGGTGGCTCAGCCTGTAATCCCACGCCTTTGGGAGGCTGAGGTGAGTGGATTGCCTGAGCCCGCGGGTTCGAGACCCGCCTGGGCAGCAAGACCTCATCTCTATAGTAAATAAAAAAATAAATAAATAATAGCTGGATGTGGTAGCACGCACCTGTAGTTCCAGCTACTTGGAAGGCTGAGGCGGAAGGATCACCAGAGCCTAGCAGGTTGAGGCTGCGGTGACCGGGAGCGGCCACCACACCCCAGTCTGGGCAACAGTGAGACCCCAACTCAAAAAAAAAAAAATACATCCCCTTTACCACGGAACAGGAAGAACAAGTCAACTACAATGTCATCCTTCTGTTCTATTTCAACACAGTACTGTACCAGGCATAGAGGTGAGCATCATGAAACTGTGGAAGAGAGCAGCATGGAGGCCATCAGGCAGGAGCACAGCATGGAGAATAGCTGGACATTATGGTTTCCATGGTATCTGAGAACAGATAGATAGTAATCTTTGAAGCCTCTCAACAAACAAGAGAGCAGAAGATGGAAGCCAGGCTATTCTCATTTAGTACTCTTACTTTTAAATAAATAAAACCATACGTTCTCATACTGAAAGTCTATCTTCTTTCTGAGTTTACATCTTTCACAGGATAGCAGTTACTTTATTGTGAATTCTGTGAAATCAATTAAGCTGCAGTCTAAGATCCTGTCTACCCTATCAATGTTCAACTGAGCCAATAGTCTTCCCTTAAGTAGGATGAGTATCTTAATAATGCTGACTTTTCCAGTCCATGGACATGGAATGTTTTTCCATTTGTTTGTGTTATCTTTGATTTCTTTGAGCAGTGTTTTGTAGCTTTTGTTGTAAAGGTTTTTGACTTCTCTGGTTAGGGAAATGCCAAGGTGTTTCATATTTTAGTATCTATTGTGAATGGGATTGTGCTTTTTATTTGGGTTTCTGTTTTTTTATTGGTGGTGTATAGGAATGTGACTGTCTTTTGCACATTTATTTTATACCCTGAGACTTTGTCAAAGTCCTTTATCAGGACTTTTTTTGACAAGGAGGTTTTTGACAGATTCTCTTGGGTTTTCAAGGTATGCAAGGTTTTTCATGTTGTCTGCAAAGAGGGGTAACTTAACTTTCTCTTTTCATATTTGGATACCCCTGATTACTATCTTGGATTCCCCAAGGCTGTGACCAAAAGTCACATTCTGTGTTGTGACAGACCAGCCCCTCTTACTTCTTCTAGTTCTCTCTGAAAGTATCTGGGCATAGGATGTTAAGTCTGTTCTATAGATTAAGTGGAAACAGAATTCATGTCCTCTCAAGATGGTTAGGGGAGAGAAAATGAGTAGAGCAGTATTTATTGGTAAATAGAATAGGAAAGGATCTCATCTGAACTTAGCAATTCCACTGCTAGGTATATACCCTGGAGAAAGCTTAACACGTGTCCAAGAGGACAGCTATTAGAATATTTGAAGCAAAAATATTAAATGGAAAATTCCAGAAATAAGCAATTCATAAATTTTCAATTGTGTGTCTTTCTGAGTAGCATGATGAACTCTCACACCATCCTGCTCCATCCTTCCTAGAACATGAATCATCCCTTAGGCTAGTGTACTCACACTGTTGAAACTGCTCCTTATTCATTTATCACTTAGTAGCCATCTGAGTTATCAAGTCAACTGTCACAGTATTGCAGAACTTGTGTTCGAGTTTCCCTTATCTTACTTAATGAAGACTCCAAAGTGCATGAATAGTGATGCTGTCATATTATTTTAATAGTTCTAGTTTATTATTAGTTATTGTTGTTAGTCCCTTACTGTGCCTAATTTACCATTTAAACTTTATGGTAAGTATGTATGCACAGGAAAAAGCATAATATATGTACAGATCAGTACTACCCATGGTTTCAGGCACCCACTAGGGGTCTTAGAGTGTATTCCCACCGATAAAAGAGGAACTATGATAAAATAGATACACAGAGAGACAGATAAGCAGATACATACTATACAAGAGTAACAGCCAAAAAATATTGTCATGGCTGATTCTTATCTACTGCTGAGTAAAAAAGTAGTCACAGAAGAACATGTGCTACAATTTGTTTTACAGAATATTTCAAAAACAAGACCCAACAGATTATTTAGGACATATAGTTGGTAAAATTAGAGATATAGTATCTCCAGAGTATAAAGGAAAGCTATGTTATCAGGGACGTATACACAAAAGTTTTAATAGTGATGGGAATTGTTTTATTTCATAAACAAGGTGATCAATTCACAGGTGTTCATGTTGTATAGTTTTCACGTGTTAGCAACTTTCAAAACAAGATGGCCTTATGTGTACTTTTCACTATCAGGAATATCTCAACCAATTTGTTTTAGTAAAATTTTACATTTTATATAGTTACAAGAGTGTTATGTCAAAGCCAAAATCTGAGATATCTTTCTTTAATATGTATAAACTACAATTTTGAAGTGAGAAGAAAAAATAAATAACAAGGCATTCAAAGAATTCAGTTGAATGAAAACCAAGAAGAGAAAGAACAAGCTATAAATGGAAAAACAGGGACTCCAAATAAAACAAAAATATGATAAAGGAAATAAAAATCAAATTTTAAAATTATGGCTAAAAACTATAGAAAGAAAATAAATAT
The DNA here is from genome assembly GCA_027257055.1 of Cephalopachus bancanus. Lineage (NCBI taxonomy): Eukaryota > Metazoa > Chordata > Mammalia > Primates > Tarsiidae > Cephalopachus > Cephalopachus bancanus. The sequence continues at coordinate 10,977,738 of JAPVLO010000017.1, forward strand.
TAATTCTGTAATAAAATAGTAAATAAAATGATCAGAAATTAAAAACTGGTTAACGTAGGATTGCTAGGCATAATTTAGAAGACCTAGTCAAATTTGATTTTCAGATAAACACCAACCTATTACTTTAGAATGATCTATGTGTTATTTGCATCATACTTATACTAATTTTTTTCCATGCAATATTTGGGACATATTTACATTAAATATATACATTTTCTGAAATTTAAATTTAATGAGGAATTCCCTACTTTTTTCTGTTCACTCTGTCAACCTTAATACGAGATATGCTTTAAAGCAAATTTGACCTAGATAAATAAAATAGATCATAGTATAAAATATGAATAATAAATCACAGAAATTTTAAAGGAAGAGAAGTGTAAAAGAATGCATAAGAATAGAGAACATTTGAGAAAGTTCAACATGCTGTTCAGAAATAAAGGTAAGAGAGAAAAGATCATCGCAGTATCTGAAGTGATCATCATTGTGAACCAGGAAAGAGTCACCTTCAGATTCAAAAGGCATAAGAAATCTAAGTGGTATAAACAAAAATAAAACTGCACTTGGCATATCTAGCAAAACTGCTAAAAACCAATGCCAAAGAGAAAAAATATTAAAAGCATTCAGAGAAAGAATGACATAATATGTTAAAGGAACCATTAGACTGTCTGCTGATGTCCAGATGGAATTAGTGCAAACTAGAACAAAAAGGAATAGCTTGAAAGTGCTGAAAAGAAATATCAGCTTTTTCATCTATAGCCTTCATAAATATAATTTGAGAATAAAGGTAAGATATTGACAAAAACCAGAAGGATTGGAAACAGATCCACAATGAAGGAATTGTTAAAGAGCTTCTCTAGGCAGGAGAAGTATGACCCAAAACAGAAAGTCAGAGATACAGGGAACAATGAATGACAATAGAAAATAATAAATATATTTAACATTTTAAGTAAATATTGCTATATAAGACAAGAATGTGGTTTGCAAAATATAAAGAATTAAAATGCAAAGCAAAATAAAGGAATCCACAACACTTTCATTGTTTGGAAACAAAGTAAAAATAACAAGTAACATTTATTTTTGATAAGAAAAGTATGTACTGTAAATACTAGAGCAACACTTAAAGTCATAGCACAAGAATATATGGAGGAAATTGAATCAACATCATCGTCATCATCATTATTTATAAAATTAATTCTGAAGAAGATAAGAAGAAAAAAGTGCATAGGACAGGTAGAAAAAAATAGAAAGAAAAAAGTCTGTATAATTTATATTCATCTTAAAAGATTTCAAAGATTGTCAGAAAAAAACTAATTTGCAAGCAAAAATTTATTAGCTTACTGCTTAAAAGAGACATATTTAATATGTGAAATTACAAAAAGTTAAGAGGAAGTAAAAGGTATATATTATACACACACTAACAAAAAATTAATTTAACTATATTAATAGGTTAGTAGAGTTTATGATATTATCTCTAAAAAAAGCACAACTAAGCTAATTACTCACACTTTATAATCATAATAATATAATCTATCTAGACCACTTAATAATTTAAAATTTGTGTAGGTTTTACAATAGCCACAAAATTGTTAAGAAAAAATTGACAGACCTAAAAATAATGATAGAAAAAAGACAAATCCACAATTATTATAGGAGATCTTTCAGTTATTGAAATAATAAGCAAACAAAAATTATTAAGGATAAAGAGGAGTTTAATGGTATAATTAACAAATTTGACCTGATAGGCATGCATGAGATTGCCACATACAGAACTCATCAAGAGCAGAATACATATTCTTTTCAAATACAAGTAAAACATTTATAAAAATTTACTATATACTTGAACCTAAGGCATGTTTTAATACATTTTACAGAGTTAAAATTATACAAAGTATGTTTTCTCATCAGTGTTAAGATAAAGTAAAAAAACAATAAGATGACTGAAAATTTTTCTAAATCATAGATAGAAAAGAAGTCACAGTGGAAATTAGAAAATATTTAGGAACCAAATGACAATGAAATATTAAATCATATGAAAGGCAACCAATGCTGTGCTTAGAGATACATTTATAAACTTAATTTCATAAAACAGAAAAATAAGAGAAAGCCTGAGAATCAAAGAGTAAATTACCCAACTTAAGAAGGTATAGAAAGAATAACAAATCAAATAAAGAATGCAATGCCTGCCAGACTCAATTATTGAATGTCAATATTCAGTTATATAGCTAAGGGATCGTTAAGTAATATTTACCAATTGATCTGAAAAACCTAAATCTGACAAAGCTCTATTGGCTGAATTCTAAAATGAACTCCAACATTCTTTCTCCTGTGTACATAACTTCTAACCTTTAACAGGTAATTAAGAGCAGATTTCCCTCACAAAAGATATTACCCTTCCCATTATACACTAACTTTAATATATATCCTGTTTATACATTTTCTGAACAATTCAGTAGCTCATCCTTTTTCCCATTTAGTCTCTAAATTCAAAATGCTAATTGCTTGTGGAAGATGGGTTGAAAAATATATATTTTTGTCTTGGTTTGTGAAGTTTCTATTAATTGTTTTTTATTCAATCAGAAAAGGAGATTATTTGGCTCTTTTTTCAACATGATGAATATAAATATGATTTATTAATACCTACATGTGACAGGCATGAAGAACAGGGGTGGGCCATGGGCACCAAAATGCATTTAGCCAATTAAGACAATTCCCTAAAGAACTTCAGAGGATAATGAAATTAACTATAAGTGGATTCCAAGAGAATGGAGGAACAACTGTGCTATTAATTGGACTGCTAGACTCACCTAGGGGTATGACAGCTATCTGAACTTGGTTTCTGTGTTCAGCATTGGAATTCCAAACCCTATGAAGTCTTAATAGAATTTTTTCAGCCCTGAAAAGAAAGGAAAGTAATTGAACAGGACTTTAACAGTTTGAAAAGATTATAAAACCCCTTGAGAGAATAGAGTTATTGACTCCAGTACTGCATCCTCCTGAAAGATTTATAGGCATCCACTAAATATGAATAGCTAGCTCCTGTATTCAAAATCACCACTGTGGGGAAGTTCTCTCTGGAGAAAAGATCCTTTCTTGCATTTGCTACCATTTGTCTTCCCTTGAGATTCTTGGTCTGTTTCCCTCAGGTTAGTCTATAATCCTGTTTAGAAATATTTCTGTCATGATGATATTCAGTATGTCATTTTGAGGAATGAAATGATATATATTAATAGCTAGCTAAGAGTAGAGCATTGCTTTAAACACTTTACTTACATCATAGTTACTATAATTGTCCATTAGTACTTTTGTTATTATTGTTGTTATAGAAAACATTATTTGAACATTTACTATTTGTTTTATATTGCATTATCTTAATTATTATTATGATCATGAAAGGCATATTTAAAATCTGTTCACATGACTGAGACTCAGAGAGATCATGTAGCCTGCACAAGACACATAACCTACAACAAGAGCATCTGAATTCAAGGCAAGTTGGTGACACCAGTCTCTAAGGTAGCCATTTTATCTGTGTGTGTGTGTGTGTGTGTGTGTGTGTGTGTGTGTGTGCACGCGCGCGCACACACGTGCACACACATATATCAGAATTTCCTAAATTTGAATATTGGCTTATCAGTAGTGTGTCTTTGGTGCATTGCCCTGGGTTACCTGATTTAGTTTCTTTATCTGTAAAGCGGGGATAATAATAACACCTACCCTCATGGAATTTTAGGTCAATGTTATGAAAAGCATTTAAAATAAAGAACCTGCTATCTGGTGAATGTTACGAGAGGGGACTAAAACAAAAAATGACACACAACAAACAAACAGAAACTGGAATTATGTTTTGGAAGATAGCCCCTTGTAGTAGAGGGTTTCACCGCTTGGCAAGTGTTGTAGGAAGTCATCAACATCAATGTATGAGCTAGCATTGTTGGGAGAGGTTACATTCTGCTTCAGTGAATATATGTTTTTTGAGATCCCTTCAACTCATTTGCCCATCCAATGATGTGTGATTTACAGGCACATTTGCCCACACCATGCTGAGAGTTCAGCAGTTTTTGACCAAAAATGGCATGAACCCTGTGTCCCATCCTTCCTATTCGCCTGATCTCACCCCAAGTGACTTTTTTTTGTTTGTTTCCCCGGAAGAAAAGTTTTCAAAGGGAAACGTTTTGCTGAGGTAGAAGAGGTGAAACAAAAAACAGCAGAAGCACTAAAAGATATCAAAATGGACAAGTTCAAAAACTGTTTGGAGCAGTGGAAAAAGTTTCTCAACAGGTATATTGCATCAAACGCAGAGTACTTTGAAGGTGACTGAAGTTTAAACATGTAAGATTAAAAACACAATTTTTTATAAATACATTCTAGTTCTTTTGTCTCCCCCCCCCCGGTTAAAAGACCTGTATCACAATTTTTCAACCAAATCATCAGAATGAAAATATCATCTAGAAAGCACTCAGAGATTTTCTCTGTGTTTTCTTTATATACCACTTCCTAACTATACCTCCTATCACTTTGCTAGGGATGTAGGTAGGGCGTTATAGTCTACTCTTTCTGCACCAAGTAGAAGCCAAGATAAATGTGAGCAGGAATTATGCTATTGTCAGCCCATGAAGTGCAAAGTTATGGACAGGAAAGCCCACCATATTTAGAAACTACTTATGAATATATAAGAGCCTCATTTTTCTCTTGTGAGCCATACTGACACACATCCCTAGTTAAAATACAATGTCTTCAGGGATTATAATAGTTCAGACAAGAGCCACAGAGTCAAACACCTACAGTTTTCATACATCAGGAAGGCAACAAGAATGAGTCAAGGAAGCTGGGTGTTGGAGCATCCATGTTCCATAGAAATTTCTGAGAACTTCTGCCCAGCTCCCCGAAGCATGAATCCTAGGGCTTCAGAAGTTGGGCAAATATATATTGTCCATTGATATCCATGGAAGATTGGTTCCAGAATCCCTTGCAGATATAAAAATTCATGGGTATTCAATGCCTTTATATAAAACGGCATAGTATTTCCGTATAACATAAGTATATCCCTCAGTATAATATAATTCATCTTCATATTTACTTAATACCTGATACGGTGTAAATGCTATGTAAATAGTTGTTTACTATGTTATTTAGGTAATAATGATGAGAGCATGTTATGCTCAGTACAGATGAAACTATTCATTTTTTTCCCTCAAATATATTTTTTTTAATATTCTGAAAGTCCACAGCAAAACTAAAGGGCAGTTGTTTGAATCCATGGAGAACCCACATCTGACTGTACTCATATTTATCCAAGAAGCACTTACATAGTTTTTCCTGGAACTACTCTAAGCACTTTATACATATTAATTTACTTAGTCTTCTTTTTTTAATTTTAATTTTTATTATAAAGATGTGAAGTACATATCAGGTTTAGATATACAAATATTGATTATGCAGATACCCTTGTTGATGAGGTATGCCCCTCCTTCCCCTAGCAGTTTCCCTCAACTGCCAATCCCATCCACCCTCCCCTGACAGTTTCCCACTACTGCCAATTGCTTTCTTATGCTATTATAATTCTTCAAGTTCTGCTTATGAGTAAGAACATATGGAACTCTGTTCTTTGTTTCTGTGATAAATCACTGAGTATGATCGACTTCAAATCCATCTAAGTTGTTGCAAAATCCGTATATTTGTCCTTCTTTATGGCTGCATAATATTCCATCATGTATATGTACCACATTTTTTTAATCCAGTCCAGCTTCAATGGGCTACACAGTTGGTTCCATGTTTTTGCTACTGTGAATAGAGCTGCAACAAACACGTGTGCAGGTATCTTTTTGGCATAATGATTTGAGTTCCTCCAGGTATATTCCCAATAGGGGAATTGCCACCTTAAGTGATAGTAACTACTACTATTTCCATCATATACATAAGAAAACGGAGGCAGAGAGAAAGCCTAGTCCAAGGTCATTCACCTACACAGTTTTTGGCCCCAGGTTCTATCACAGGCCACTTATGTGTCACAGGTATCCATGCTAATAGCTGTAGAGACTAGAATAGTGCAGACATGCCCACTGAGCTGGTCATTTTAAACAGCAGAAACACAGCTTGCCTTGGAGAGGACAATTTCTTAAATTCAACAGAAGATATTTTTATTTTTCATTTTTGCAAATAGAGAAAATGAGGTTAAGAGAAGTTCACTATTTCTCCCAAGGCCTTAAAACATCTCAATATTTAAAGGACCTCACCAGTCCTTTACTAAATTTAAGACTGTTCATTGATAAAATAAATGAAGCTGTGGATAAGCTGTTGTTATTTTAAGAAACAAATCCAATGCAAAGACCAACTGCCTTTTAGTTTTAGTGTGGAATTATTTAATTTAATGTTCCTCTTATGCATGAAAACAATCAGTTTTCTACAAATTCTCCAGTTTCTTACCTCAGTGGTCACTTGGGATTAAAGGATATCTTTGGAGACAATGATATATTTTTCCAAATAATTTATATTCTGGGGAAAAAATGTTTTCTGGCGATCCTAGAGATTAATAATACCAATAATAGTAAAATAAAAACCAATTAGAAGCACAACAAACATTATAGGTCTTTAAAGGATGTACTTGTGATATCGTATTTGTAGGATGAGATTCTGTAGTCCCTTCTTCAGACTCGTGTCTTCTGATTCTGGCAGATGAGGCTGACTTGCTGTGACAGACAATTTAGAGCACCGTGAGGGTCTGTGATTGTTCACACGTCTCCCATTGGCTTCCCCAAAGAAACGTTGTCTATTAACATGTCTGGCAGGGTTCTGACTTGAGCACTCAGCTATACTGCAAAAGACACTCATACAGGGTGATAAGCATGGGAATGGCAGGCACCGCTGCTTTGCTAAGATGACTTGGGTCTCCTGTGGAATCAAGAGGCACTAGGAAGTGATAAAAGTTATTTATTTGAACCAGGGCTAGGCATTCTTAGGGGATTTACAATTTTTTATAGCAATGTTTCCCAAATTTGTAAAGACAGTTATGCTTTTATGTGTCATCCCTTCCTGAATGTTTTCACCTACTGTCATGGAATGATTAAGGCAGGCAAGGTGAGAGCTTGGCCCTGTTACATACTAGCTGTGTGGTCTTGAATGTGTTATCAGAAGTACACAAGTCTTATTTTCTTCCAGTATAGGAGGATAAGCACAAGTGTAGAAAGGGATATTAAAGGCAGAAGGTCATTTTGAGTGGTGAATAGCTCTGTGTTTAGATTTAGACAAGTATATGCTTGAGTACTGACTCTGCTGGGTGATTTTGGACTATGAACAATTTTCAGTTGGTTTCCACATTTTTGGAACAGAGGTAGTATCCAAGTGGAAATTACCGTAAAAAAAACTTAAAATGATAACACATATAAAATACCTAGTAAGCTGCCAAGTACACAATAAAAAACTCAATAGATATTTGTTTATTAGATTGCTATCACTACTACTCTCATATTCTTACTACTAATATTACAGTTTTGCTCAGAAAAATTATTTCTAGTAATAAAATTATTTTATGAAGCTTTCCTTTATATTTTGGGCTTTATTGTCAAAACAGAATGATTTAAACTGTTGTGAGTCAAGCATGGTGGTTCACACCTATAATCTAAAAACTTTGGGAGACTGAGGAAGGAGGATCATTTAAGCCCAGGAGTTCAAGATTAGCCTATGGTCTTGAAGACAGTTCAAGACTATGAGCAACATAGTGAGACCTCATCTCTACAAAATAAGAATAAAAATTAAAATTTTCCAGGCATGATGGCACATGCAGTAGTCCCAGCTACCTGAGAAGAGTAGATCCCGTCATCTCAGGAGTTCAAAACTGCAGCAAGCTATGATGGTGCACTGCACTCTAGTTTGGACGACAGGATGAGATACAACTCAAAAAACAACAACAAAAAACCTTTTATAAATACTACCCCTCAAAAAGAAAAGTCATAAGGAAAAGGGGGAGATAAAAATGGAAATAAAGCACCATAGTTACATGAGAAAATTTACAGAAAAAAGGCATGCAGAGTGTGAACTTGCTCAAAGTGAGCATCAAATGAATAAAAGGAACCAGAATCCTTTGGGCATGGACATAAAGTTAATGATAAATTCTAGTGTTAGGTGCCCAGTTGTTATTTTTTGCATATTGTTTGCTTTAGGGGAAAAGCTCTAAGTCTTTCTCTTGAGTTGTGAAAACAAAATTCATTGCAGGAGGTACACTGATCAATGTTAAGAACAAAAGCAAAGAATCAAACAAAGTACGAAAAATGGGTCTTTGTCAAGGCAATGGGGGAAGGTCATGGGATGGCTGATTCCAGTCTGAAGAGCATCATGTGAGATAACAGAGAAATGACCTTGGAAATCTAGGAGAAAGGAGTATCTGGGAACCTGAGAAGACAAACTCACTAGTAGAATGAGATATGATCAGAGTCAGCTATCACTAGAAGCAGAGTGAATTCAAAAATCTCAGGTTGCTTTATTATCAAATCTTCTTTTGACCTCTCATTTCAGAACTGCAACCCAAAAATGTTATGCCAACATAAAGAGGTGGAATTGATGGACTGTGAAGAGAACTGTGGACTGGCCACACAACCATCATTTTCTCTTCCTGTCAATTTTTCCCCTGAATTAAGTGATTCTGACCTTGAACAAATTGCTTAGCCCCTTTGAATATGTGCCTTTATCCATAAAACTTGAAATATTGTACTTTCCATACAGGCTTTTCTGTGATTTATGTGAAATATTTTATTGAACACACTTCACCCTGGATCTGTGCATATGCTATAAACTCAATAAATCAATATTTATTCTTAAGTTTAAAAAAAGTTTGATATAGCCAAATTGAAATAGGTACTTTAGAAGGCTATTTCCTTATATTTGTTATCTTCCTATACATTGCTACTACTATATCTGCTTGTTCCCAATTCACATGAGTTTTTGAGTGGTGCTGAACAGCAGCATAAACTGTAGTAACTGCCAAATTGAAAACTAGTCAATCAAATAGCACATGTTTATTGAACATAAACTATGGGCTGGCACAAGTAAGGAACTATGCCCACAAAGACAAACGAAACTAAATTCTTGCTCTCAAGTGTTGAAAATTCAGTGACAATAAGTGGCTAAAACCACGTGCACACACAAAGACAGACACACATTCCCCAAGAAAAATTGCTTAATACAGGGGCTTTGGGCATGTAGAAAACAGAATCATTATCTGAATTGTTTCCCCCTAGAATGTTTTTAAATCTGTTGATATCATTAAAACTTGTATAAATAAAGTACCATAATTACATGAAAAATGTTACAGAAATAAAACATGCAAAGAGAGCATGAACTTGTTCAAAGTGAGCATCAAATGAATAATAAGAATCAGAATCCCTTGGGCATGGACATAAAGTTGAATTTAAACTCTATTGTTAGTCAGATGCTCTGTTGTTATTGTTTTTTTATTATTTGTTTTAGGGAAAGGGTTCTAAGTCTTTCACTTGAGTTGTAAAAATAAAATTCATTGCGGGGTTACATTTCTTTTCCATATTAGGAAAGAGTGCTAGTTACTAGGGGAAAAACTTTCTATTTGAATTTTATAAGTATTTTATATCCCCAGTTTCCAAATATCATAAAGTAACATTTATTAAAAGCTTAAATGAATGCCAGGCATTTTATAAATATTTGTTGTGTATTAAATTATTATCACCACTCTCCTATTCTTACTACTAATACTACGGTTTTGCTCAATCCTGAGCAAATTCTTTCCAGAGATAAAATTATTTTATTAAGCAGTCCTTTATAATTTGGACTTTTTTGTCTAAGCAGACATTTTTCTTTTTTCATTTTAAAGAATAAAATTTTTGTCTTAATCACATTATTTAACTATAATGAAAGTCTTAAAATATCAGCAAATGATTGAAAATAATCCTATGATCTACAGCCACTGATGCAAAAGATAGATAGATCTACTAACAGTTTCAAGTTTTCAGTAGATGTGTTTGTAAATTGTACAGTTATAGCTAACTAGCTATTTTATATTTAAAATGCTTCCCCAGAACTCTTGTTAAATTTTGCTATTGTAGCATTAATTATGGTTCAATGGGACTTTCAAGAATATTATATTCTGAATGAATCAAGGGAGATGTGTTCCTCAGAACACATTACTGTTAGTCCTACCAAAGATCAGAATATGTGTTATTATTGTTATATTTCTTGTAGCTTAACCTCCTCCCCCCACTATAATTTAGCAAGTTACTGATAGTCTTAGTAAATAGCTCAAGAACAGAGTCTGGGGAACTGCAGTATTTTAGAGACGTCTGTCTATGTTCATTTGCTCTAAAGGTCTTACAATAAGAGGTATCATCAGGAAAGAAAACTCACATCCAACAGAAATACTATTTTTCACTTGTGCAAAATAACAGCGTTCAATTGGAAAGGGCCTTGGCCTTTCTCCTTGGTAGCTGTATAATTCTGGGAAGGTCAATTTGTTTCTAAGAGTCTGTTTTCTTAGCTTTCCATTTCATTTCCACTTCTATTAAAAGGGGATAATTACATTCACAGGTGTTTTGTATGAATTGATATATATATAAATCTGCCACGGGTAGATCCTGTATCTGTCTCCATGGTTACCTCCAAATGACCTCACTGTCGTTTCTGTAACTCCACCACCGAACTCTTGGAGTTCACCTGGTTCTCCTTAGGCTTGACTTATTCTCTTTTCTGTATATGCCATGCTTGATGAGCATGCCTAGATTCTGATGTGGGCAACTATTCAAAAGGCCATTAAAATACCTTTGTAAGTGTGAGATAATTGTCCGTGTAATTATGACCAGTGAAGTTTTCCAACCATCTCAAATTTCCTAATGGACATATGCTGATGAGGCTAATTCTGGGTCATATATGTATGCCTTGTTATGCACTTCAAAGAGGAAAGAATATAGCTAGAGATAGCCCAGACAGGAGACCAAGTGAACTAGTGTCTCTAAAATGCATGTTTTACAATCAGCAAGGAAGCTTATCTCATTCAAATAGTCTGATTCAGTAAGAAGCAGCTTAGGAATCTGAAATTTTCACAGGCATATGAGATAATTCTGAGATGTGGAAAAAACTGGCCAATGTTGGAAAATAATTTGAGACATGCAACTACCTGAAGCAATAACTTTTAAAAGGAGAAAATAGCACTCTGCATTCTGCCAATGTGTGGTGACTAATGTCAGAGCAACAGCGATGGGGAGGTGACCTGGCTGTATCTGAAATCTTCATATCACATTGGGTGACTCAGTGATACGAAGGTTTACATCAAGGCTTTGGAAAAATTAGTGAATAAATTTTGGTCTTTAGCCTCCTCCATTGTATATTTACTCTCCTGGCCCTACTTCAACTCATCTACTTTTTTGTTTTATACACAGAAGATAGAGAAACTCCCTAATAGACAGATTAAATTCACCTTCTCAAGCCCCAATGCTAGGATTTTCTCTCCAGGATCGATTTTAGGTCCTCACTTCTTGTACTGCATCACCTGTGCATGGCCTTGTCTTACCTGTAGAACCACGAATGGATTTGTAGAGGTTGGATTTTCTCTTAAAATCAATGTCCCCCTGATTCTCTCAGTGAGCAAAACATCCAAATGCATCCTGACCCCAAAACAACTACTCTTCCAATTAACACAGTCTACCTTAGATTTAAACATGCCCGGTATATTTTCATTTGAACAGGAATTTTAAATCATTCCCAAAATGGCAGTAAGTACTGGAACTTTATACCTACTTGGCAGATTCCCAGTTCTGAACAGTGTCAATGAAATGGAAGGATCTTTTTTTCTTGAATGTCTACCCATGTAGCACAGTGACCACAGGTCTATGTACTAAACACATGATAGAAATAAAATTGCTCTTAAGTCTCAAAAGTGATCAATATAGGGAAGCAAGAGGTTATTGGAGTGTATAAGAGCTTTAGAGTCAGAAAGAACTGTGTGTGAATTGTATATCAAGACCTACTAGTTTTGGACCCATAAGCAATTCTGGACCTCACAAATCTCCAGTTTCAAAATAGAATAAAATAGAAATATTATATACTCTGCAGCTTTATTGGAAGTTCTTGCATGAGAAATAATATATCCGGGTGTTTGGAATGCAGGAAATATTTAATTAACATTTGCTTTTCTTTCTATTTCATTTAGAATACAGTAAGCTGATATAGCCTATTAGACTAAGAGTAGCAAAGGATAAAATGAAGAATAAACTTTGATAACAAAATATAGATCTTACAAATGGTCAATCTGTTTATTTTTCTTTTCTTTCTTTTTTTTTTCTTCTTCTAAATTTTGCCAATATAACTTTTCCACATGAGAAGAAACAAGGAACAGAAATGCAGTTTGATTTTTCCCATTTCTTTATGTCTTTCTGATCACTAATCTCCACCAAATTAAGTATGTCTTTCTCTCCAGACAGGCTAACAGAGCCAATGTCTCAATATCACTCTAGTTCTCTCCTGGATTTTCACAAGGGCATGCAAGGGCCAGTAGATAGCAGCCACCCCTGAAAGGCCCAGGTGAGCAATGAGGCTCCATGTTATGGATCAGAGGCTGTGCTGTCAGGAGGAACAGACCTTTCCTGGCACCACAAGAGTGTTCTGCGGTCAGTTCTAGAAATGCCATGGGTACCGTTTTCTTATGTTAAGGACTACTAATTTTTATTTCAAATTCTAGCAGTAATAAAATGCATTTCAAAGTTAAGAGTAACCCTGAAAGAACAGTTTTTTTCCCCCTTAAGTTGTACTTTGGATCACAGGAAGTCAATCACTCCTTAAGCCCAGCAGCCTGCAATCCTCAAAGGAATGATCGCATTCCTCAAATCTTTTCTCCATGGTTATGGGCATGAGATACACTAGGAGGTGTGTAGGTGAAGATACACATGTATGTCTTCATTGTACACTATGATTAGCAGTGGGAACAAGCCCAGCTTTCCTCTCAAGAAGCTACATGAAAATGAGAGAGCACTTATTGAACAAAGAATTACAATGCAAGATGTGGGATATCTGGAAAAATCCACTACGTAACTTTTGAGAACTGAGCAATACATTTTCAATGGCTCTCTCCTTGGAGAGAAGAAATAGTGTAGAGGGAAAAGGACAGAAACTAATCTGTGCTATTGTGAATAGAGCTGCAACAACCATATGTGGGCAGGTACCTTTTTTGTAGAATGATTTGGGTTCCTCCAGATATATTCCCAATAGGGGAATTGCTGGGTTTTATTGGAAGGTCAATTTCTAGTTCTTTCAGAAATCGACACACTGTCTTCCAAAGAGGTTGCACTAGTTTGCATTCCCAACAGCAGTGCAGAAGCATTCCTTTTTCTCCACATCCTCGTCAGCATCTGTTATTGTTTGCTTTATTAATGATGGCCATTCTTACTAGGGTTAGGTGGTATCTGGTTAAAGAAAATGTGGTACATATACACTATGGAATATTATGCAGCCATAAAGAAGGACAAATATATGGACTTTGCAGCAACTTGGATGGATTTGGAGTTGATCATCTCAGTGATCTATCACAGAAACAAGAACAGAGTACCATATATTTTCACTCATAAGCAGATCTAAATAATTATAATACTATAGGAAAGGGTCTGGCAGTAATGGGAAATTGTCAGGGGGTGGGGGTGAGATTGGAAGTTGAGGGAAACTGCTAGGGGATAGAGGGGCAAATCTCATCAGCAAGGTTACCTGCATAATCAATGCTTGTATACCTAACCCTGAATTGTACCCCACACCTTTATAATAAAAAATAATAATAATTTTTTTTTTAAAGATGGAAACCAAGTAAAAGGATGACATAGCAGATAAATAGAAGAATGAGTTCTGGTTCTCCAGACTTTCTTTGCATGAAAGAGAAATAAACTTGTGTATTCCTTGAAAAAAAAGAACAGAAAAAAACTAATCTATGGCTGGGCGTGATGACTTATGCCTGTAATCCCAACACTTTGGTGGGAGGATAGCTTAAGGCCAGGAGTTTGAGAGCAGCCTGGGCAATGTAGTGAGACTCTGCTTCCACACACACAAAAATAAATTTAATTTAATTTAAAAATTGGTCAGGCATGGTGGTGTGCACCTGTATCCTAACTACTTAGGAGAATGAGGTGAGAATAACTTGAGCCCAGGAGTTTGAGTTATAGTGAGCTATAATCTTGCCACTGCACTCCAGTTTGGGTGACACAATGTGCCCTGTCTCTAAAGGAGAAATGAATCTGTGATGATACCTAGGTTTATGGAATTCAGTTGAGATTTATGGAAATATTTTATACAATTACAAAACAAAATTAAATAAAATAGCATTTCCTAAAATTAAAAAAATTAACAAAATACCTTATCTATATTATATTTTGAGTTGGTGATGTAGGGGAGACTCCATGCAGTGACTCTACCAAACAGGAATATAAGCATTTATGTCCAATAGGATTGTGTCTCTAGTCATCATAATGTTGATAGTAGTGCTACTATGAGTCAACTGTATGCTTAGTACAGCTAAGAGTAATGAATGTAAATGTAAATGCCTGATTACTCTTATATCTCTGAGGATGAGTGTGGGGAATGTTAAAAAAATGAGATACAGATAAACAATTTGTTGAAGTAAAAATTCTGTCTCAGTCATAATGACTTCTCTTTAAAAAATTACATACTTTCTAACTCTGCTGAAAATTCATAAATACCCAGCAGTAATTAACATTATGAGCACCAAATTGTCAGTATCTCAATATCATTTCCCAGATAAAGGAATCAAGACCTCCTGGAGAAATGGCTTGCTCCAAATCTGTTTCCTGATTCCGCTTTTAAAAAGAAAATACAAAACAAAATAAACAAAACACCTTTGTTGTTTTCTGAGAAGGATAATAGGGCACACATTTATTATTCTCAAAATTGGTAGTAAAAGGAAAAGGAACCCAAATCAGACATTGATGCTTATCTTTCCCATATGTGTTGTACGCCACAGTAACAAACTAGTTGGGTAGAGTTTTGTGACTTTTTGAGCTAATAAAGGAAGAAGAGGTATTAGAATTAGAATTTCATCATTTTGTAACACTTACTGACGTAATGAATCTTGAAAACAACCACTAGTCACTGCGGACATCACCAAATGGAAACCAACAAGCAAGTCTTCTGCCCTCCAAAAGCTCAAACTTGAAACTGATGGTGCATCTATATTTATTTTTCGAAAATACAGGAAGCAGAGAAATGTATAATACAGCACCTTGGGAAGGCAATCAGCAAAATCTAGATTGTGGGAAAAGGAGAAATACCCATTTCTTCAATAAACTAATAGCAAGGAGCAGAGAGAGATGGAGATGGAGCTGGAGAAGGAAAGATAGAGATAGAGATAGATAGATAGATAGATAGATAGAGATAGAGACCAAGGAGGAAGGTAGGGAGAGAGAACTTTTTTAAAGACACAATGGGTATCAACCACCAACTAGAATGTATGGTTCTTATTCTAATTGTAATACAATAAAATAAGCTATGAAATAATAGTTTATAAAACAATGTGATTAATTTTAAAGTTGACTGAATATTTGATGATGTCAAGGAGTTAATGCTAAATTTAGGTGTGATAATGGGTATGTGAAAATTCTTCAAAATATTCCTTTTTAAAAATATTTCTTGGTGTGTATTTTAATAACACATCTGAGATTTGCTCTAAAAGAATCTGGAGGATTGAAAGGTGAATTGAGGGTTGGAAGAACAAATTTGGCCATGCATTGAATATTATTTAAACTGGGCAATGGAGGATGGGCAGGGCTTATTTACTATTTTGTCTACTTTTGAATATGTTTGAATCCTTTAAACTCTTGTAATAGTGTTTTAAAGTTTCTCAAGTGATTATATATATGCAAGTGATTGCTGGTGCACAGTAAGAATAAAAGAAACACGGTAAGAATACAAAGACGAGGAGCATGGATTTGCTGGGACAGGATTAGCTTCTGTAGCTGATTTATACCCAACATGGTCTTGGTGAAATTCCAGGGGGCATTGTAAGAAGTTCCGAAAAGTAAGAGCTCTACACTCAGTAGAGTTAAAAGAGAATTCATCCTGACAACTTTGTTACGTATTGATCTGACCATCAAAGAAATTATCATATGTGTATACATACATTGGTTGTGTGTCTGTGTGAATAATAGCAAGATTTTTAAAAGTCTATTGTATTCAGTACAGTGAGTCCCCTACAAACGAACCTTTAAGTTGAGAACTTTTGGTGATGCAAACATGTGCTTGCATGTCCTGTCACTTAAGTTAGTTCATGTGTTTGGCATGCTTTGTCACATGTATGCATCCTTTACAAGTGGTTGTGCTTTTGTGTACTTTACTATACACTACTGTATAGAGTACAGTAGTACAGTATCTTTATTTCAAGTCCAAGATTTATACTTCCGGAAGCAAGTGTAAAAGAAGCTGTGATGTACCTGGCAAATACTAGCATGTGTTCGTTGAGTACCCAGGCCAACTTTGTTGAACTTATGAACAGATTGGGCTTACGAACACATTCTAAGAATAGAATTTGTTTGTATGTAGGGGGCTTGCTGTACAGACAAAACCATCCATTTCCTCCCTCTATATTTATGATCCATGGATGTGGAATCCACAGATATGCAGAACAGACCTATGTTGTTTTTACTTGATTCTCTCATAGGTCTTCCAAGGGCTCTGTGATGTATTTCTTTTATAATTCCTCGTATCTCCCTAAACTGCCCAACTGATATAATACTACACACTTAAATCAATTGGATTGGAGATAAACAAGTACACATATGAAAAAAAAGAACATGGATCCTGCACCTAAAACCATAAGAAGGGTGGAAAAGTCCATCTGGAATTCAAGGACATTTAGAGGGCTGCAAAGCCTTGATCCAATCAGGTTTTAAGACTCTTCTTTCCATAACTCTATTTAAAGCTCTAAAAGAATTTTACATGAAGATTATTAAGCATTCTCATGAAGGTTCACCCTAATGAGAAAGAAATTCTCACCAGCACAGCCTGTTAGACTTGTGCAGAAGGGAAGGGGTGTGTACAAAAAATGTTGCGAGAGTTTTAAGCTCTAAAGTTTCGTGTATAAGCCTCAGTCTCTATTTAGAACCAAATAGTGACACTTTTGTTTCCAATCCCCCAAACTCAACTTCCTTACTCCCAATCATGTGTCTGATGCCGCTTTGCCATCGGAAGTCAAAAATTATAGCCAAGGGCAGGGTCTCATGCCTGTAACCATAATACTTGGTAGTCCAAGGTCAGATAATCTATTTGGCCAGGAGTCTGAGACCAGCCTGGGCATGATAGAGAGACTCTATACAAAAAGTACAAAAATAAAAGTTAGCTGGGTATGGTGGTGTGCACCTATAGTTCCAGTTACTTGGGAAACCGAGATGGAAGAATCACTTGAGCCCAGCAATTTGAGGCTGATTTGGGCTATGATTACTCTGTTGCACTTCAGCTTAGGCAATATAGTGAGACCCTGTCTGTACAAAAGAATAAAAATCATCATAAGAAAAACCCTAGCTATTAGAAATATTTTTTTTTTTCCTATTGTGGGCGCAATGCTTCCCAGACACAGAAAGCTTTACTCTGATTTGGTTCACTTGATGATAACAATGAGAAAACTGTTATGGGAAGATATGGATGTTTGTAAATAGATTATTTATTGTTTAAGAAAAGAGGATAAGATGTTGTCTGGGCATTTAAAGTAGCCACTTTGTGGCAAGATCTCCTTGCTAGTTGAGTCTCTCTAACTGTCCCTGTGAATCACTGTCGAATGTGTCTGACACTTCTAGTTCTAGGGAGAACATACAGATATGCCCATTTAGTAAAATACTCTAAGGGCAGAAACCTCAAGATAATTTGTGACCCGGTGGGAGGACTTGTCCACTTCCCTACTCCAGCTTACTTTATTGTCAAATCTCCAGGAAATGTCATGAATTTAAGGCAAAATCTGCAGCAAGTCAGTTTTATGTCTGAGCCTCAGTTTCCAAATTGGTCAAAGACAAATCCTGTTGGTCAATCTTATACGACCATAAGATATTTTAGGAATTGCTTAAAATATTTACACATTTAGCAATATGGCAGAGTTAACCAGAAAACAAAAAATGTAAAATGTGAATGTTGCCTGTTGATTTGGCTTGCCTAGTTTTAAGTTCCTTGGTGCAGGCCACTCTGAACCCTAAGTTCCTTAGTGCAGGTCACTCTGAACCCTGTTGTGCCATAAATATTTACAGCGCTGGGCTTCATTGTGTCCATTGTCCTAAGTGTGTGCCCCTAATTTAACAGTTCTGAATCAGTAAGTATGCCCTACTCGCTCCTAAACAGATGACAACCTGTACATTGCATAAGGTTATGCCCTTCAGAACCCAAGAGTCTATTTAAATACACACACACTGAATGCAGGATGTCTCAATAGAGATGTCTTGAATTACCTTGGAATAATTGAACCATTCAGAGGATGTTGGTTTGTTCCACATGGCATTGAAGCCCACGGTATAACAGTCACTTCATGTGATGAGGGCACCATGTGACCAGAGACAAAGAGTTTAGAAAGGTTAGGGGTTGTCAGAGCCTGACTGTGCCTATTGTGTTTCAGTAATTGCCACTTGGTATTTGATTTAATGAAAGCTTAGGAATAAAGACTGTTTCTATAGACATGGCTGTTATGCTAATTTTTACTTTACCATTCTCTGTCTTCCCAAATTACATTTGGAAAGCTCTGTTTTCTATTACAGAACGACTTTCACTCTTTCTGCTTTCTGCACACATTCCCCAATCTCTCAGTGGCCTCATTAAATACAACTACTGTAAATTGTAAATTATAGGGTCTCTAGTTAACTAGTTTGTCCTGTGCCGATCTAAAGATGCAAATTCCATTGTATATATTGAGCAAAATATATGCCTGTCTTCCTCCTTGTTAGGCTATCCAATCTTCTTTAGAGAATATTGTTTCTTGGTGAAATTTGTTAACTCATTCCACTTTTGTGTGTCTTGGAGGGAACCTACATATGTACATTTAAGAACACCTTGTTATATTCCTTCAAGTCTTAGCTAGGAAAATGTGCTCTTTGCTTTTATAAAACACCCATTGATAACAATAAAGTGAGAGAGTCTGGAAAAAGCCATTTTCATCACATTTAGCCCTTCAAGTTATACAAGCCTCTACAGGTAACACTAGTGGAAAATAATCATTAGAGACATCCTACGGGAAATAAAATTTCTAAGCAGGGACTAATTAGCTATCATTAGAGTATTACCTATTGTTCTGTTGCTAACTTGGGTCTTGGACAAATTCCAAAACTTGAAGATTCAAGATATAAATGTATTCTCTTATTAATATCTACAGTGATTTCAGTCAATGCAACAAATAGATGTTGACTTTCTTTTTTTTTGACTGTAAAGCCATCATAGAGAGTATGCATGTGTGTGTGTGTGTGTGTGTGTGTGTGTGTGTGTGTGTGCGCCCAAGTATAATTGAATAAAGGCAAAGAAGAAAAGAGAAAAATTCAAAAACCCTGTCTCTGTAATCTCATACCCAGTGCTCTTTTGAGCTTCTTAACACCAAATTAAATCTTCTGTTCTTTATATTCTTGATCTAACTGGGACCAGGAGGCAAAGGCGATGAAAATCTACAAGATAAATTATTCTGGTTTCCAATGAGATTGTGGATACTACAAAATTTACAAGAGAGATAGACTCTGCAAACCACAAGTTCTAAAGAACATCAAAGCATTAGGGCTTTCTCAGAAAACTTTGCAGTCCCTAGGTTACCATTTAAACGCTTACTGAATCACTTCAAATCCTTGAAAAAGGCAATTTTGAAGGAGGTTGAGGAGGTTAATAATTAATAATATAGTCAATAGCTTCAACTGAAGCGATTTAAGTATTTAATAAACCAACATACAGCTAAAGCTAGCTCATTACCAACGGGAACAATTGAAAACTGCAAAAAAAAAGGTAGAGCAACACTTTTTTTTTTTTTGCTATACTAGTCAGAAATGGTTTCAATAACCAGTAAAACAGACAGCTATCTTTGAGTATAATTTAAGAGGAAATTGGAAAATCTACAGTGCTTCCAAATAACTCTTCTATAAGCTTGACACTTATGCCAAATTCTGAAATTGGAGAGAAAAAAAAAAAATACGACACAGCCAACTTCCCTGGAAGAAGTAGCCTGTGGCATTTATTCCAGGTGAATTAGTTTATCAAATTCTCTTCAAGGCTATTTAATTTGGGAATAAATAAGAATACAGCGGTGACAAAAAATGTATATACATTTTAAGAGATGCTATCTATGTATTACTTTTCAAAATTGAGTTAAATTATGGTAACAATGTGTAGTATGACATTCACTCAACTGTGATTCCACCATTTTCTTTGACTGCCTTGCCTGTCTCATGGTGACATTAGTATTCATTTGATTAAAGCCATCTTTTGATAGAACATCATACTTAAAATGTATATACATTTTTGGCATCCCCTTTATTTTGAACACCTAAAACAATAGTTGAAAAATGAGAGATAAAGAGGATGTGATTGGCATCTCACACAAAGGAAAAGAATAGTCTGAATCAGGATATTTAGAAGCCGTCAGAACTGAAAAGATCCTGGAACCCTAGTCATATGGTCATTCACAACAAAAACAATATGACTATCAAATAAATCTAGAAAATTCCAATGGCAAAAAATATTCTGTTTCCATATTTAAAATAATTTGTTGATTCTGCTGTATTGTATCCTCTGAACATATACTGACTGCCTGTCTGGATTCCACAACAGGCTGAAGAAGGTTTTGAAAGATGAACTGTATAGAAAGGGACAATGAACAAGTCCTGAATATTTCCAACTTTACAATTTTGCCAGCTGACTTTGGCTTCAGATGTAACAGAGAATACCCTCTTATAATAACCTCTATCTCCTAGTGATAGAAAGATGGAAAGGTAAGTGAAGTCATTGCACAATAATAAAATAAAACACAAACCAGGAAGTTTTGCATCTCTCTACCTGATACATGAGAGATCAAAGTCTTGAGCCTGGTCTTCCCTATTGTTTTATATTATGTATCTGATGTGCCTTGGGCCC
Source organism: Cephalopachus bancanus (assembly GCA_027257055.1). NCBI lineage: Eukaryota > Metazoa > Chordata > Mammalia > Primates > Tarsiidae > Cephalopachus > Cephalopachus bancanus. Next base: position 10,998,822 of record JAPVLO010000017.1, read on the forward strand.
ACTGATGGGAATATTAGGCAAACATGAATAGTACTGAAGGTAGAAAGCATTTGACTAGTGACAAACCTTCATAAGTTACAGGTACAAACCTTATACCTCTTCAGAACCAGTAATTCCCAAACTTGCCTAGTCATCATAATCACTCAAGAGAGCTCTACTCTGTATCTGTTGAGTCACAATTTCCTCCACAGACATATTGGTCAAGCTCTTTTAAATAATTATTCAGAAGATTCTTAGGCTTTCAGCTTGACACTTTTCTGTGGCCTGACAGTTGGGAACCACTGCTCTTTATTCTGCAGTTTGTTACAGTCCTTTTATGTTTCGTGTCATAAATCATATTCCCGAGAGCACTTTCAGCAACTCTTAGACTCTCTTCTTTCATTTCTCTTAAATTCTCATTTCCTCAATGCCCTTTGCCTGTAGTAGGGATCTTATTCCCAGTACAAATACATTTTCCAGTGCTTTCAAGTATGTTTTATAAAAAAAAATACTCAATGTGAGTTAGTTGACAGAAGGGTTTGAATCAACCCAGAGCCCACAAATGCCTCCTTGACTAAGTAACTCAGCCCATGGGGTTATTGGTACTATATTTTATACAGAAGGTCAAGAATTGTGTCAGAAAATCATAAGCTAGGTATATCTATTTGTGGAATTCATATCAGAACATTAAAAATAAAGAATTCAGTGCAGAGATATAGGTTCCCATTCAGGGAATCAAATCAAGTTGATTTGTTGAACAACTTGAACAAGTCATTTAATCTCTCTGATCCTAAGCTTCTTCATTGACCACCGAGAGTTTTATCATCTATTTTATCTACATCTAAGGGTGCCTTGAGCTTCAAATTAGTAGAAAGAACGGTGAAACTGTAAGGTATTGTTATCAATCCAAGACATAACTTCTAATATCTGCTTTCTTAACATTTAGGTCAGATTTTTTTCTAATTGTTCTGCCACCTTCTAATTACCAGGGCTCCTTCTCTTGTGTGGAGACTGAGGAGGACCTAGCATATGCTGGAGAATTATGTTATTCTTGGGATCTAGGTAATGGAATGAAAAGACAGCACAATTTCTGACTCCGTGTATTAATTTCCTAGGGCTGTTGTAACAAATTAGTACAAACCAGGGAGCTTAAAAGAATATTTATTCTCTGGCAGTTCTGGAGGCTAGGTGTCTGAAATCCAGGTATTGGCAGGGGCAGGCTCCTTCCTATGGTGCTAGGGTCAAATCCTTCCTTTTCTCTCCCAATTGTGATGGTTTCTGGAAATCTTTGGTGTTCTTTTGTTGGTGGAAGTTTAACTTCAGTTTCTGCCTTTCTCTTTACATGACTGTCTTCCTTCTGTGTTTGTATCCAAATAGCCCTCTTCTTATAAGGACACCAGTCATTAGATTAGATCACACCTAAATCCACTGTGACCTCATCTTAACTTGGTTACATTGTTACTGATGTAACTACTTCCAATAAAGGTCATGCCTACAAATTTCAGATGAACATTTTTTTAGGAGTGACACTATTCAATCTAGCATAATCCTATAAATTGTTCTTTCTCTATTTTCCTGAGCCTCCTTTATATCTGACTTTTCCGAGGCAAAGCTTTGAATTTTTTATTAGAAAGTATACAAATTAGGAAACATCCCACCTCTTTTAACATATTATAAGAATAAATTGAATCATGAGAGAACGAGAATTAAAGGATTCAAATCTACATTGAAAAAACATGAGTATCTTTTTTTTGTTAAGTTTTAAAGCAAAGGTTATTAGAGAAAGAAGAAAGTAAAGAAAGGAAGACATGCCAGAGCTGGCAGGGGCGCAAGAAACCACTGAAGAATCACATGAGTTTTTATTGGAAGGAGTGGAAGGAAAGGCCATGGGATTACTGAGAAAGGGTCAAAACACAGCTGTTGATACCTAGGTCCGTGAAAGCTAGAGGACATTTTCTAACTACATTAAAATATTTGGATAAAGATCATGAGACAAAATGGAATTAGAAAGTTATCCTGAGCCTGGCTCGGTGGCTCAGCCTGTAATTCCACGCTTTGGGAGGCTGAGGTGAGTGGATTGCCTGAGCTCGCGGGTTCGAGACCTGACTGGGCAACTTGGCGAGACCTCATCTCTACAATAAATAAAAAAAAAATTAGCCGGCATGGTAGTGTGCGCCTGTAGTTCCAGCTACTTGGAAGGCTGAGGTGGAAAGATCGCCGGAGCCCAACAGGTTGAGGCTGTGGTGACCGGGACACTGCACTCCAGTCTGGGTGACAGAGTGAGACGCCAACTAAAAAAAAAAAAAAAAAGAAAGTTATCTGGTGAATGTAATATATGTAGACAAGGAAGCTAAGTCAAGTCATCTGGAAATAAATCTATTTCTCAGTAAAACAATATTCATACTACTTGCTGATACATATAATTATATCATGCTCAATTTTATATTGATGTGTAGAACCAAAGTTCTGATTTCTGGGAGAAATTCAATGAAAAAAGAGAGTATAGAGTTGCTTGAACTTCACATTTAACATCAAACATTTTATAAAAGATTAGAGAAGGAAGGGCTTTAGCAAGATCTATGTCATTATTTTAGTAACTTTTTTCCTTTGTTATGATTTTTAACTCAAGATTTTATCCTCTCTTTTTATATGATGCACCATTTAGATTATATACATATACATTCAATTTTTATGCAGGAGACACCTTTATGGAAATTGGAACTGGCAACCAATTCCTGATCAAAACCCCAAGCGCCCATGCCATAAGAGATAAGATAGACAAGTGGGACCTCATCAAACTGAAAAAGTTCTGCAAAGCCAAAGAAACCATCAAGAGAGTGAGAAGACAACCCATAGACTGGGAAAAATTATTGCCAACTGTGTATCTGGCAAAGGTCTAACAAGGATCTACGAGGAACTCAAAACATGCTGAAAAGAAAAAAACAAACAACCCTATTAAAAAGTGGGCAAAAGATGTGAATAGATACTTCTCAAAAGACATATGAGCAGCCAACAAATACATGAAAGAAAAATTGTCAGCCTAACTAGTCACCAAAGAAATGCAAATTAAAACTACACTGAAATACCACCTAACTTTAGTCAAGATGGCCATCATAAATAATTCAAAAACAGGTGCTGGAGAGGATGCAGGGAAAAGAGAACACTTCCATACTTTTGGTAGGAATGTAAACTAGTACAGCCTCTGTGTAAAAGAGTGTGGTGAGTCCTAAAATATATAAAAACTGACCTCACATTTAAACTTGATTATAAAAATGAATCCGACTCTATCACACATTTCATGTTTTATTTACCTATTTATTTGTTTGTTTATTTATTTATTTTTATTGTGGTTCTCACTCTGTTGCCCAGGCTAGAGTTCAATGGCACAATCAAGGCTCATCGCATCCTCAACCTCCTAGGTTCAGAAAATCCTTCTGCCTCAACATCCCAATTAACTGGGACCACAGGCTCATACCATCATGCCCAGTTAATTATTTTTGGTTTTTTTAGAGGCAAGCTCTTGCTATTTTGCCCAGGCTGATCTCTAACTCCTGGTCTCAAGATATCCTTCTGCCTTTGCCTCCCTGAGTACGAGGATGTGACCACTGAACCTGGCCTAAATATATCATGCTTTTCTCTTTTTGTCCTATTCATCATGAAGTTTTAAGCTAAGTTTAATTGTGCAAGACCATATCTATCTTTTTTTTTTTTGAATTGGAGTCACACTCTTGTAGCCCAGGCTAGAGTACAGTGGCACTCTCACGGACACCACAGCGTCGACCTGCTGAATTTAGGTGATCTTTCTGCCTTAGCCTTTCAAGTGCAACTATAGCTGGAGCTACAAACTCACACCACCACACCCGGCTAATTTTTGTGATTTATTGTAGAGACAAGGTCTCATTAAGTTGCCCAGGCTGGTCTCAAACCCTTGGACTCAGGTAATCCTCTAATCTTGGCCTCCCAAAGTGCTGGGATTATAGACTGAGCCATGAGTCAGGCCCATATCTATCTTAATGACAATATAATAGAGTAATTTATCTGTACATTGAAGTACTCCTCTGTATCTGTCACTTTTTACTTTCTATTACTGGATTTTTAATACGCATGTGACATATCTTTATTTTATTGTAAAATATGCTATAACAGGTAGATAAAGCTAGTGGTATAAAGTATTAGTTTGAACTATATGAAATTGATTACATTTAACAATGTTTATCTACCACAATGATAATTTTATGTGGGTTAAACCAACATAAATAAATAAAACAAGAGAAAAATACTTTTTGGGAGAATTCACCACAAACAAGTCTGCCACACATCCTTTTCTGATACAATTACATATGGAAAAATGTATTCAACATTAATTCATTTATTAAGTATTCATTGAGCATTTTCTATGTGCTGAGTACCAGGAGAGGTGCCAATGTCGCATCTAAAACAAATATTTACATCCTCATGTAACTTGTAAACCAATTGGAGTGAAAGACAATGTGGCTAAAATAACCTTTTATTTTTCAAATGATATTTGCAGAAACCTTTGATGCTCCACTGTGCTAGGCACCAAGAGGCAATATATATGGTGAACAAAATATGAGAGATAATTTCTGCCCTCACACCCTGGAGGTGTAGACTGACCTTAATCACATAATCTCAAAATTTGTCTACAAAGTCCAATACTTCTTAAAAATGCAGTGCTGAAGGAACTTATAATAGGGAGGAACTGACCTCATTTTTGGGACTTGAGCAAACTGAAGACTGGATAAGAATAACTAGATGAAGTTATGTAAGTGTGTTATTGTGGAAGGGGGGTTGGATGTCTGTTCTGTTCGGGAAAAGTTCTTTCTCTAGGAACTGTGAGAAGGAGAATATAGCTGAAGTGAGGTGTGGAAGATGACAACAGAAGTGATGCCAGCAGGAATGCAGTGTGTTTCTCCATGGGTTATTTGACTTTGACACAGAAAAGAATTTCAGAATGAGTCCAAAATATAATTTAAGAAAGAATTTATTAGAAAGAAAAAGAGCACACTCAAGGAAAAATATGAATGCCTTGAAAGACAGAGCACATGCTTGCTTTTGACAAGAAACATTGTATACTTTTTACAATGATTATTAAAGCAAACCACTAAGAGCAATGGACTGTAGGTATCTGTTCATGGTTTTTAATTAGCTTCTCTCAACTTTCATGTTTTGGGTAATTCCTTACTGTTTCTGTGATTTACTATACTGGTAGTTCCACATTCCAGTCCACAATATGCTCAGGTCTGATATGCCTGGCTTTTGAAGGTCATGTACAGATAGGAAAGATATTTGAATGCTTACCCTATTTTAAATTAGACTTGCCTAAGAAAACCTGCCTAACTACTTGTAAACTCTGTTAACTATGCCTCCCTCATAACTTGCAACCCAAGTGAAAGTCAATATAGCTAAAATAAATTTTTAGCATTCAGACAGTATTTATTGAATCTTTATTATGCCTCAAGTGCTATTCTAAGCACTGAGAGGCAATTATATGATGAGCAAAACATAAAAGATGATTCTTGCTCTTACATCCTGTAGGTGTAGACGAACTTAGTCACATAAATTCAAAATTTGTCCACAAAGTTCAATACTTCAAAAATTGCAGTTTTGAAGGAACTTATAATAGGGAAGATCCGACCTCATTTTTTGGACATCAGCAAACTGAAGACTGGATAAGAATTAACTAGATGAAGCTATTGTGCGTGTGCTTTTGTGAATGGGGGAGGATTTCTGTTCAGGGGAAGTTCTTGCTCTAGGAACTGTGAGAAGAAGAAAGTGACTGAAGTGAGAGGCGGGAGATAACAATAGAAGGGCCAGCAAACCCAGATAAAAGAGGGTATTGAAGGTTTTGTGAGGGCATGGCCACCCCAAAATTTCACTGAAAAATTGCTGGTATGAGGCAGATTGATTAACAATAAGAAAGGCATACAAATTTATTTAACATGTATACATGAGAGCTTCCTGAATGAATATCCAACTTTCCAATGAGTTACAGAAGTTCAAATACCATCTCCAGGTTACAGAAAGAAGGAGGACTTGCATTCTGGTACAACAGGTTATCAGAGGAAGCAAAAGAGAAATTCTACTGAGAGGCAGCAAATGATAGGGAACATAAATGTATGGGGGAAACAGAAAATGACTTATACACAGTTCTCTTTGGAAGTCAAATAAACCTGAGGGACAGGCATTATTTTGTACGGTGATTGAGCCAAGTCTAATTACATTTTTTCTCCTTTCTTGTAACAGATAATTTTAACAGGGAGTGGAAGAAGCTTGGAAGAGATCTCGTGGCAAAACACCATATTTTGGTGTGAATTTTCTTTCACCCCTTTGGTTTCCCAAAGAATTTTTGTCTTTTTCCTAAATTCCTTGGGAAATCATTAAATGATCATACAGAAAAGTTTGGGAACCTTTTTTTCTTTATTCAAGGGGTACATATACAGGTTTGTTACTTGGGTGTATTGTCTGATGATGAGGTTTGGTTTTCTATTAAACCCATCATTCAAATGGTGTACATGGTATCAGTGAGTAATTTTTCAACCTTTGCCAGGTTTTCCTCACTTTATTTGCATTTTAAAGGTGGTTTTGCCATAGAAGAAGAATTGAATGGAGGAAATCTAGAGTGGAGGCAGGATACAGGTTAGAGCTATTGCAGGATACTCTGATAAAGGTGGTGGCCATGGGAATAAGAGTGATCTTTGATATAGCAAAGAGTATACATAGGGCAGTACTGAACCGGGGAACAGAGGTACATCACCCAGAGTTGCTGTATGTGGAGTTTAGGCTCAAATATATGTCCCAGAAGAGTTTTAAAAGGCAAGTGAGATCTCACCACATGTGCAAAATCCTGCTACGCTATCATGTTGAATTGAAGGAGCAATTGAGACTGGACAGAAATCGAGGTCACTCCCCCAACTGTGTGTATTTACAAATGATTTTATCATTCTGGATCTCAGTTTCCTGATTTGAAATATAAAAACATAATGCTTCCTCAACTTCATAGGAAGAACATTTTGGTCATATAACAGAATGTAAAAACAAAATTGACAAAAGAGAATATTATAAAAATGTAAGTTATTATAGATGATTTACATAATTTTTTGACAACCTATCTCTCCCAAATACAGAAGAAAGGGAGAAAATAGGACTGAATATTGCTCCTATGCTCAGAGAAAAAGATATTATTGTCTTTTTTCCCATTATGTAACTTTAGAGGTTTTAATTCTGAGCACTTTGTATAAAGCTCTAATCCCCGTGAGTGCTAAATAATTACTTGTCAACTGACCTGTTATTAAATGTTACTTTTAATCACCTTGCAGAGAGAATTTAAAGTAGGCTATGGAAGGACAGCCTTGATAACCTAATGGATCTTAAAATGTCTCTGAGTCTGCTGTATTGCATTTGAATTCATAAGCTATAAGAGCTTAATTTCTTTAGAGAGATACTAGTGCTCAGTGAGCTTTTTCTAGTAAAGAGTTTGGGGAAAAAATCATCCAAAGGAACAATTATTTCTTTCCAAGGGAACAATTATTTCTTTCACAGAATGACCTTTCCTTCAAACACCTCTGGTTGGTAAAACTTCATAAGTTTTAGAGGGGAAATAAATTCTGTAGAATAGTATAGTATCTGTATAACCTTTTTCAAACAAAAGAAAAGAAAAAGATAAGTTGAAAAAGTCTTGCAAGAAAAGCCCAAATTTCAAGGCCAGGTCTTACAGTCCTGTCTGCATAAGCTCCCCCGCCCCCCATCTTAACTCATTTATCCTTAATTAGCTCTTTAAAGAATCTATCTCCAAATATACTTACATTCTGAAGTAATGGAGGTTAGTTCTTAAACATGGGAATTTGGGGACAAAATTCAGCTCATAATAAGATTTCATAAGACCAAAATCAAGGTGTAAGCTGGTACTATAGTCTCATCTGACTATAGTTTCTTGAAGTTCTCTTTGAACCTCATTGGTTGTTGGCAGAATTCACTTTAGATTTGGTTCAGCTATTAGGAAGGAAAAAGATAGTATAACTTTACACTATATGTATATATGTGTGCATATAAAATACACTACCACCTCTGAAATATAATTCTTCACACAATTTAGATTTTGATTTTTTTGAGAGGAAAGGGATGGAATCTTGCTCTATTGACCACGCTGACCTAAAATTCCTGGCTCAAGTGATCCTCCTGCCCAAGCCTCCTGAGTAGCCAGGAGTACAGGTGTGCCAGAATTATGACTTGCTTAGAATCTTAAAAAAAAAACCCTGAATCAGTAAACTACCAGGATGATGTGTTGAATAAAACAGAAGTCAAACTCTAGGATTGTTTACATACACATTTTAGATCATACATATATTTCTAAAGATAAAAAAAAAAATGCCTTCAGTAGACCTTGTTACTAATCTCTCTGCATTCCCCTCCCTATGGATTTCTTGAATCCTTTAACCCAGCAGTCCCTGACCTTTTCGGCATCAAGAACCGGTTTCATGGAAGACAATTTTTCCGTGGCTGGGATCGGGGGAGGTTTCAGGATGATTCAAGTGCATAATATTTATTGCACTGTAATATACAATTAAATGATTATATAACTCAGTTAAAAAAAAGTAGGTGCATACAGAAGTAGTAAATACAATAATGGGCAGTCCACATACAAACTCAAATAAGTGTCAGATTCTGACAAAGACTGCCACTAGATGCAGCTGTGCAATTGAAGTAAATCAACTAACTTGCCACTCACTGATAGGGTTTTGATATGTCTTCAAGTGATTGATTTATTATGACCTCTGTGAAGTCAAGTTTCACTACTAATGTTAGTCTGTATCTGCAGCCACTCCCCAGTGCTAGCATCACCACCTCAGCTGCACCTCAGGTCATTGTATTTACTACTTCCGTGTGCACCTACTTTTTTTTAAGTGATGAGCTATATAATCATTTAACTGTATATTACAGTGCAATAAATGTTATGGACTTGAATCATCCTGAAACCTCCCCGACCCCAGCCATCAGATTCTCGTAACGAGCATGAAAGCTAGATCTCTCACGTGCACAGCACAGTAGAGTTCGTGTTCCTGTGAGAACCTAATGCCGCTGCTAATCTGACATAAGATGGAGCTCACGCAGTAATGAAATCAATTGAGGGTGGCTATAAGAACAGATGAAGCTTCTCTTGCTTACTTTTTGCTGTGTGAGCCAGTCGCTGACAGGCCACAGTACCAATCTGTGGTCTGGGGGCTGGGGACTGCTGTTTTAACCATTAAGGCCAAAATAATTATGTTTATCTTGTTCCAGCACCCACTATTCTTCTGTTTTGTGTAACCTTTTAAAAATTGACACTAGATTAGTAACTCTTCCTCTGAATTTATATACCTTATCCACAACTATCAAGTATTTGCCAATTCCTATTGATGGCAGTTTTTGCATTGTAATCTGTTGTGTGATGCAAAATACTTTTAGATTCAATAGACACTCAACAACAGGATGCATATGTGATGGTGCCAGATTCATTCTCTCTCTCTCACAGTGGATCTTTGTTTTTTCTCATGCATGTGCACTCCCTGCTCCCAGTTTGGTTCTCTCTGGTTTGATCAGCCATCCTCACATGTTGAGATGAGGAGAAACATCACTTTCTGTTTGCAGCCCAGACTGGAAGTGAATCTGTGTTAGGCAAAAGCAAATAAATACTATCATGTCTTGAGGTTAGTGATAAACCTTTCCTCATTCTCTGTTTTACACGTCCATAGCTTCTCGAATCAAGAGCAACCATTTAGCAACTTAATTATCTTTAAATCAACTAGGTGGGTCAGTTTCTAATTTTGTATAGTACTTGAATATCCCAATATTAATGAATTAAACTTTAATTGTGTTGAAATAATGTTAAGGAAAACTCTGCCGTTAAGTTTCTTAATTTTTGGTGTTTCTTAGTCAACTCATTCACTAGTCTACTCAAATTTCGTTTTCATTTTCTCTTGATTTTTTTTCTTTCATTCTTGCAAGTTTTCTTTTGATTATATATTTAGACCTGGTTTTCTTACATGTTTGGAGAAAATCTAAATGTAAGTTTGTATCATTGCAAACCATTTCAGACAATATGGACCTCTAACTTTAAACCTATACCACAAATTCATTAGATGCATTTAAGTTTTAGGATAAAAGTTCTTTGGTAATCAATAAATAAAATTCACTTTACATCCGCCCTAGGCCCCAATAGACCAGAGCAAATCAGAATGGAGTCACTTTTGCTAAGGGCCAGTTAATCATACTGAACTTTAACAAGTCGGGTTAGTTTAAAGAGAGAGAGAGAGAGAGAGAGAGAGAGAGATTCCAGTCATCCTAAGTCATCAAATAAGGAAGTAACCTCTGTTTTAACCCTATCAAGAAAGTAACTTTTAAAGGACCAATTCACTTTTTCACTTTTTATTCTGTTTCTGATCTCTTTAGCCATTTTCTGCCTATAAAGTTACACTTCCTTGCTTAACTCTTCAGAATACTCATTCTATTTCATAGAATGAGGCATTGATAATTCTAGAATCACAAATAAATGCCAGCTAGATCTTTAAATTAAATTTGTTGGAATTTGTCTTTTGATAGCTATATAACTAGTTCTTCCTAAGAACTTTTACATGTTTATATTAATATTCAAGGAATTTTAGATGTAACTACATTATAGATCTTACTCGGCACAACTAGAAGGTCAGAATATATTTTCTCCAGAAGGTGTCAAATCAAGTGTCATAACTTCATTATTGCATAACAATAAAATCTATATTTCAGATCCTGATTTTAAAAGTACTATATAAGAGAAGCAAAAAAAAAAAAAAAAGAGAGAGCTATAGAAACTTAAGTGGACTTGAAACTTTTTTGTTTTACGATAAGATTTTTTTTAAACAATGCAAAATTTTACTACTTTCTGTGGGTCACTTACACCGGAATCCCTGGAGCTGATAATTTTTGTTTAGTTTTTTTTTTCTTAGCGTAGATATACATGGCCATCTTCTGGCATAGTGATTAATAATTTCTTTGTGAGAGACCTGCAGCATTTTCAACAAGTTCATTAAGTCATTCAACCTGACTACCCACCACATACCAGTCATTTATTTTCAGGACTAGTGATACAACCACTACTGATACCTGTTACAGGAAATGACATTCTATTTGATGGGGGACAAGCAAATAACAAATTAATTTAAGAATAATTAAAACATCTGATGGTGATCATTGTTATTGATTTTTAAAAAGTACCTCAAGGAGTTAGTAACTCCAGTGAGGGAGAGAGGAAATTAGAGATTTCAATTTCAAATAGAATAACTTAGGAAGACATCGTGGAACCCAAGGCATGAAGGAGGGGAAGGAGTGACCCAGGAAAATATGCAGAGACAAGTACCTGTTAGACACAAGGGGTGAAAGTTGATCTGATAACTGTTAACTATGGGTTAATTTCTTCTCCACCATCTCTGGTGATAGTAATAAAGTAATAATGGACCACTACTCATTTTTTTCCCTGTAGCTACAATCTAACACAAATCTATTATTTCCAAAGTTCTTGACCCATACCTTCTTCATTCATATCACAGGAAGTTCATGTTTTTTCAGCTTGTTTCACTATGTTACTTGAGTGTCAACTGAGATGAAATATGTATATAAACTCATTGAAATTAGTAAGATTCTGTAAAAACAAATGTTTGATAACCCATGGTGTTTTGGTCTTTTTAAGGTTTAAAGCACCAAGAATTATAGCCAGTCCTTGGTTTATGATAATTTGACTTTTGATTTTTAACTTTACAATGGTGTGAAAGCAATACGCATTCAGTAGAAACTGTAATTTGAGTACCTATACAACCATTCTGTTTCTCACTTCCAGCACAGTATTCAATAAATTACATGAGATATCCAACATTTTAAAATAAAATGACCTTTATGTTACATAATTGTTCCAACTATAGGTTAATCTAAGTGTTCTAAACATATTTAAAGTAGGCAAAAGTTAAGCTATGAAGTTTGGTAGCTTAGGTGCATTAAATGCATTTTTGATTTATAATATTTTCAATTTACAATGAGTTTATTAATAAGTAACTTCATTGCAAGTCACGAAGTATCTGTACTTCTGTGTTCATTCTTAAATTGGTGAAACTCATTTGAACAGAAAAGTTTTGCCTATTATTTTACAGACTTATTTCTAGCTGAGTTATCACTAATCTACCATTATTAGAGGTAGCTTATTCTTTCCGGAATATTAAGAAGTCATACTGGTCCTATCACAAGGGGTCTCAGCTGTGCCTGTTACCATTTATTTCCCTAACCATATCCACCTCTGTTGAGATGCTCTCTGTTTTTCCAAAATTGTAGTTTGCAAAAATATCCATTCCTACTTTTTGCTACTTTCAACCCTTCCCATTTTGCTTTCAGAGAAGAATAAGAACAAATCTATTTTTGTGCTTATTAACTTATTTACTTTCTACATTCTTTTTGAAATTCCTGTCAGGCAGGCACTGTGCCAAGTTCTATCATTCTTTTTCTACACTTTGTGAGTCACTAGTTAATCTGAAGTTTGTCATTTTGGTTTTGGGGTATGTAAACCAGTAACTTAAGCACTGAGCAAACGAATGTCTCCATGACTGTAGCACAGAACTTGCCTGAAACAAAGGCAAACTTCGCATTGAGGATGGACACACCGAGACTTAAATGTTAAACTTGCAGACTGCTCCATACAAAACCATTTTACCAAGGACTCATGCTCACTGGCACACGTTTATTTGCTGGTTTGGGGATGAGGATGTGACTGAGATTGAAGACAGATTGTGTAATGTTTAGATAATATAGAAGCATGTCAGGACTTGTGAGTCTCAAGATTAGGGATGGGGAATGAGAATATACTAAAATGATATTAATGTTTAGCATAGGAGAATAAGTATGCTATTTTATGCATTTAACTATGTATTCTGGGACCTTTTTACCTTGACTACTCATTAAGAACTGGGAGAAATTCTCTCACCAGAATGGAAGTTCCTTCTGTTTAGGTACAGGTTTCCCACATGACATTCTTTTGTCTTTTCTTTTCTTTCTTCTTTTATTTATTTTTTTGGTCTCTCATCAAAGAGCAATACAACATTGGTTATAAACAGCTAGTACTGGAAGCTGCCAGCTGGATGCTCTACTTCTAGGCAATGACAGTAAGAAGAAGCTGATGAACAAAAGCTCATGTTGCTGATGAGAAGCAATCAGAGGAGCAAATAAGGACAAGCGCTCCCTTTGAGACAGCAGACAGGCACAGAGAGTGAGAGAGCAAGTGTGCAACCGTGTGCCTGAGAGAGAGAGAGAGAGAGAGAGAGAGAGAGAGAGAGAGAGAGAGAAATCACTGGGCTAGTCAGATTTTACAAAGTTCTATTTTCTTCCTTTTAAGTGCCTAAAGATGCCCAGACTCCTGACATGCCCAACTGAATTTTCCTTAGATTAATTTCATCATTCTAAAAATATTCAAGCCTAAAATAATAGGTGATGTCAAACACAGAAGTGGTCTTAGCCCAGGGGACAAGGAGGCCAGCAAGGCCAGGGAGCATCAAGGCAGCTTGTTAGAGTGATGTCTGTAGTGACCTGATGGGGCCTGGAGACAGTGTCTGTGAGAATTCTAGAAGTAGGCTTCAATCCTTTCAATACACTTTCCATATAAACTCATGAAACAAAATGAAAAATGCATCGGTGCCCAAATCTAGTCGCTCTATTGCTTCAACAGTTGTGGAAATTATACTTTCTAAATCTAATATCTCCAAATAACTCAGTATCCCACTCTCAATGGATTTAGGATTTTGTTTTAGAACCACTCATGTATCTTCAAGTTCTCCGAAGCAAACAGTGATCCTTTTATTTAGTTTACCTTAGGTGGAAAATAATGATGATTTCACTAACTGATTGAATATTGAAAAGCCTTGGAGTTTACAATGTCAGTACCAACAATGAGAAGCCAGTAAATACAAGGTTAAGTGCAGCAAACTCTGAGGTCAGTGAGACCTAGGTTCAAATCCCAACTCTATGGTTTACTTAATGTAACTTAGCAAGCTACTGACTTTGCTAAGTTTTCATTTCATCGATTATAAGAGAAAATAAATATAATATATAAATAAGAGAATGTCTCTCAGGAATTAATGAGTGGGAAAAAGCATATCAAAGCAGTTGGTACATAGTAAACACTCAGAAAAGTTATGTGTCATCATAACTTCTTAGCTAAAGAATTTTTAAGCAGCACAATTAAGGACCATGTGAATTCAAATGGAGCTCTTACTTAATTCATAATTAACACATTAAAAACCTAAGCAAGTAAAAACTAGGCTGAACTTTTTTTCTCTTTTGGATGTTTTGTTTCATTTTATAATTAAAGCATTCCTCAAGACTAATTATATTCTTGATTTTAACTCCAGTTGCGTTGATGACAAAAGACAGAGAAAATAATTTCAGCATCCAGGGTGAGGAGGACAAAGAGGTCTATTGTTTGGTATAGGAAAGTTGCCTATAGTCAACAACCAATAATTGCACAATAGTGTGTTTAAAATGGTTGATTGGGGAAACACTTTCGAGAGCTAACAGGTAAAATAGAAGAACTCTAATTGTTAGAAACACCCTGAGTCTGCCTTCACTGCTGCCATCAAGTCATCTTGTTAAGTATCTGTAGTACCCTGACCTTCTAGCTTAGAAAATGATTCTGCTTCCTGTGAGTTCCAAGGCATGCTTAAAACCTAAAACCTGTTTTAAAAGTATTGCCACACTGAGGGTTTTGCAAAGTAATAGAGTTTGCAACAGTAGGAAGCTAAGTAATTTCAAAGCCACAGTTTCTACTACAATGTAGATGTCAACACTATGCCAAATGCACCCATTAACTGAAAACCCTGCTTTGGAATTAGCCTACTCAGGCGTGTGGCTGAGCCTGCATATGCAAATGAAAGTGTGTTCACTGCCAAGTATGCTTTGAGTTGGTGAACACAGATGCTACCACGGAGACTGAAAATACTAGGTTTTGGGGAAAAAGTTACATCCTGAGTTTCTGCCTGCACTCCCTATGTGCTGTATTCTCAATTGAAGTGTTCATATAAAAGGAAAGATAATCATGTGAAAAATAATTCTTTGACTGGCTGCAACTAAGGAATATGTGTGTTCTCAGTGCTGTTGCACACCTCTGTTGGGCTTTGAATTCCTCTTAGTGGTTTTATACAATCCAAACAGGAGATGCTAACACAAGGCTCTTTGTTTCACTAACTGCTGCCAAAAGAATATACAGGAAGACAGGACTGCTCATTTTTAAATTTGCTTATTCCAGTCATGTTACTGTAGGTAGATCCTAATAGGTCTTTTGAAAATGAGCAGCTCTCCTTTTTTTGTTTCTTTTTATTTTTTAATTTAAAAAAAATGTAGAGACAGGATCTCACGCTCTTACCCAGGCTAGTCTTGAGCTCTTGGCCTCCCTAAGATGCTGCAATTATAGACATGAGCCTCTGTGCCCAGCCTGTAAGCGACTCTTTTAAGTTGAATGAGTTGCCCCCCACTTGCTCTTACCCACATTCACCCTCTTTCCAAAACAAACTAGTTCACAGATGAGCATAGGAATCCCTTTAATCAAAGACTGAGTCAATAAAAGTAAATATTCTTTATTACTCAATAATTTCTTTGGTTCCACTCTGTCAGATTCTTATTTAAGTCTCAGCATGTGAGGATCATATATTTCTTGACGAGATACATCAGGAGGAAACAAAACTTAATTGCCCTCCACATTTGTTGAAATGAGAATAAGCCACTTCCTGCTAGTCCCAATAATATAATATGTTTTGTGAAGTGTAGTTATCTGTTGCTGTGTGACACAGTACTCCTGAATTAGTGGTCTGAAACAACAGTTATTTTATTCGTTCATGATTCTTAGGGCCAGAAATGTAGGCAGGGCTTAATTGTGCGGTTCATCTGCTTCAGATGGTGTCATCAGGATGGTTGGAAAGTCCAAAATGGCATCATTCACACACCTGACAGGTAGTGCTGACAACAGGCTAGCAGTTCAGTATGAGGGTATGAGTCTGTGTTCTCTTTCCCATGGCTATTTGGACTTCTTCACAGCATGGTGGCTGGGTCTCAAAAAGGAGCATTCCATGTGGAATGAGAGTAGACACTTCTCAAAACACCACAAAGGCAAACATCCCATGGTACCATAATGGAAAGATACTCAAGTCCTAGAGCTCAAAGTCATAAATGTCATTTGTCTTATTTTTCAAAACGGTTTGTTTCAATGGAAGAAATATTTTGTCCCAAAACATCTATTAACTTTCATATGCATACATTTTTCCCCTGAAATAGACTCAGAGGATGAGTTCATGCACATCAGGGCTAAAAGCTACCTCCTCTCCGTAGTAGTGAAATGGTAGACAGCAGAGGTTAAATTTTAAAAAAGAGGTGTGATGGGAAATTGTCTGACCAATTATATGGCATAGTGTCTAAAAAATAAAAGCATCTGTTTGATCTTGTCTGGAAATTTGGTACCTATGCACCTGAATCTGAATACAATCAGATAACTCTGAGTAGTTTGCTTAGTACAGGTCTGACAAGCCAAGATGCTGCTAAAGATTCTGAGTGTTGATTCTACTACTAAATCCAAATAGCATGACTAAAGCTTGCAGAATCTAAGACATACTTTGAAGATTCTCAGCTTCCCTCCCTTTCTCCCCTCCAAAAATATGTACACTCCATCTGTCTTATTTTTAAAGACCAAAGGCATCCCTGGCAGGTTATGAAGACTCCTTTATTATTCCTATTTAATGGGGAGGGAAATACATTGGTGTTAAGTGATTCATTCAAATTTGACATGTAAAGATGGAACTTAGTTGAAGTTCTCATCTTCTGTCTCTTATAAAGTGTTTTTTGTCTTCCCCTTCACCACTGGCATATACACACCAAAATTCTACAAGCAATTAACTAAATTTCCAAGAGAAGAAAATTTATTTTTAATTCATTATGATGCCAAGTTCCAGGCATGTTAATGATGTTAATTGCTAACATGGTGGTATTTCTTAAGTCAGTGGTAAGGGCTCTTGGTCTTGATCATACTTATAGCAAAGATCACTGGGGCTAGAAAGATTGCGTTTAAAAATAATCTCTACTCATTCATTTTGTATCCTCCCTCCCTACAATACTCAGCCTCAGTGAGAGGGGAGAAATACAAAGAGATGCATACAGATACCGGAAAGTTCCTGCCTTATTTAAGGGCCCTCAACCCCAGTGAATTGTCATGTGATCATACGAGCCTAGTGTTGCCAGATCTCTTGATATTTTCAAGAAAAGTCAGGAATCCACATCTTTTCATGCACTCTCCATATTTTTTAAATATTAGCAGTAATTCCAATTTAAAATAGTGTGTAAGTCAATTCCTTGGGGGCAAAAAATAAGAGCAAAAACAAACTGCACACATACATTTGCAAAGGCATACAAAGTACCATGCATGCAGTTTTAGTTTGAGCTTCCTTAATAGATTTTACTTCCTTTAGTTAAGGCAAGTTATTAGAAACATTTTCCTTGCTTCTTTTTATTACTTCCTCAGTCCCAAGGCAAAACACATATAGACACATAATATGTAAACGGAAATAAAATCCACATATAAACAACAAATAATATGTGTGGCTTCTGTGGTGTTATAGATTTCATGGTGTGGTAGATTTTTAAAATGACCATAAATTCTTCCATTTCCATGGATGCATCATATTCATTTTTTTACTTCTCCTTTCATGAGATGAAATCTTTTTCTCTGCCCTTGAAACTGGACTTGACCACATGACTTGTTTAGTGATTGAGATGTTAGTAACAGAAGCAGAGTCTTGGGAAGGCTTGCGTTCTGGGTCTTGCCTCTCTTGTTGCTCTGTGGAATTCTTCTGCCATCATGTTCTGGTTGGCCTGCTGGAGGAAGAGAGACCACATGAAGGAGGGTAGGGTCAGATATTCCAGCTGGCCCAGTGAGCCCAGGTGAGCCCACTGGATTGCAACAATATGCCAGTTGAGCCAACTCAGGCCTGAAGAGCCACCTGGCTAACCCATAGAATAGTGAGAAACAACAAATGCATGTTGTTTGAACTACTTTCTGATTCACATACTATTCAGGAAAGACAGTAGGTTTTAATGAAATAACAGTTTGTCATTTCATAGTTGTGTGACATGGGCAAGCTGTGTGAGTCCCCCCTAAGTTCTATTTACCCCAGTAAAATTCTATCTTATATATGTGAGTTAAATAATATATCCATATCAATATCATTATCTACCTAGCATCTATATATCTCTCTGTTCATCTACTTATTTATTCATCTATGCATCTCTGCAAACATCCATCCATCCATCCATCCATCCAAAGATCAATTTAGCTAAGTATGTATGTACATATGTATATATGCATGTATATATGTATGTATGCATCTATCTACGCATCCATCCACCCATCCATCTATACATCCAACTATCCATCTATTTAGTCATCGATGTATCTAGCTAGATAGCTAGCTTATATCCATCCAGCTAACCATCTGTTTATCCATCCATCCATCCATTAATCCATCCGTCCATCCATTGTCTGTCATTCATTAATATCCATCTATCTATCTATCCATCTATCTATCCATCCATCTATCATCTGTCTGTCTTATATCCATCTAGTTAACCATCTATTTAGCCATCCATTCATCCATCCATTATCTATCTATCTATTCCCTATCTATGTATCTATCATCTATCTATCTATCATCATCATGTCTAGCATCTATCTTACATCTATTTAGCTAACTATCTATTTAGCTATCTATCCATTGTCTATTTCTCTATCTATCCATCTATCTCATAGAAAATATTCAATAAATATGTGATCTTTCTCCTTTGTTAGTTGCAAAGTGCTTTTTAGATAATATTGTTAATATAACAATGGTTTCTATTTCCAAGTTATTTTCACAAAGTTTTGAAAAGTTACACTTTGCAACAACCATGTTTGGTATATAAAATATTCTCTAAGCAAATTGAGAAAAAAAACTATCAAAACTGAACTCAGAGAGTTGCAGCAGTTGGTTCAAGGAACAAAACTAACAGTGTTGGAGACATTTAAAATCAAAGGTGTTGGTTTGTACTCCTGAAAGAGTGGTGTTTTTCCTCTAGCTCCTAAGTGAAACAATGGAATAATTTTTGGTGAATCATTTATCCAGTATTCTATCTCCAGTGAAAATATTTTATTTTGGGGGAAATAGTTATAAATGGCAATTTTTGAGTATGCCAAAGGTCATATTTTCACTGATAGTTTATATGCATATAAGGAAATACAAAGTGAAGGTCTAAGGATCTGATATTACGCATAATAAAATAGTCTTGCAAGGAATGCTTTTATAACATGTTTTCTCCATCTTTGAGTTACAGAAGGGAGGCTCAAAAAAAATAGAATTATCTTTTTGGAGAGTGGGTCTCTTGTAGTACATTCAGAACATGTTCCTCTGGATCTAATGGAAAAGAAAAGTTTTTATCTCGAAGTTTTTTTTATCAATATTTTTTATTATGATGTTTTGGGGTACAGTTAAGGATTAGGTATACAATTACATTTCATTCAGACACCCTGTTGATAAGAGGTGTTTCCCCATCCCTAGACAGATATTTGCTACTGTTAATCCCATCTCCCTCTCCCCCCCATAGTTTTAAGAAGGTTGTCTCACAATTTGTGAAAGAAACTTCCTGAGTTGTAGCAAACAGGTGATTGGTTTTTCCATCGTGACAACACATCTGTCTACATCACATTGAGTGTTCAGCAGTTTTTTTATTTGTTGTTTTTGTTTTGTTTTGTTTTGCTTCTAAAAAATGGCATGACCCCAGTGCCCCACCTTCCCTAGTCACCTGATCTTACCCTGAGTGGTTTGTTTTGGTTTCCCCTAATAAAAAAAGTCCTCAATGGGAAATGTTTTGCCCATACAGAAAAGGTGAAACAAAAAATAGCAGAAACACTTAACAGGCATCAAAATTGGCTAGTTCAACAACTTTGAGCAGTGGAAAATACATCTAGATAGATGTATTGCATCAAACGGAGAGTACTTAGAAGGTGACTGACGTTTAAACATGTAAAAATAAATACATAATTTTAAAAAAAATTCTGTTTTCTTGTGAGTCTCCCCTCATATATTGATGTTTAAATTAGGTAAGAATACACTGAATGTTTTTAAGAGAGGGAACAAAAACACTGTTAGCATTTAAGAATAAAGTTATTCTTTTGAATCCATTTTAAAATTAACCATGTTTATACACCAAAGCTGTTAGTATTCTCACTTTTAATTCTTTATGAGTTTGACTTCAACTTTCTAAGCTTTGCTTCCATTTTATCCTCCACCTGCCTCTTCTCCCTTTTGCGAGTCCATTGCTTAAACATGACTTTTTTTCTTCTTCGTTTTTTTTTTTTTTTTCTGAGTCCAAGTCTCACTGTTAATGATTCTCGAGCATCAGCATGATCACAACTCACCACAACCTCATCCTCCTAGGTTCAGGCAATCCCTCCACCTCAGCCTCCTGAGTAGCTAGTACTATAGGTACACATCACCATGCTCAGCAATTTTTAAAAATTTTTTTAGAGAAAAGTAGTCACTATGTTGCCCAGGCTGGTCTCGAATTCCTGGGCTCACACAATCCTCCAGCCTCAGCCTCCCAAAGTGCTGGGTTTACAGGTGTGAGACACTGCACCCAGCAAATATGTCCTTTTAATTTATTTTTCTCTTCCTCTTTCCAGCATCTTTCATACTACTCCCTGAAAATGGAAAAAACTCTGTTCATCTTAGCAAATTCTTTTCCCTCTCCCTTAGATAAAAACAAAACCAACAAAACAAACACATACACAAACAAAGAAAATGTTGAGTGTGTCTTATTTTATGCAGAAGACCAAAGTCAAGCTCACTGACTGCTGTACTCACCTGTGAAAATTATGACCTCTTATGTTTCTTCATGTATCTCATAACTGGAACTCTCACTGTAGATTCTTTTGGATTCAGATTTAATTTTTTAAAAATAATTATTTGTTGTATAATAGTCTAGTGTTGTGGTTTATGATTTATTCTTAATAACTATGATTTCAGTTGGTAAAGTACCTCCTTTCTCTTTCTTCATTCTCCTTTTCAAGGACATGTGGATTTTCTTATTATCACCAACATCTGGTCTTCGAGACCTCAAATTCAAACTATAAACTTGCTTAAAAAAATACATGTGCACCCAAACACAGCTGTCTGTAGGTTTCTTTTGATCCCACTGTAAGAGAAGCTACATGTCATTTTCTTGATTTAAGGCTTTTCGAAGTGAGGGAACTAACAGATCCTGGACTTCTCACCCTCATCCTTTTCATCTTTCCTCTTTAGGTCACAGCATGTGTGAGAATTGTGAGCAAAAAGACATTCTTTCATGCATTTATGATTATGTTGCATTTGGGGGGGAGAATAATTTGGACAAACTGAGGCACCCGTTCACTTTTGGTGGCGTCTTTTTAAATACAAGAAACTGGAACCTGTTTCAAATTTGCTTTTCCTGCAAGGTTTAGGTTTTTGGGAAGGGAGGGAAGCATTATGTGAATTTATTGTGTGATCAAACTAATTTTAACCTTCTTTTAGCAGCAGATGAAGGACCTATTGAACACATCAACAGGTACCATAAATAAACCTATAAAATTCCAGTTTCTCAGGAAATCAGTATCAAATACTATGCTATTTTTCCTTGCTTATGCAGAATTGAGCAAAAAATAAAGTTAGAACCACAAAACTTTTATGTGGAGGAGATTAACACAAGTTAAATTAGGCTTGTCAAATCTCACCATCCTAGTCAGAGACAGGAAGAGAAAATGCCAATAGTGTTCACATTTTGTTTAAAAGACAATTTCAATTTCTTCACATGAATTTTTTTTCTAGAGATGTAAAAAGGCAGCAAAGCAGAAGTCCAGTTTTCAAAATTGACCCTAAATGATTTTTAGGGCATGAATGTCGATTAATTGTTTAAATTTTATTTGCTTTAAAGAAAATTAAATCATGACAGACCACACACATTTCCGTAAAGTAGTTGGATGAAATGCAAAACAGATTTTATGAATTAACAAGGCCTCTAGATTCTTGCTTTGTAATTTTTGCCTCATTAAGTGGAATAAATTGGTTCTAAGTAAATACATTTGTTGTATTTTAGAAGGTGATTTGGGATATTTTAAGTGTCTAAGACTAACACAACTTTCCAAAACTTGACTAACTGGAAAAAAAAGTGTCCATTCCATACCCCATAAAAAGTAAGTTTTTCTTTTTTCAAAAATTGATGCAAAAAAGTGAAAAAATGCAAGTATGAGATTTACTAAATGTTTTTTTTCCAAAATGTTTTGTTCCAAATCCTAAATAGATCTTGAATGGCAAATGCCATAGTAAATTAATAATATGATATATTTAAGTATGGTAAATTAAAAGATATACCAAACGGCAATGCATCTTGAATTTGTCATTTTAAATGTTAACACTAGAATTCTCAAAAGTTTCCAATGGCAACATGATTTTTAACATGATGATTTCTGTTTTATTTGTCTCTCCTTACCAAAAGTTTAGCACTAAATTACATGTGTCTGTGTTGACTTAGCCCGGGAAGAAAACCCAACAAAATCACATGTTTGATTTTGAAGAGTGAGAAACACGAGTTACTGAAGAGGACTGTCTGACAGGAGCAAGGTAACCGATGACAATGTTGGGCCAAGTGAAAATGTAGGTTTGTACTGAGAATCATAACAACAACAACAACAACAACAACAACAACAACAACAGATAAACCAATAAATCCTCACTAACAAAAACATATAACGGGCAGAGGTAACCTGAATTAGCTGGAAACAAATGATTACTTATAGTGCTTAAAATATATTGGTGCTGCCTATCAAGTATACATAAAAAAACAGAATTCTTATTGTCCTCTTAGAAATCTTTGTAGAATTTACTAAAGTGGCTTGGTAAAAATTACCCATAGCCAGAGCATTGAAAGCACACACTTTGATATTATTAAGCAGCTGTGAGGACATGAGAAAAGACATTTTCAGCAGTGAGAATAAAGCATTTGGATATTCAAGAAAGGAAAAGGCTGACTTCCTTTTGATCACCAAAATCAATATTTTGCTAATTGCAAGCCCTTATCAGCAGTGACAAATTTACATGTCAACCATGCTTTCAAAAGCCTGTGGTGTAGTGACAGTCCCCCACTAGTGAAAGCAAATTTTTAGTGACAGCCAACTCCAGCAGTCATGCTCTTGCTTCTGAAAGATCATGAAGGCTTCAACTCCGATAGTACCATGAATTCATCAGCTGCAATAGCATATCGCTTTATTAAGAGAAAGTATTATACCCGAGTCCAGATCTTCCTTAGATATCCTTCTTAGAAATCAGGATATTAAATTTGCTTCAAGTTCATCATTCTAAAATCATACTTTAAGATCTTCAGGGAACATTAATTCTTTTATTATATTCATGTAGGACCATAAATATTTTGTAAATACATTTAATTATATATTCATACAAACATAGATTAATTTGCATATATGTGCATATATTTTAAGTTTATGACTTGTCTCTGGAGTATATAAATGGTAGCATTGATTTTGACATGGGATATGGCCTCAAGAATTGAGAGGAACATATTTTAGCTTTTCTTTTAAGATATCAGATGGTGGCCTCTTCCATTCACTATGGGTAGATTTTTCTCTAACAACATTATTTTTAATTAATGAATAATGGAAAATATGCATTATAACATATAAAGTAGGACTAGTCATTTATTCAAGAAATTCTTACTCATAATGGAGAAAAACAAAGGACAATCTGTGTCTTCAAAATGCTCAGATCCTCAAGCTGAAAATTCAGTGATGGGTTTACACAAGGCATCATGAGAGCATACAGGAAGGCCATTTAAGTAAAATTTAAGGATGAAAATCGGGGAGGGTTTCCTTCTGAGCTCACTCTTAAAAAGAAATAGTAGTAATCATAAAAGCAAATGGGGAGACAGCCAATTAAGGACAAGTAAATAAACCAAACAGGACATTACACTCAATTCAGTGTTACTCTAGTATAAATGATAAGAGGAGGGAACTGTGAAAAAAGAAAGTTTAGAAGGTAGGCAAGGTATATTATTGGAAGTCTGTTACCATCTGAAGAAATTTACTATTTGGGAAATGGGAAGTCATTAAAACACTTTGAGGGAGATCTTTCCAGATGTTTCTTTTCTGCTCTGGTAACTCTGTGGCAAAGAAAAGGCAGGAGAAGAAGAGAGCAAATGCATGTGCCACAGTAAGACCAAAGAGGCATGAGGAGAAACGGTTTTTATGATGGTGAGGGAAACAGGTAATAGAGAACTTACCTGTGAGTAGTAGCAAGACACAAGAGGACTGAAGGTGGAGGGAGAGAATGGGGAAGCAGTATTATTCAACAGAAAGGATAATGGTGCTATCAAATGTTATTGACGTTGGGCATCATGAATAAATGTTACCATGTAAATCTTAGAAATAGAAATCAACATTTAGTTCTCTCTACTGCATTTCCAAATTTGCCACACTGATTATTTAATTATTTTTTACAGTATTCCTTTTAAAGTCTTTCAATGAGTTGCAGTATTAAGTCCTTTGGAGAAGAGATATTTTATTTTACTATAAAATGCAAGTGTAATAGTTACCCAATTACATCTGATTTCTTTATGTATGAGACAAATACAGAAGACATCTAACAAATTGGCAAATATGTAAATTGTAAAAATTCTTGCTACAAAGTCATGACCATGGGACTTGGTTTGTCAAGGTTTTATCAATGTTTCAGTGCCTACCTAGTCTTCAAAATATGACAGCTATCTTTGGGATTCTTTTGTACATGTATACTGATTAGGAGATGGCTATTCTTCCCCCCAACAGACATCTTTTAGTAAGTGATTTTATAGTTGGCATTTTTACCAATTAAAAAGCAGACCAGCTGGAGGTCATACTAAATTAAACCTTGCTTGGCATCAAGGACAACAACTCAGACTGCATCAGTACAGGAAAACACAGGTGTCTAAACAGAAAAAGATTAGTTTTCTTCTCATTCAGCAAATGTGAAAAATGCTTCTTTGTTGTATTTTCTTGAGGGAAAAGAGAATCACATTTTATAGGGTCTAAAGTAGTGTTAATAGGGTTTTGTCTTTTTGCCTGTTTTTTTACTTTCATATGTAAACAAAGGAAGTTGTGAAAATATAGATGTTGTGAGGAATGCATATACAACTTTATTACGTAAAACAGTATACACATTCTATTCATGAGACAATGTACAACTAAGTGAATGAGTGAGTCCATTATTCTTAATTATGTATCTGGCCATGGGGAGGAACAAAGAAAAACATTTATTTAGTTATGGACAGTTTTAAAAAATTATATTTTCCTCAAGTTTAGCAATTTAAAAATCATGCTTTATGATAATCAAGTAACATCAATTATTTATTACATTCATGTAGGCAGAATAATACTTTGTGAAAACATTTAAATATATATCTATATATACACATAGATGGAATTGCATATATGTACATATATTTTAAGTTTATGACTTATCTCTAGAGTTATATACATGTTAACATTGATTTTGGCATAGGATGTGTGGCCTCAAGAGTTGAGATGAACATGGTGTCCATTTTCCTAATCTCATGAGACATGGTTTCCATGTTTGAGCAGTAGAATAAAAAGCAAACTTCTTCCAAACAATTAGACAACCCGAACGTTGTATGTTTTTAGTTTCACCATGCCATTTTTATGCAGAAGATAATAGAGTCACCATCAATGTAACCTCATTAATTAAATGAAAATAGAGTATACCTTATTTTGTATATAGGTGAGAGCTTGCTACCACTAGTGTTGGTCACAGCTGAAAAGATAATCTACTTGTGCCGTACTTTTTTCATTACATTGCCTAGATTTCTATAGAAGTAGTCTTGAACTTTAAAAGTCTTTAAATTTATTGTTTCATTCATTTTTTTAAAATCTCCAACCACTAACTCTATTGGTGTTTGGAGCAGGATGAGTTGAATAGATAGGTGAATGGATGGATGGATGGATGGAACATGTTCTATTATGAGCACCACATTTTCTCCCATCTCATCAGTTTTGGTGAGAAGTGGTTAGGCAGTGTTTTCAAAGAAAGAAAATACCTTTATGTAACGGAAAGGCAAAATCAATCACAACAACATTTGGGTAAAATCAATTCGGTATAAATCGTTTGACTACTAGTCTGCATTTCCTCTGAATTGCTAAGTACCACCCACTCTACTGATTTAGAACAGTTTCCTATACATGAGATCGGCATATGCAAATTAAAATATCAATGACTAAAGTGACATATGGCTTAATCTTTGCTTTAAATGAAATCTTATCAGGCGTGAAAATCTTTAACTGCAGATAGAATGCATCCTGACAGAATGAATTTAGGGCTTTTTTTTTCTTTTTCTAACAGCAGTTATTGGTCTATCATTAGATTAATCAGAGACAGACTCAAACGTGTTTGTTTTGCACTCTCTTTGCAGCCGACTTGCAAAAACTAGAAGAGCAGATTGGAAACATAATCTGTGGTGACATTCTGAGATGAATGCCTAATTCTGTCCACCTGTTACCAGGTAAGTGCATCCAGGCAGCTTCTCAAGCTGTTTGAAAACTCTTCTAAGGTACAGAAAAGATAAAAGGAGCTTTTAAAATATACATATGCTAGAGAACCATTCTTCTCCTCTTCAGAAAAGTCTATAGACTTTTATAGAAAAACTATCACTTCTTTTATAATGGAAACCCTTGTTTTCCAACTTCCTTTTCTTCATATTCTCAAAATCTTCATTATTTCAATGAGTGAAAAAGTGAAAGTCATTTTTCTGTTTTTCTGGTTTACGCTCTATCATCTTATACTCACTCTTCACACCTACTTTTCCCTTTTCAAGGGTTTTCCAGAACATCAATCACTACTCTCATTTCAGCAGTTAGTATTTTCATTTAGTAACTATGGAAAAGACATGTGACTTTCTTTATAGGTTTATTATTCTCTAAAGGTTGAATCACAGAGATGAAGAGAGTAAACATAAATTTTGAAATTTTTATGTTGACTTTTACATGGATGTACTGTTTGTCTCTGGTCTTCTGACATGTCATTCCAAGTCCTAAGTAGTTCACATCTCTGAACTAGGCATAAAATACATTTCTGGGAGCATCATTAGTACCATGTCATTGTTAGTTATAACTAATAGTACTTATCTAATCATAATATCAACTTCCTTCTGCTATATGAAAAGAAAATTGTCCTGTGCCTCATCAAATACACAAGGTCAAACTAGTCATGGAGCTTGGTTTATTCTTTTTTAAAATTAACAACCTTTGTCTTTGAAACAGTAGAAGCGTACCCTAAGTTATATAACTGTTGTGTTAAGGAGAGGTAGGAAGCAAGAACGCTCCCATGTGTAAAAGAACACAATTGAGGAGTTATAATGAACCAATTATATAGATTTAGCATTTGATTTATAAACTTAACTTAGATAGTTTATAATAATAAATTTGGAACAAAGAATATAATCTAACAGGAAATTTTGGTTACTTGGCATAATAATATTTATGTTGAGCTGACTAATTATGATTCAATTTCATCTAATATATATATGTGTGTATATATATGTGTATATATGTGTGTATATATATATATATTTTTTTTTTTGAGTTGGAGTCTCACTCTGTCACTCAGACTGTAAGTGCAGTGGCCGCTCCCAGTCACCGCAGCCTCGACCTGCTGGGCTCCAGCGATCCTTCCGCCTCAGCCTTCCAAGTAGCAGGAACTACAGGCGCGCGCTACCACACGTGGCTAATTTTTTGGATTTATTGTAGAGATGAGGTCTCGCCTGCCCAGGCGGGTCTCGAACCCGTGGTCTCAGGCAATCCACTCACCTCAGTCTCCCAAAGGCGTGGGATTACAGGCTGAGCCACCGAGCCCGGCTTATATTTTTTAATAGTATGCTACCTTTGGTATTTGGTTCAGCTAATGGGCCATCTTGAAATAAAAAAATAGTAAATAAAATATTTTCAATAGTCATATCTTTATTTTCTTAGCATTAGAATAGTATATAGTATATGCTCATTGTATTTGTTTTCTCAAATAGAACAACAAATAAAAAATTTAAACATTCCTGTAATCTCAAAAATCAGAGATAGTCACAATCAAAAATTTGACTGAGTTTTTTTCTTAAAGAAGTTCGTTGTGTGTGTGTGTGTGTGTGTGTGTGTGTGTGTGTGTGTGTGTCTTGGAGTTTCTCTCTGTTGCCCAGACTGGAGCGCAGTGGTACGCTCCTGGCCACCGCAGCCTCGACCTGCTGGGCTCCAGCGATCCTTGCCTCAGTCTTCCAAGTAGCCGGAACTACAGGTGTGCGCTACCATGCATGGCTAATTTTTGATTTACTGTAGAGAAGCGGTCTCGCCAATTCACCCAGATGGGTCTCGAACCCCTGGGCTCAGGCAATCCGCTGGTGTTGGCTTCCCAAAGTGCCAGGATTACAGGCTAGGTCACCGAGTCTGGCCAAGAAGTTCTTTAAAGAAATTTGAAACTATGTTTTTCAAGTAATTTCTATTCTACATTTTTTCAGTGATAATGATCTTACCAGCATTTTTCTTTTTATGAACTGTTTTAACTTCTTGTCATTTGCTGCATCATAGTTCATTATATAGACATACACTAATTAATTTTAATTTTAATCTTCTTTTGACCATTTAGATTGCTGCATCCTCATATTATTATAATAATTTTGAATCAAATATCTTATATATACTATATATATTTATCTATAATTTGAACAGTGTCCTTAGTAAATTGCCCATAAGAAAAATAATTTGGTGCAGAGTATAATGTTTTTAATTTATGTTGATATAGGAGGGGGACCCCCCCAAATATGGAATTGCTTTTTGGAGGATAAGCTCCTTGTAATACCAGCTCCTCCCACTAGACAAGTGTTCTAGAAATCCATTGACATCAGTGTACCAGCTAGCGTTGTGAGAGGCTGTTTCAGCTTCAGTGAATGTTTTTGTTTGTTTTTGGAGAATCTTTCAATGCATTTGCCTGTTTCATGATGGGTGATTTACACGAACAACTGCAACAGTTCACTGAAGCTGCCAACACTGTGCTGAGTGTTCAGCAGTTTTTGCCCAAAAATGGCATGACTGCAGTGCCTCACCCTTCCTGTTCACCCAGTCTAGCCCAGATTGACATTTTTTGTTTCTCCAGATGAAAAAAGTTCTCAGAGGAAAACATTCTGCTGATGTGGAAGAGGTGAAACAAACAATGGCAGAAGCACTAAAAGATATCAACATTGATGAGTTCAAAAACTGTTTTGAGTAGTGAAAAAAGCATCTTTATCAGTGCATTATATCAAATGAAGAGTAAAGTTGAAGGTGACTAAAGTTTAAACATGTAAGAACGAATACATATTTTTTAATAAATACACACTCTTTAATAAATTCTGGGCTTTGGGGAGCCCCCTCATATACAGATATAAGAAGAGTTTTATCAACTTAGGCCTAATTCAGTAGCTTATAAAAGTTATAAAAGTTATTGTTTTAATAAATTCAGGTTACAAAATGTAGTATTTCATTTGGGTTAATTTACTTTGTTTGATTACATGTAACCTTAAAGATATGTTCATGTGCTTTTAGTCCACTTCATTCTTCTGCAATTTGCTGGTTATTATCATATTATTTGTTGTGGGCATTTATTTGATATCCTCTACCCATGGGAAAAAAAAAAACTATATAATTTTTAAAATTTGTAACTGCTAGTACTATAAAACAAGAAAAGACAATGATACTTTATATTTGCTGGAAATTTATCTTAAAAATTCTGTTGAATAATTATATTTCTAAGTTCATTTTTAAAATATGCTTAAGCAATGAATGATGACTTTTGAATTCATTTTCTTCAGTTTCTCAATACTGTCCACGGTCTGTACATCTATGAGTGATTTTAAAAATTGACCCGAGGCAACCCCTTTGGGGCCCCTCCCACTGTGGGAGCTTCTCTTTCCTCTCAATAAATCCTGTTTATACACACACACACACACACACACACACACACACACACACACACACACAGACACACACACACACACACACACAAAATTGACCCAAGGTATTTAGAATTATCTAAATGTAAGATATTTCTAAGTAAAATGGGGGCTAATGCAATTTTGTGTCACAAACCGGTGGACACCTGAAAATTAATAGAATTTCTTCCCTTTAACCTAGGTCAGATTTATCTCCAAGTTGTAAAGGTGAAAGGCTAATTTTAACTCAATTGCTATGTCATAGGACCTCCTGATTTACAGTCTATTAAGATTTGAACATTTCCAGTTAAACTGACATACTTGACATTAACTTATGAGAATTCTTTACCTTCCTTCCTCTGCTAAAAGTAGCTGTTTATCTTCCAATGAGGTCAAGACCTCAAAATAAGAGACTAAAAATTTTATTTTATGGTTTGAATCTCTTCTTTCCTTAGCAGGGATGAAATGAACTATAGAGTTCTTTATCTAGAACAGACAAAATTAATTTGCTCAATTCATAAAAGAATAAGTACATAACAAACAAACACTTGAATAGATCAAGCTCAATGTAAATATTTTAGGCAAATTCCCCACATGATTTTTAAGAAGAGCTTAATTAAATTATGTTTGACAACTCAGTCCTTCAATTCATTATAAAATAAACTCTACAATTTAATACATAGTAGCATTATCTCTGATCAATAAAAGATTAATACTACTCTCAATTGAGTGTTGTCATTTCAGTTTTTATCATCTCACAATTATCATAATAAAAAGGTAGATTTTGATATTTAGCATTTACCTCTTAAGTAAGCTATTGAATTTAAGGCAATGACTGGTACATAGTAAGTATATAATAAATAACTATTAACTGTAATTTTTTAATAATATTTATACTTAAGCAAATAGAAACCCCTGAATTTTCATGTATATAACATGTCTTATGACTAGTAATGACTCTCATGGTTTAATTGCATGTCTACAATTAGAATGTGAGAATAAAGAAAGTAATTTCATGTTTAAGAATCCTAAGGCTTTCTTTTTTTCCTTGCTAACTGTTTCACTTTGAAGTATTCAATAGATAGAACAATATTTCAAACAACAAAGAGTTGAATTTGAGTTTTCAAATATGTGTGTCTGTGATTTAGCTACCAAGAAGTAAGGTTCTCAAATGTTACTTAATAGGTTTTAAAAGCATTAAACAATGAACAATAACTGAATTAGTAAAAACTCTGCCCATCAAATTCCCAACCACCCTTTGCACCTAGCTTAGTCTATGTGATGCCAAATATACTAGATTTCCTATCATCCACTTGGTATCATTACTGCCCCTTAAAAGGATGAAAACTGTTTCCCAGAGATCTCTTCCCTGCGAGCTCTGGCTTGAAAATTGCCAAAGTGAGGAGCTCATGTTAAACTTGGAAGGTAGATGTGAAAGTGAAACTACTATTTCGTGGAGGTGATCACAGTCAGACTTGCAGGCAGACGAAGAATCACAGAGGCTTCCAGGAAACGCTTGAGAATCACACACTTTGGTGCTTCAGTCTGCAATGATTAGTGTTAACTCTTGTGATCCTTATGACAATTCTTCCATGACCCTCTGTGATAGCTTCCCTAGACTTTATTCTCCCAGCTTTTTAAACGATCATGTAGCACATTATAATTAATATAAAAACCTTTATATCTGGAGTACCGTAATGGCTTCTTTTCCTGATCAAATCCTGAGCAAATAAAATAGACAAAGCTAAGGACAACTTGAACATATTTTTGACTTAGATCTCATATGCATTTACAATCTAGTTTGAATAATTTTACATTTTTGACAGTATAATAAATTATAAAAGCCATGCCGGTTCTGTTGCACTATTTTTATATTAGTTACCTGATCTGTTAGCACAGTAAACATAGGTGGTCTAGAGTCAATATGTTGATCTCAAGTGACTTTACATTTCTTTTCAATAATATATTTTCATATGCATACAGATAAAGAAGATAGCAGATCAATACGATTTTTATGGGCTGTATAGTGGGTTGAATAGCATTCCCCAATATCCATGTCCAATGTAACTGCAACCAAAAATAGCACCTTTGCAGATGTTATTAGTTAAGAAGAGAAGATATGGGATTAAGGGAGACCATAAATTCAATGATAGGTGTCCCTGTAAAAAGAAGGCATATAGAGAAAAAGATCATGTGAAGATGTTGGCGGATATTGGAGTGATTTGCCGCTTTCGTAAGGAATGTCAAGGATTGCTGAGAGTCATCATAAACTAAGATAAAGAAAGGAAGGATTTCTCTCTGGAGACTTCGGAGGGAGCATAACTCTGCCAACACATTGAATTCAGACTTAAGACCTCCAGAACCATGAATGAAAAAAAACTGCTGTTGTTTTAAGCCACCTAGTTTTTGATAATTTGTTATAATTATCCTAGTAAACTAATCCTAGTAAACTAATTCAAATTATTTCTAATAGACTTTCAAGAACTATATGCCATGATATGTTAAATGTTTTGAAAAATGTGAAAAGCTTTTAATTAATTCACCTTGTAAATAAATCTGATAATGTCAAATAATAAAGCAAACAAAATCTATCTCACTTATAAATATAAATGCAAAGATAGATACTAAATATATTAGCAACTTAATATTGATACTATTAAATTGACACAATAAATTTAGTAATGCAGGGAATATCTAAATTAATACTTTAAATTAAGTATTAATAAATATCATCAAGTAGTATTCAGTTTGTGAATTCTAGGGTGATCCAATATCTATAAAGTTTATTCATATCAATTATAGTATAATGATCATGAAAATATGTATCATCTCAGTATTAAATAGATATCTAACTAAACATAAAAGTAATTTCTTATTTAATTCAAAAATTTATTTTACAAATACATGAATAAAAAGAAGTACCATTAATTAATGAATTTATTAGTTTCTGTAGCCGGAGGAATGTTATTTATTTATTTATTTTTAGTTTTCTCTTGGGCAAAC
Source organism: Cephalopachus bancanus (assembly GCA_027257055.1). Classification (NCBI taxonomy): domain Eukaryota; kingdom Metazoa; phylum Chordata; class Mammalia; order Primates; family Tarsiidae; genus Cephalopachus; species Cephalopachus bancanus. The sequence continues at coordinate 11,031,906 of JAPVLO010000017.1, forward strand.
CCAGGGAATGTCTTTTAAATAATAGAGATTATTCATCTCAATTCCAATAGTCACCACTGGCTAAGTGGCAAAGCACTGTCCTTTACCATTAGTGATATGAATAAAAAGTGATGCCTACAGCTACTGTCACCAACTTCCTCAGTATGTTATTAAAATCCCTAACCCATATAATAAGACAATAAAGAATTGAAAATAAGAAAAGAAATGTATTTTATTATTTGTAAAATGTATGACCTACCTAAAAAAGAATCTGAAATAATCAACTGATAAGGATTGTAATTAAAGATGTGAAGATAGCTAATTATGAAATTGAAAAACAAAATTAAATCTTTTGCTACAGAGCACCCAGAAAATAAATAAGGAAAATAAGTTGCTCATGATAATAATCCAAAGTATAAATGGCTAGGAACTATCTAAATAAAAAATGCGAATGTTTTATATAAAAGGACAATATTTTTCTGTGTTTCATAATAAAAGAGTCAGATAAGTAGCGTGACCATCAATGTTTTTAGATTAAAAAATTAATTTAAAACAACTCTTTTTTCTCCAAATTAATGAAAAAACGAGTGCATTTTTAATTTTTTATATCTACGAAATGGTAGTCAATTAAGTTTCAAAGAAAAATAACATTGGCAAATATGTTTGGCTATATATTAAATTACAAAGATTGATCAATGAGAAAAGAAAATTAAAACAACATATAATTATTAGTAAAAGTATAAATATAATAAGGCTGAGCACCTCAAATCAATAGGGAAGGAATCAGTTATTTGCAAAATCAGATTTGAGAAAAAAATAAATTATTATTATAAATAAAAATTTCAGAATTCTTTCCGCAAAATATTTATTACAATATATCTCTGGTGGATTAATAATTTAAATGAAAAAAACAATATTTCAAAAGAACTGGAAGAAAATTTAGCTAATATTTGTACATTTCAAGATCGGGAAAATCTTTTTGTGCCTGGCTGCAAAATCAGTAATATCTGAAAGATGTGTCTGTGTAATATATTATTACATTTTACATGACCAAAGAAAGAAAGAGAGGAAAAAAGATACAGGCACCACTAACAAAACAAATAAATAAATTACAAATGTAAAAATGTTTCTATAAAAAATAGAACCACTCTAAATACCTAAAAATATAACTTTGAATAAAAATAATGCCTTCACACAAAGGAACATTGTTTTTAAGAATAATGTCTTAGAAATTAAAATGCAAATTTAAGAACCATATACATAGTAAGTTTCTCTTCTTATAGTTAAAATTTAAGATAGGAAGATGTACATATAGAAAACAATCTAAAATATGCAAATAAATAGTACATAGTCCTATGTCTTTGAGTAGTGACATTATAATTGATTTTCTCTTAATGCTTTTTTCCTATTTTCCTATCATGAACATGCATTTACTGAGAAATTAAAATGTTAGTAACTACGGCAAAGAAGTTTATATAAATTAATGTTTATTGACAATAAATTGTGAACGGTATATCAAATTTTTAAATTTTATTTTCATTTTAAAATGGTGGGGCGCATGTGAGGATTTACTAAATAAGTAAATTGCGTGCAGGTGAGGTTTGGGCTTCCGCATAGCCCTCTCTTCCCCGACAGTGGACCTGGTACCAGTGTGTCATTGTGGGCCCCTTATTCCTCCTTCCTTCCTCCCTCCTTTAGCAGTGTCCAGCATCTGTTATTCCCACCTTTTGCTAAAGTATCTAGTAATATATCAATTATTAAATGATAGTTAGGAAACTATGTAGCATAATTCTAAGATTTAAAAAAAGCTGTAGTACATAAACAAAAGTTACCACTAAAAGATGAGTCTGTAAGTACCTCGTTTCTTTTTTAATCAATATTTTAATGTTTCAATAATAAATACAAAATAAATAATAAAAATCAAGTTATTTTTAAAATATGGTAAAATGTTTATTAGGCCAAACAGCTATTGAATAATTAGAATAGCCTATTTCTGTTAAAATGGATTTCAAGTTAGACTTTATTTTTTAATGCATCCAGTAAGAATTTCAGCTACTATGTCAACATTATTGTCATTTTTTCATGATCTACTTTCCTCCATATCCTAATTCCACAGGCAGAAACATGGCATCACCTGGCATCTTATTAGAAAGGTATCTTAACCAGAGCCTCATCTAATTTGTTAGAACACTCAATTCTGATGCACTGAGTTATATCTGCCAGACCTACTAAACTGTTATCTCCTTGCCAATGTTTGTCCTGACCACCCCATAAAAGATAGCAAACCCATTCCTCTATATGTGCTTCTCTCATCATTTTTTTATCACAGCAATTACTGTTATCTGAATATATAGCTTATATTTACTAGTTATTACATACTAATTTGGTTTTCTGGGGTGTTTTGTTTTGTCTTTTGTTGTTGTTTTAATTCTCGGCTTTCTCTGAGTTTAAGGGAATTTAGTAAGTGAGTTTATCTGGTTGTGAAAACTATTAAGGCTTCAGAACTGAAAAGCAATATTGAATTGAAGTTGCAAGAGGATTAATACTTTTGCACCAAATACTTAAATTATCTGTGGCTCATACACACAGTGCACAAATCAATCTAAAATTCCTGCCATCATGAAACTTCCACTCTAGTCAAAGGAGACTGGTGATAAGCAAAGTAGATGTCTGATACATTACTTGGTGGGAGGTACCAAGAAAAAAGTAGTGGATGAGGGAAATGGGGAATGTTGGGTGTGCTAACAGCATTATTAGGAAAATCCTCACTGAGAAAGTGACTCCAACACTCACTTATGTATACCATACTATGTACAAAGTACTGTAGTAGAGGTATTAGAGGAAAAGACAATAAAGGGTAATCTGAGAAATTATGAAATAGAAAAGCAAAAGTTATGGTGGTTCGCATTAAATGGCTTACATGTAGGAAAAACTATAACCAGCAGAGGAAGGGTTAAAGCAACAGAAAGTATTTGGAATAGCCAATGTGGACTCAATATGATGTGAAGATTCTACCCTGGCTGTTCCCCACCACTCTCCCATATATGAATTGTGTGCCCTCCTTTGTGCAGTCAGTGGCAAATGTGCTACTATAATCCTGTGTCACAATTCATCTGACATATAAAAGATGATTAATCAATAAATGTTTGGTGAAAGATCAGAGAATGAATAGGTGAAGAGTTTGGGGGGGGTTCCTTGAATTCGGAGAGTGCAAAAGTAGCCACAACAGTAACCCCAAGAGCATCAGAGAATACAGGATGGTAGAAACAACACTGTTGTATAGCTGGACATCAGCTTCTGGTGCTTTTGAAGATCTACACCCCAAAAGGGGCTGATGAACTTGAAAATCAGAAAGTCCCGTGGGGATCAAAATCATGTGGAGGCAGAAGAGTGAACTCATTCAGGCCAAAAGAGAGGAATAAGTAGAAACACAGGAAGCTGTAGTCAAGAAGAATAATGGTAGTGTAGGAGAATATTTTGCCATTATGTGTTAATGATAATGGCCCAAATGCACATCAGCTACTGAACATTCCCAGCCTATATAAGCATGGAGTCTCAGGCAGGGGATTCTATATGTAAATTTTGCTAAAATTAAATTGTTATTAAAGATACTTCTAAGGAAACAATTTTTAATGAGGGGCTTGGTTAGTTTATATTATCTGAAACAGCATGAGAACTGATGTGGGTTTTCTGCCCTTGACATCAAAAACTGACTGCAGTTTGGTGGTTACAGAGTCAATTGGTACCATGTCAGTGTGGCACTCACCATTGCCATAGACACTATGGGACACAGTTTTTGTTTATTTATTTTTATTTTTATTTTTATTTTTTTTTTTTGAGTTGTAGTCTCACTCTGTCGCCCAGACTGGAGTGTAGTGGCCGCTCCTGGCCACCGCAGCCTCAACCTGCTGGGACACAGTTTAACCGCAGGTGCAAATTTTGATGAGACAATGTAACTGGAAACAGTCTTATCACTTGCAAAAAAACAAGAGAGATTTCTAATTGGATGGATATACTCAATAGTATTCCCAAATGGTTTTACATCTTATTTACTGGCTGGTTCTGTTTGTGCATATGAGTCATAAGAAAATGTTTCCTCTTCTTGGACTTATAAGACACGAATGCAAATTTATCAGGAAAATCCAGAGCCATTGATTTCATTGACTACTACACTTTGTAACTCACCCAGATGACACCCTTAGGCACTAGCCTTGCTCCATTAAATCAAATTTTTTCCTTGGTCATATTTCACTGGTTAACTTTTTTTATTTTTATTTTTTTGGTAAGGTTGTGATCTCACCATGTTTCCCAGGCTGACCTTGAACTTCTGACTTCAAGCAATCCTCCTACCTCGGCCTCCCAACGTTCTGGGATCATAGGCATGAGTCACTGTATTCAGCATATTTCACTAATTAACATTTAACATGGTTTTTTGTTTGTTTTTAATGGCAGCCATACTGTTGAAAAGATGTATTTATAGAGTTTCAAGTTCTCTTTCTATTGATGATAAACTTCAATAATAATTATGACTGAAGATAGTAAAACCTTTGTCTGCATAAGTCATTCAGAAATTTCTCAGGAAGTGTGGATTTTCATGGTATAAACAGAAGCAATATGTTCTCTTGCTGAGTGCTTGCTGAGTGCCTGCTGACTACCTGAGATCCCAGGTCACAGCTGTTAAATTGTGGTCCCTGGTCTGTTATAAGTGGACTGTGTACCTTGTCCAAGTTATGCTACCTCTTAGCATTTCATTTGTAAAATGGGTGTAATCCAGCTTTCCTGACAGGAATCTTGTAAGGGTTAATTAATTACTGTTTGTTAAGTGTGCTGAGATTGTCAGATTAAAGCATTAGGGAAGTGTCAAGTTTGTGTTATTATGGTATTATTTTTCTTTGTTTGATAGGAAATGCCGTTTCTGTGTAATTTGCCTTAACAGTAAAATAAGCCACTTTAATCAGTGCACAATCAAGCCCTTATTCATTGAGGACAAGGGTGTATACAGTTAGCAAGAGAACTCATGTCAGCTGACACAAGGGCAGCAATCTGAAAATTAAGCACTGGATACAAAGAAAGCCTAGAAAATGAGACTTGGGGTGATCAGGTTCTGAGTGCCCGGGAGACTCATGTTACAGACCCAGTAGAGTCAGTTATTAGCAGAGGAAAAAAACCAAATGTAACCTTGGCAACCAATACCTAACCCCCTCAAAAAAAAAATTCATGTCACCAAGAAATTTTTTAAGTGATTGTGAAAATGACCCCGAAACTAAATATCACACATATTTTATTAGAATCCAAAGGGATTTTAAACATATGAAGTTATTAAAAACTTACTTAATAACTTAAAAGTGTATGTGTTTGGTTGTTATTTTACCTATAAAAATACACTTTAGCCATAGTTTAAGCTTTGATCATTACAATAGTAGCTGGCTAATCTTGATTCGGAAATGTTCTTTAGCAACATGTATAAATTGTAGTGATGTTTTAAGACATTATTTTTCTAATAAGTATGTTTTAAGTATAGTCAATAGACCAATAGAGGTATGTTTACTAATAAATAACCATTCAACACAAATATTTAAACTGAGGGATTAATTTAAAGTGTGTGACCGTGAATTGACTACATTTTTTTTTTTTTTTGAGTTGGAGTCTCACTCTGTTGCCCAGACTGGAGTGTAGTGGCCGCTCCCGGCCACCGCAGCCTCGACCTGCTGGGCTCCGGTGATCCTTCCGCCTCAGCCTTCCAAGTAGCTGGAACTACAGGTGCGCTACCACACCCGACTAATTTTTTGATTTATTGTAGAGATGAGGTCTCGCTGCCCAGGCGGGTCTCGAACCTGCGGGCTCAGGCAATCCACTCACCTCAGCCTCCCAAGGCACGTGATTACAGGCTGAGCCACCTAGCCCGGTTTATATTTTCTAAGCAATGTCTTATCGATAATGACTGTAATATATCTAAATGTATTCAATATCTTTGTGACATTCAAAATTTATATCTAGTTATTCAAAATTCTACAAGTTTTACAACTTTTCTTGATCATGGGTTTTTAACTTCAATATTATTTCACCACAGTACAGAAAAATCTAAAGTACATTTAAAAAATGATTTTCAATGTACAGGGTACAAGTGCCTGTTTGTTACATGGACAGATTGTATAGTAGTGGGGATTGTACTTCAGTTGACCCATTCCCCAGATAGTGAACATTATAGCCAGCAGGTAACTTCTGAACCCTAACGCTCCTCCCTGCCTCTCCACTTTTAATGTCCTCGGTATCCATTATCTACATTTTAAAAAACTGCAGGGCTACAGGAATACATTTTTCATTTAACCAGTTTGTCATCTCATATTGATAGAGGGACCATTTCCATATCTCAATCTCTTTAGCTTGCAATGGGTCCCTAATTATTTCTCTGCTTGCCTCCTTTAAATTCTACAGTCTATTTGTAAACAAAAACCAGATAAAGCCCTTTAAGATGTAAATCAGAATATGTCATGATCCTGTTTAAAACACAGGAATAGTGCCAGGCTCGGTGGCTAAGCCTGTAATCCCGCGCCTTTGGGAGGCTGAGGTGAGTGGATTGCCCGAGCCCGCGGGTTCGAGACCCGCCTGGGCAGCGAGACCTCATCTCTACAATAAATCAAAAAATCAGCCGGGCGTGGTAGCGCATGCCTGTAATTCCGGCTACTCGGAAGCCTGAGGCGGAAGGATCGCCGGAGCCCAGCAGGTCGAGGCTGCGGTGGCCGGGATCGGCCACTGCCCTCCAGTCTGGGCGACAGAGTGAGACTCCAACTCAAAAAAATAAATAAATAAATACATAAAAATATAACAGGAATAACTTTCCATGACACTCAGAACAAAATCTATTAGGAACTACATGGGAGTGTCCTCAGTCACTTTCTGCTCTCATCTACCACTTTTCTTCTTACCCGTTTCCAGCTTCCCTGCTTTTCTTGGTGTCCATCAAAAGCATTGTGCTTTCTCTTTCCTATTTCTTGTGTATGGCTTCTTGTCTCACTTCATTCACTTTTGTGTTCAACCCTTACCTGAGAGTGTTTTCTAAGTTATCTGTGAAAATAACACCACTACATCATTTTGCTACCACCTTATTCTACTTTTAACATTCTCTATAATGCTTTTGATCACCAGCCATATTTTGTATTCATTTCTCTCAGAGAGCAGAAACTTTGTTTTATTAACTTGTTCTGAGTATAAAAAAGTTCCTGGCACACAGTTGCTTAATAAATGCTAGCTGAATACTTGGATATACATTGAGATATTGTCACTTTCCAAAAAATTTTATAAAAACTTTACCAACAATATTATTCTTCTTCTTCAAATCCACAGAATCCTATAAACTGAGTAAAAGTTGATTCTGAAGCAAAGAATGACATTCAGTCCTCAAACATAGACATCTTCACATCTGACAAAATTTTCTCAAAATTATTTGTTTATCATAAAGTAATGGCAGCTTATGCCTTATAAAAAGAAAAAATTCAATTGTATTCATTTATTCATTAAATATATATGTTATTTTCACAAATGTATTTTTCTACTAACAGATCCAATAATGAAATGCTAGATGTTGTTAAAATCTGGAGATAGTCCTTCAATAAGAAAGCACCCTAGTACTGAAAACCAAAATCTTTACTCCCCCGTATGACCTACAACTAAAGCATGGAGGAGTAATAATCATGGAAACATCTCCAAATCATAAAATGTATAAGAATAAGCAGGCATTACCTAATTCAATCCATTCATCTTGCAAAGTTGGAAACCAAGTCTAGCTCTATTGTGACTTACCTTGTGCCAAACAGCCTCTAAATAAAAACATCAGAACTAAAACTCAAATTTCCATGCTTTTGGCCTTGTGCTTTCTAGTTATATCACCACGCCTCTTCTTCAAGTCATACCTCTGTATATGTGTGTGTATATATGTTAAAAAGCAAATTTTCTTAAGTATAAATGTATACACGGGGTACCAAAAAATGTATACGCATTTTAAGCATGATGTTCTCTGGGCATTAATCAAATGAATGGTAGTGTCACTATGTGACAGGCAGGACAGTCAAATAAAATGGTGGAAGCATGATTGAGTGAATGTCATAATACAGATTGCTACCATAATTCAGTTCAACTTTGAAAAGTGTTCCATAGATAACATCTCCTAAAATGTGTGTACATTTTTTGGCACCACTTGTGTAAGTGTAATTATTTGATCTCTGTATAATGATTAAGATTATTTGCATTTTTATTCCACACATTTGACACACTCAGCTAAAATCGCAGGCGTGTGCATTATCTTTTAAAACATAAATATTTATGTGTATATATACATAGTGTGTATATATGTATATTCTTTCCTATAGATTTTTTAAAATAAAAAGTTTATGCAATTAAATTTATAATTGTATAAAATGTGACATATAATTTTTATCTATATCTTAGTATTTTAAATCTGAGTTATACATTTTCTTATTATGTTACTATACATTCGATATAGATTCCAAATTTGTATTCATATTAAAAATACTCACAATTATTTAAATTAAAAGTAATATGGCAGGGCATGGTGGCTCACGCCTGTAATCTCAAAACTTTGGGAGGTGGAAGTGAGAGGATTGCCTGAGTTCAGGGGTTCCAGACCAGCATGGTTAACTTGTTGACACCTCATCTCTACAATAAATCAAAAACATTAGTTGGCCATGGTGGCATGTGCCTGTGGTTCCAGCTACTTGGAAGACTTATGTAGAAGGACTGTCTGAGCCCAATGGGTCAAGACTGTGGTGGCCATGAGCATACCACTGCATTCCAAACTGGGTGACAGAGTGAGACTCCAACTCAAATTAAATAAACAAAAAAATTTTTAAACGTAATATGTATGAGATCCACTGTTTCAACATTTCAAAGGGTTTTTTTTTCATTCAAAGTATAAATTTAAAAATATGTTCTGTTTATGCAGTATACATGCTTTGGATTCAATGTGCTAGGAATGAAGAATTTTAAGAAGATTCAAAAGATGACTAACAATTTTAAAAAGGAAGAGGTTTGGGGAAAGCTTTTTAAAAAAAGGATTGTGTAAGTTTGGGGTTTAAAAATAATACAAAGAAAATCTTATAAAAGGATTTATCATCTGCATACTCTCATGTAGGAAACATTCATGCATGATAAATACAGAACATGTCGTTATTAAAGGAATAAAGTATCTTTTTGTTTAAAAATAATGCAAATAAAATCTTAATGTAAATATTTATTGTCATAGTATTCTCATGTAGGAAACACATACATATATACACACACAGAGGATATAACTCTTAAGATATATTGTGAATAAATAGATTTATGAAGTATAATTTAAATGCTGTAGCTTTGATGAAGGAATGAACAACAGTCTATATTTTCCTAAGGTAAACCTGTGAACAGCTTCAAATTACAAAGAAGTTGGTTTTGCACTCATTGCAATCATGGCAGTGGCAAATATAAAGTCAGTTTTACTTTGTTCTGATGACTGTCTGGATGACACATTATAAAATTTCAGCTCTGCAGGTCATGGAATTGAGGCTGACTTTGTAGACAGATGTCACTGGTGATGCTTTGGCTGTCATTTCAGAAATTTGCCATGATCCAGGCCCTATGCTTTCCACTTGAGGTCAGAAAATTGGAAGGAACACTATTTTATAAAAAGAGGACTCTGGGATACTCACCTTTGAAATAACCCTGTCTGTGACTTTGGTTCTAATAGAGAGGCATCTTTAGTGCCAAAGACTAAGACTTATGGAATTTATGAACACTGTTAATTTCTGTAGAGAAACATGGCTTTATCCACCTCACAAAAGCAGCATTTTTCTGGCACATTTAAAATTAGGTTACCGTGAATTTAATATCCCCAAATTAAAGTGCTTAGTTTTGATGTGGCTTAGCAGTTCTTGAAAACAATTCAGCATTTTATTAAGGGGCATCTGTTTGGAAATTCTTCAGAGTTGACACTTAGTTTTTATATGACAGCATGTTGTAGGTGTGAGGGCCTTGTATTATCCTAAAGCACTTGATGAGAAGACACCTGCACACTCAGCTCCTGGCTGTGGGGCATGCCGTCAGCCATCTTTAGGCTTACATCTTTCAATGCAGAAGAAAAGTTTGGGTGAAAAATGATGTTTGGCGTACAAGTTTCTTAGAGGCTAATTTTGTTAGATTATTTTTCTATTTCATTAAACCTGATACAATTTTACGATTTCCAAGAAAAGAAAGAAAAACCTATGGCTACTTATCTGAATATTTCAAATCCTGATTATCCCTCAAAATTGATCTCAACATGCCATCTGCTCTATGGATCCTGCCTCAATACTCCTTCCTGCATTAGTCACTTTCTCCTTCATTTTCCTTTCATGCACACAAAAAGACATGCTATATGGTAAGTTATATGTGTGTTTTGCTGACCGCTTTGCAAGTTGATTCAAGGCAGACTCCATGCCCTGTTTATCCTTTATCTCTAGCATCTAGCTCCACATCTAGCCTGGAGTATCCTCTTAAGTGTTTGTTGAAGGTTCATGTGAACAGGCATTCTAATTGGTTGGTTTCTTACTCATCTATCTTCAGTGTGTGTTTGCTCAGATTACTTCATAAATCAGTTGGTAATTAAAAGCAGTCTACAAAGTCTTCAGGAATGTGTTGTGATTGGCATCATCACTGTTGTCATCAACCATATATATTAATTAAATAGCTACTCTGTCTAACTGTGGGTGGTATGAGCATTGATGAAAAGTTGTGTATAACTGATTTGTATTATCAAATAATAGTTTAAATCTGCTATTAAAACTTCGAAGGGCAAATAACTGTTTAGAGGAATTTCTTGTTTAATTTCCTTAACACAAGAAGAATCATGTAAAATTATGAAAACATATGGTATATTTTAGTTACAAAGAGCAGGGAGTTGGAGTTCTGTGGTTGTAGTCTTAATACCCACTATTTGTTTAACTTAGAGCTAATACAAACAATTTTATGTCTCTCATTTGTTATTTGTAAATAGGAGCTTGAGGTGGATGATGTCTGTGGTAGGAAGAATAATAGCGCTCAAAGAGATTCATTCCCTATCCCCTTGACCTCTGAATATGTTTCCTTGGGTAGAAAAAAACTGCAGATGTAGTGAAGTTAAGGACCTTGAGTTGGAGATATTATTTTGGATTATGTAGGTGGGCTCAAATAAATTACATCATTCCATAAAAGCAGAGAACTTTTCTGGTTATTGTCAAAGAAGGAGATGTTACTATATAAGAAGGGTCAGAGAGCTGTAAGCTTTGAATACAGAGAAAGGAGGTCACAGTCAAGGAATGAGGGCTGTCTCTAAAAGCCGGAACAGGCCAGAAAACAAATTCTCTGCTAGAGACTCCAGGAAAAAAATGTAATCTTACCAACACCTTGATTTTAGTCCAGTGTAACCTGTGTTGGACTTCTTACCTATGAAAAAGTAAAGTAATAGATTAGTGTAGTTTTAAGTCACTACGTTTGTGGTAATTTGTTACAGCAGCAATGGAAAACCAACATACTATCTTCTTTACCTTTGGTCTTGAAAACACCCTAATTCTGTATTTCAATATGTTTTATGTTTAAATCTCTATTATCAAATATTGGGGTTGTTTAAAAGTGAGGTGCAGTTATACCAGAGATTTCTCTCTTCCAAATTTATGTATTTAATAAACTTCGAAAAACCTCTCACTTCACTGCTTGAACAAAGGATTTTGTAACTAACTCCTATCTTCCTCTTTACACAATAGAAATCAAAGCCTGCACGAGCTCATGCCATTTACTTTAGTCAAAATCTGAGTGATACATTGCATAAGTAACAACATAATAGAGCTCTCATATTGTAATCTGGGTAGATGTCTGCTGTGCTTTGAAAATCAAATATTGTTCCCTTTGACGTTTTGACAAGTAATTTCGACAACAATATACATTTGGCTAACTCATGAATGTAGTACTTCTCGTCCTCTGGATTGTGCGGGGTTTGCACTATGCTAAGAATGACAACAATTATGGAACTGACTTGCATCTGCCAAGTGAACAGATGGTCTTGTAGTTGAGAGGAACAATGGTGAAGAAAGAAAAGGCAAAGGGGTGGGGGTGAAGGGAGCTGATAGGGTGGAATAATAATTTTGTAATCCAAAATAGCACTGATAAAACTAAAGAAGAATGCAGACAAAGGTATATTATTAAAAGGTATAAAAAAGGGGGAAAGGTCTTGTTTACTTTATCTTCTCACACACTGGTATTGAATCTAAGTCAAGTGTACTTGAGACATATAAGTGATGAAATTATAATGTTGACATTCTCATTTATGAAAATAGTTATTTAAAAGTACTTCCAATGTGTATTTAATATGGGATGACATTTGCCTTTAATAGTTTGGATTACATATTTGCTTTATTTTTTTTAAGTCTGGGGAGCAAACAGGACACAACAGAAATCAAAACTTTAATAGACAATACAAAACTTTACAATGAAAGGTAGAAACATTTCTTAAATACATTGCAGTCTTTCTTTATAATTTGAATTTTCCATGAAGGCTTAAGTTGGCAAGTATGAGCTTTCATTATTGTATTATTCTCTAAAATACTATGGTATTGTCCTTCCAAGCTAGAGATGTTCCTAGTTCAATATCCCTGTTCTAAAGACAGCTATATGTCTTGAATTTTTATTTTAGTTTGTTATAGGTTTTCCCTTGAATTTATTTGCCACATTTTACCTTTATATCGTAATATTTAACGTATATCACATATAAGTTTATATATTTTATATTGAATAAATATTATACAGATTATATTTATGTATTTCCACAAAACTGTGCTGCAATTTCCTGCAAATGTATCTCTCATTAGTTGAGAAAGCAGAAGACTAGTCCAAATTTTGCTAATAGCAAGGATTTCAAATTAAAGCAATTTGTTCTCTGAAAGGTTTTTCTGTGTTTAATAACCGCAAACTTAGAACATGGAGTTTCTGACAACTATTTTGTCATTTAATGTGGGTTTGGAGGGTTTTGTCTTACTTCTCATCTTCCTTTGTGTAATAAGAATAATGAATAAGTGACAGGTTATTTTACAACTCCAGAATCCATGCTACCATCATCAGCCCAGTCGACAGCCAAACACTTGTTTACCATTTAAATAGTTTCAATATTATCTACCCCCTTTTTTTATTTTCTCTGCTTTGCTTGGATGTATCCATTTTAAAGTAAAAACTGAGTATAGAAATCTTGCTCATTCGGTTAAGGCCTATTTTCCTTTTTCTACAGTATATCAACAGATTGATGACCTTTTACATAATTATGCCTGTGTTTCACATTTTCAAAGGCATTATTGCCAATCCCCCACCTTCCTCCACTCCTATAGAGTTTATCCTCAATCTTTTTCTTACTACTTTCCATTTTTTCTTACAGGGTTTTGTTGTTGTTGTTTTGACGCCAGCTTTTTTTTTTTTTTGCAACAATGAAGTAATGTCTTATAATATATTTCTCAATGTTTCTTTTTTCCTCTAGAAAATCCAAGCTACTTTAAGACTGAGTCTTGGACATTTTTCATTAATTTCTAGTCTTATTATTTTCAAAAACATTTCACTGTTATTAGAAAAATAAGTGACATTACATTTGCTGTGCCAAATTATCACTTGTGTAAAGATCAAAATACCCTCCGGGGAAAGTGATTGCATTTGACTGTCCTATTCCTTTCTTCTGTCTGCAGCATCCACCCTACTTTCTGGTGAACCTCACTCTACCTGCTATTATAAATTTCCCTCCAGAAAAAAAAGGAACAAAAAATAAATAAATTTTCCTCCAGAAAAGTCCTGATGTCAGTTATCAATTATTGAGAGTTAAAAATAATAATGTAGAAAACATTAAGTACAAGGCATTCCTCTAAGTATTACGCATGTATTAACTTACTGAGTTCCATTGCTAAAACCCTTCTAGGATAACAGTCCTATTATTATATCCCTTGTTTTAAAGACGAGAAAACCAAGGCAAAGAGATATGTACATATTTGCCAAACTAGCAGATTACTGAGTTGTGTCTTAAATTCAGGCAGCTTGGATCTGTACTGATGTCCCATAAGGGACAGAAATTACCTTCAATGACATTGATCCCTTACTCTGCATTATAAGTGAGTAATTGGGGCATTAATTACTTTATTTTCTTCTCTAATTATATTATAAAAATCTTTTTTGCACTTTAAAGACTTGCAAACATCATTGGGCTCACAGGAAGTATTTATGAGCAAGAATTCCCTTGATTTGTTGATATTATATTCCTTATATAGCTGTGTCTACTGTGTCAGTCTTTGATATGTTTCCTATTAATTTCCCATTGCAGTTAATTCCTGAGATAGGATGTCAAGGAGCTGCATTTGATTCACCCATTGATCCTCCATTTTCCCGTGCATCGTTATTCCCTTATTCAGCAGATATGTACTGAATGCTAGCTGGTCCCCAAGCACTATGGCCATTTCTGGTTTGACTGTTGATGAAGAGGAACATGATGCACTCCTTGCCCTAAGTGATATCACAGAATTTGGGAAGGTTGGGTGCACAAATAATTTGTTAGAATGCAATGTAATAAGTGTCACAATAGATATATGAACAGATTGTGATAGGAATATCAAAGAGGGAGAAAATAGCTCTGCTACTTGTCTTGGGTGAAGGCTTTACAGTTAAACCAAATCTTGTGGAATATATAAGATTTCATCTGATATAAAGAAGAAACATATCAAGAATACTTGGGGCATAAATGGGTCAGGTATATTTGGGAACTGTTGACAAATTTTAAAAGGTTTGAGGAACAGGATGCCTAAAGTCTAGGGAAATGGATCTAAGATGGGGCCAGTGAGAAAGGTCAGAGACCAACTGTGAAGGGACTTTTGCTAATCAAAGAGCCTAGAATAATCCTTTCATAGTAAGCATGGCAAGATTGCTCCAGTTCTAAACTGAGTATTAAAAAAAAAAAAGGAGGAAAAACAAAAAAGGGATTTTCTAAAAAAAAAAAAAAAAAAGAGAAGTAAATCAGAAATCAAGTAGAAGCCATGAAGGGGTGCTGGAAATTTAAAAAAAGGAAGAAATCTGAGAACTCTTTAGGGCTAGAATTCAACAAGAAAAGATGTGAAATATGAGGCAGTAGTAGAAGTGTAAAGGATACAGAAAATGCAGGGAAAAAAAAAGAAACTCTGGAAGAAATTGAGAATGTCCTCAATCTTTTTAATGTTTTGAGTCAGAGTCTCACTCTGTCACCTAGGCTGCAGTACAGTGGCATGCTCCCGGCCACCGCAGCCTCGACCTGCTGGGCTCAGGCGATCCTTCCACCCCATCCTTCCAAGTAGGTGGAACTACAGGCGAGTGCTACCATACCCAGCTAATTTTTTTGATTTATTATAGAGATGAGGTTTCACCAAATTGTCCAGCCTAGTCTCAAACCCCTGGGCCTAAGCAATCGTCTCACCTCGGCCTCCCCAAGTGGTGAGATTACCGGCTTGAGCCACTGAGCCTGGCTTGAGAATGTCCTCAATTTTTAATATGTTCAATTGAAGTGCTTGTAGGAATTCTGCACAGAGGAGAACAACACATTTAAATAAGGAACACAAGAAAAAAAGGGGGGAGACTGAATTATACATGTGAAGAGTTATAATCAAATTGGTGATAACTGAGCCAATAGAACTTGGTACAGTTGTATAGAAAATAGTATGGAGCAAGAAAGGCAAAGAGAACTGAGGACTCTAGGCTAGAATTGAAGTGGCAAATTGAATTATTTTCACAAGTGACAAGTTAAGGAGCATTAAATGGATTGTTTGATGAATTTAAAGAACAGAGTTTATTTTATTCACATATCTTGAGGTTTTGTTTTCTTTACTATACTATTAGTACCAAAATATCAAATCTGTTATATTATAACTTGAAGATTCATTTGGCTTTGTATAAATCTTCCTTCCCTTGAATTTATTCTTTGAAACAAGGACTCTATGAATGCAATTTGTATATTTCTAAAAATCGACCTTCCATATGACCCCGCAGTCCCCCTACTGGGAATATATCCTGAAGACCTCAAATCACTCTATAAAAAAGATACCTGCACATGTATGTTTATTGCAGCGTTGTTCACAATAGCAAGAACCTGGAAACAACCATGCTGCCCATCAAAAGAGGACTGGATTAAAAAAATGTGGTACATGTACATGATGGAATACTACGAAGCCATAAAAAAGAACAAAATCATGAATTTCGCAGCAACCTGGATGGAACTAGAGTCTATAATACTGAGTGACCTCTCACAGAAACAAAGATCCGAGTATCACATGTTCTTACTCACATAATGGACCTTGAATATCCAATATAGTACTATAAGAAAATGACTGACGGTACTGGGAAACTATGGAGGGGGGGAGGGAGATGGGATTAACAGTAGCAAATATCTGTCTGGGGATGGGGAAACACCTCTTATCAACAGGGTGCCTCAATGAAACGTAACTGTACACCTAACCCTTAACTGTACCCCACAAAATCATAATAAAAAATATTGATTAAAAAAAACTCCCAATTCTCAGAATGTGTCAGGGGAGGGAGTTTTTATTCTGCAATCAGTTTCTAATATTGGAATTAGGAACTAGAAATTAAAAGTCTTGGGGGCTCATTCTGTCTTTGTCCATAACTGACTTAGTGAAGCTGAGAAGTTAAAGAGATTTTTGAATCATTAGATGGGCTATAAAATTATATGAGCAGTCACAATGATCTTTTGTATGACATCTGACTCTCGAGCACTATGCAAATCTTTCTCCTGTTTTAAAAACTTTCTGATACATTCTCAATTTTTTCCTTTCTTCTAAGCTAAGCCTTTATGAACCCACCACAACATTCTAGTCCATAAAAGAGTAACTTAGCTTTGTCTCCTGCAGTGGGGGTTTTTATATCTTGATTGGCTGGCCCAGATTTTCTGATTTAAAGTTCATTTAAAAACATGAATTACAGTCTTACTGGTGCCTGCCATACACAGCAGAATGTATCCCAAAATTTACCATTAAGAAGTTTACATTAAAGAGGATAATTTCTGTATGTACTCCCATGAATGGCTTAGTAAGAAAGGCCAAAAGCTTTTCTCTGATTATAATAGAGTTATGTGAAGAAGTATTTTTTTTTTACCATACCACAAAGTTACTGTCTTTCTCTTAATTGTATGCATATACATAATCACTTGAATTTAATCAATTTTATTTCTTGCCTGTAAAGTAAATGTAAGTTAACCCACAGTCATTTTTGTCATTTGAAAATGAGCTTTTAAAAACTGTTGTGCTGAAACTTAATAAGGAAAGAACATATGAGCATTTTTACCATTATTCATTTTGCTTTAAGTAAATATAAAAAAAAAACTCAGTAATTTTACTTTATATTGAAATTCAACAGAGCTAGGCAGAGCCTGAAACTTATAAAGCCCTTTAGCACTCAGATGACAGTGATGGCACTCAGGTGTGGTACAAAGAAGCAGCCCTCCTACATAACACTTATGACATTGTGTCTAGTCTGCAAAACTTTTCACAAATTTCCAGTATGGACCAATATGGGTAATATTTATTGGTTTTTGTTTTCATCTTAAAGTAAATATGGCAATATTAAAATACCAAATTTAAATTGATTAAAATATTTTTGAAATCAAAAATTGTCTTAATTTCTTTGTAACTCTAGAATATACCTCATGATTTTCATAAGCATGTATTAAAATGTGCTAAATAATGGAATACATAATCTCAAAATGGATTACTTGATTCCTTATAGATCTACTTATTCATTCAACACACATCTATTGTGTACCTACAGGCACTACCATGTATGCATGGGAAAGACAGGTTGGTATTCATGGTACTTTTAGCATAAGAAGTTTAAAAAGCATAAAGAGGTAATTTGCAAACAAGTGTGATGTTAGAGTAGAGAGAAAGCACGTGTTATTTACCATGGCAGGGGAAAGTAACTTCATGCAGTCTGTTATCTAGATATTCCTTTGACCAGATACCAGGGACTCTGTTAAATCATTAGACATTCTCAGAGTCAGAGAACTTTTGTGGTTTGACAAGGAGCAGTGGACCATGCCTGTACTTCCAGCACTTCGGGAGGCCCCGGCAGTAGGGTTTCTTGAGCTCAGGAGTTTGATCTCAGCCTAGGCAAAATAATGAGATCTTATCTCCACAAAAAATAAAAGAAAATTAGCCAGGTGTGGTGATGCACACCTGTAGTCCCAGCTATTTGGGAAGGTGAGATGAGGGGATCACCTGAGTCCAGGAGATTGAGGCTGCAGTGAGCTGTGATCATGCCTACACTTCAGTCTGGGCATCAGAGTGATACCCCAACTCAAAAGATGAAAGAAAGAAAGAAAGAAAGAAAGAAAGAAAGAAAGAAAGAAGGAAAGAAAGAAAGAAAGAAAGAAAAAGAAAGAAAGAGAAAGAAAGAAAAAGAAAGAAAGAAAGAAAGAAAGAAAGAAAAAAAGAAAGAAAGAAAGAAAGAAAGAAAGAAAAAAGAAAAAGAAAGAAAGAAAGGAAGGAAGGAAGGAAGGAAGGAAGAAGAAAGGAAGGAAAGAAAGAAAGTAAGAAGGAAAGAAAGAAAGGGGGAGAGAGAGAGAAAGGAAGGAAGGAAGGAAGGAAGGAAGGGGAAGGAAAGAGAAGGAAGGAAAGAAAGAAAGAAAGAGAGAGAGAAAGAAAGAAAGAAGAAGAAAGACAGCCATACGGTGTAAGTGCCCTTACTCTACAATGAAGCTTTTTCTTCAGCATTAGGCTACAATGTTCCAGTGTACCATTATAATTGTTCAGAAATATTACAGGCCACAAATCGCTATATATCCTGTGAAATTCAAGTCTTGGTTCCAGTCGCTCTACTACAACATGGAGAAACAAAATCAAGACTGTAAAAACTGACAAAATATACAGAACATGTGTCACCATTAGGAGAGAAACATTAGTAAGTACCATGTCAGATTATTCCTCCCTAGCACAGCACTCATACCTGGTAAGGATTTTGACCTGCAAAACTCATAAGCTATGCAATGAGAATTTATATAGATAGCAACAGCAGAATGAATGTTTAACTGAAAAGAACTTTGGACAAGACAGTGCTGCTTCATGGAGACTTGACAAGCTGTCTGTAAAGCACTGAACATGTTTTGTTTTTATGTTTAGGGTAAGCAAAAGTGGAGACTATTTGGGTCTTTTTTGGCTTTTTGTGGCTTTTGTAGAGTGTGTATATATTTGCTTCCTTTAAAAGATGGAAGTTTTCTTGGTAGACCCCAAAATTTAAAAGTTAGGTTTTAAATTAAAATAAAATTTTAAAATTTCCAGTATCAGCAGTTGTGATTATCAAGGTTATGTCTGTCTTATGGGTTTCTCTCCCTTTATCTATTGCTTCAAGTTATAATATTTTTAATTATTTCATTGTCTACAATAAAGAGGCAGAATGATTTAACTTAAAATGTTTTTTTATGTTTACAAAGTAAAATCAGAAAAATATAACACTTTATTTCAAATATCACTTCATGTATACAGAGGTAGGGTGAACTTTTTAGATACTAGAAAGGTGTAATATACTCAGCAAAGACCTTGGAGTTTTCATGTTAGAAATGTCATATGCCATATATTTTATTCTTTCAAAATAGACTGAATAGAGCAAAATCCTTTGACTAGCTTTTGGAATTCATAGGCAGAATGAAGTTCAATATTGGGTCTATCTCTGTTTAGGAGAAATAATCCTCTCTATAACTCTCTGACATTTTGGCTTCATCATCTAGTGATCCAAAGTTAGTAACCTATGGCCTGAAAAGAAATTTAAAAATGTAGGAAGTCTCTCGTCCTCAGCAACAGACAGCTCAACACCCGGTGTCCAAAATAGGTAGGAATTTTACTAAATGATAAAGAGTAGAAACAGCAGGAGCAGGTGTGGGGCAGTTCTGGTCATTTAGCTTGGCTACAGGTTTAAAATAAACTTCAAACCATTTGCTTTTTTTTTAACTTTTCAATTCTAATAAAATTTCTCTTCAATAATCCAGACATTTTTACAAAAAAAAGAAAGATTGTTTAAACTTATGTTGGTGAAATCTGTTTTATATTTCTATATTTTCACTTAAAATGATTTGATTCAGTGGAGAAAGACTAATCTTTTTAACACATGGTGACAGATTGATTTTATATTCAAATGCAAACAAAAAATAAGCAAACAAACTTCCTATCTGACCCTGTATTAAATAGTAACTCATAATGAATCAAAGATAAATATATAAAATATACATTGATAAAGCTTCTAGAAAAAAATTAAAACACGAAGAAAGGTTTTGGGATGTTGAATTAGAAAAAGATTTTCTGGCTAGTTCAATAAGAGTCTATTAAAAGAGAAAAAATAGAAATCATTAAAATTAAAAACCTCTGAGGCTGGGCACAGTGGCTCATACCAGTAATCTAGCACTTTGGGAGAATGCTTAAGCCCAGGAGTTCGAGACAAACCAGGGCAGTATAGCAAGATATCATCTCTACAAAAAAAAATCAAAAAAGCTAATTGAGCACAATGGCATGTCCCTGTAGTCCCAGCTACTTGGGAGACTGAGGAAGACAGATGGCGGGAACCCAGGAGGCAGAAAGTGCAGTGAGCTGTGATCATGCCACTGCACTCCAGCTTAGGCAACAGAGTGGGACTCAAAAACAAAATAAAACAAAACAAAACAAAGCAAAACAACAACAACAATGAAAACCCCACAAACAAACAAAAAATTCCTTTGTTCTTGAAGAAACCTAGTAAATATAAAAGACAAGCCAAAGATCAGGAGAGGCCAGGCGCAGTGGCTCAGCCTGTAATCGCAACATTTTGGAAAGCTAAAGTGAGAGGATTGACTGAGCCCTGGGGTTCGAGACCAACCTGGGCAACTTGATGAGACCTCATCTCTACAATAAATCAAAAAATAAGCGTGTGGTAGTGTTCGCCTGCAGTTCCAGCTACTTGGAAGGCTGAGGTGGAAGGATTGCCTAAGCCCAGCAGGTCTAGGCTGCCGTGGCCGTGAGCATGTCACTGCACTCCAGACTGGGTGACAGAGTGAAACTCCAATTAAAAAAAAAAAAAGATCAGGAGAAAATATTTGCAAATCACGTATCTACTGTATAACTCATACATAGAATGCATACATACAATGGACTATTATGCCGTTATAAAAAAGGACAAAATTATGTACTTCACAGCAACAAGGATGGATTTAGAGTCCGTCCTACTCAGTGATCTATCACAGAAACAAAGACCTGAGTACACGTTTTCACTCGTAGTTGGACCCTGAATATTTATCATAATACTGCATGAAAGGGATTGGCAGTAATGAGACACTGCCAGGGAGGGAGAGGAGGGCCCATAACATCAATGAAGGCACCTGACCCTAAACCAGGTGAAGTAAGGACCAATGGGAGGCCGAACTTCACCTGTATGATGACCACTTATGTTCTAACCCTGAATTGCACTCCACAGCTTTAAAATTAAAAAATAAAAAATAAAAATTTTCATGCCCAGATTATGAAAACAAACAGACCAAAACAAACAAACAAACAAAAGACAATTCCAAAACTTAATAAGGAACCAAACAATTCATTTTAAAAAATGGATAAAAGCTTTCTTCCCCAGAGAAGAGATATGGATAGCAAAAACAAACATGTCAAGAAGGTCAACATCATTTGTTCCTATGGAAACTCAAATAAAAACCATAAGGAGATTTCAATGAATGAGGCATTAAAATGACTAAAATTAAGCCTAATCATATCATGTTCGTGAGAATGTGAAAGTCCTATAATACGACCCTCATACACTGCTGAATGGAACTTAAAGGGATATACTTTTGAAAATGGTTTTAGCCAGGCTTGGTGGCTCAGCCTGTAATCCTGAGCCTTTGGGAGGCTGAGGTGAGTGGATTGCCTGAGCCTGTGAGTTCGAGACCCGCCTGGGCAACTTAGAGAGACCTCATCTCTACAATAAATCAAAAATTAGCCAGGCGTGGTAGCGTGCGCCTGTAATTCCAGCTACTTGGAAGGCTGAGGCGGAAGGATCGCCGAAGCCCAGAGGGTCGAGGCTGCGGTGGCTGGGAGTGGCCACTGCACTCCAGTCTGGGCGACAGAGTGAGACTCCAACTCAAAAAAAAGAAAAATGATTTTGCAATTTCTTAAAATTTACATGCACGCTTAACATACGATCCAACCATTCCACTCTTAGGTATCTACCCAAGAGAAAAGAAAGTCTATGGCCAATAACTTTTACACATGGGTTCAATAGTAGTTTTCTTCGTAATAGTCAAAAACTGGAAGGAACCCAAATATCAGTCAAAATGAATGGATAAACAAACTGTGGTATATCCATACAATGGAACACTACTTGCATTAAAGAGAATGAACTATTGATTTGTACTACAACATGAATGAGTCTTAAGATAATTCTGAGCCGGGCTCGGTGGCTCAGCCTGTAATCCCGCGCCTTTGGGAGGCTGAGGTGAGTGGATTGCCTGAGCCCGCGGGTTCGAGACCCGCCTGGGCAGCGAGACCTCATCTCTACAATAAATCAAAAAAATCAGCTGGGCATGGTAGCGCGCCCCTGTAATTCCGGCTACTCGGAAGGCTGAGGCGGAAGGATCATCGGAGCCCAGCAGGTCAAGCTGCGGTGGCCGGGAGCGGCCACTGCACTCCAGTCTGGGCGACAGAATGAGACTCCAACTAAAAAAAAAAAAAAAAGATAATTCTGCTGAATGAAAGAAGACAGAATAAAGAGAGCACTTACTGTATGATTGCATTTATATATCATTCAAAAAAAAGAAGACAAATATTGACAGAAAATAAATCAGTGGTTGACTGAAAGAGAGGCACTAGAGAGAGTCACTTATTACACAAGGACAAGGGAAAATGTTCGGGGTTTTAGATAAGTTCACTATTTTGTTGTGGAAGTTCCAAATTTTTTAAATAGTACAATCTGCATATATGCAGTTTATATAGGTTGATATAATGGCAATAGAGTGTTAAAATTTTTCTTGCTAAGAATCTCATAAACCAGAAGTCATTTTCCAAGTTTCTGAACTGTTCTGAAAGTGGCTTTATTCCAAGAGAAGCTTTCCAGGCCCATGCTAGATATTTATTCATATAAATATTTGTTAAACCCATGGTATGTGTGTGTGAGTGTGTGTGTGTGTGTGTGTGTGTGTGTGTGTGTGTGTGTGTGTGTGTGTTTATAAAGTATAAAATACTTTGTCTATGCAAATTAAACCAATGACTTTGAGTAGCGGTTAATTGTTGATCCAAACGTATAAGAATTCAAGTCAATTATTTGCCTACTTTTTATGGCTCCCTTGATATTTTAAAATATTTTTTAAAAATAGTGACTGAGATTGTTAATCACCTGTGAACTATTCCTGTCTTTCTCCCCTTTCTCAAGGAGAGGAAAGAATAACTGAAAAGCCAGGATCATGAAATCTTTTTTTTTTTTAATAATCATCAATATTTTTTATTATGATATTGTGGGGCACAGTTAAGGGTTAGGTATACAAATATGCTTCATTCAGGCACCCTTGTTGATAAGAGGTATCTCCCAATCCCTAGACAGATATTTACTACCATTAATTCCATCTCCCTTCCCCCCATAGTTTCCCACCACTGTCAGTCATTTTCTTATGGTAATACGTTGGATGATCAAGGTCCACTATATGAGTGAGAACATGTGATACTCGGATCTTTATTTCTGTGAGAGATCACTCTGTATTATAGACTCTAGTTCCATCCAAGTTGCTGCGAAATTCATGATTTTGTCCTTTTTTGGCTGCATAGTATTCCATCCTGTATGTGTACAACATTTTTAAAATCCAGTCCTCATTTGATGGACAGCATGGTTGGTTCGAGGTTCTTGCAATTGTGAACAATGCTGCAATAAACATAAGTTTGCAGGTATCTTTTTTATAGAGTGATTTGAGTTCTTCAGGTTATATTCCCAGTAGGGGAATTGTGGGGTCATATGTAAGGTTGATATTTAGAGCTTTTAGGAATCGCCACACTGCTTTTCACAGAGGTTGCACTAGTTTACATTCCCACCAACAGTGTAGAAGAGTTCCCTTTCGCCACACCCTCTCCAGCAACTGTTATTTTTTGAGTTATTGATAATTGCCATTCTGACTGGAGTTAGGTGGTATCTCAGTGTGGTTTTGATTTGCATCTCCCTGACGATTAGTGAGGTTGAACATTTCTTCATGTGTCTGTTGGCTGCTAGGATGCCTTCCTTTGAGAAGTGTCTGTTCATATCTTTTGCTCATTTTATAATGGGTTTTTTTGTTTTTTTCTTTTCAGCACGTTTGAGTTCCTTGTAGATCCAAGATGCTAAGCCTTTGTCAGACCTGGAGTTGGCAAATACTTTTTCCCGGACTGTGGGCTGTCTCCCTGCTCTCTTGATGGTTTCTTTGGCTTTGCAAAAGTGTATTAGTTTAATGAGGTCCCACTTATCTATCTTATCTCTTATGGCCTATGGGTTTCAGGTTTTGTTCAGGAATTGGATGCAATTTCCAATTTCCATGAGGGTATGTCCTTCATTTTCTAAGGTTCTTATGGTTTGAGGTTTTACGTTTAGGTCTCTGATCCATTTGGAGTTAATTTTTTGTGTATGGGGATAGATAGGGGTCCTGTTTCAATCTTCTGCATGTGGTCAGTCAGTTTTCCCAGCACTGAATAGGTTCTCCTCTCCCCAGTGGTAGGTGGTGGAGGCTTTGTCAAAGATGAGTTGGTTGAGAAATTGAGGTTTTGCTTCTGGAATCTCAATTCTGTTCCATTGGTCTATATGCCTGTTCCTATACCAATACCAAGCTGTTTTGATTATTGTAGCTTTATAGTAAAGTTTGAAGTCTGGTAATGTGATACAACCTGCTTTGTTTTTTTTTTTTTTTTTTTTTTGCTGAGGATTGTTCTGGCTATTCTTGGTCATTTGTGTTTCCATATGAATTCCTGTGTTGTTTTTTCTAGGTCTGAGAAGAATGTTGCTGGTAATTTGATGGGTATTGCATTAAATCTGTAGATTGCCTTAGGTAGGAGGGATATCTTCACAATGTTGATTCTTCCAATCCATGAGCATGGGATATTTTTCCACTTGTTTCTGTCATCTTTGATTTCTTTGAGCAGTATTTTGTAGTTTTCATTGTAAAGGTATTTCACGTCTCTGGTTAGGAGGATGCCAAGGTATTTCTTTTTTTTTTTTTTTTTTTGGTGGCTATTGTGAATGGAATTGTGCTTTTTATTTGGGTTTCTGTTTGTTTATCATTGGTGTAAAGAAATGTGATTGTCTTTTGCACATTTATTTTATATCCTGAGATTTTGCCAAAGGCCTTTATCAGTGTAAGGAGGTTTTTGACATATTCTCTTGGGTTTTCAAGGTATACAGTCATGTCATCTGCAAAGAGAGATAACTTGGCTTCCTCTTTTCCTGTTTGGATACCTCTGATTGCCTTCTCTTCTCTGATTGCTCTAGCCAGGACTTCCAATACTATATTGAACAGGAGTGGTGAGAGCGGGTATCCTTGTATTGTTCCAGTTTTCAGGGGAAATGGTTCCAATTTTTGTCCTTTTAGGAGTATGTTGGCTGTGGGTTTTTCGTAGATGGCTTTTATTATTGAGGTATGTTCCTGTATGCCTAGATGTTCAAGGGTTTTTATCAAAAAGGGGTATAAACATTTATGGTTTTACGAATGTTGAACCAGCCTTGCATCCCAGGGATGAAGCCTACTTGGTCATGATGGATGATTTTTGAGATGTGTTGTTGAATCCGGTTTGCTAGGATCTTATTGAGAATTTTATCATCTATGTTCATCAAAGATATTGGCCTATAGTTCTCTTTCTTTGTTGGGTCTTTACCTGGTTTGGGTATCCATGTGATGTTAGCTTCTTAAAATAATTGGGGGAGAGTTCCATCTTTCTCAATCGTCTGGAATACCTTCAGTAGGATTGGTATCAGCTCCTCCTTAAATGTCTTGTAGAATTCTGCTGGAAAGCCATCTTTTCCAGGGGTTTTTTTTTGTAGCTAGTTTTCTTATTACATAGTCAATATTTGTAGATAGTTTTCTTATTACATAGTCAATATCCTTGATTGTTATTGGTCTATTTAGGGTCTCAATTTCTTCTTGTTTCAACCTAGGCAGGTTGTGTGATGACAGAAAGTCCTCCATTTCCTTAAGGTTTTCAAGTTTGTTTCCACACAAGTGTGCATAGTAGTCTCTAATGATCTTTTGTATTTCTTCAGGGTCAGATGTGACTTCATCTTTTGTGTTTCTGATTGTGTTTATTTCATTTTCTTCTCGTTTTTTCTTGGTCAGTCTAGCTAGGGGACCATTAATCTTTTTTATCCTTTCAAAGAACCGGCTTTTTGTTTCATTGATTTTTTTGTATTATCTTTTTGTCTTCTATGTCCTGGATTTGGGCTTTTATTTTGGTGATCTGGATTCTTCTGCTGAAATTAGGGTTTTTGTGGTCTTGCTTTTCCAGCTTCCTTAGGTGGCTTGTTAGGCTGTTCATTTGTGATCTTTCCATTTTCTTCATGTGCATTTGTAGGGATACTCTTACTACAGTTTTCATGGCGTCCCAGAGATTTTGGTAAGATGTTGCTTCATTTTCATTTGTTTCCATGTATCTTTTGATCTCTGTTTTGATTTCATCATTGACCCAGGAGTTGTTTAGCATCATGCTGTTTAGTGTCCATATCTTGGTGGGTTTTGGGGGGACCTTGTTGGTGTTAATGTTTATTTTTATTCCACTGTGGTCTGAGAAGGTACATGGTAAAATCTCAGTCCTTTTAAATTTGCTTATGCTTGATTTATGACCAATTATGTGGTCGATCTTAGAATACATTCCGTGCAGTGATGAGTAGAATGTGTATTCTGTGGTCTTTGGATGGAGTGTTCTGTAGGTATCGATTAAGTCCATTTGCTCAAGAGTCACATTGAGGTTCCGGATCTCATTGCTGATTTTTTGTCCAGATTATGTGTCTAGGGTTTTGAGTGGGGTATTAAAGTCCCCAGTTATGATGGTGTTAAAGTCAATATCTTTCTTTAGTTTTCCTAGAAGCTGCTTTATGAAAGTTGGTGCTCCTATGTTGGGTGTATATATGTTTAGGATAGATATATCTTGTTGATGGAGTGAACCTTTTATCATTCTGTATTGGCGCCTCTGTATCTTTTTACATTTTTGATAGCTTAAATAGTATTTTGTCTGAAATTAGGATTGTGACTCCTCCTTTCTTTTGTGTTCCATTCACCTGACAATTTGTTTCTCATCTTCTTACTTTGAGTCTGTGCCTGTCCCTTCTAGTGAGATGAATCTCTTGAAGGCAGAATATTGTTGCCTGGTGGTATTTTATCCATCTTGCCATTCTACGTCTTTTCAGTGGTGCATTTAGTCCATTCACATTCAGGCTAATTATTGAAATGTGAGAGTCCGTCCCTATCATAGAGTTCTTTTAGAGTTGTTGTTCTTCCACTTGCTTTTTGTCTTTCTTTTGGTTTTGGGATTGGTTCATGTGTATTTTATTCTTTTTCCCGTACTCTTGTGAAGAACATTGTTCTTTTTTCCTTTTCTTCTGTGTTTAGTACTTTCTTAAATGTTTCATGCAGAGGTGGTCTGGTGGCAGCGTAAGTTCTTAGGGATTGGATACCTGGGAAAGATTTTAATTCTCCATTGCTGATGAAGCTTACCTTTGCTGGGTGGGTTATTCTTGGTTGAAATGGTGTATCTTTTAGGACTTTGAAGATACGGTTCTAAGGTCTTCTAGCCTGCAGGGTTTCTGTCGATAAATCTGCTGCTATTCTAATTGGTCTTCCATGGTAGGTGATCTGGCCTTTTTCTCTTGCTGCCTTTAGGATTTTTTCTTTTATACGTACTTTGTTTAGGTGAATTATTATGTGTCTAGGAGGTTGGTATTCTCATTTGTTGTCTTGAAGGCGTTCTCTGAATCTCTTGTGTTTGAATTTTTGCATCACTGATTAGATAAGGGAAGTTTTCTTAAATAATCTCATGGAAAGTTTTTTCCAGCATGGTCTCTGTCTCTCTTTCTGCCTCAGGAAGGTCAATTACTCTTAGGTTCAGTCTCTTGAAGTAATCACTCATCTCTTGAAGGTTTTGTTCTTTTTGAGCTTGTTTTCTGTGTTTTTAACAGTCTGGGTTAGTTCTATATTTTGGTTCTCAAGCTCTGAGATTCTTTCTTCTGCTTGGGTAATTCTGCTTTCCATGCTTATCAGTTTGTTATTTATTTCATTCACAGTATTCTTTATTACTGTTATCTCAGTTATCAGCTCCTTCCTAGTTTCTTCTTGTCTCTCCTCAATTCTTTTTAATCTGTCCATTAATGTCTTCATATCTAGGTTTATAGTTTGAGACCAGTCATTCTGGGGGCTCTTCATTGTTTGCATTCCGAAGTCACTTTTCTCAGTGCCTGCTCTCCCAGGGGCCTAGGAGAGACCCATATTCTGCTTTTGATTTTTCTTCATTTGTGTAGATTTTTCTCTCTCTCCCCCTTTCCCTCCCCTTTTTTAATTCTGTTTTTCAGGGAAGGTGGGGTTCCTTTTGCTTCGCTTGTGAAATCTCCTGTTCTTCCTTATGAGGTTCCTCTGGCTTTGTTCACTTTTGAGGTTGGAGTGTGGACTGCCAGCTGTACTTTTTGCAGTTTTGAGTTTTAATTGAGGGGGAAGCTGTGATTCAGAATCTATATGCTGATTCCAGCATCCACCAACCAGTGTATGAGCCCACTGGAACCTATTTCCCACTGCCTTATAATCTGTCTGTGCAGTGGTATGTAGGTTTGGTCCCTGGAACAAAGGGAGGTACAAAAGAGGAAAATAATGGAGGAAGGGGGGTCAATAGGAAGTTAGAAAGAGAGAAGAGTGAAAGGGAAAACCGACATACATACCAACTAACAGGTGAAAAAGAGATACAAGGCCTGAGAGAAGTGAAAAAAACACACAAGCAAAATTCCCTAAAGAATACTGGTAGCTACACAAAGACAGACCAATAAAATGTTGCCTTTTGATGCATTTTGCCTAACACAGATCGTTTAAGTCAGAAAGCAAACAAAAGTGAGCAAAACAAACAGTCAAAACAATAAAATCAAAAGTCAAAATAAGAAATCAGACTAGCTCTGGAATCTTTCCTGAGTGTCTAAAGTCTCCACCTCTGATCTCCAGCCTCTCCCCTTTGCTTTCGTTGTAGATAGCTAGATTTACTCGCAGCTTGGGTTTGCCCTTTTAGCCTGCTGCCTGGAAGGTCTGTGATGCTTAGTTGCCTTTGTCTGATTCAGCGTAGGGGAGGGGTTTTGTCTCCTGTTTTGTGACGTTACCTTAGGAACTGAGGTGGATGCTGCTCATAGGTGGGCGGGGCAATGCAAGTCTCTGTCTGGAGAATGGCCGAGGTGGCAGTTTCTCTTTCATGGATCCTTTCTCTCCGCTCATCTGAGTCTCTGGGCGATCCACTATGATGGACGGTGGTGGCATGGGAGACACTGGGGATCAGCTGCACAGTTGGGCGCTGGATCCGGGGTGCCACCAGCAGGCTGAGGTGGAGGAAGGGGTCAGGAGTTCCCCTCTCTGGAGCTGAGAACCTCCGATCAGCACCTCCTTAAGATATGCTGTTCCCTGACACAAGCATGGGGTCATGCACTGAGTGCCTCAGCCAGGGTTGGCCCACAGATCCAGACCTCCAAAGCTCCAAAGGGCAGGCAGTGAGCGGCGAGAGTGGCCCTGGGCCCCTCACAGGGTACTTCAGCCAGAAGAACCGGTATCTCTGAGGGGCGGGCGCCCAGAGTCTCCCTGGGTGATAGGCAGCTTGGTGCTGGGTGCTGGGTGAGACAATGTAGCCAGGGAGGGAACCAAGACCCGAGACTCCCGTGTGGGCGGGAGTCACATATAGTGGAGTAGCAGCAGCCAGGGGCTGCAATATCCGGCCCTTTGTGCTACCGAGGGTCCCCGGGCCTTGGACCATTGTGGCTGGTGGTGGGCAGGGGAGTGGGGGAAGAAAAATAAGAGTCTTTTTGGGAACTCACATTCGGAGAATCTCACAATTCCACCTATACCGTCGCCATCTTACCCGAACTCTCATGAAATCTTAATATGATCCATCCTATTCACAATGTCTGCCATCTTCAGAGGAGTTTATTAAGTTATGGGTATGAGAATGGCTACGTATAGTAGTGAACTGGGAATCAACGTTTCCATGAGCCTTAACATACAGAAGTTATCAGCACTGTCTTTCTTCTATGATTCTACAGTGTTTTGTTTTTGTTCTGAGTTGGGATCGTCCTGTGTCATCAAGACTGGAGTGCTGTGACATGGTTCACTGCAGTATCAACTTTTCCACCTCAGTCTCCTGAGTGGCTGAAACTACAGGTGTGCATCACAACATCTGACATCTGGCTTTCTTTTTTTTTTTTTTTTTTTGTAGGGATGAAGTCTCATTATGTTGCCTGGTCTGATCTCAGACTCCAGGCTCAAACAATTCTCCTGCCTCAGCCTCCCAAAGTGCTGGGGTTGCAGGCATGTGCCACCACTCCTGGCCTTACTTTTCGATTTCTTATGGTTAATTAAAAAGTAAAATGATGGTAACTTAACAAAATTTGAAAATTAAATATTTTTGTAATATATACATATAAAATTATTATGAAGGACACTGAGTGAAAGTGAAACTGGATTTTTCCTTTCAAAAAAATATTTACAAATATTCTATCAATTCAATTTTGGAAGTGGTTCTTAATCAAGGGTACACTTCAGATTTACACATTTCATTCCTAGACCCTCATTTTACACTCATTGATTTGGAAAAAAGGAAGTAAGACAATCCTAGAAAAGCTATGAAAATGTTTTCTTACAAACTGCCAATAAAAAAATAATGAAAAACACTGATATAAAACAAGGAAATTAAAGAGAAATATGTCTCCTTAACAAGATAATGAAAAGACCACAATTATTTGGTCAGCTCCCATTATGATGTTAGAATAAGTAGCAAAATCGTGACCATGAGACTGATTATGCTCCAGTTGATTAAAAAATTAGTGTATGGACAAAGTAGTATTTCTGTCAGGTGGAATGGGAGATGTAAACTATAAAATTCCTGTGACATTTGGCACTTTTACCACAATGTACTGTTACATAGTTCCAGAAGCCCGGTGTCACTGATTTAAGCATTGAAGTGTTTCATATTGGTGTTAAGGAAGTTTCAGTTCTTATATAGACATTTAATCATTGGTTCAGGTTAATTCAAATATTTTTAGCTCTGTTCTGCCAGCAAATTTCAGTAGTTTGCTAGCTGTGGGTCACATGATGCATTGAGTGGTCTGGTACAGAGACAGCATAGACATTTTTAGAGTATGAGGGCATTTTATAAGTTTTATCTGCACTGATGTTTATGTTCTGTAGGGATTATAATATGGCTAATAATTTGAATCCCAAGTGTCATGATAAATATTTTATTTTAGATATATTTTTCATTTGCTCCCAGCAATCCTCTATTATAAGTATTATTACCCCATCTTATACTTGAGGACACTGGAGTACAGATAAGACAGGGATCTTGACAAAAAAACAACAACAACACATTTTTGAAAAGGCGGGGCAATAATTTTGGTTGGTATTTATTCACTATCCATCCTCTACCATCCTTGCTTGAAATTTGAGAGGTATTTGGCAACCAGACTAGATTTTCGTACAGTACTCTAGATTCTATTTTGTTTGTTGTTTGTTTTTAAGTATAATGTTTTTATAACCTTTATTTAAATATTGTTTACTTTTTAGTTAAATGCTTTGTTTTTCACATTTTTAAATACTATTTTTTTAATCAATATTTTTTATTTTGATATTGTGGGTACAGTTAAGGGTTAGGTATACAAATGTTTCATTCAGGCACCCTTGTTGATAAGGGTTGTCTCCCCATCTCCAGACAGATATTGACTACCGTTAATCCCACCTCCCTTCCCCTTCCTCCCCACCACTGTCAATCCTTTTCTTATAGTATTAAGATAGATGTTCAAGGTGCAACAACAACAACTTCATAAGTACTCTAGATTCTAATACTTGGGAACCTGAAAGAGGTTCCAGATTTTCTAACTCTCAGGTTGGCCTGGGTCTGCTGTGCTGTGTGGGATCCGTTGTCTTAAGACACTTTGGAATCAATGTATTTACACAGCAGAAGGATTACTCAGCAGCAGGAGTTCCAATATTCTGAGACTCTAAATCTTTCCTCCAGGAATTCCTGGCTACAAAGGGTTAAAATCACTAAGGTGATTAGTTAAAAAGAAAACAAGAATGACTTTATCCCAACATTTCAAAGACTTTGGGAAAGAGCAAATGTAACAGGACAACCTCCACTTTCATTGTTTGTATACAACCTACTCTCCTAAGATAGTAACTTAGATGAAACAATAATAAAAATAATAAACCTCTTAAATTTCTGTACATCTGGTTATGCAGTGTAGTATTTATTAGCATTTTTGCTTCTTTCCTTGTGATTACAAAAACATTGCCTGATTTCTTTAAGGAAAATGTATGTCTTTAAAGGTCAAGTGTTAAATGACTGATGGGAAGATTCATGACTAACAGTCACTTTGTTTCTGGTATAAGAACTTGAAGAAAAACCTGGTTTCTAGACTGAAATAAAATGTGATCTAAAGATGCTATAAATCCCTCACTACTTGTAATAACTGCTCATTTGTATAGCTGATTACTACATTGTCCAGAATATTAATCAATTGCCAGTTAAGCAATGACTCTGATTTGGCTTAGAATCGTGTGATCAAGAATGAAAAAAAATGTGTCAAATACCTACTCATAACCAAACTCCCATGATCACTGCCGAAAACACATCAGAGTTTGTTTTGACATATCTCTAAAATCAGGTTTTTAGAGTTTAAGTAAACCAAGTTATTTGATTTAGCAAATTCTGTGTTGTGTGTGTTCCCAAGATCAGTTGTCATTCTGTGTTCTGCAACAAAGTCTCTTGCAGAACTAGATCATGATTGGTGGGCAGGATTTGTATGAGAGATCTCAGAAAGTACAGATGAAGTAAATATATCACAATTTCCTTAACTTCATCAATGACAGCAAAATTCCTCTAGGCAGACTGTGACTTGCCTCCTGTTTCAGTTATAAATTGCTATGTATAAAAACAATCCAATATATAGTGTCATAAAGTTACACATTATTTTTCACAAAACTTTGAGTGGACTAGGAGGTTGTTTTTCTGTTCTTTCCTGAGGTTATAAGGTCTTTCCGTTAGTAGGTCTCTTGGAAACTGAGCACAGCTAGGGTATGGCTGGACATCTCTTTCATGGTGGTTTCAAAGCCTTTCTTCCCACATGGTTATTAATCATTCAATAGCCCAGATAACGTATTGATATAGTAGCAAGACTCAAAGGGGAGTATCCCCCCAAAAACTAAACCTCTAGCTACTTAACTTGCATTACATATTATAATACCCCTTTAGCCAACACAAGTTACATGGCAAAGGCGAGAGTCAGTATGGAATGAGATTATGAAGGAAGAGAATACCAGGAAGCATGTATCTTGCAGGCCACCAGGTACCAGTCTAGCATACTTCTTGAGTGTATCTAATGCAAAAACATATCATTATCTTTGGGGCATGGAAAAAGAAGTGAAGATAGAAAAGAAGAAAACTGGAGAAGAGTAGAGGTGGGGATGGGAGACAAGATGTTAAAATTAAAAATCAATGTAGTTGTTTGCAAATACTTTACTTTCAAAAGAACTTGTATCACAGAATAAAGGCTATTCAAATAATTTTGTAGAGTTATACATCATTCCACACATACTCCAGACAGGAGCAATTATTTTTTTCATTTTAAATATTTATTATATTTTTACTGAATTTGCAGCAGAACACAGTGGTTAGAGGACTAGTCTCTGGATCAAGACAGTATGGATTTGAACTTGTACTTTGTTAAATGGTAGCTGCAGACCTTGAGCTGATTACTAAATCTTTCTCTTATATAATATGAGCTTAATTATTGTGCCCATTTTATGGTGGTGAGGTAAGGATCAAATGAGTTGGTAGATGTAAAGTGCTTAGCTATGTATTTTGTCATTACTGTCATCATCAATGTTGCTACTGATTTTTATACAATATTTTTACTCTGCTATACTGCTATACATGGATTAATCTATAGTTTCTTTCCAAATCCTTAGAATGACTCTATCTTGAAAGAAGTAACTCCCTAGAGAATACTGTACCAATGATACAAGGTACCTGCCTTACAAGGTGTTTTTAAAAGGACTGGAAAAATAGACTTGATGAAAAACCAAAGATACATATTCTAGACTTCCTCTATTTAAGATACCATTCCTATTGAAAACTAATGCTTGTTGATATTATGTAACATTTAGCATTCAGGCATATAAAACATTTCTAAATGTATCTAAGGAAACATACAGTTTATTATTAAGCACTAACTTCACTTTTATTTGATATGTGAAGTTTTTAATGATGCATTGGTCAACTTTACACATTTATAGAAATAAACTCTTCTTCCTCCAAGTCATTCTGAATAAAGGTCTAGAACTAAGAAAACAGAGATGACAATGTCACCAGACTTCTAGGCAATTCAACTGACCTAGTAATATTATAAACTCTTTCTATAGCATTCCAGATGGAAGGTTCTTATAATGTAATATAGGGTCTGGGTTTTACAGAAGAACACAATAAAATAAGAGAGTATATTTATTCAAAGTTTGTCATGTGTAGCAGTATTTATGCTCCAAGCTTTGTATGAGTTACATTGAAGACATTCTGCCCTGAATGATAGTCTTCTGTGTAGCTAATTGTGATAGATTATATTGGTATTCACAAATCTTCATTCTCCTCTCTCTGTTGTGGGACATGTATTCTCACCAAGCTCATTCATATTGGACTCAGTCTTGTGATGTGCTTTGACCAATGGAATGTAAGTGAACTCAGGGTGCCCCATGCTGCAGCAAAAGATTTAGTGTCACCATGTGGCTGAGAAAGGGAGTATACCGGATCAGGACTATTTCTTCTGTCTGAATCTCAGAATGAGTAGATACCTCAGCCAGCGTGGGCCAGCAGCTTGGATAACTTCAGCTGGTTTTCATTCTCATGCAGCATAAGCAATAAATAAATAGCTGTTGTGAAAAGCTCTAAGACATAAAAGTTGTTCTCAACCACTGTTACCTAAATCTTGGCTGAAATACTTAATTCCCCTGTGTGGATGATTCAGAACTGCATCGTGTCTCTGAGCTGCTTCTCTTTGAACAATGGCTCTGAGTTACAGCAGTTTTGACTTTTCTCCCAAGTGACCAAAGAGGAAAGAGTCTACCCATGGTCTAGAACAGACTTTTCTCAATGACAGCATGTTTAGAATATATTAGGAATTCTTACTTAACACTGAGAAGACAATCCAATTTTTAAAGCAATGACCAAAAAAAGAATATAAATGCAATGAAAGAAGATATTCAGATGACAAAATCTTCAACATTATTAATAATCAGCAGAAAAATAGGGAAATATAACTTAAAACCACACTGAGATATGACTAGAGACCAACTTGAATAGCAAAAACAATTAAAATCTCCCAAAATGGCCAAGAAGTATTTTAAATTATTTAAATTTGGCCTAAGTCCACCTTTATATGTAGCAAACTGTGATCTAACTTAGCTATGTATTTTGCCATTACTGTTATCATCAATGTTGTTACTGATTTTATACAGTATTTTTACTCTGCTATACTGTTAGTATAATGTAAACATACTATAACCTAACTTGAGAGTGTATTTCTGTAACAAGTAGACAAGTCTTGGCCATTCTTAGTAGCTTAGCTTTCAGCCAATCATAGGCTGCAAGCTGCTCAGATATGTCCAAATAAGGCAAATGTCAAGCTGTAACCAAGTCAGCTATTCTTATATGTCACTTACATTTACTGTCTATAAACACTGCCTGCTAACATTGTCGGGTGGAATATTCTGAACTTTTATTGACTCAGTTCATAAATAATCTTTTTACTCAAATAAACTCTGCTGTATTTAATTTGGCTGAACGAGGCTGATGTCAGTAGTGGAATCCAAAGAAGATCCTCAGCAACTTCCAGGAGCATAGAGTGACTAAGAAAAGGTACTTTCTAGGTTTCATTGTGCCCATTAATTTCTCACAGAAACTGGGATGTGGGTGAGTTCTCTAAGTTTCACAGATTTCTGTCCCTAGTCCACCAAGTTTCTTTAAGAAATTCATAGAATGGACTGAATCTAGGATTGAATTGAATCTGATAATTAACTGAATTGAATCAATTGAGAGGCCTCTAGTCAGTATCTTTTTGGTGTTGGTTTGTCTCAATCCAGGGAAATCTGGGACTTCACCTTCTGGGATTCAAGCTAATTTTATGGTTAAGAATTATGAGACCAGAACTTGTGCATTTTTAAAAAGATAGGTTAACCATACTAGAGACAACTTAAAATTAAAATGGCCATATTGTGGAAGTTTTAAATTGGATACATCTAAATTAAACAATTGATGATAATCAGATCTTTCACAATCTAGAACCTATTTTGGAAATGACATTAGAGAAAGACTGTCCTTGAACTCCATTGGAAAAGATCATAACAAGTTCTTCTCACCACTGCACTGCAGTAAAACTTCAGGACTCTAAACCTTGGGTCTAAATCTCACAACTCAGGAACACCTCTCCAGACTCCTATAACTGTATACTGGTTGGAGACCTTAAGGTAAAGCTGACAAGGGAACATTTTCCCCAGAAGCAGACAGCATCTTAGGCAGGGACAACGTTCTCAAGATTACAGATCAAAACATCTTTGCCATCACAAAAGCTGTAATTTTTTGTCTCCTATTTACCACTGTTCTAATCCCTTCCTTTTCTTTACAGAAAAATCTATGGTACCATAAGTTGTGAAAACTTTTGTGAAGACTTATGTTCTAGCAAGAAACCAGAACAATCACTGAGTTTGTGGCCTAATGCTCAAACATTAGGAAGCGATTCCACTAATGTCAATGTCTCTCAGTTTTTCCCAAAAGAAGAGTCGAAAGTTATCCTTGATATTCTAGACATCATTGCTACTTCATTGCCAACACTTTCTGGAAACAGGACCAAGACCTTTCTAATTAATAACCTACTAGCTACTAAATATAGAAACTTGTCTGAGAGATGCCTACTAAAATATATTGTGCTTCCAGGCATCACTTCCTCAATATATGGGGACTATGTATGTGTATTTGAGTAATTTCTTATATTATGTCACAGGATTAAATCCTGTAAGGTGCTTTTCCACTAGATGTGATTATGCACTATTACAGCATGCTATAAAGAAACCACAAAAAATGTATATTTCCCACTTGATTTTGTTCAGGAACTATGCACACATATAGGAGAAAAACTAAACCTAACTGCTGCTCAAACATCCTTAGGCAACCAACCACTTTTTTCAGGCCCTGAGGGACTGTATTGGATCTGCAAAGAATTGTCTTACTCTGTTCTGTCTCTGCTTATTCAGCTTCTGCTACTAAGCCTGGCTCACTCCTGCCTTCCAAATATCTTTCCCTGAAAGCATCCATAACGCTTTCCATGGTCAGAGGCAAAGCAGTCAATAACCAAAATTAACACCAACTTCAAAATAGATGAAGATAAAATCGTTTCCACTGAGGAAACAGTCCACTGGGGTTCCTTGGAACTCATGCTTGACTGTGGCAGTTTTCCAGAGGAATGGACAGACAATTGCAACATTTGGAAGGAAGGAAAAGTCACAACATTCAAAACAATAGCTTAAATTTTAAAATACAATTGTAACAATCCTTTTTTCCAGAGCCCTAGCCTGTAACAGTCCCATGTCCTCATACTCACAGATGGATAGGAGGTGGGTAATGCCCATACCAGGTTTTTAGACACACTCCTTCCTGTCTTTGACCATTCTCCAAGTCTCTAACTATCAGGTGGTCTGGCATAACCATTTGAAGTTCAGCCATTATGTGGATAAAACCTTGGATTTTGTAACCAGTCAGACTTCCCAGGGGTTCAGAAAACTGAAAAGAGGCCATTTTGGTTATGTGAGAACAGTTATTTTTAAAAAGACTTAAAAACTTGCATTAAGAAACCTTTTGTAGTTGAGTTGAGCTAAACTTAGAAGCTGCTTGGATTTAAAAGTACACATTTAGCTGGGCTCGGTGGCTCAGCCTGTAATCCTGTGCCTTTGGGAGGCTGAGGTGAGTGGATTGCCTGAGCCCACGGGTTCGAGACCCGCCTGGGCTGCGAGACCTCATCTCTACAATAAATCAAAAACTCAGCCAGGCGTGGTAGCGCATGCCTGTAATTCTGGCTATCTGGAAGGCTGAGGCGGAAGGATCACCGGAGCCCAGCAGGTCAAGGCTGCGGTGGCCGGGAGCGGCCACTGCACTCCAGTCTGGGCAACAGAGTGAGACTCCAACTCAAAAAAAAAGTACACATTTTTCCTTTCCCCCCACTGTTCTCGGAAGGTTCATTCTTCTCCCTTGACCCAGCCTTGCTCAACTGTTCTAAAAAGCCAATCTTATCTAATAAGCCATTACTGGTGCTGGAGAAGAAACAGCCAGTTATGCCAGACCACCTGATAGTTAGCAGACCTGCAGAATAGTCAAAAACTGGAAGGAGTGTGTCTAAAAGCCTGGTATGGGCATTACCCACCTCCTATCATCCGTGAGTATGAAGACATTGGACTGTTACAGGCTAGAGCTCTGGAAATAGGGTTGTTACAATTGTATTTTAAAACTGTTTAAAGCTATCATTGTAAATGTTGTGACTTTTCTTTCCTTCCAAATGTTGCAATTGTCTCTTCCTTCCTCTGGAAAACTGTAAAAGAACATGTTGCAAATTCTAGAATGTTATCTAAAAATGTCAACATGGCCAGGGGACTTCAAGTCACATCAGTGGCCACGTACTAATATGAACGTGATCAGAACTTGAGTCATGCTAAAATTGCACGTAAGTGTCTTAATCTTAACTTGGGGTGAGTGAAGGGCTACGAATTTTGGGTGTAAATACTGAAATGAGTTTGCGTTGCACTGAGTGGGATTTTGGTAATTATGGTAACCCATCTCCCTGTAACCTGGTTGCAGAAATTAATCTTCTTTTCTCCCAGATTCTGCCTCTCATCTTTGGTCATAAAACAGAAGCTATTTCTGAAGTAGATGAGAATATTTATGTCGAATACAAACATTTAGTGGAAGATCATGCAGATTTAGATTTCTTCTTTGCCCATGCTGGGTAGTACAGAACAAAGCTGAATGTTGCACTTATATTTTCCCTGATTTTACTTTTACTGAATAATTAGTTTAAAAGGTGGCTGATATGGCTATTTCTCTAGATACTACCACCGATACATGTTAAAAATTTCTCAAGATAAAGGAATACCTCATATGTTTACAGGAGCTGCTAACATTGATTTGCTAGCATCCTGAATAGTGTATGCTGAGCTTAGATATTCTAAGATTTTCTAATTTTTATGTTTCTTTCAAGTAGATCAAAGCAGCTAACCTTTCAGCCAGTCACAGACTGAAAACTGTTTAGACATGTTCAAATAAGGAAAATACCAAACTATAACCAGTCAGGCTATTTATGTAAATCAATTCTTTTTTCTATCTTTACTGCCTGTTGATGTTACTGGGAGGAGCTCTCTTAATTTTTATGGATCCAGTATGCTTCCCAATTCATGAATTATCTCTTTGCTCAAATAAACTGCTAAATTAAATTTGTCTTAAGTTTTTCTTTTAACATATAGAACAACTGAAATTCTCATACGTTGCTGGTGGGATTGTAAAATAAACATCAGTTTGACAGTTTCTTATAAACATAAAGTTACTATACAACCTAACAATTTTACTCCTAATCTATTTACTTAAGAACACTAAAAATATATGTTCACTATCTTGCGAACGGACCACCTGAGACTCAACCTCCCACCACTACACAATATGTTCATGTGATGAATACAAATAAATTAAAAATAAATTTAAAAATAAAAAATAAATAAAAATAAAAGTGGCATTCTGACTCCAGAGGATTTAACCCTTAACCACAATACTCATGTGAAAACACATGAAGGGATAAATGCGTAGGTAGGAGACATAAAAATGAATGAGATAATGTGCAAAGACATAGCATAGTGCCTAGTATAAGATATGTAGGAGACAAGTTCAACCTGAATTACATCACAGCAGATTTATTCAGAATAGTGGCAAGTTTCAAACTATCCAAATGCCCATCAATAGGTAAATGAATAAACAATGTGTGTTATATTCATATGGTGAAATATCATTCAGCAACACAGAGGAACAAGCACTGCTAGATGAAATAAAACAGCTGTATCTCAAAAACATTGTGCTCAATTCAAAAAAAGACAAAAAGACTACTTATTGTACGATTTCATTTATATAAAAATCCAGAATAGGAAAAGCTAATCTTTAGTGACAGAAAGTAGATCATTGATTTTCTGGGTCTGAAGTTGGGCCTCCTGACTGCAAGAGGCATAAGGACTCTCTTTGGGATAATAGAAATAGTTTATTTTGGTAGCAGTTAATACATATTCACAAATTTGTCCACAGGTGCATTTATGATATGTAAATTATACTATAATAAGATAATTTAAACATAAAATAAAATAATGTGGCTTACAAAAAAACTGAAATACCCCAAACTGAAATTGCAGTCACCAACTCCTAAATTTGTTTGCTACACGACATTAACTAGGATAAATCCTTCCCATGAATTTGTTGACTCTGCTTTTCAATGATTCTAAATAAGTGAAAATGTCTGCTTCTATATCCTCCTTTACCTTCCACTTCTGCTTTTTCCTTTTGATATTAACTAGGTCGTACCTAGATATCTCCTGCAATAAATTGTACAATAAATTGTGTTTTCCTACTTGGTGAAGGTTAAGAAAGACTCATTTAGATCCCTCTTAGCCAGCTCAACTCTGACAATCAGTAAGGTAAACAATGTAACCAACTTTCTGGTGTCTAGGACTTCTTACTGCTAAGCAGCATACTTAATATCCCCATTTTCATTCAAAGTCTGAGAAATGCAAACCAAGTGTGATGTCAGGTAAAAGTTCTATTTTTTTAATATCAGAAATCTAATTAATTAACCTAATTTATGTCACATATGATTGACCTAAAAATGCTTTTACATTTTTTATTTTGATAAAGGTATTTTGTGTCACATGACAAATTAATGAATTATCATATCTTATTTTCTATATGGCATTTAAAAATAATAATACTACATTAGTAAAAATAAGCAAAAAAATTGAAGACAGAATTCTAAGTGGATGCAAATTATATTTTTTATAAAACCTGAAATCTCACTGAAACCTATAGAGTGCATAAGGACTGCAATATAAAATCCCAGGTGATTGTGTTTGAACACTTACACTTGATATTTATAGACAGACCAAGAGAACTGAGACATTATTTTCACGTGGCAACAACATTATTCTTGTTTTCTGGCACAAAAACACCTAAAAGTAATAAAAACATTTTCAACCACAAGGCAAAATTGATGCTATTTTATTCATCTGTGTGCTGAAAACTGTGGATTGCTCATATTGATTGGAGAAGAGTTTATTGTTTTAGATAAAAGCAAGTTATCAGAGTTGGTTATAGAAAAAGTTTGGAAAGATGTAAAGTCAGTGAAAACAAAGCCATGAGTAGAAGTCACTAAGATCATAGCAAGAGAGACAAGTATATAAATGGGGTCTATGTGAAGATATTATTTGATTAAAAAATGAAGGGGAGAAAAAAATCCAATTGGCAATGGAGGAAATGAAACTTAGGGGGCTAATTCAGACTTAATTGCTCATATTGCACACACAGTAGGCACCAAAGTAGAGCATCCTTCCCATGGTAAAAAGAATTTGAATAATGTAAACTGTTATTGGAGTTGAAGCCAGGAACCACCTGTCTGAGTGGTTTCACTTTAGAGAAGGAAGAAGGTAGAAGAAATTTGGGAGGGATTTACACTATATGCAAAAAGGGTAAAGCAATCTAGGGAAATAATATTAGTATAAAAATGGATTAAATTGTGCACATACACTCAAGAAAGTGTATAATTA
Source organism: Cephalopachus bancanus (assembly GCA_027257055.1). Lineage (NCBI taxonomy): Eukaryota > Metazoa > Chordata > Mammalia > Primates > Tarsiidae > Cephalopachus > Cephalopachus bancanus. The sequence goes on from JAPVLO010000017.1 coordinate 11,074,015, forward strand.
CTGTTGACTTTGTGCTTCTGCTTCTGATTTTGGTGGTCACTGAAACAGTAAATTACATAGCTGGATAGTCACTGTTGGGTATTGAATAGTGGTCACCCAAAAGATATAGACATTATAAATCACAGAATCTAAACTTAATGGAAATAATTATCTTTGTAGATGCATTTAAGATACGGATCTTCAGATGAGATCATCCTGGATTAGGATGGACTCCAAATTCAAAGACAATTATAAGAGAGAAAAAAAGGAGGTACATAGAGATACCCAGAGAGACACAGAGAGAAAGGCCATGTGATGGTGGTGGCAGGAATTGAGGTGATGCAGCTACAAGCAATTAAATACTAGGGATTGCTGGGAACCCCTAAGATAGGCACAGAGCAGATTCTACCTCAGAACCTGTGACAGACTAACTTCTGACTTTCAGAACTCTGTCCGAATAATTTCTGTTTTAAGCCACCAAGTTTGGGTTAATTTTTACTGCAATTCTAAAAAACCAATACATTCATTTTGTCATTCTCTTCTGTTCTTCTGTACCGCCTTATGGATGGACTCATGAGAAAATGTGGGTGTTCCATCTCCTTACGCCATACATGAGCTGTTCCTTACTGTCAGCAAGGAGATTTAGATCATTCAGGTGTTAGAATAAAAGAGAGACAGCAGACAAATTTGATCACTCCACATCATTCTGTGGTAAAAACAAAGGACAATTTAAATTAAAGGGCAAATTCAGAGAAGTGACAACCATCTATAGTAGCAACAACAACCACACAATGAATTATTAAAACAGTTTTCAATTGGAGACAGGGTACTAGAGCAGACAAACACAAAAGCAAGCATCTACATTCAAATTCTCTTTCCACTTATAGCTGAAGAACTTAGAGAAAGTCTCTTAATGTTCTAGTGTCTCATTTTTTTTCTCTGTAAAATATGGTTGCTGATTGCATCTACCTTACAGTGTTGTAAAAATTACAAGAATCATGTGAATTGTTGGGAGGTAGCCATGGAGGCCCACTGAGTGTTAGGGATCAGGAAGGGCCATTGACCCCGAGACCATTAGGATGTGTTCGGGAGCTATTTGACCCCATTTCCTCCCCCTTTCTACTCAGCACTAACCAGATTAAGCTCCTGCGAGCTCAAAACATAAAAACTCTGAGACCGGGATGAACACAAGCTAGCTTTAGAAGCTCATTGCTCCCATTCTTCTGCAAACTACAGTTTTGGCTTTCACATAACTTATAATTCAAACTCATGTCACATCTAAGAGCCTTAGTATTGGTCACAGGTTTCTGGGTCATGATCTTAGGATTTATTGAAGGTGTAAATAGTAGAATATAGTTTTCGAAGACAGCCATTTTGTTGAAAGAATGCAGCTGGGTTACTTGCAGGTAGCCCACTGTGAACTTTGGACTGGGCCACATTCCAAACATTCTGGGATGGACCACTTTCGTTTGTAAAGTAAATACTTAAGCTTCTATAGAATTGTTTAACTTGGCATAAATCAATAAGTTTAGGATGAAAAAGGTTTATAGAATATGTCAGTCACAGATTAGGTTATCCTTTGTTATGGGATTTTAAGATTATCATATGAAAAGGGTTTAAAGGCAATCATTGATTAAGTTTTCATGGATTAAGGTTTCTGGTGGGTGGGGGACGCCCCTCCCACATCTGACTTTGTGTATAAAAGACCCGTTGTAATTCCCAATAACACACATCGCTTCTGCATTAGACTGGAGTCCAGTCTCTTTCTTTTTCTCTCTTTCCCTCTTTCTTCTTCCCCCCAATCGTCAACACCATCTCCACCTTTGGGGTACCCTGAACCCGGCTGGAGCTGGACTCCGGCAGTGAATACATGTAAAGATTTGGTCAGAGAATAAAAATAAGAAATATTTGATGAATCTTCATCGCCATGTTTTAGTAGGAGAAGTGGTGGTCTTGCTTTTATTGTGATTGCTACTAATTAGGCTGGTCAACATCTTCTAAATAACAACTTTCATTTGCATAAAAAGTCTTAATGTAATTATGGAGCATTCCAAGCAGCCCATTTGAGTTCTTGTGTGTAATTGCAGTCATTACCAAATACACTCTACCTTTTGGACTTTTTCAATTAATAGTTCATGAGACTGGGATCCCAGAAGCTGTACTGAAGATGGAGTCAAAACATATAGCAGCACAAGATATATTTTAAAAATTAGCTAGGTATGATGGTGTGTGTCTGTAGGAGGCTCAGGTGGGAGGGTGGCTTGAACCCAAGAGTGGGAGGCTGTAGACAACTATAACTTTGCCACTTGCAAGTCTGCAAGGGAGATGAGTGAAATTTCAACTAAAAAAAATGGGTATAGAAAGGAAGAATATCTGACTAATGAAATAATGAACTTACAGACAGAGCAAAATTACTAACTCTCTTCAACAATAAATGCAGAAAATTCTACAGATAATTGATAATCTATTTTATAAAACGTTTTCTTGCAAACGCAATGCAGCTAATATGATGTCAAGTCTCTAGTTTGATATACAGCATATTATAATTTTAAAAGCAGTGCTATTATTAAAAAATTCACTTTCTGTAATAGTCAAATAAATTTTCAAAGGAAAAACAAATATGCATTAAAAATATTCCCACTGGGCTTTGCTCTTCTAATGGAAATGCTAAATAGTATAACAAGAAATGTTTGCTAATTAAAAGCCATTTTTAAGCTTTCAATTTCATTGTTTTTCATATTTAAATCAGTGGGAAGATGAAAAAATCAAACAATATTTTTAAAGGGAGGAACTAAAAAAACCATATTTAAGACATGCTACTGTTAATTTGATGTTCAATTATTTATTTATTTTTCAAATGGAAATTGGATCACATTTGCATAGATACATACTATTAAAAATAAAATTTTAAGGTCCTAGTTTATTTGCTTTTTTGTGTTTAATTAAAGCAGAGGTAGCTTGCACTACAAAATGTTGGCTAAACTTCCTAGATAATGCCAGTATGCAGTTGAGAAATGATCCTAGTCTTCATACTCATTTTTTAAAACATCTTTCAATTCCAGTAGCTCCTAACACTTCATCTATTCCTTTGTTTTTTAAAAAATTATAACTTAGAATTTGATTTCTTCTCGATGATGAGTGTTCTGAGTCTACTGAGTGTAAAACAACAAACATGAAGTTGGTGATCAATTGGACAAAGTTCTTTACTAGTTTTGTTACTAGCTTGTGTGAAGTCAGTCCTTACAAAAATCAAAAGGAAACCAGAGTTCTGATAAATTATTTATGAATTGGACATAATACCTACTCTATTCATTTCACATACTTAGGATAAAGTAGGAAAAAAACGTATGTGACAGTACTTTGCAAGCTGATATGTGAAAAACAAACACGAGGTAATAATAATGCTACTCTTCCTGAAATGAATAAATGCATTTATAAGTCAGGGTTAATCAGGAAAATGGAAACTGACTTAAGTATTTTAAGAGAAGGATTTAAAACAGAGTATTAGAGGGTTGAGGCTTATTGAAGGATGGGGTTGAGGGGAGTCAGGAAAGCTGCCGGTGGTTCCAGAGGCCAAGGAGGTACAGGAATCTGAGGAAACTACTGGTTTTAATTTCAAATGCCAGTGGGAGCAGAGTTGTTATTTATTTTGCTGGAAGACACTTGAATCCCTTGGCCAACCCTCTGTTCTGCTCTTAACTGATAGATCAGCAGGCTTCTGCTTTGGGAGTGAAGATAGCGAGTGCTTCTCTTCTACCATACTCCCAATGAAAATGCCTCTCATTGACAGAATCTAACCCTAGACCCAAGGATTCCAGAAAATGTAGTTCTTGGGTTTCCGGATCCCACCCGAGAAGGGAGTAGATTGAGGAAAATGGTGCTGTATTAATATCAGACAAAATGGCATGCAAATATTAAACTAAAATATAAATTAATGATAGTGTTACTAGCACACATCCGCAGATAAAGAAGGATTCATAGGTGTTTTGTTCCTCAGAATTACATTGATTGTAGAGATAATGTGATATGCTAAATTTGCTTAAAATTAACCTATCTTCTGAGAGTTTGTGTGTCATTGTCCCTTGTATTGAGGTGTGATTGAACTCATAGGTAGATACCACTGGAAGCAATGGGCCAACACAGAAGATTGCACCAAACTATGAATAGAGACTGAAGACCTTGCTAAAAGAGCTAATGTGTTTTTGCAAAATTCTCAGCAAACAGGCATATTCTTGGACATAAATTCATGATCATCAATAGGTTCCAATTTGAAATCTGGGCCCATAGCTTCTGATTGATGCTAGTCATAATGGTATCTGTGAGTTTACTGGGACTTGGTTCACTTTTATTAAAAACAACAATAACAATGGAAACTAGTAGCTAATATGAACTGCAGACTTAGAAGGCCTCAGGCAGTCCAGTATATATTAAGAGAACAGACTCTAAAGTCAGGGTGCTTTAATTTAAAGCCTAATTTTTAAAAAATACCAATAGTGTGCCACCTATCAAATTTCTTAACACTTATATGCCTCAATTTTCTCGTCTATTAAATGGAATAAAAGCATCACCTGCTGTATAAGATTGTTGTGGGAATTAAGCAGGTTAATGCATATTATGTACTTAGAACAGGATTTTAGCTATTTGTAGGGCATGCTGTCTTTCTGCACTTAATTATATGAGGGAGTACCTTAAAAACTTAGAATTTATTTATAAAAATATTGTGTATTTATTATTATGTGTTTAAACTTCAGTCTTCAAATACTCTCCATTTGATGCAATACATCTATCGAGATGCTTTTTCCACTGCTCAATACAGTTTTCGAACTTGTCAATTGATGCTTTTTAGTGCTTCTGCCGTTTTTTGTTTCACCTCTTCTACATCAGCAAGGCATTTCCTTTTGAGGACTTTTTTTCATAGGGAAACAAATGAACACAAAAAAAGTTGCTCAGGGCAAGATCGGGTAAATAAGGAGGATGGGGCACAGAGGACATGCTTTTTTTGCATCAAAAAAACTACTGAACACTCAGCAAGGTGTGGACAGATGTGCTCATAAATCACTCATCATGAAATAGGCAAACACATGGAAAGAATCTCAAAAAAAAATTAGCTGAAGCTGAACACAACCTCTCTCAACAACACTAGCTGGTATACTGATGTCAATGGGTTCCTAGTATACTTACCTAACAGGGGAAAAGTCTGTACTACAAGGACCCATCCTCCAAAGAGTAATTCAGGGCTTTTTTGGATTTTGCTCATACTTAAGAGGATATCCTAGGGGCTATAGTCACTATTGGCTAGACTTGTACCACCATAATACAACATGTAATTCAGGTTAAACTTGTCTCCTGCCTATCCTATACCAGGCACTATGCTGTGTTTTCACACATTATCTCATTCATTTTTATGTCTCCCATCTACCCACTTATCTCTTAATGTGTTTTCACGTGAGTATTGTGGTTAAGGAATAAATGCTTTGGAGTCAGAATGCCATTTCTATTTTTTCAATTTTTCAATTTATTTGTATTCTTTTTTTTTTTTTTCTTTTGAGTTGGAATCTCACTCTGTTGCCCAGACTGGAGTGCAATGGCCACTCCCAGCCACCGCAGCCTCGACCTGCTGGGCTCCAGCGATCCTTCTGCTTCAGCCTTCCAATTAGCCGGAATTACAGGCATGCACTACCACGCCTGGCTGATTTTTTTTTTTTTTTGGATTTATTGTAGAGATGAGGTCTTGCTGCCCAGGCAGGTCTCGAACCTGTGGGCTCAGGAAATCCACTCACCTCAGTCTCCCAAAGGCACGGGATTACAGGCTGAGCCACCGAGCCCAGCTTATTTGTATTCTTTACATGAACATATTGTGTAGTGGTGGGAGATTAAGTCTCAGGTGGCCTGTTCCCCAGATAGTGAACATTAAGTTTCTGAAGCCTAGCCTGCCTCCCTCTTTCCCCTCCCTCCTTATTGATGTCCCAGTGTCTATTATTTCCTTCTTTGTGACCATTTATCTTCCACATATGAGTGAGAACATACAGCATTTGATTTTGTTTTTGAGTCAGTTTCGTTCGGATGTTGATCTCCAGCCCACCCATGTTACTGCAAAGGACAGGATTTCATTCTTTTTTATGGCTGCACAGTATTCCATGGTGTATATATACTATATTTCATTATCCACAGATAGGCATGTGGGTTGATTCCACATCTTTGCAATTGTGACTTGTAAGGCAGTGAACATGTGAGTGCAGAGCCTCTGGTCCTGAGGTTAGATAAAGAGTAGTGGGATTGCTGAATCAAATGGTAGATCTGTTTTTAGTTCTTTGAGTCACCTCCATACTGCTTTCCATAGAGGTTGTACTAATTTATACTCCCACCAACAGTGTATAAACATTCCCTTTTCACTGTATCTATACCAGCACCTATTGCTGTTTTATTTTTTAATAATGACTGTTCTGACTGGTGTAAGGTGGTATGTCATTATGATTTAAATTTGCATTTTTTCTGATTACGAGTGATGTTGAGCATTTTTTCATATGTTTGTTGGCCATTTGTATATTTTATTTTGAGAGATGTCTGTTCTGTCATTTGCTCACTTTTCAATAGAGTTATTTGCTTTTTTCTTGCTGATTTGTTAGAGTTCTTTGTAGATTGTGGATATTAGTCCTTTATCAGATGTATAGTTTGCAATATCTTCTTCCATTTTGTAGGTTGCCTATTTGCTCTACTGATTATTTCTTTGACTGTGAATGAAGTCCCATGTATTTATTTTTGTTTTAGCTGCATTTGCTTTTGGGATTTTAGTCATAAATTCTTTATCTAGACCAATGTCCAGAAGAGGTTTTCTTCTAGGTTTCAGGTCTGGCATTTAAGTATTTAATCCATCTTGAGTTCATTTTTTTGTTTATGGGGAGAAATAGGGTTCAAGTTTCATTTTTCTGCATGTAGCTAACCAGTTTCCCAGCACCATTTGTTGGATAGGGTGTCCTTTTCCCAATGTATGCTTTGTCTGCTTTGTCAAAGATCAGTTGGTTGTACGTATTTGGGTTTATTTATGGATTCTCTATTCTGTTCCATTGGTCCATGTGTCTGCTCTTGTACCAGAACCATGCTGTTTTCATTACCATAGCCTTGTAGTATCCTTTGAAGTCAGATAATGTGATGCCTTCAGCTTGTTCTTTTTGCTGAGGATTGCTTTGGCTATTCTGCTCTTTTTTTTCGTTCCATATGAATTTTAGGATTTTTCTTTCTAATTCTGTTTAAATCCCAACTCTAGTACTTGTCACCTGTGTAACTCTATACAAGTTCCTTAACCTCTCTGTTTCTCTGTATCTTCATTTGTAAAATGCAGATACCATTGATTCCACTTTCTTTCTATTTAAGTATGATAGTTTATTTAGCATTGTTATAAAGGAATACCTGAATGAAGCTGGATAATTTATAAAGAAAAGAGGTGTATTTGGTTCATGGTTCTGCATAGGCCAGCAACTGCTTCTGATGTAGCTTCAGGAAGCTCAGAATCATGGTGGAAGGTGAAAGGCAAGCAGGTGTGTCACATGGTAAGAGTGGATGCAAGAGAAAGACTGAGGGGGTCCCAGACTCATTTTTTTAACAAAGATGTCTCAAGTGAACTCATTACCACAGGGAGGGCACCAAGTCATTCATGAGAGATTTGCCCCCATGCTGAACTATACAGAGGTCAAATATAAAAGATTTAAAAGAGGAATTGAGCCGGGCTCAGTGGCTCAGCCTGTAATCCCATGCTTTGGGAGGTTGAAGTGAGTGGATTGCCTGAGTCCGCGGGTTTGAGACCCGCCTGGGCAACTTGGCGAGACCTCATCTCTACAATAAATCAAAAAAATTAGCCTGGTGTGGTAGTGCATGCTTGTAGTTTCAGCTACTTGGAAGGCTGAGGAAGAAGGATCATTGGAGCCCAGCAGGTCAAGGCTGCGAAAATAAATAAATAAATAAATAAACAAACAAATAAATAAATAAATAAATAAATAAATAAGGACTGGAGCATAATTGGTACTTAGAAAGAGGACTGAATTTTTAAAATGGGATATATACACGATGGAATACTACGCAGCCATAAACAAAGAACAAAATCATGAATTTCACAACAACCTGGATGGAACTAGAGTCTATAATACTGAATGACCTTTCACAACAACAAAGATCTGAGTATCACATGTTCTCACTCATGAGTGGACCTTGACCATCTATCCTAATTCTATAAGAAAAGAATCGACAGTGGTGGGAATCTATGGGGGGGGCAGGGAGGGCAAGGGTGGTGGGATTAATGGTAGTCAATATCTGTCTGGGGATGGGGGGGGCACCCCTTATCAACAAGGATGCCAGAACGATGCATATTTGTATACCTCACCCTTAACTGTACCCCACAATTTAAAAAAAAAATGTTAAAAAAAAGAAAGTGTTTGCTACTGCTATTATTATTGTCTTCAAGTGATCCATATAATCTCTTGGACCCAGAGATATTTTTATAATTCTTAGCAATCAAAAGCAGTTGGATCAGATTTTATGCAGTTCCTTGTTGACCAATATGTGTTTTATAGAAGAATGCTTGCTTTCCTGAAATTTTGCAAATACTCACTCTGAAAAGTTTGTTGAATACAAACATCAAATGAATGCATACACACAATTACAGACACATATATACATATTTAGGCTTTCTTGTTGTCTGCATAATGTTGCAAGACTTAACAATACATTGTTTACATTTATACATTTATAATGTTCATAACTTTGAGGCCACTTTTGTCAAATACAACTGAGAATATGAAGTCTTATTTTTTGCTTCCCTTTACTTAAACCTCTGTCTATATCAATGTACTTCTTACACCATTAAACATACACACACACAAAATGTAAAATACAATATACCTAAGGATTACTTAAATATTTTTTCTGTATTGTAAGGAATCCTATTTTTAGTCTCTAAACAGTATTTAAATGAGCTTTGAGCATTTTAGGAATACTGGATTCTTTATGAATGACTGTAACTAATCATCTTGCTGAGAGTCTAAACTCTTCTTTTTAGCTTCAGTTGTTTTATTAAGCATTGAGTTGTTTATAACCAGGAAGCCCCAACAGAAAAGGTTTTCTTTTTTTTTTTTAAATCTGTCTCTTGAGGAGAATCACTGGATCCAACCTAATAATAATAACAAAAAAATCTACTATTTATAGTAATTCAGGCTGTTTTTGTAATGAAGATTTTAAATCTTAGGGTGATGCCTTTAGCTTAAAAGAAGTAATTTTTTTGTTTGTTTGTTTGTTTTGCCACATTTATTATTTATTGACTGTGAAATTACTACAAAGTCATAATTTGATTAATAAAATTTCTTGATTAAAGGAAATGAAAAAAATATAAAGCATCTTAGGGTCCTTGAGAAACATTTTTCTTTCCTTGTAGATAGTCTGAGTGCTCCAGTGGTATCTAAGTGCTTTTGAATCACCTGAATCAATATATTTATTAATTCATATGCTGGACAGCAAAATGTCCACAGTTTGCATAACTTTGTTAATGAGTAAAGAAATACATTTTATTAACAAAAATTCACCCTGGCTATAAGACAATTTTGGAAGTAAAGTATATCAATTAAGTATAATTGTTACCCCAGAATATCATGAAATTTTACTTAGCAATGGTGAATTAATTTACTTAACCAAAGCCCTCAACTTTTAAACTTGTAAAAATCAACACCCTTTGTCATATCATAAAATTACTACAGACTCATGATAGAAGATTCCCAGGAATCCCAGCACATGAATAACAGACTTAAATTGTGTGCTCTTGAGGTGTTTGAAAGTAGAACTTACAATGCTTCATCCATATTGTTTTTTTTCTCTTTCTTGGTTTAAATTCTGGACTTTCTACCAGCTGCTTTCCCTATAATTTCTTGTATTTCAAATCCTCTTCTTCCCTCCCCTTTTTATCTTGATCGTATTTATATAGACATGCTCATATGTATGTACAAACACATATATGCACACACACCCTGTACTTTTTTCTTCCCAACATTTATTTATTATCATCATGCTTTTATCTGTTTCATGTGCATTTTCATGACTGAACTGTTAACAATATAATGATCACACAACAAGGACAGCATCTGTCAACAACTTTTGAATCTAGCTTAGTGCTTATTATTCATATAATCAGGAAACATTTACATAAGATATTTTCTAGCTAGAATTGGAAATAAAAAAATGAATACAACTGTTACAGCATAAGCCTCATGAAGCTTAGGATCTTACAGTCTACTGCTAGAAATCTATACTCAAAAATAAAACATATTTATGTGATATATACATAATAGATGATATAAATACATAGATAGATACAGATATTGTCTTTTTGGCTCTGACTGCCATAAAAATACAATAATTTATCACAGTTCTGGAGGCTGTACAGTTCAAGTTAAGCTTTCCTTTTCTGGCTTGCTGATGATTGTCTTCTTGCTATGTCTTCACAATGTGAATAAAAAGAAAAGAAACAAGGTACCCGGCATCTTCTTATAAGGACACTAATCCCATCATGGGAGTCCAGCCCTCATAATCTTAAATTTAATAAGCTCTGGAAAACCTCATCTCTTAACACTATCGCATTGGGATAGTTAGGGCTTCAACATATGAATTTGGGAAGGGGGAGGGAAATTCAGTTTGTAGCAGATATAAGTACACTTTTAGATTGAACTGTAAAAGTCTTCTTTGAAGACCATTTTAAGGTGTTAGCAACCTTAAGCAAAGAAGTAGCATGGTTAAACTACGTGTAATTTACATTTTTAAAAGTTTACCCTGGTAGACAATTGTATAAGGAAAATCGCTGACAGTGGTTCAGGTGATTATCATTGCTTGCTGGAACTCTGAATTTAACTGTGGTGATGAAGAATAGTAGTTCGATTTAGTTAGATAGCAGGAAAAAAATTAACAGACACAGGTGATAAATGAGATGTGAAGATGATGGTACAAGAAGAATCAAAGTTAAACCCTAGCTTTCTGGAACCAACCCCTTGATAGATTGAAGTGGTATTAACGAGATGAAGACATCAAGAAGAGAAGAGTTTTTAGGGGACACACTCAGGAGTTCAGTTCTGGACAAGTGGAGTTCATGGTGTCATTGAGAAATGCAAATGGAAGAATGAAGGAAGCAGTCAGTAATACAAGGATTGACCTCAGAGGAAATGTCTGGACTGAGGTTAAAAATTTAAGAAACCTTAAACAAAGCCATTGTTAGAGGCCAAGGCAATAGAAAACATGATCAACAGAGAGACTCAGAAACTCCACAATCAAAAGTTAAGGAGAAAGAAGAGTGAAATGAAGGTGTGAAACTACAAATATGTGAGCAGGTTAGAGTTTCAGGAGGAAGTAGAAGGAGGTGTCACAGTGGTCAATCTAAGATGTTGTTTAATAAGAAGAAAGTGGCCAATTTGAATGTATCCAAAAAATTAAGGGTGATAAAGACCAGATAATATTCATTTGGTGACATAAATTCAGTGGTGGCTTTGACAGGATCAATTTCAGTGCCATGAGAGAGGCAGACTTCATCCCAGAGTGGGATGGGAGTAAGGGAGATAAGGAAGTACAGGCAGAGACTGGCATATTAATTTCAGAAGTCTGGATAAAAAAAGCAAGTAGAAGAACAAAACTATTTCTGCAGAAGCATGCAGAGTCAAAAAATGATAAGAAAGTCTAGATCAAGTTTCTGTTTTGATGACAATGATTTAAATTATCCTTCACCATGCTCACAGGAAAAAAAACGGAGACTTATGTGGGCTACAACAAGAAGTAGCCATCTACAAGCCATTAAGAAAGATCTCACCGCAAACAAACCCTCATGACACCTCAGTCTTGAATTTCTAGCCTCCCAACCATGGAAAAATAAATTTCTGTTGTGTAAGCCACCCAGCTTGTGGTATTTTGTTAAGGCAGTCCAAGTAAACGAATACACTCTCCATTCTCTTTATAGACACTAATTCCTTATAAAAAAATCTTGTACCCCAAGAACTCAGCATCTATGCCTGGAGAACCAGAGATTTCTCCCCCTCTATTCCTGAATAGTATCATCTTGCCAGACTGGGGGCATTATACTGCTTCCTTTGACACTCTCCAATAGTGCTACCATGATGAAGGACTATGAATTGACTTGTCCCACCTAGGATGCGGATTCCTTGTTATCAGGATGGCAGAAGATGTATCTTATTTATGTGTATCTCAAGCACCCAGCACACCGAGAGGCACAGAATGACAACAGCCAACACTTTCTGAGTGGTTAGATGGTCTTGTCATTTTCATGCTATTTGCTTGCAAATTGATTTTCCAGATCACATTCACCTCTAAACTTTTGGATGTTGAAAGCTGGGTTTTGCGTGTCACTCTCTGACCCTCATTCATACCCTACTCCATGGTATCCATATGCACCTTTACTCAGTTACTTTAGCTTTCTATGCTTCATCAAATGGTGGTTCTGATTCATCATTTTTTTTCTGGTTGTCCTCATCTTTTTTCTTTTTTTTTTTTTCTAATTCTTAATGTCCTGTACTCTCTCCATATTCCACTGCTGCATCCAGCTCTGTAAACTAAAGGAACTTTCTTTTAATGTGGAACAAGACACCCTTTCATGTATTTGGTGGGGAATTTTCCATCCAGGAACCCCAAGTTGCTCCTTTGGTCTCCATCTGCATACAAAAGATATAACTTGGTCCTTAGGTTTGGAATAGATTTAAATCTAACAAATTAAGAGCTGTGAACTACGTAGTTATGTTTAGCAAGAAACTCATTGTCAGATAAAAGAAGAACTTGGCATAAGATCTGATAGGCAGATAGTACTCATGAGAATAAATAAATAGATCATATTTTTAAGCTATTTTTTAATAAGAGGAAAGAACAGAGTACCTCACACCATTTCTCTTGTTTCTATGCATTCCTTGAGAGCTGGAGAAGTATATTGTGCTCACTAATGTTTAAAGGAAATGCTTAGAGCTTGTTTACACAGCTTTAATCCCTTCACTGACCACAGGTGCATAAAATAGGATTAACTTTTCCTTGATTAACTTTTTTCCTCTGCAAATGAGCATGTGTAGGTTTTTCTCCAGTTCCTATAGGAGTAAGCTTTTTATAAATTTTGACACAAGCAGGACAATATATAGAATTTTTTTTGGTACAATCTGGTTGTGAAAGTGTGTTTTCACCTTGAGAAGTAGGAAAAAAATCAACAGGATGATTACATTTATTTCCTATTGTTTCCTTGTCCTTCACATTAATATGTCAATATATATTATTAAAATATTTGTGCTGACATTCTTGTTGCACACAGCATGCTCTTCATGTAAACTTCAGTCACCTGCAGTTCTTTGCTTTTCTTGAATAAATTGTCCCTTTCAATGAGGGAGGAAGTGAGGGCCCACTAATTTCAGTTTTGTGCCAATGACTCAAAACCTTACTGGAACACAGCTTTGGAAAGTTGGAGCTTCAGCATCATTAAAATGTCCCATTAGAATACTGTATTGTTTTTAAATATATTACAAGAGGGGATATGGTTTACTGTCAGTGTATCATTCCTCTTCACAAGAAATTATGATGCCATCATAATTTTCTCATGAAAAAAAAAACTACCATGGTAACTAGTAAAATACTCTTATTTCAGGTCTCTCTCCCTCGTTTTTGTTAGACAAACAGTACCTTTCCTTGCACCCAAGATTACATATTTTTAAAAATCAAGACGAAATAAGACAGAGAGGGAGACAGAAAAAGGGAAAGAGGTAGGAGTGGAAGGAGAGCAAGAAGAAGAGAAAGCAGGAAAATCAACTTCAAATTATTCTTACTAACCACTGACTACAACCGCGACAAAAAATTGGGCAGTTTTTTAATTTGGTTTGATGTCCAACCATCATCTCCTTCACTTGATAAAATATTTACACTCTATATTTAAAACAAAGTAGAATAGCATTAAGTTAAGAATAATATGCATCTAATAGTTTATAGTGGCTTATAGCCCATGTGAAAACATCATTACTACCTATGCTTGCTTTGCCTAAATTTGCTTTGGTACCTGCAGCAGTTAAGATGTGAGATTTTCCTAATGAATGAATGAATTGAAATCATGAGCTTCTATATTTAGTGAATCTCATTACTAACAGACTTTGTTTAAGGTCAAAACGTCTGCAAGCAAAATCAGCAGTGTAATGAAGGCATGCTTCTTCATAATGACAATATTATGATCACTGTTTGGATTTTATTAATATATAATGTAATATACCACAGATTTGATTTTTGGCTGGAAGATATCAGTGGTCGGTCTAGAGGCAAGGGGCTGGCTAAAAGAAAAGGAACAAGTCTCATCAACCATGCCAGGTCTAGGCTTTTATAATGAAAAAAAAAAGTCAAACCTTCTTGGAACAAGATGATTTCTACTTTGTCTTTGCCACCAAAAGGGAACTGATATTAGCTGAGGAGCCTTGCTAGAAGACAGCTATTCTTGCAAATGAGACCTACTAATAGAATGATGATTTTTCAGAATGTTATCTTTTTTTTGACTTCTGAATCTCGGTCAATATTACAATAAAAAACAAAAGCAGAACAAAACAACAAAAGCAATAAAAACCCAGCCATATCTTGCTTGTTAATGCTTCAACAGTGCTAATCTGCCAGCATGTACTCACAACATTCAACATGGTACTAGACATCTTTTTTTTTCTTTGATCAGGAGCATATTTAAGAAATTTAAAAATTACACCTAAAACCATATCTTTGTGATCCATATTTTGATTCTAGTCAGAAATCTCTGAACTCTTAAATATATCACTTCTGTCTAGCCCTAGAGAATTTTGCCATTTTGTGTATAGATACACATTTTTCTAAGACACTAGAGAGATAATAATCAATGCTACTGACTTACAAAGTACCTCTAATGCAGGTTTTGCATTATAATGAACCACTGTAATGTCATATTTTTATGATAGAAGCCCAACATAAGCTCATCTTTATGATAATCAAATCATATTCTATACTGTTGCCATTAATAATCCCTATAATTTATAATCAGTAATAATGTTTTAAAACAAGAGTTAATCCTACTAATTACCAATGGGTTGGTATAGCCACAGATGCTTCCTCCTTTATCATTCAGTTTTAGCTGAAAAACAAGATTACTTTCTGCATATTCCCTTATTTCTACTTATTTAAAAAATTTTAAATCCAGGTATTTGACTTAGAATGCAGAAATTGAGCTGAGTTACTGAAACTGCTCCAGTGAAAGCTTTCAAACGGAAGTAAAACAAAAGCTAATACATGAAATTTGGAAAGTATCCAATTTTTGTGAAATCTAAAAGGGGTCAGATCAATATCTATGGCATGCATGAGGGTTAATTTAATGTGTCAACTTGACTAGGTTATTATACCCAGATATTTGATCAAATACCAGTCTAAATATCTCTATGTAGGTATTTTTAGATGAGATGAACATTGAAATTAGTAGACTTTGAGTTAAGATTACCCTCCATAATGTTGGTGGGCTTTTCCTTCTCAGTTGATGACCTTAAGAGGAAAGACTGCGGTTTTCTAAGGAAGAAGGAATTCTGTCTCCAGACTACATTTGGACACAAACTGCAACAACACCAACTCTCCTTAGGTCTCCAGCCTGCTAGGCTGCTCTGCAGATTCTGCAAACTTGGGGTTTGCCAGTCTCCTCACTGCATGAGCCAATTTCTTCAAGTCTCACTCTTGCTTTCTAGCTTACTCTCTCTCTCTCCTTCTCACTCTTTCTCTTATTCTTTCTGTCTCTCTCTCTCTTTCCTGGATAGTTAGATTTCTCTGGAGAGCCTGGTCTAATAGAGTATAGTCTCTGCATTCAAAGTACTCACAATCTAGCAGGGAGTAAACCACATACAAATGGACATGTGCACACGCTCTCTTATCTACTATATCAAAGAGTTAACAGGTATGGATGCTCATGTTTTATAGAAAAGGACCTCGCAAAGATCCTGACTCTGAATGAGAGTATCTTTTCTGATATTGGATGAGGCAGGACATGTGCAAGATTAGCTGTATGTGTGTTTTCCCAGTCTTCTCATTCTCAACATTTCATACGAAATTTACGTCTGAGGAAGTAGCAGAGAGATGATCAAAAAATATGTTACACAGAGAGTGTATTTGTCTGACAGATCAACTTAGTGTGTCTCAATTTCTGGCAGAAAATGTTTGAAAGAGACAGCGAGTAAAACACCATTTTCAAATAAATACAATCTAAATATTTATTTTTAAAAATGAACTTCAACTAAGGCAAAACATTGCAAGCAGTGTAGAGGTTGTTTAAGAATATTAGAATTTTGGTATCTAATTGAAGAGTTAGCTATGTACAAAATTAATTGCAATATTGTAATGTAACAATGGATATTATTTTATGAAGAGTAAGATGGTGTTTCTGAGGAAGAACTGGAATCACAACCACATTCTGCCAATCAAGTCATATGCCATTTGAAAAAACTAATATTTCTTTTTCTTAGAATTTAGAAAACTCTACACTTTTGCAACAAAAGATGATTGGGAATTGTCCTGGGTATCTTCCAGTATATAGACTGTATTTCTCACTCTTATTTTTTCAAAAGAATGCCTAACAGAAAAGAAACTGCTTTCCCCAACCCTTGGTCAAAAAGTCTGAAAGACTGACAGAAAGAAGTTGTTATGCTGAATGATCTGACAAAATAAGAGGAAAATACTGTAACTGATAGGTTGTCATTGTATCAATAGGGGATAAAATTATTTTCTAAATTGGTAATATAACAAATTGTCAGGTTTTCACTTCAAAGTCCTTGTTCTAAGACAGAATTGTCTCAATCTAGGTGAGTTTTTTGGAAATGATTTGAATCTTTTATCCTCTAAAAAATTGATTTGTTTCTATTTCAGAGGATGTTTAATATTTGTCTAAAAATGATTTATTGATAATCTTTAACTCTAAAATTAAATTAAGAGGAGACTCATATGTTGAAATGAACAGAGGATTAGACATTTTCTTGTTAATTTTCTGATTGATTTATTGTATGACCTTGAGTTAGTCATATATTCTCAGGTAAAACCTTGAAACAGAAGTCAATGACTGCCCTAAATTGTTCAAAGATTAGTTATTGAGCGTCTGTGATCTTTCCTTATTGGGTTTCTCATGAGAGATATGGTAAATATCTATATCAATAAAAACAGGGGAATCAAAATTTTATTCCCAAATCAGGTTGATATGTAATACATAATAAGAAATTATAATTTTGCTTTTAATAATTGTTATTCTGTCAAATAAGTTCAGTGTTATTCACCATACCCCATAATGAACAAAGTAAAGTAGTGAGTATGGCATTCATGATTCTAATATATACATAATTTAACAATATTCTTGGAAATACTGTCAGCGCTTGCAGAATAAGTTATATCTGCATATTACATTATCCCAGGGACCCTTACTTTAAGACACAAGATTTTAAGCTTCATGACTGTACCATGTCTGAACAACAGAATGTAGAAACAGCTGATAGAGGTAAAGAGATGACACAAAAGTAAGTTCATAAAAAAATTAAAAAAACCACTGATTGTAAAACTATGACATCTACTTTTAAACAGGGGAGAGAAATGTGTTAACCTGATGTAAGAATAAGATAAGGATGTGAGTGATATAAAGAAGTTTTCTCCTTTTTCTAATTTTCCATCTCCTTCTTTTGTTCCTGCTCCTGCTTCTGATTCTGAATCTTTGAGAAAAATTTAACAACATAATCGTTGCTTTTAACCCAGAAAAAAATATACATTTCTTTCCCCAAATTTCTACCAATACATGTATTTGTATAGTGCTATGGACTGGATGTTTGTGTCTTCCCAAATTCTTATGTTGAATTCCATTGGGATGATGTTTGTAGATGGAGACTTTGGGCAGGCAATTTGGTTTATATGTGGTTGTGAGGATGGAGCCCCCATGATGGCGTTGATGGCCTTATAAGAAGATAAAAGGCCAGGCTTAGTGGCTCAGCCTGTAATCCCGCACCTTGGGAGGCTGAGGTGAGTGGATTGCCTGAGCCCGCGGGTTCGAGAGCCACCTGGGCAACTTGGTGAGACCTCATCTCTACAATAAATCAAAAAATTAGCTGGGTGTGGTAGTGTGCGCCTGGGTGTAGTACTGCTTAGTTCCAGCTACTTGGAAGGCTGAGGCTAGAAGGATCACTGGAGCCCAGCGGGTCGAGGCTGCAGTGGCCTGGAGCAGCCACTGCACTCCAGTCTGGGTGACAGAGTGAGACTCCAACTCAAAAAAAAAAAAAAAAAAAGCCGGGCTCGGTGGCTCAGCCTGTAATCCCGCGCCTTTGGGAGGCTGAGGTGAGTGGATTGCCTGAGCCCGCGGGTTCGAGACCCGCCTGGGCAGCGAGACCTCATCTCTACAATAAATCAAAAAAATCAGCCGGGCATGGTAGCGCATGCCTGTAATTCCGGCTACTGGGAAGGCTGAGGCGGAAGGATCGCCGGAGCCCAGCAGGTCGAGGCTGCGGTGGCCGGAAGCGGCCACTGCACTCCAGTCTGGGCGACAGAGTGAGACTCCAACTCAAAAAAAAAAAAAAAAAAAAAAAAAAAAAAGGTGAAGAGACCAAAGTTCTCTTTCCCTACCACGTGAGGATAAAATAAGATGTTAGCAATTTGTAAACCCTGAGGAGGGCTCTCACCAAGAACCTGACAATGTTGGCATCCTCATTTTGAACCTCCATCCTCCAGAACTGTGAGAGATAAATGTTTATTGTTTAACCAAACAATAGTCTATGGTGTTCTGTTATAATAGCCCAAACAGATTAAGACATATACTTACCATAAAATATTTTAAAAGATAGTGGTACCCTAAACGAACTTTGGGCTAATACTGGCAAATATTTCAATCCTGACTGGACTACTCAATAGCTTGGGAAAGTTACTTAACCTCTTGGAACTTTACTTTCTTATCTGCAAATTGGGAATAACATATTCTACTTCATAAGTTTTTGATGAAGCCAAAGTAATCACTCATATTTTATGAAGAAATAGGAAAAATATAGAATATGTAACTTTACTTGAAAAATCATTGTGGCTTTTGTTGCTCTAGATGACTTTATTAATGCCATTTTATGAAGTTTGTACACTACAAGGTGATAAGGAAGTATTTAAAAATACAATAAAGTTTGTGAACCATCCTAGAAAAAGTGCTACATACCTTATTTCTAAATATCACTCAGTCACATTCGAAGTACTCCCCCTGGGAAGCTGTACACCAATGCCAGTGCCTAGTACACCTGTCAAAGCAATTTTGGAACGCATTTTCTGGAATGGATATCAGAGCTGTCTTTGTTGTGAGGTCTGACAATTAAGTTAGCAGCACTGTACAAATAACTGTATTAAAACATCCTCCCTATTCACCTGATCTGGTCCCAATGACTTTTTCTTTACCAGAAGTTAGAAAACTCTTTTTCTCTTTACCAGAAAGAGAGTTCCAAGAATACTTTGATAGATGAAAAAGCACTAGCATTGGCACATAGCTCTCAAAGGAGTGTACTTCAAAGGCGACCATAGTGATATTCAGCAATGAGGTATGTAGTATTTTTTTTAGAATGAGTTCATGAACTTAATTGTTGGACACCATATATGTTTCTCTCAGAAGTCAAATGCATTTAGAATACAAGATAATAGATTACAATGTTGTACTCTGATTTGTCCAAAACTAAAATAGAGCAACCAAATAATTAATTAATTACTTAATCATCTAAGTAAAATGGAATTTATTAAATCTAAGCAACATAGACCAAATTGAGATTTATATAAATATTGCTGAGGGTACATTGATTAAAGGATTACCAGATGTTCCTGTAATATGTTAACTACTTAGTATTCTGCCATATAATGACTGTGAAGCCAATAAATGATGCTGCATCTTGTTAGCTGAGTGGTATTTTAGATGATTATCAAATTAAATGTTTGTATTTTTAATGAATTGAATGGAATGGCATGTGCAGCATGGGATTAATTATTATTGTGTATTCATCATTGATTACTTCCAAAGTATTAATTCTGAGATGCTTATGGATTAGGAATTGACTCCTGTCTTAACTAATCAAATGTTAGCATTTTCATATTTCAAATGAAATTACTAATTTATGCCCTTTAATTTGGGCTTCCCAATCAAAATAGGAATAAAAAATAGCAATACTGTCAATGCTTTTCAGAAAAAAATAAAATATTAACCTGATAATCTTGATGATAGCATTTCAATATTTCTTGAGAATACCAAGCTTAAATTTACTTAAATGATGACCTTAATTTTCAGACAAGTAGTAGAACTTTTGTAGGTATTAGCAATTGCATCCAGGGGTCAAAGGACTGCTAAGAATTCCCTTTACTAAAGTAAAAGGACAAAACTGAATTAGATATTTTCCCTTGGGCTTACTGAAGGGCAGCGACACTGATCTTGTGGAGAGTTCAATGTTTGTGGAAAGAAGTAACCCACCACCTGTTCAAACTAAGATAATGGGGATGCTTCTCAAGGAGAACAATTCACAGAGATGGGGTGTCTACAAGAAAGGGGAAGTGACAACTCACCCAGGAGAGATGTGCTGAACTGAAGAACATGAAAACATGTGCTTCCTCTAATTCTACCATTAGGGCAGAGCTGAGTATGAGATCAGGGTCCTGCGGAGGTTGTGAGAGTTAATAATTATAAACACCTGTGACTGTTTCTTAACGTTACTTTCTGTTTTTCAATTTTTGCTAAAACTATTTTTAAAACACTTGTATGAAGCTAACCTACTTGACTATTTTGCCTTCTTATAAACCAACGTGAAGTGAATTATAGAGAAAAAAATGATTGAAACCAAATTCAACAGAGGCAGGGTGAGCTGTGGGACAATATCAAGAAGTTTTACATAATATGTAATTGAGGATTTATAAGGAGGAAAATGAAGAGGAGGAAAAGAATTTAAAATATTATAAAAATAATAGTTGAAAAATGTCCAAATTTAATGAGAAGTCTAAACCTGCATAGCCAGCAACCTCAACAAATCTTAACGAGAGATAAAGCAATAAATATTAAGTTATTAAAAAGGTATAAAAACATCTTGAGAGTAGTCAAAATAAAATACATAATACACACAAAAGAATGAAAATTAAAAATGTCATCAAATTTCACTCTAGAAATTATGCAGGGCAGAAAACAATGAAATGTCAGTTTCAAAGTGCTGAAAGAAAAAAACAAAAATTGTCAGCCCGGAATTCTATGCCCAGTAAAATAGCTTTCAAAAATGAAGACAAAATGTGACAGTTAATTTTATGTGTCAACTTGGCTAAACCATGGTACTCAACTTTTGATCAAATACCAGTGTAGATGTTGCTATAAAGGTAATTTTTAAATATGATTAGCATGTAATCAGTAGATTCAGTAAAGCAGATTATTGTGCATACTGTGGGGTGCCTTATAGGAAAATATAAGCTTTCACAAAGAAGATCAAATTGTACTTCCAGACTACCTTGGGCTCAAAAATTCACCATCACCTCTTCCTTGGGTCTTCATTCTGCTAGCCTGCTCTGTAGATTTTAGAATTGTCGGCTCCCACAATAGCATGAGATAATTCCTTTAAATACATATTTCTTTCTTCATGTACATGTATTATTTGTTCTGATTTATTGGAGAGCTCTGAATAATACACACAAAAATATCTTCATAATAAAAACTTAGAGAATGTATTACAAAAGAATGTTAAAGAACTTGTTCAGGAAGAAGTACAATGGTGCTAGATAGAAACATGGATCTACATAAAGATAGGAGGAGAATCAGAAATAGTAAATTTGTGGATAAAATTACATAAAGACTCCAAACCAAAGCAGTTATCAGATTGGTTTTTTACCACAGTTATAGCACATAGGCACTTCTGCCATATCTATAACACATAGACTTTGCTTTATTTGTAGCTGTGGAAGTATGTGATATGGTTTTAAACATAAAGAAGATAGAATGGAGTAAACCCAGCAAAGAAAATAAAAGATAAGAAGGAACAAGGTAGTTCTAAGCCTCACTGAACTTGGGGGTTTATTTACTCAGTGTGGATGAGACATTCAAGGTGGAACCTGAGAAGATTGAGGTGGCATTCAAGTGAGAGGAAGGAGTCTTTGACCAAGACACCTTCATTTTGGTGCTAATAATATTTAGTGTGAGTTTATTAGATTGTACAAAATTTTAAGACCCCTTCCATTTTTAGTTAAGAGAATCTATCCCTTAGAAAAGTGCTGCATAGAATAAATTTTCTAGAAGTATTTAATGAAATGATGTATTACCTGCATACTTCGAAGCTACAGTGTTGAGATGATCCCTGAAGTACGTGATTGAGGTAGATAGAGCTGCAGGTCAGTTACCAATGTTGAGTACCATTTTTCCAAGTAAACTTTGACCTCTATCAGAAAAGTTTTCAGTGGTCTGAGATGAAATATTTTAATTTTGACATCAAAACACTGGCTGACATTAAAGAAGAAAGGATAAGATTAGAAATTGGAAGGATCAACAGAGAAGCAGAGAAATATACATGAGTACAACCTAAGACCTCAAACAACCTAGAAGAGTCTACAAGAGCAACTTTACGAGGGACATTTTACATGCAAAGAGAGTGGCTGGTTAAAGGAAGTGGGTAAGACTGGGCAGATTCCTGGAAAAGAAATCAAGAGTTACCAATACATTTAAATACTCTTACAATAAACGTAAGCAAAGCAAATATTTTTGTTGTTGCTGTTATTGCTTAGATTTTTAATATTTCACAAGTATGTCAAAATTATATTATAGGAAACCATACAATTTCAGTAAAGACAGATTATATTTCCGTTGTTGTCATTGAGTCAATAATTTAATGTACTGAAGTTTTATTTCTGAAATTGATATTCAATTGTAATCCAAACTTAGTATGAGTTGCTTTAAAAAATCTGATGAGTTTCTTTGTTTATTTAATTCAAACTAATTTGACTTGAAACAAACATCACTTGAACCCAGGCCTTTTCAATGCATTATGTTTCAAAAGAATTGATTACAGGTGATACTTGAGTTTGTAGGGAGAACTATTATTAACTATTTCTTTTTTTAACTTAGTTTAATAATTATTTTTAAATTATTTATATATTTTAAAGATGTGTGGTACAATTCAGGATTAGGTATACAAATGATCATTGTACAGGTAAAGTTTGGGCCTCACTTTGGTCCCCACTTCACCTGGTTTGAGATCAGGTACCCTCACTGATGAAGTGTGCTTCCTCCCTCCCTCCCTCCCTCCCCTGGCAGTGTCCCACTACTGCCAATCCCTCTCTTATAGTGCTATGATAATTGTTCAGCGTCTGCTCATGAGTGAGAACATGCAGTACTCAGTTCGTTGTTTCTGTGACAGATCACTGAGTATTATAGAGTCTAAATCCATCTAAGTTGCTGTGACGTTCATAATTTTGTCCTTCTTTATGGCTGCATTATAGTCCATTGTGTATATGTGTACCACATTTTTTAAATGTCTACTTCTGATGGGCAGCACAGTTGATTCCATATTTTTGCTGTTGTAAATAGTGCTGCAATAAACATATGTGCACAGATATCTTTTCTGCAGAATGATTTGAATTCCTCTGGGTATATTCCCAGAAGAGGAAATGTTGGGTCGAATGGTAGGTCAATTTTTAGATCTTTTAGGAATCGCTACACTGTTTTCCACAGAGGTTGTACTAGTTTATGCTTCCATCAACAGTGTAGAAGTGTATTTATTCCTCCGACATCGTTTCCAGTATCTGTTGTTTTCTGAGTTATTGATGATGACCATCCTGACTGGAGTTAGGTAGTATCTCAGTGTGGTTTTAATTTGCATTTCTTTAATGAATAGCTGTTGGCTGCGAGTATGTCTTCTTTTTGAGAAGTATCTATTTATATCATTTGCCCACTTTTTAATAAGGCTGTTTATTTTTTTCTTTTTGGAATATTTGAGTTCCTTATAGATTCTAGATGTTAGGCCTTTATCAAATATACATTTAGTAATATTTTTTCTCAGCCTGTGGGCTACCTCCGCAAACCAAGCACCCAGGTAACCACCATTAAACTTGAGGAAAAATTATGTTGTTACCATTAGCGATAGCTATTTTTCTTGTATTTATCTTGTGAAGAAATGATATAGATTCAAGGTTCCCTGTGTAATCATCCCCAATCTTTGAGTATTTCTTGTCCTACTCATCCCACTCTCTTCTCTGGTGGTAAATTGTACCCTCAATTTGAGTTTAACCTTCCCATATTTATTGTACATACTTATATATGATCATATATCTGTCTTTTATCTATTTTTATTCCTTTTCTCTTGTTTTAAATTTTATAATGATTGTTATATACCATCTAATATATGTAGCTTTCTCCAGGATGCTTTTTTTCATTCTACTACCTGTTTTTCATTTTGAACTTATTGATAAATGAACCATTAGTTTATTAATTTGAATTGCCACATTGTAATTCCATTGTATGATTATACCAAAATGTAACCATTCTCCTCCTACTGGACATTACAGGTGTTTATAATTTACCTATGATTTCCAATGCTGCTAAGATCACTTTTGTTCAAGAGTTTCCCCCTAGGTATGTACTAGGGGTAGAATAGTTTGTAATCTGTTCACATGTTTAATTTTACTAGATATCGTGAAATGGCTACTCAAGTGTTTCCATACTTCTTTAGGGCAGTGCATGTTTCTTCAATACTAAAATAGATATTTTCAGACTTCTCAATTTTTGCCAATTTTTAATATAAAATGACATTTCATTATTTGAATTTGCCTTTTGCAGATTCTGTAAATATTTCTCACATATTTATTGGCCATTGACGTTTCCCCTACTTAAATGTACCATTTTATCATTTTCCCATTTTTAATGGGTTGTTTCTTGTTTTTGTTCTTACTGATTTGTAATGATCCATCATATGGTTATTAAATAACTTAAAGATTAAATATCTACTCTTAATTTGCAGTTTGATTTTTAATTTTGTTTACAATGTGTTGTAAATTCAGAAAATTTTAATTCAATGAAGCTATGTTGATTATCATATAATATTGTTTTACACTTTTAGTATCAGATTAATAAAATCTTTCCTAACCTCATAATTGTAAACACGTAATTATATTGTTTCTTAGTGTTTTAATTGCTTTTAACATGTAGCCTTTCATCTACATAATGTGTGGACGTTGTGAGGTTAAGTTCTATTTTGATATTTATTGATAAACAATTTTCCTTACACTAATGTTTGAATAGTCCATATTTTTCTCTGTGCTTCATAGGACTGATACAGTAGGCAGGTTAAAGTAGGAAAATATCAGAGCTGTAGGAAAATTTAAAAACCAGTGAAAGCTCCTACAGACCTGCCCCAATTTCAAGGTGACTAGAACGTTTTTAAAAAATGGTTAGACTAACTCTCATCTAATATGTTTGCTGCACCCTACTCAAAAGGTTTGTGGTCAAGAGCTGACCACCAGACTGGGCACAGTTGGGGAATCCTCCAAGGCAGGCACACAAGTAACCAAGTTGACGTCCTTTAGCCTTCATCTTAAGTATACACTCATTAGCATACTTAATGACACACTCTCCAGAACCATGACAGTTTGAGCTCTGCCAATTTATAGTAATAAATTGGATGGCATACCAATTCCAGGAATTGCCACCAATTTCTTAGAAAAATCTACCCCTTTAGTGTAATATTTTACCCCCTCATTACTGTAGCTCACAAAACTCACAAACCAAAGACCCCAAGTGCAACACTTCCATGTGTTCACTGGAACTTTGGCCTAAAGTGTATACTATTCTGTTGCTTTTACTTTTAATACACTGGCTGACTGCCTTTGTACATTCGACTTGCTCTGATATTCTTCTCTGCGTGCAAGACATGGCACAGAACTCTGCTTCCAGGCATGGAATCCCAGTAACAGGGCCACACATTTCCCCATATGGGCAGATATCTCTACTCTGTATCATAGGTTAATCTATGCTCCTCTTAACTACTCTGTTCCTTATTTTTTTTTAAGTTATGCTATTTGCTTTGACAAATCCCCCACATTTTCCTACTTCAAAATATTTATCTGTTCAAGGTCATCTGCTCTTTAAAATAAACATTACAATCTATCTATCAAGTTTTATCAAAATCCCTTCGCGTGTTCATTGGCATTTTATTAAATTCATGGAGCAATTGGTATGCATCATTGAATCGTTGTATACATGAATATGATAAGTTTCTCCGTGTACTTGAACCTTATTTTTTATGTAATTAGAGTTATAGTTTTTCTCTATAAAATGTGTTGGTAATTTTTTTGGCATTTATTCCAGTTATTTTACAGCTTTTTATTGTTTACAATTTTCAAAATTATATTTTCCAGTTTTTGTAGCTAGTTTACAAGAATGTGTTTTTTTGTATATCTAACTTTTATATAGCAATTATGCTAAACTCTCATCTTGCAACAGCTTCACAATCCCTTATTTATAATTCTGAAACTCAAAAAACTCTGAAAACTGAGTGTGTGTGTGTGTGTGTGTGTGGTTTTTTTTTTTAAGTCAGTTTGGCACTAGATCTAATTCTAAGGCCAAATCTGATCTGAACAGATGTGAGGCTATTTACAATCTTTATCTTAATTACTGTGAATATTCATAAGTTTCATTGACAACATTAATATGTTTGATTATGTGTTTGATTATGGGATGCTGCTCCCAATCTGCTGAGAATGTTACATAATGTGCAGTTTTACACCTTGTTGTCTTTCTAAAACTTGATATTTCTGAATTCTAAAACACCTACGAACCTGTGTTTCAATTAAGGAATTTGGGAAGTTGGGAATTTAGTATGTTTTTCTTGTTGATACTTTTTTTGTTTTTTTAAAAAATCTTTATTAAGTTAAAAAATTGCTTTCTATTTATTTTCTAGAGCATTTTTCATAATGGGTACTGCAGTTTAACAAATGACTTTTTCCATTTTTTATATGACAACAGACTTTTCTCTTTTTAGCTTTTAATATGCTGTTCTAAATTAACTGATTTTGTAAAGTGAAATAATTCTTACAGTTAATTGGCCAACTCAACATGGTCATGATGTATTATTATATTCTGTGTAAGATTTTAGATTTAGTTTGCTAATGTTGGCTTAAATGTTTTCTTTGATGCACTAGCTTAATCTAGCTCTGCTATCAATATTATTAGATTGTTACAAAATTAATGAAAGCAATCCCACTTTTTGTACTTTCAGGAAGACTGTGTGTGAACACTGGATTATGGAGGATAATTCATTTCAAAAATGAAAAAAATGAAAAAAAAATGATCTGAATTGATGTGAGTGTTCTTTTCCTCTTCTCTTTTAGAGGGTATGTTTTAAAGTACTAACTCGAACTTTCAATAGTTGTCTGTTTGTGGCTGATTTTTTAAAAATTACTTTTGGCCAGTCACTTCTTTCTGGAATTTTACACATTTTATCTAAGTTTTTCAATTATTGGGAATAAAGTTGTTCATGATATTCTCATATTATATTCTTAATCTACATTTGATCTATAGTTATATACTTTTTTGTTTTTATAATTTTTATTTGTATTTTAAATCTTTTGTCTTCAACACTCTTGCTATTAGAATGTTTATTACATTGATATTCTGTTTCAAAGAACCGTCTTCAGTAATCTTCCTTGTTATTTCTTTCCTTTTCTTATTCTGTTTCATTCATTAATTTTTTTCTTATTCTTATAACTTTCTGATAGTCTATTTGGAATAACAACTTTCTTTAAAGTTTCTGTTGTTCATATCTTTCTGTGGTTTCACAAATTTGTGACTGTAAAAATTATCAACTTTGACAATGAATTTATCAAAATTTTATTTTATTTTTCCAATATTATCATATATTATTAAATGAATTCAATATTAGAATTGATTTTTTCCTGGTCAATATTTTATTTTGTATTTATACATTGATGTTATTTTGCCTATGATATTTTTCTGTTTTCAAATATTGCTTTGGTTGCCAATAATGTAGCCACCCCAATTTTGTTATACAATATTTACAGTGTATATATTTTTTGCATTCTAGTACCAACAATCATTTTTGTCACTTTGAGCGAATTTTAGGCAATCTAAAGCAGGATTGCATTTTTTAGTGTAATACTATATTGTCTATTAATATAAGTCACTTATTTTTATTCGGGTTTTTATACACAGTCTTATTTTGTGCTTTGTATTTGTTATGCCTTCAGTGTTATTTCTTTTTTCTTTTTTATTGGATTGATATAATTATCCAATGAAATTATAATTATTTCCCATTTTTATTATCTGATGGTTTGAAAGTTATATAGCCTGTTTAGTCTTTTAGTAGTTACCCGTAAAGTTACTTGACTTGACCACATAATATATTAACATTTATCCTCTCCCAGGTTTTTAAGACTTTAGATTGCTGCAACTCCAATAACCTGACTCCTATTGTTTCATGTTATTTTTTCTTTTCTTTATTATTCTTTGTTTATGCTCCCCCAAATAGTCATCATTATCTTTATTTTTTCTATGTAAATACTTTTTAAAATTAGCTTTCTATTTAAGAACAGTTTCAGACTTACAGAAAAATTATGACAATAATGCAGAGAGTTTTCATATATACCATATCCAGTCTACTCTATGGATAACAGTTTGCATTTTATATAAATATCTGACATTTGTTTCAATAAATCAACAAATGTTTATATATTATCAACTCATATTCATACTTTATTCAATTTCCATTCAGTTTTACCTAATGTCCTTCTTCTGCTCCAGGATTCCATTCAGGATGTCACATTATATTCAGTTGTTATGTCTCTTTAGGCTCCTTGTAGATATGATAATGCCTTAGGATTTATTTTTGGTGATCTTGACAACTTCGAGGGGGACTGGCCAGCTATTTTGTAAAATGTCTCCCAAGTAAGATCTGTCTGATTTGTTTTTTTCATGATCCAGCTGGGATTATAAGTTTGGAGGAAGAAAGCCACAGAGTTAAAATCATGTTCGTCACATTATATCAAGGGTAAATACTATTAAAAGATGAGTTAGTTGAAAGACCATGTTTTAACTTCCAGCATCTCTGTCCTGTTCCATTGGTCTATGTTCCTATGGCTATACCAATACCATACCATCTTGGTTACTATTACCTTGTAATAAAGCTTAAAGTCTGGATGTGTGATGCCTCCTACTTTGTTTCTTTTGTTGAGGATTGTTTGGGTTGTTCATGCTCTTTTTAGTTTCCATACGAATTTCCATATTGTCATTTCCAGGTCTGAGAAAAATGATGTTGATAATTTGATAAGTATTGCATTGAATCTGTAGATTGCCTTGGATTGAATGGACATCTGAACAATATTCATTCTTCCAATCCATGAATATGGCATATTTTTCCATTTGTTTGTGTCATCCTTGATTTCTTTCAGCAGCATTTTATAGTTTTTATTGTAAACACCAATACTAATCTTACTGAAAATATTCCAGGCAATCAGGAATGATGGAATTCTCCCGACTAATTTTATGAAGTTAACCTCATACTGATACCCAAACCTGGCAAAGACCCAGTGAGGAAAGAGAATTACAGGCCAATCTCATTGATGAATATAAACATAAAAATTCTCAACAAGATTCTAGCAAATTGTATCCAACAACACATCTCAAGGATCATCCATCATTACCAGGTGGGTTTCATTCCTGGGATGCGGGCATGATTCAACATTTGCAAGACAATAAACGTAGTTCAGCACATCAGCAGATATAAAACCAAGCACCACATGATTATCTCAATAGATGCAGAAATAGCATTTGACAAAATCCAGCATCCCTTCTTGATACAAATCCTGGAGCATCTAGGCATAGAAGGAACATTCCTCAAAATGGTAAGAGTTATCTATGATAAACCCACAACCAACATTTTACTCAAAGGGCAGAAACTAGAAGCATTCCCCCTAAGAACTGGAACAAGACAAGGATGCCCACTCTCTCCCCTCCTACTCAACAAAGTGTTAGAAATCTTAGCCAGAACAATCAGTCAAGAAAAAGAAATCAGGAGTATACAAATAGAAAAGAGGAAGTTCAGCTAACCCTCTTTGCAAACAATATGATTCTATACCTAGAAAACCCCAGAGGGTCTGTCAAAAGCCTCCGTGCACTGATAAACAGCTTTGGTAAAATTTCAGGTTACAAAATCAATGTGCAAAAGACAGTTGTATGTGTGTACATCAAAAACAAGCAGGCAGAGAACAAAATAAAAAAACACAATCCCATTCACAGTTGCGCCACCCCCCCCCAAAAAAAATTGAAATACCTTGGTATCCACCAGAGAAGTGAAAGACTTTTACATCTTTTTTAATTTATTTAATCAGAATTTTGTAACTGTTCATATATACATTTGATGCATGTTTAGTTAGATTTATACACAAGTATTTTATTTGAGGCAGGAGGGCTATTGTAAATGGTATAGATTATTTAATTTCAAGTGTTCATTTTTGGTATATGGAAAAACAAATAACATGCATAGTAACATTGTACCTTGTGACTCTGTTATTAGTTCTAAGAAGCTTATATATGTGAATGTGCGTGTGCATGTCTGTTTTGTGGTTAGGATTTTCTCCAGAAACATTCATATTATATTTAAATATAGTTTTTTGTTTTTGTTTTGTTTTTTGTTTTTTTTGTTTTTTTGTTTTGTTTTTTTGTTTTTTTGTTTTTTTTTGAGTTGGAGTCTCACTCTGTCGCCCAGACTGGAGTGCAGTGGCCGCTTCCGGCCACCGCAGCCTCGATCTGGTGGGCTCCGGTGATCCTTCCGCCTCACCCTTCCACGTAGCCGGAATTACAGGCGTGCGCTACCACTCCCGGCTGATTTTTTTTGATTTTTTATTATAGAGATGAGGTCTCGCTGCCCAGGCGGGTCTCGAACCCGCGGGCTCAGGCAATCCACTCACCTCAGCCTCCCAAAGGCGCGGGATTACAGGCTGAGCCACCGAGCCCGGCTGTTTTTTGTTTTTTGAGTTGGAGTCTCACTCTGTCGCCCAGACTGGAGTGCAGTGGCCGCTCCTGGCCACCACACCCTCGACCTGCTGGGCTCCAGTGATCCTTCTGCCTCAGCCTTCCAAGTAGCTGGAACTACAGGCGCGCGCTACCACACCCGGCTAATTTTTTGATTTATTGTAGAGATGAGGTCTCACCAAGTTGCCCAGGCAGGTCTCGAACCCATGGGCTCAGGCAATTCACTCACCTCAGCCTCCCAAGGCACGGGATCACAGGCTGAGCCACAGCTTAAATATAGGTTTTTTTTTTAATTATTTCATCCCAATCTGTATGCCTTTTATTCTTATCTCAACACACTGTCTAGGATTTCCAGTATGATGTTGAATAATAGTAGTGAGTGATTACATTCTAATCTTAGGCAGAAACATACAATTCCTTGCCATTAAGTATAATAACCCTTTCTCTCCACTGCTAAGACCATGGGGGTATCTTTCTAGGGTCTTCATTGTAAAATTGATGGAGTTCCTGAAGGTAAAACCCACAAAAGTGTCTGTATCTCTCTAAGGACAAAGTCACTGGTGTTTCACATTCATATGTTAGTTCACAATCTTTCTCCATCAATTTGTCAAACTTAATATTTCAGTGGTAATTCCTAACCTTTTATGGCAATAGTGATTACTGCTCCAGATAAATAGGTATTGTTTATAACTTTGAGGATTAGTTTCTCTCTCCAGGTTTTGGTGGCAGTTTGCTCTGCAACTTCAATTATCTGAAGGATTCATGATTGATTTTTGGTTTGCTCAGCATTTTCTTATTTTTTTGTTCTTTTTTTGTAGACAAAGGTAATGACTTCCAAGCTCTACGTGTCAAAACTGACACCAGAAGTCCATTTTTGTTTTGTTTTTCAAATTTTTACTGAACACTTACAAGTTTCTTTGTTCGCCACTGTTCTTAATATCTCATTCTTTTGCATTTGATTTCCTTCTTTTGAAGCTCATTCTTAAGTTATTTTTAAAATGTTCTTTTAGGGCAACTCCTTTGGGTCCTCTCCCACTGTAGGAGCTTTTCTGTCCTCTCAATAAATCCTGCTTTCAAAAAAAAAAAAAAGGTATTTTAGTCATAATCAGTTTAACTATGTAACATATCTTTATTTCATTGTCATTTTGAATGACAGTTGAGTAGGGTAGAATTCTAAATTGAAAGCTATGTTCTTTGAACATTTTGAAGATACTATCTGATTTTATTTTGGCTTCTGCTATTGCTTTTGGAATTCCACTATCAAACTAACTGATACTTATTTTAATTTTTTTTCTCTTTTTAGTTTCCCAAATCTTCTCTTTTTACTCAGTGTTCTGTAGTGACCTTTCAGTAGAAGGTTTTTAAATGAAAATCATTCTCATTTATTTTGTTTAGTCTTCTTGAATCTGTTGGATTTCCATTCTTAGTCAATTTTGGAAGAAAACGACCTATTATCAGTTTTATTATAGTCTAGCATCAATTTTGATGCCATTTTAAAAATGAAGAATCTTCGCATCTGGGAGATTAATTTGTTTAAGGTCACAAAGCTAATGTAAAGGTTTTGTTAACTTGAATCCATGTTTCTTTGTATAACCTAAAGATGACATATGGTCTAGATCTAGAATATACAAAAGGGGATCAAACCCAAAATCAGCATTTACTTATAATAAAATTGCGTGTTCATTCTTACATATTTAAACTTTAGTCACCCTCAAAGTACTCTTTGTATGATACAATATACCTATTAACAAGCTTTTTTCACTGCTTGAAACAGTTTTGGAACTTGTTGATTTTTATGCCTTTTAATGCTTCTGTTGTGTTTTGTTTCACCTCTACCCAGCAAATTGTTTCCCTTGAGGAATTTTTCATCTGGGGAAAACAAAGAAAAGTTGCTCAGGGCAAGATCTGGTGAATAGAAAGGGATAAGACTTGGCGATCATGCCATTTTTGGTCAAAAACTGATGAACAATCAATGCAGAATGGGCAGGTATGTTATTATGGCGGGAGAAATGGTCACTTGCTTGCCACAACTCGGGATGTTTCTTACACAAATCATGAAGCAGCCTTCTCAAAACTTCCAGATAACAACTTTGGTTGACAATTTGATCCAGAAGAACAAATTTCCAGTGTACTACAAGGGGTCTGTTCTCCAACAGATAATTCATTTTTTTGGATATATATATATATATATATATAATATATAATATATATATGAATTTTATATATATATACATATATATGGTTTGTGAACAATTATTATCTGAAAAATTCAAATAAACATGGAGATAAATTATGTCATTAAATATTCATTATTCCCTTTTTTCTGCTTATAATATTACTGGTTTTCTATTTGACTAAATATTCTTCTGATTAGGTAAAAATGACTAGATGATTCTTTAAGGTCTTTGCAGGATTCTTCTTACAGTGATATTCTAGTAGCTGGTATTCAAAACTTATCTATCATATTTAATCATATTGTAAAATTATAATGCATCTTACATTCATAATGAATACATATTGTATATTGGCTTTATGCTAAAATAGTGTTTTCTACTTTTCCTCCAGATTTAAGAATTAATAATGTTTAAAAAATGGATAAGAAATGAAAAATCTACACAAGAACTCAGAGTACTCTTCTTTAGCAAATTTTAACTATAACATGGAGTTTAATTAAATATCAAGTAGTTAATTTTCCACCTGTGTTCCAGAAATATCAGTCTTCTGACTATTCCACTACTAGACGTCAAATGTATGAGAAATTCTGGATATTGTCTTAGTTTCTCCAACTACACAATGAATTACTTCAACGTACAGAAAATAATTTTCCAAATACGTTTAGAAACTGCACCACTTTGCATAAGGGCAGTAGGAAGCTTGTTGAAACTGATATAAGATGACTGTTTACCTGACATCTTTTTCTTTTCTTGAGATAAATGGAATAGTAAATAAAATTTTTATGAAGTATGGCACTTTGAGTTTTTACGAGTGAAAATTTCTACTTTTATATGAGCCATATATAGTGGTTCATGCAGAACTTGCCAAACTTTCTCTGATATTTGGATCCCATTTTACAGTTGAGGATCATGAAGAGGTGTAGGAAAGTTCATGGAGACCCTCGAGGCCACAAAACAGGCTCACGTCACATCTAAATACATTCCCAGATTCCCAGGAATTATCTCCCTACGCTGAACCTTCCCTTCCTCTGTGTTCCTTCTTTCTCCCTTTCTTTCTTTTTCTTTCTTCCTTCTTCCTTCCTTCCTTCTTTCCCTCCCTCCTTCTTTCCTTCCTTCCTTTCCTTTTTTCTTTTTCTTTCTTTTTTGTTTCTCCTTCGCTTCTTCCTTCAGTCCTCCCTCCCGCTTTCTTTATCTTTCTTTTTCCTTCTTTCCTCCCTCCCTCCTTCCTTTCCTCTCCCCACCCCTTTCTTTCTCTTACATGGAAAAAATAAGCTTTATTCCAGTTTTACCAGAAAGGATGCCTGGCCATTAATAAGACACGAAACTAAGAATTTAAAATTTTGTTTTTTAAAGTGAAGACATGTTCAGGGGGAAAGGGTGCAGAGTTAATGCACTGTAATTCCTATCTCATTTCTACAGCAATTAGAATCAAAAATTGATTCACACAAATCTACAATTTCTCTATTTCCTAATATAGCATGGGTAAATATGTGCTTATGCTGATATAGTATAAGTCACATATCTAACACATATCTAGCATATGACTTTCTTATATACCTTAAGACCATTTACTTTTGTAAATAATGAAAAGAAAAATTGAAAAGTAATCACCTTCTTTGCACCAACTGTTGAGTAACACAAGACATACTTTCCAAATGTGTGCGTGTGCTTGTATGTGTGCATACATTCTGTAAAATTCATGTAAATATAATTTCCGTATGTCCCTTGTTGGGCTTAACATTTGCCAATGTATTTTTTAGTTATTTAGTTATCCCCACAGACAGTATGTGGAATAATAACTATCTTTTAAATAGAGATGTAAGTGAAACCAAGTTCTTTGATAGGACTCTTGACAGAAAAGACTTTATGTCAGAAACGTCCTATTAGAATCCAATTATGTTAAACTGTGAATTGTTAAAAGCACTTCATCACAGGGTATAGTGCTTTCTCCCTCTACCTAAATGCAATCCTGTACTTGTCTCACCTTGAGACAAGTACATCCATGTCTTTTGTCATGGATGCCCAGAGGAACTGCATTGTGGAGCAGGCAAGGCTCAAAAGTATTCTTCTCAGTTCTTAAAAAACCAAGTCCCAGCCTCCTTAGTAGGCATTCTGACGAGGCATAGTATAAATTCGCTGTGTAATCCATCAAGCTTACATAGAAACCATAAAGGAGCTTGCTGGGTTGCAGGAATGAGTGGCCTCTTATGAACAGCCCCATTGTTCTCCAGGTGAAAGAGGTTCTGGGGACATCTGAGGGTGAGGTGTGGGAGGAAGGAGTTTGGGGAATGTAAACCATAGCTGTCCTTCTAAATCCTAAGAGGCTGACATGCAATGCAAAAGATGTTAATGTCTGATAAAAGCAAAACAAACAAGCACACTTAAAATTGGTGCTGCTACACCATGTTGTTTCAACATGCCGCTAGTCGGGAGATTGTAAACTCACCCACTTCACCTTTTGGCCGGCATCCAAGCAATCTATCACAAAACATAAACAGCTGGATTCTTTTATCTGATAGACTTAATTAGGAATGAAGTGGGCTTTTAGAAGCACTAGTTCAGATTTTGACTGGCAGATTTTGTAATTTTTAACTGTGTGCTCAAGAAAAATACACATTTATAATTTGATGTCTTCTCATTTCATTAATTAAATTTAGTTTTACCTATCTCGAGAGGCTGAGGTAGGAGGATTTCTTGAGGCCAGGAGTTTGATACCAGCTGGGGCAATATAAAGAGACCTCATTTTTAAAAATAATTGATTAATTAAAAAATTTGACTGGAGGGCATGGTAGCACTTGCCTGTATTCTCAACTACATGGGAGGCTAAGGCAGGAGGATCACTTGAGCTCAGGAGTTCAGGGTGCAGTGAGCTACGATTGTGTCACTGCATTCTTGCCTGGGCAACAGAGTGAGAGCCCATCTCCAGAAAAATAAATGATACAAATAATTTTCACTTATTTTTCTCAAGGCAAAGTGACAGGTATGTAGATGCAAAGAGTTTAGCGTAATTTTATTCTAAAATTAAGAATGTTTTAATTGAGTTTCATACATGTCTGTAGTTATATAAAGAAATATACAATATAACGAATAGTAGCTACATCCAGGAAGAGGTAAGGGAAGTGGAATTTAAGTGGATACTCAAAAGAGTTTGCAGTTTGTAGATTAAATGCTTGCAAGAAGATAGCATGTATTACTTGTGTAACTAAAAGTGATACAAAGCAGAAAATAAGAATGCATTATATTTGCTATAATTTTTGACATAGTTTATCCAGTTAATTATGTCATGATGATAACTGTCAAAAGAGCTGCAATTTCCAATAGGATAATATTATAATTGTGATTTTTAATCACTGGTGATATATATGT
This sequence comes from Cephalopachus bancanus, assembly GCA_027257055.1. NCBI lineage: Eukaryota > Metazoa > Chordata > Mammalia > Primates > Tarsiidae > Cephalopachus > Cephalopachus bancanus. The sequence goes on from JAPVLO010000017.1 coordinate 11,110,570, forward strand.
ATCATATATATATGCGTCATATATATGTATCATCTAAAGCAGTTACATGTATATATCCTTAGTACTTACCAAGTGTATTACATAAGATTTGTGCGATCTGCTTAACCATGTATTTATTCATTTATTCCATGACAATTCAATATTTGAAATTTTATACAAATAATTGCACGATGTTTACAAGCTAAAAATAAAATAAAGTAAATATAATAACATAAAATAAATCAACTTTATTCTAGTTGGAAATTCCTGGAACAGTGTTGAGATTCCATCCTATTTAGGCCTATGGTGTGCTGGAATAAAATTTATAAAATCCTGAGGGAAATTGCATTGCGTATAATACTATATGAATCAGAAGACAAAATTAGGGTTACCTAAGGCAGATTAAGATAAAAGTTAATGTGAATAAAGATCATATAATCACAAAAATAAATGGGGTGTTAATTTATTCACTCCTTAAAATGCATTCACTATGTTTCTAACTATGGGTCAAGTATTTTGCTACATTGTAGAGATTGTAGATGAATAAAGCAGTGGTCATTGAATTTAGGAAATGTGCAATGTGTGTGGAGAGATATGCACATGTTTAAAACATTGGAATAAATATTATAGGCAGTCTCATAGACACAAATACAGGGCAGAATGACACAGAGAGGGAAGTGGTCGATGTGGCCTAGAAGGATCAGTGAATGTTCCATGACTGCGCTCACACTCAAGCTGCATCTTGACAGGTAAGTTTGAGTTGGCCAGGTAGACTGCCTTGGTTGGGTCATGGTGGAGTGATACCCCTCACTGAAGGAAGATCGTCATATGAATGAGTGGAAGGATGAGTAAGAGGAAGGAATATGTTGCTCCATGGAGCAAACTGTATATGAAAAATTTGCTATATACTATTTGATGTAATTAGGTTTGGGGATTAAAGCAATAAGACTTAATATGTGGGCTTATAGTAAAACTATTATTAAAATCTATGTTGAATTCAAATTGCTTTTCACGTCTCAAACTAAGATAAGGAGAGCAGGAAATAGTGTGAAGTGTATGTGACTGTATAATAAAAGGTAAAATTATTACTACCATTTGTCAGTAAAAATAAATTTTAAAAGATTGCCACCTACCATTTTCAAACCATACTCAGAAGTCTGAATTGGTATACAGCAAAAAAATAAAAATTAAGATTAAAATACATATATATATATAGAGAGAGAGAGAGTTTTTACCTGCCATATTATAAGGGCTTATGTAATGACTGAAATAAAAAAGCTACATGGAAGGCTAAGGCAGGAAGATCACTTGAGCTCAGTAGTTCAGGGCGCAGTGAGCTACGATAGTACCACTGCACTCCAGCCTGGGTAACAGAGTGAGAGCCCATATCCTTCCTAAGCATTAAACAATTTTATTAATTCAATTAGTTAAAAGAAGGCAATTTTATTCTACTGGGTCTAGTGTTTTAATTGAGTTTTATATTAGGTTAGAGTCACAAATTGAGGGAGATAAATTTTGGTAGATGTATCAGTTATCAATTGTTAAACAATCCAAACTTTGTGCTCTAAAACAAGAATGATTTCTTTTTTCTTATGATTTGCCAGATAGCTGCATGGTCTTTCTGCTGGTCTCACTGAGGTCCCTAGTATGATTGTGTTTTGCTAGAGAAAGAGAGAGAAATAAGCCAAGGCTGTCAGTAGGGAGCTTGGTTATCTTTCTTATGGTCTTTTCACATGGCTAGCTGGGCTTCCTCCCAGCATGGAGGGCTCAAGATAGACTCTGAGAGGACTACAAGCATTCCAAAAGCAGGAAAGCAAAAACTACAAGAATTTGTGCTGGGTCCAATGACTCACACTTGCAATCCTAGCACTTCAGGAGGCTGAGGTGGGAGGATTTCTTGAGACCAGGAGTTTGAGAACAGCCTGGGAAACACAGCAAGACCTGATTTCTATTTTTAAAATGTAATAAAATAAATTTTAAAATTAGTCAGTTGTTGTGGTACTAGCTTTTAATCCCAGCTCCTCAGGAGGCTGAGGTGGAAGGATCACCTGAACCCAGGAGGTTGGGGCTGTGGTGAAGTGTGATCATGTCACTTCACTCCAGCCTGGGTGAAAGAGTGACATTCCAACTCAAAAAAAAAGAAAAGAAAGAAGGAAAGAAAAGAATTTGTAAAAATTAGCTTTGGAAATAACACAGTCTCATTTCCACTTCATTCTAATAATCAAATCTGGTCAGATGAACAAGCCAATTAAAAGGGAGATAGGAAGGAGAACTTCGCTTTTGATGATGAAAGTGGTCAAGTCTCATTGTGAAAGGCATGAGGGATATGCGATATTGTCATGGCCATCTTTGAAAACAATGTAGGCCGGGCTCGGTGGCTCAGCTTGTAATCCCGCACTTTTGGGAGGCTGAGGTGAGTGGATTGCTTGAGCCCGCGGGTTCGAGACACGCGTGGGCAACTTGGTGAGACCTCATCTCTACAATAAATCAGAAAAATTTTGCCTGGCGTGGTAGCGTGCGCCTGTAGTTCCAACTACTTGGAAGGCTGAGGCGGAAGGATTGCTGGAGTCCAGCAGGTCAAGGCTACGGTGGCTGGGAGTGGCCACTGCACTCCAGTCTGGGTGACAGAGTGAGACCCAACTCAAAAAAAAAAAAAAGAAAGAAAAGAAAACAATGTAACACTGTTAGTGGTAACTAAACATTTTAAATACAATTTAAATGAATGTAGGCGGTGACTATATTCTCTAGTTTTCTGATATCTCCATCATACCCTCCCATCTTATACCAAGAATCTTCCATCATCTGTCTTCAAAAGTATTAACTTTCCACCCATAGTTTAGAGAATCCTGATTTACTTTTTAGAATTCAGAGAGATGGCAATGGTATTACAGGGTGTCCATGAACTCTGGATTTTAGAGGATCTAAAGAAAAAATTGTCTGCTTTCATCAATGAGAGCCTGAATCAATGATATTTCAAACTTTCGATTGAAGAATAATTAAACAAGAAACTGATTTTTGCTACAAAATGAAATTTGTCTAGTTAGTATATCACCTTTCAAAATGTGAGTACACGTAAATATTTTGAATATGGTTTAGTAGATTTGAAAATATCTGGTTGGAAAACAAAGTTAAATATGCCAGCAAGGGACTGAGCAGTGAAGGTCTGAATCAAGTCACATTTCCATGGACTTTGTAATAGTTTTATCTGACAGTTGGAGCTGCAAGTGAGAGATGAGATGAGAGAAGGGATATAATCATCTGTATCATCACATTATCTCATGACTAACACTGTTATGGATGAGCTGTAGAGGTCACAGGATATTTGCTTAGAGTAAACTCATAGTCTTGAAACATGAGTTTGACTCACTTTTGTATTTTTCTATTGGAAATAATATTGTTCTAGTTTGTCTGTTTATAGGACCAGTTAAATTAAGCTTGAAATTCTATAAGAGAAATCTGACTCAGAAGTGTTTTATAAATATTATGACAATAAGTCTCTAGCAAAATCATTGTAGCCGTGTTTGAAAAAAATATATTTAAATGCTAAAAAGAGTATGTGACAGGCTCAGTGAAGATGATGACTTTACATTTAGTATATATGTTTTTCCATGCAATTTTGGAGCAATCAGGTAATTCGTTGCCAAGAATTCTATCAAAACTGTTTAACAATATCATGACCTTGATTTTACAAAATCCTGAAGGGGCATAAATTTGTACTTTCCAGAGATAATTTCCAGTATTCACATGGCCAAGTGTCCTGTGGCATTGGTTTCCAACAAAATTGTTTTGTACACATTTTATAACAGAAAGTCTTCAAATATAATCTCCACTGTAAATATACGTTTATAAGAGAATAAGTTATCAGATGTTCCTCTAATATGACCCAATAAAACTGTGACCTAAAATAGTGATTGTGAGTGACTTTCATTCAGTCATATAAACTGTTGTTTGAAACAAACTTAGGATTCATCAATGTTAAGGTTGCTTTTAATCAAAGAACTTTACAATGTTCCCAGCTCTTAATATATATTTCTTTTTTACACAATTGCAATATTATGTACTACCTTTCCTTTGTATATAAAAATAACCCTTTAATATCAACTATTTGCCTATAATGCAAAGTCCAAATACCACAAAATGTAAAGCACATGGAATTTACAAGTACATTTCATAGGTGGAATCCTCCATCACCTGTGGTCCACAGTTAGAAAAAGAAACCTGTATTTCCTTGACTTCTTCTCAAAGGAATCTTGATAACTTTTCTTTTTCTAGCACTTACAGTTAGTTGACCCAGATCGTTAGCATGAAAACCCAAGCAGCCTTTTCCCTCTGATCAATTGAATTTTTTGCATTCCCCAGGCTGGACTTCCTGGGCAAGTGACCACAGTAGTTTTGTTGTTGTTGTTGTTGTTGCTGTTGTTGTTTTGAGTTGTAGTCTCACTCTGTCACCCAGACTGGAGTACTGTGGCCGCTCGGCCACTGCAGCCTCGACCTGCTGGGCTCCAGTGATCCTTCCGCCTCAGCCTTCCAAGTAGCTGGAACTACAGGCGCGCGCTACCACGCCCGGCTCATTTTTATTTATTGTAGAGATGAGATCTCGCCAAGTTGTCCAGGTGGGTCTCGAACCCGCGGGCTCAGGCAATCCATTCACTTCAGCCTCCCAAAGGTGCGGGATTACAGGCTGAGCCACCGAGCACAGCTGACCTCAGTAACTTAAGGTTTAATGCTCTGCAATTGCTGCCTTGAAATTTTTACTAATTTTGTTTTTAAATCTGAATTGAGTAAGCAAAGTCCACTGGAATAGCCGAGCACGTGCCAGAGACTTGGAGAGTAGGTTTACATGTGGCCCATCCACCTCCCAGCTCTGGAACAGGCTCAGCCTCCACATCCACATATCTACCAGATGACCTGCGCCACCATCAGTGTGGAAGGATATCCAGCTGCAACATTAAAGCAAGGTTCAGATTTCACTGCCTTTTTCTTTGGCCCTGGGCAGTTCCTTGGGTACGGGTATAGAGGAAGTGATGGAAGGCCGGGGTTCAACCACTCTCGATGGCACTCAGGGCAGGGCAAGGCAAGGATGTCCCATAGGGACCGGCAGCACAGATAAGTTTGCAAACTTCTTGCTCTGTGGAGATCTTTCACCTGCGATGGATCCTGGTATCCAGCACACTCAGCTTATGTATGGAAATTTTGATCCCAAATGTGGATGGAACAACAGGCAACAGGCTCAGTGGGAAGGAATATTCACTCCTTCCCAATTCACCATCACACACACACTCCTAGCAAAGGCCCTCAGTTTCATTTCCTTCTTCCTTCCCTCCCTCCCTCCCTCCCTCCCTCCCTCCCTCCTTCCCTCCCTTCCTTCTTTTCTTTCTTTTTTTAGACAGGCTCTCACTCCGTGACCCAGACTGAAGTGAAATGCACTGTCACAGCTCACTGCAGCCTCAGGTTCAAAAGATGCTTCTACCTCAGCCTCTTGAGTAACTGGAACTACCTGTGTGCACTACCACGCCCACTAATATTTTTAATTTTTACTTTATTTATGGAGACGGGGTCTTGCTATGTTGCCCAAACTGGTCTCAAACTCCTGGCCTCAGGTGATCCTCCTGCCTCAGCCTCCCAAAGTGCCAAAATTACAGGCATGAGACACTGTGTCCAGCTGTAGCCCTGTGTTTTCATTTTTCACTGAGCTCCCCAAATTACGTAACTGGTCCCCATTATTCCTTATCCTCTGCCTACCCTTCAGTTCTAATGAAATAGTCTGAATTTCTCAAATATATTAGTTTTGCACATTTGTAGTATTCTTTACCTATATAATTTTAACCCAAATGAACGTCTTGAAAAGTCCTATTCATTCTTAATACAGTGAATAATAAATTTATCTCTGATAAATGTGCATGTTTCACTCTCATTCCATCAAAGATATTTGGCTATTTCCACCATTGTGCCAAAAAGATTAGCAGATACCACCACTCTGGCATTTAGCATATTGATTTGGAAGTTATGCTATTCCCTTTATGCTGACGAGAAAAGCCCATTTGTCTATAATCCCAGAATCTAGCAGATGTCAGTCAGAAAATAAATATTTGTAAGAAGTTGATACATCCTGAATTATAATAACATTATTTATAATAACTCAATTATTACATTGAATACATTTTTCAATAGTATATGACTCTCAGTAATAATTTTGAATAGCTATCCAGTCTATTTAATTTGAAATATGGTTCCTTGAGAGCAGCATTTTTTAATTTGCATCTAATAAACATTTCAGAAACACACAAACACACATGCACATACACAAATACAAACAGTAGAAATGCTAACTACTTTGGCTTCTAAAGGTCAAGTACAGAAAATTAGCTGATTCATTTATTCCTCTCATTCACTTTATTTTAACCTTAACTCTATGTTAGCTTAAACAATAACTATCCCTGAATAGTGTATATCAATTTAGGTAAGTGACTTACATAATGGTAAGGATAGAATTGTGGAAGAAGTTGTAAATTCATTTGCTCTTTTTAACATTGAGTTTATTATAAATGAGCTACTCTGTGTCTAATGGTTACATGCAAACATTATCCCGATCTTAAATTTTTTTTTTTTTTTTTTGAGTTGGAGTCTCACTCTGTCGCCCAGACTGGAGTGCAGTGGCCGCTCCCGGCCACCGCAGCCTCGGCCTGCTGGGCTCCGGCGATCCTTCTGCCTCAGCCTTCCAAGTAGCCGGAATTACAGGCATGCACCACCACGCCCAGCTGATTTTTTGATTTATTGTAGAGATGAGGTCTCGCTGCCCAGGCGGGTCTCGAACCCTCGGGCTCAGGCAATTCACTCACCTCAGCCTCCCAAAGGCGCGGGATTACAGGCTGAGCCACCAAGCCCGGCTCCGATCTTAAATTTATGACTAATATATAGTATTTGAATTTGTAATCTTTATATATGAACTTTCCAAACTGTAGTTACTTAAGGCATGCATTCATAATTGCTTTCGGTGTGCTTGTGACACCTATATGGTTAGCTATTTAATATGTATTATAATATTTTTAATATATATAAACTGTCTTGTTTTTCAAAACTACAAAAAGTAGAAAACCTGTATTACTTCCCAGAAACTGGAAGCAAGAGTAAATATATTTTCAATGCAGGCATAACAATGTGATATTTTTAAAAATAAACAATAAAATGCAAATATGAAAAAAATCTAATTGATTGTGTGCAACAGAAAAAAAAAATCAAACCTGAAAACAAACTCTTGAATGAGAAAAACACTTTGTAATTAATCAGTACAGGAGATAACCAGCTCAATATTGCTTAGTTTTAAAAGAGATGTGGTTCTGCATCAGCAAATCCATCAATATTTTTGAGCACCTGCTGTGTGCTAGTCTCTGCTTCAGTCATCAATAAGATAATTCTGTTTTTTAGTTTGGAGGTTCATCGGTATGCAGAATTTTAAATCACTTGTTTATATGGATTAAGGTTAAAACAAGGTTCTGAGTTCTCCATTCTTCTTCTTCTTCTTCCTATGCTCACAGCTGGATTAATTCAGCAGCTTTCCATGCAGTGAGTTTGGGTTTGTTTGACTGAATTCAGGTTAATGACATATGGCAAAAGTGGTATAGACTGATTTTAGACCTGCCTTGCTTTTTTTGAAATATCTTCAGTGACCCTCCAGAACCCTCTTTGAAAGCTTAGAGGCTGCCTGTTTCAAAAACATCAGCTGAAGCTGAAAAGCTGCCTACACTGTGGCAAAAAAAAGAAAAAAAAAACATTGTTGTGATAAGTCGTTGATATTTTGAGGTATATTTATTATAGCAGCCTATCCTGGATTATCCTTATGTAGGCAGAAAGGCAAATAATATTTAACAACCTTCTCCGATAAGGATAGATTCTGATAATTAATTCAAAACCAAAATGACATAAGTTAATGTTGTTCAACAAATGTTGCTTTTAGAAAGCAAATGTGATTGGCAGGCTATATTCTTCTGCATGCCAAACTATTTATTAATGCTACAATTTAATGGGAAAGGGTTTCTTACTTGCTAAACACTTATATAGGTTATAGAACATTCATATGAAGATAATTACTCATGTTTTGAAGTGTATATTCATAATATCTTGAAAATATTCAGCTGTGTCAATAATGAGACCACAGGGTTTTCATTTTGACTTTTTTTGTTAATTAAATAAATGACTGAGATTAGAGAACATACTCGTAGGACTCTGGGTTTATAATGTCTAAAATAATAACAAAATAATAGTGACTACTCCAATTTTTCAATCTGCACACTTTTAAATATTGGTAAAATATCCACTTATTTGATTCTCACAGCAACATTACATGGTAGGTATGATGATTAACCCTAACCCCATTATGTAGCTGAGACACGTGTCTCTCATTATATGAATAGTAAGTCAAAGAGCCCAATTCCAGACCTGCCCTCCGGACACACTTGTTCTTCAGACCCAGCTACGTTGGATCTGACTCTGAGGCTACAGGTCACCAGCAGTCCCTGGGTATCTGCACAAACCCTCAGTATAAAAATGTCCCATTTGACATGTTGATGACTTTATGTGCTCAGTTATGAGGTATAGTCTCCAATTGCTCATCTTTGGAAATTAATTAGACTTAATCTTTTGCCAAATAAGCTTATCATCTCTATATGGATTTTGGATGAGTTTCCATTTATAATGGAGGGCAGTTTTTCTCCCAGTTCTGACTATATGATCTATTCAAAGTGATATCAGAGAGATTAGTTCTGGAGCTGGCTGGCTAGCTCTGCTGTGTAATGCAGAGTTCCAAAGGAGACCATCAGTACAAGATGGTACAATCTCATTAGTGTACTCAGAGTCCAAGAATATCTCCCTATGCCCAGATAAATTTCCTGTTTCACAAAGGTGTGTCATTGACAATAGATATCAAGATAAATTTGGGGGAGCAAAGGTCTAGAGGTAAAATATATGAATAAGAAATTTAATGTATCTTCCTATATGAAAAATAGGCCACAATTTTATGTAATTTTCTGTCATTTGAGTTGTCATATTTGAATAGATTGATACATTAATTTCTGCTTTTTTAAACATAAAATGAGTAAAAGTAGAAAAACTCATAATAGAAAATTCCTCCAATTGTAATTCTACCACCAGAAGTAGGTAGCCATTGCAAATATTGCTGATATGCAACAAATATACACCATTAATAAAATAAATATAAACTGTTCATATATTATTGTATGTTGTTTATACTATTTTTAAGTTAAAACTTTTTTTAAATAAAAAGTTTATTTTGAGCACCTACCAAGGTGAGATATATATTTCATCTTATTTAAAGACAGCTTTGAATTCCATTGTATTGATACGTTCGGATTTATTAATACTCTTTCCTGTTGGTCACCTTTTGCTTCCAGGTTTTTTCTAACACAAATGCTTCAGTGAATACATTTTTACATACATCTTTGAGATCTTATACCATAATATCTGAAGAATGAATCCTTTGAAGTGGAAATTCTTGGCAAAAGAGAATGTACCTTTTACATTTTGACATATACTGCCAAAGCAGAACATAATTTTAGATTCAGCCAAATTAATTTTACTAGTGTCTCATGCCAGTGATTCTGCCTTCAGTGTGCTAGTGTGGGCAGCCAGCTGTGGATTGAAGTGTCTGCTGAGTCAATTGATATAAATTTGGATCCAAGGTTGGCCTATGATAGCTGACATTGGAAGACCAGAACACATTATCACAATTTAAATGAAGGAATTCAAAGACCCTAGGGTTGGTGAATGTTAGGCTGATTTATCCCAGGTACCTGTCCTTTGGCCTCTAAATTATGTTACTCACAGTGTTTCCTCTTTTTATCCTACGCCTTTGTGACAGTTGTGCACGAAACCCCTGTCACACTGACATGGACCCTTTGCAATCATTTTTTAGGCGGAAATACGGATGGAGAAGATATCAGCTTAATGGCAGGATCAGCAGATTTGAGAGGAAGCAAGAGTTTCTTGTCCCAGTAGGGACAGCTAAGTGGCACCTGCAAAGTAGTTGGGATCACTTATCAGCAGAAGAATGACATAGTAACTCCCATTCAGGGAGTGGCCAGATAATGCAGAGATTTCTGGCACTTCCATTTAGACTACAGTCATATCAAATATAGAAAATATATTGAATAGACGTGTACTAAGGACTTAAATTTAAGTATTTTTATTTTTTTAACTGAGAAAGTTTCAAGGCTGAAAAGCACTTAAAACTTTCTCAGGTAAAAATATTTGTGATATTTCTACTTCAAACTATCTTACTGAATCAAAATATCTTGTCAATATTTCTGATTCAGACCAGCTTTCTAGATACTAAATTTTTCTAGATGTGTATTTGTTGTCTCAGACACTTTGGCTAAAAGGCATCCCAAGAGCAGCTGTGAAAGCAAGGGCCCACAATCTTGTAAGAACACCACATGAAATGTTCTTGTAGCCTTTTCTGGTATGACCTGTAATTTTTTATCTTGGTGTCTATTCCGTAGAGTGTTAAAAAATTATTCAATAATACTTGTTAAAACATGGTAAATTTAAGAAAAGACTTTAATTAGGGCCAGCATGATAGATACATCACTCAGTGCAATGGAGTCTTGCAGTGGGAGAGAGAGATGCGACTCAACTCTCAATACAGCAGGGAAAAGTGGGAATTTGTAGCTAAGGAGACGTGTGGGGATCAGTGGATGGAAAATTACTAAGAGGAAACATCGGGGGTAAGGAAGGCATCTAGTTAAACCTCCCAACAAAATTCTTGCTGAAGAAGAGCAGGGTGATCAGATATTCTCTGGGAAATGATTGATGATTAAATACCAAGGATAATCAGATATCAAAGGTGGGGCATTTTTACAACAAAGTGAAGATGGGTCCAGGAGAAGGATCAGAAACCTGAATGATGTTTGGCCAAGCACATAGTCTTAGGAGAAAAAGAAATAAGCCAACTACTGATGACTATGACAGTAACATTCCTTGTAAACAGAACATGACTATAAACTGAGATCAGCATCGATTTACAAATGAAGTGCTAGCTATAAATAAACTTTTGTCCTAAGTGGACCTGACATACGTTATTTCTCCGGGTTATAAATATTGTAAATCTTTATATTGGCTCTTATAGACAAAGGGTCAAATATAAAACTTGGAAAACTTTCTCCACCCTATGCCAATTAGGTCAATGATATTACTGAAAGATCTGAAGATTTCAGCACTACCACAAGAGACTTGTCTCTCAATCTTGCCGATGCAAAAGATTTTGGATTCTCAAGAATGATACTGAATTACACTAAGCCTGATGTGGTCCTGCTTCAAAATGCAGAATATGTTTCCGATATAACTAGGTTTTTGTTTTGTTTTGTTGTATAAATAATTAATATATTGCCATAAACTTGGAAGGTAACTATTAATTTGTTTATTAATTCTTTTGTATTCTATTGTCTTTAAACTCTCAGAGGCAAATTTTTATTATTTTACATATTTTAAAATTGTGGAGTACAGTTAAGGGTTAGGTATACAAATATGCATTGTGCAGTTGCCCTTATTGATGAGCTGTGCCCCCACCTCCCCAGACAGATATTGACTACTGTTAATCCCACCTCCGTGCTGCCTCCCATAGTTTCCTGTCAGTATCAATCCTTTTTTTATAGTATTACAGTAGTTGTTCAAGGTCCACTTGTGAGTGAGAGCATGTGATACTCAGATCTTCATTTCTGTGAGTGATCACTCAGTATTATAAACTCTAATTCCATCCAGCTTGCTGTGAAATTCATGATTTCGTTCTTTTTTATGGCTGCGTAATATTCCATTGTGTATATGTACCACATTTTTTAATCCAATCTTCTTTTGATGGACAGCATGGTTGGTTCCATGACCTTGCTATTATCAACAATGCTGTGATAAACATATGTGTGCAGGTATCTTTTTGATAGAGTGATCTGAGCTCTTCAGGGTATATTCCCAGTAGGAGGATTGCAGGGTCATATGGAAGGTCGATTTTTAGAGCTTTCAGGAATTGCTACACTGATTTCCACAAAGGCTGTACTAGTTTATACTCCCACCAACAGTGTAGAAGTGTTCCCTTTTCGCCACATCCTTTCCAGCATCTGTTATTTTTTAAGTTATTGATGATGACCATTCTGACTGGAGTTAGGTGGTATCTCAGTGTAGTTTTAATTTGCATCTCCTTAATGACTAATGAGGCTGAATATTTCTTCAAGTATCTTTTGGCTGCTTGTATGTCTACTTTTAAGAGTTTCTGTTCATATATTTTGCCCACTTTGTAATGGGGTTGTTTGTTTTTTTTCTTTTCAGCACATTTGAGTTTCTTGTAGATCCTAGATGATAGGCCTTTGTCAGACATGGAGTTGGAAGATACTTTTTCCCAGTCTGTGGGCTGTCTCCCTACTCTCTTGATGGTTTCTTTGGCTTTGCAGAAGCTGGTCAGTTTAATGATGTCCCACTTGTCTATCTTATCTCTTATGGCCTGTGCATTTCAGGTTTTGCTCTGGAATTGGATGCCAGATCCAACTTCCATAAGGGTGTGTCCTGCATTTTCTACCTCTTATGGTTTGAGGTTTTACATTAAGGTCTCTGATTCATTTAGAATTAATTTTTGTGTATGGGGATAGATAGGGTCCTGTTTGAATCTTCTGCATGTGGTCAGCCAGTTTTCCCAGCACCATTTACTGCATAGGTTGTCCTCTCCCCAGTGGTGGGTGGTGGAGGCTTTGTTGAAGATGAGTTGGTTGAGAAATTGAGGTTTTGCTTCTGGAATCTCAATTCTATTCCATTGGTCTATATGCCTGTTCTTGTACCAGTATCAGGCTGTTTTGATTATTGTAGCTTTATAGTAAAGTGTAAAGTCTGGTAGTGTGATACCTCCTGCTTTGTTTTTTTTGCTGAGGATTGTTCGGCTATTCTTGGTCATTTGTGCTTCAATATGAATTCCTGTATGTTGTTTCTAGGTCTGAGAGGAATGTTGCTGGTAAGTTGATGGGTATTGTGTTAAATCTGTAGATTGCCTTAGGTAAGATAGATATCTTAACAATGTTGATTCTTCAATCCATGAGCATGGGATATTTTTCCACTTGTTTGTGTCATCTTTGATTTCTTTGAACAGTGTTTTGCAGTTTTCATTGTAAAGGTCTTTCACATGTCTGGTTAGGAAGATGCCAAGGTATTTCATTTGTGTGTGTGTGTGGTTATTGTGAATGGGATTGTGTTTTTATTTGGGTTTCTGTTTGTTTATTATTAGTGTACAGAAATGCAATTGTCTTTTGCACATCTATTTTATTCCCTGCTACTTTGCCAAAGTTCTTTATCAGTATAAGTATGTTTTTGACAGATTATCTTAGGTTTTCAAGGTATACAATCATGTTGTCTGCAAAGAGAGATAACTTGACTTCCTCTTTTCCTATTTGGATACCCTGATCACCTTCTCGTTTCTGATTGCTCTAGCCAGGACTTCTAATACTGTATTGAACAGAGGGGTGAGAGTGGGTATCCTTTTCTTGTTCCAGTTTTCAGGGGAAATGGTTCCAATTTCTGTCTGTTTAGTGCTATGCTGGCTGTGGGTTTCTTGTAGATGGCTCTTACAATTTTGAGGTATATTCTACGTATGCTTAGATGTTCAAGGGTTTTCATCGAGAAGGAGTGCTGAATTTTATCAAATATCTTTTCTGCATCTAATGATATAATCATGTGGTTTTTGTTTTGACATCTATTGATGTGTTTAGTTACATTAAATGTTGTAATTCACGAATGCTGAATTAAGCTTGCATCCTGGGGATGAAGCCTATTTTGTCATGATGGATGATTTTTGAGGTGTGTTGTTGAATCCGGTTTGCTATGATTTTGTTGAGAATTTTAGCATCTATGTTTATCAAATATATTGGCCTGTAGTTCCCTTTTTGGGTGGGTTTTACCTGGCTTGGGTATCAGTGTGATGTTAGCTTCATAAAATAATTTGGGGAGAGTTCCATCTTTCTCAATCACCTGGAATAGTTTCAGTAGGATTGTTATCAGTTCCTCCTTAAATGTCTTATAGAATTCTGCTGGAAAGCCATCTGGTCCACGGCTTTTTTTGTAGGTAGTTTTCTTATGACATAATCAATTTCCTTGATTGTTATTAGTATATGTAGGGTCTCAATTTCTTCTTTTTTCAACCTAGGTAGATTGTGTGATATCAGAAAGTCCTCCATTTCCTTAAGGTTTTCAAGTGTGCTTCATACAAGTGTACATAGTAGTCTCTAATGATCCTTTGTATTTCTTCCGGGTCAGATGTGACTTCATCTTTTGTGTTTCTGATTGGTTTATTTGGGCTTTTTCTCTCTTTTTCTTGATCAGTCTAGCTAGGGGGCCATCAATCTTGTTCATCCTTTCAAAGAACCAGCTTTTTGTTTCATTGATTTTTTTGTATGATCTTTTTGTCTTCTATGTCCTGGATTTGGGTTTTGTTTTTTTGTTTTATTTTATTTTGTTTTTTGTGATCTGGATTCTTCTGTTGAAGTTAGGGTTTTGGTGGTCTTGTTCCAGCTCCCTTAAGTGACTTATTAGGCTACTAATTAGTGATCCTTCCATTTTCTTCATGTGTGTTTGTAGAAATAGGAATCCCCCTCTTTCTACAGCTTTCATAGCATCCCAGAGATTTTGGTAAGATGTTTCTTCATTTTCATTTATTTCCAGGTATCTTTTAATCTCTGTTTTGATTTCATCATTGACCCAGGAGTTGTTTAACATCATGCTATTTAGTGTCTATGTCTTTGTGGGTTTGGAGGGAACCTTGTTGGTGTTGATGTTTATTTTTACTACACTGTAGTCTGAGAAGGTGCATGACAAATTTAGATCTTTTGAAATTTGTTTATGCTTGTTTTATGGCCAAGTATGTGGTTGATCTCAGAGTACATTCCATGTGGTGATGAGTAGAATGTATATTCTGTGGTCATTGGGTGAAGTGTTCTGTAGGTATCAATTAAGTACATTTGGTCAAGAGTCACATTGAGGTTCCAGATCTCATTGCTGATTTTTTTGTTCTGACGATCTGTCTAGGGTTGTGAGTGGTCTATTAAAGTCCCCAGCTATGATACTGTTAGAGTCAATATCTTTTTTGAGTTTACCTAGAAGCTGCTTTATGAAAGTTGGGGCTCCTATGTTGGGTGCATATATGTTTAGGATAGATATTTCTTGTTGATGGATTGAACCTTTTATCATTATGTAGTGACCTTCTGTATCTTTTTAAATTTTTGATAGCGTAAAGGGTATTTTGTCTGACATTTAGACCATGACTCCTCCTTTCTTTTGTGTTCCGTTTGCCTGAAATTTTGCTTCCCATTCTCTTACTTTGAGTCTGTGAGTGTCCTTTCTAGTGAGATGAGTCTCTTGGAGGCAGTGTATTGTTGCCTAGTGATTATTTTATACATATTGCCATTCTGTATCTTTTCAGTGGTGCATTTAGTCCATTTACATTCAGACTAATTATTGAAATATGAGAGTTGATCCCCATCACAAGGTTCTTATACAGTTGTTGTTATTCCTGTTTGTTTGTTGTCTTTCTTTTGGATTTTGGTTTGGTTCATATGTGTTTTTAATCTTTGTCCTGTACTCTTGTGAAGAATGTTGTTATTCTTTTTTTTTTTTTCTTCTGTGTTTTTCTTAAATGTTTCTTGTAGAGGTCATCTGGTGGCAGCATAAGTTCTTAGGGATTAGATAACTGGGAAAGATTTTAATTCTCCCTCACTGATGAAGTTTAGTTTGGCTGGGTAGGTTATTCTTGATTGAAATTGTTTATATTTTAGAACTTTGAAGATAGGACTCCAAGCTCTCTTAGCCTGAAGTGTTTCTGTAGATAAATCTGCTGCTATTCTAATTTGTCTTCCATGGTAGGTAATCTGACCTTTTTCTCTTGCTGTCTTTAGGATTTTTTATTTTATACCTACTTTGTTTAGGTGAATTAGTATGTGTCTGGGAGTTGGTCTTCTCATTTGTTGTCTTCCAGGAGTTCTCTGAATCTCTTGCATTTGAGTGGTTGTGTCAGTGATGAGATGAGGGAAGTTTTCTTGAATAATTTCATGGAATGTTTGTTCCAGGGTGGTCTCTGTCTCTCTTTCTGCCTCAGGAAGTACAATTACTCTTAGGTTCAGTCTCTTGAAGTAATCGCCCATCTCTTGAGGGTTTTGTTCTGTCTTTCTAAGCTTCTTTTCTATGTTTTTGACAGTTTAGGTTAGTTCTATATTTTGGTCCTCAAGCTCTGAGATTCTTTCTTCTGCTTGGGTAATTCTGCTTTCCATGCTTATCAGTTTGTTATTTATTTCATTCACAGTATTCTTTATTACTGTTTTCTCAGTTACCAACTTCTTTCTAGTTTCCTCTTGTCTCTCCTCAATTCTTTTCAATCTCTCTATTAATGTCTTGATATCTGGGTTTGTAGTTTGAGACCAGTCATTCTGGGGGTTCTTCATTGTTTACATTCCTAATTCTGTTTTCTCAGTGTCTGACCTCCCAGGGGTCTGTGAGAGACAAATGATTCTTTTGGTTTTTCTTCATTTGTGTAGATTTTTCTCTCCCCTTTTCCCTCCCCTTCTTTAATTCTGTTTTTCAGAGAATGTAAGGCTGCTTTTACTACTTTTTGTTCAACTTCTCTTCTTTCTTATTAAGAGAAGATTGAGTATCCTTTCACTTTGATTTGCTTTATAAGTATCCTCTGGCTTTGTTCATTTTTGATCCTGGACTGTGGATTGGGGGCTGTACTTTTTGCAGTGTTGAGATTTAATTGAGGGGGAAGCTGTGATTCAGGATTTATCTGTAGATCCCAGTATCCGCCGACAGATGTATGGGCACACTGGAACCTACTCCCCGCTGCATTACAATCTGTCCATGCAGTGGGTTTATGTTTGCTCCCTGGAACAAAAGGAGATAAGAAAAAGGAAAATAACGGATGAAAGGGGGGTCAAGAGGAAGTTGGAGAGAGAGAAGAGTAAGAGGGAAAACAGACATACATACGAACTAACGAATGAAAAGAGACACAGGGTCAGAAAAGAGTAGAAAACTAACAAATTCCTTAAAGCATACTGGTAATCACACAAAGACAGTCAATAAAATCATGCCTTTGATGTGATCTTCCCCAACACAAACAGGTAGTCTAAATCAAAAAGCAAACAAAAGTGAACAAAACAAACAATCAAAACAATAAAATAAAAAATAAAAGTAAGAAACCAGACTAGCTCTGGGGGTCTTTCCTGAGTGTCTAAAGTATCTTCAGCTCTGATCTCTAAAACCCTCCCCTCTGCTCTCATTGCAGGCAGATAGGGTTATTCATAGCTTGGTTTAGTTCCCTTGGCTTGTGGCCTGACAGGTCTGCCACACAGAACTGAGTGGTCTGTGTCTGATTCAGCATAGGGGAGGGACTTCTTCCTCCTGTTTTGGTGGGGTTACCTTAGAAAACAAGGTGGGAGGCTGCATGGAGATTGGCAGGATAATGCAAATCTCTGCCTGGAAAATGGCTGCAGTGGGTGGCTCCTCTTTCCCCTATTCTCTTTCTTCCCTCATCCAAGGCACCAGTTGATCAACTATGATGGGTGATGATGGTGTGTGTTCAGCATCAGTGAAACAGCTGGGTACTATAGTTGGTTTGCCGCAGGCGGCTTGGGGTTGGAGAAGGGAGCCAGGAATTCCCTGGGTCTGGAGCCAAGAGTCACAGCATCAGCAGCTGCTCAGCACCTGGTAGCACCACAGCAGCCACAGCAGTAATCCCTTGTGGAAGCCATAGTCCAATAGAGGCAGTTTGCAGCATGGGACTGGCTATAGCTGCCATCCCCCGTGTAGGCAGTGGCTGCGGGAATGTGTGGAATTGCATTCATGAGCCACCTTTTGTGGAGATCTTCACAATTCAACTTGTCCCATCACCATCTTGCCGAGCATCCCAAAACTTGTTTTTAATCAACACACTGTAATGCTATTTCCAGTTAAATCTTTCTTTAATTTTTATAAGACTGATACTGCATCTTGTATATCTGACACAGAGGTTCAAAGTAATTATCACTAGGCCATAAAATAGATGTCCTGGCTGGAAATCTCACAGGGCCTTGGCCTTCAGGGACCCTATACAGTCAAGCCAGAGCCAAAGTGGTGGCAAATTTCTTTTACAGCTGGGACAGGAGTAAGCATTTCATTCAACCCTGGATATTAAACTAACCTTGTATTCCTGTCATAAATCCCACTTTCTCATGCTGTATAAATCTTTCTGTATGTATTTGTTTGACTAGTTTTTGTTTAGGAGTTTTGTGTGTATATTAGAAAGCATGTTGATATGTCATTTATTTTTCTTTTGATATTTTGCCTGGTTTTAGTATCATATGATACAGGTCTCTTAAATAAGTTAAATTGCTTTTTCGTCATCTTATGAAAGGTTGATATTAATTATTCTTTGAAAGTTTAATGGAATTTATCAGCGGAGCCATCTGCCCTGAAATCTTCCATGTGGGATGGTTTTAATCACTAACTTGATCTCTTTATTTCCTGTAGGCTTATTCAGATTTTTCTTCTGGTTCATCTTAAGTTTTGACAATTATGTCTCCTAGAAACTTTCCCATTTTATCTAAGCTATAGAATATAGGTGTTAATAGAGCTCCCTTTTAATCCTTCTTATTTCTGTAAAGTTTGTAATGCCTCCCCCCTTTAATTTCCTATTTTAGTAATTCAAATCATCTATTTTTTTCTCTGTCAAACTAGCTAAAGCTTTGTTCATTTTTTTGATATTTCCAAAGTATGACTTGGCTCATTAATTTACGCTGTGCTTTTCTAGTCTCAATTTCACTTAACTCTGCTCTAGTTTTTATTTTCTTCTTTCTGCTTGCTTTGGATTTAGTTTCCTCTTCTTTTCTCTTTTTGAAGAATAATAGTTAGGCTCTTGATTTGAGAAATTTCTTCTTTCTTATTGTAGGTGTTTATAGTTATAGATTTCTATCTAAACTCTGCCTTATCTACATAAGTTTTAATAAATTGTATCTTCATTTTTATTCATCTCAAAATATTTCCCAAAGTCTATTCTTTACCCATTGATTATTTGTCAGTGTATTGTTTAGCATTCACATATTTGTGAAACTTGTTAGTCTGATTTTTATTTTTATTCAGTTGTTGTTGATAATATAATTTGTATGACTTCAATACTTTAAATTCACAGAAACTCGTTTTAAGGCTTAGTGTATAGGCTATTTTGGAGAATGTCCCTTGTGTGGTTGAGAAGATTGCATATTCTGCTGCTGCTGATCTTCCATGTAGTTCTACCCATTATAAAAAGTAAGGTATCTAGATCTCTAACTATTATTGAGTTATATCTTTCTCTTTTGATTTCTATTCATTTTGTTTCAATTATTTGGGGTCTTTGTTGTTAGAGAGAGAATTTATCATTACCTCTCCTACAATACATTTCCTGTAGATATCCTTATGAAACTCTGTTGTTTTAGTTCTCTATTTCAATGTCACTCTACTAGAAGACTCTTTCATGAGTAGCCTTACACTAGGTAAAAGAGCTGCAAGCATACCCAACTGCTTTAATGCCCCAACTCACTTTTTATCTATAGCACTCAAAGCCTCCTTATAATATATAATATTATTTTATTGTTTGTCTAACTTCCCACCCCAAATATATGCTGTACATTGACAACTACTTTGTTTTGTTGACTTCTATGTTTCTGACATTCAGGCCATTGCTTAGATGCTTAGCTTATACTAGGTGCTCATTAAATATCTGATGAAGAAATTGAATAAATGAATGAATTAGCACAGTGGTCAGCACACCTTTTCTGTACAGGGCTAGATAATAAATAGTTCAGACTTGCTGATTGTAAGGTCTCTGTCACAACTGCCAATATATTTTTAAAGTTGTCATAGAGGATACATAAATAAATGAGCATGGATGCATTCCAATAAAATTTTATTTACAAAAAAAGTCACTGGGTAGGATTTGACCTACTAGCTGAAGTTTGTCAACCCCTGAACTAGAAAATAAATCAGTACCTGACACTTACTTTAGAAGCAGAATTGCAGCACATGACTGCACATGACTATAATTTTCTATTGCAAAATGGATAATTACATTGTAGTTGTGCCTACCAGCATTTTATTATGTCATACACCGACACTTTGGATATTCTGGGAATATGGATGTATATGCCTTAGTACACATGGATTTATTTTTGATCCTACTGCTTTCTATTGATCATATACATGCTCGATACTCTTCTAGGTAGGAGAAAACATATATTAGACATTTGGGGTTACAGTGCATTAAATAAGATTTTTTTATCTTATCTTGGACTTCTTTTCAGATTTGCTCATTCCACAGTTTGGGAAATCATCCATGTTATCTTGCTTCTCTTGGTGGTAGCTGGCTAGATCATAAGAAATGAATAGTGGATAGCAATGTAACAATGTTAGCTGAGCAAAATTGTTTATCCTTAAGTAATTAGAACTTGGAGAGAGATCGATTAGGAAAAAAATAGAGTCTCTGATAATAGTTTGAGTGGACTGATTAGAGGGAAGATTTGTCATCTGCTACTGGGGGGATCCCTAGGTCTGCTTGGATCCAGAACCACACTTCAGCCCCAGCCTTATGTAGTAGGCCTGTCCCTGTTATTAATAATTTTTAAATAAACTGTTCTTAGGGTTTTCCACAATTAAACAATACTAAAATAGATCACTGAGTATTCTGAGTAGAATACATTTTATTATTTAAGAGGTGTACTCATAATTTTAGTAGAAAGTTCAAATATGTCTGTAGTAAGCATTTTTTGCTATTTTTCTTTGTTGTTGTTGCTATTCATTTGCTTATTTTCAGCATAAGTGAAGGAAATATTTACTTTAGTCAATTAAGCTAATTTATAAAATATTTTTTCCAGGATTTTTTCAGAAATATGTTATTTTGTTTCCCTAAAGAGATAGTTGTAATTTAAAATGGTTACTCTCCAGGGAGAAAAATTTGACTCACTATCATTTCCATACACAAGAAGTTAAAAGGTAACTCAGCCTGTAATTCCAGCGCTTTGGGAGGCCAAAGTGAGTGAATTGCCTGAGCCCGCGAGTTCAAGACTAGCCTGGGCCACTTGACGAGACCTCATCTCTACAATAAATCAAAAAATTAGCTGGGCGTGGTAGTACGTGCCTGTAGTTCCGGCTACTTGGAAGGTTGAGGCGGAAGGATTGCCAGAGCCCAGCAGGTCGAGGCTGTGGTGGCCAGGAGCATACCACTGCACTCCAGTCTAGGTGACAGAGTGAGACTTCAACTCAAAAAAAAAAAAAGGTGAGAAATCACACCTCAATATCATCACACAATTTTAGATGACATGGTGGCTTGGGAGTATTTAGGAATTTATTAAAAACAGTTAAATGGAGGAAAAGATCACTTTTCCAAACTCAGTCACTGAATCATATTCTCCAGATTGCTTTCAAGGTTTTGCCTGTCCAAGGAGATTTTTGTGCAATCCTGAAAACAAATCTTAGCACTATTTTGTGATTGACATTATGATAATTTTTCTGTTTATATCCTATTTTCATACTTACACACATATATGCACACATACATATACATGTATCTATATTAGGATGTACATACATATATGTGTTTATTTGAGTATTCATATATGCCAACATACATTAAGATATAAGAAGAATCTAACAATGTAATATTTTTACTGTACTGTTTTGTTAATTAATAATGAGTTCCTTTCTAATTTCTTCTAATTTTAGACACAGTGATGGAACCAGCTAAGTGAGCTGAGTAGGGACTGAGATAAAAGGAATCACTTGGTGCCAAATTAAACAGAGTTCCATAAGCCATGGGTGGATTTTGGCTCTGAGGTGGGAGGATTAGAGCACAGGAATGGCAGGTCCTATTAAGAGGGTCACTCTGTCTGCCATACTGAAATGGTTTGACACTTCAAGGGTGGAGGAGGCCATTATAATAATCTCGGTAAACCAGGCTTGGTGGCTCAGCCTGTAATCCCGCGCCTTTAGGAGGCTGAGGTGAGTGGATTGCCTGAGCCCGCGGGTTCGAGACCCACCTGGACAGCGAGACCTCATCTCCACAATAAATCAAAAAATCAGCCGGGCCTGGTAACGCATGCCTGTATTTCCGGCTACTTGGAAGGCTGAGGTGGAAGGATCACCGGAGCCCAGCAGGTCGAGGCTGTGGTGGCCGGGAGCGGTCACTGCACTCCAGTCTGGGCGACAGAGTGAGACTCCAACTCAAAAAAAAACTTAAAAAAAATAATAATCTAGGTGGTTGTTAGAAATGGTCAGATTTGGGGCACGTATTGAAAATAGAACCAATGGAATTAGCCAATGTGTCATGTGCAGGAATGAAATTTTTTGCCTTTTGCCTTTTTTTTTGGCCTAATTTCATTTATTTATTCATTTTTTTGTATTTTCTGGAATATCTTCATGCATGAAGAAGTAAATATACTTAGTTTTATGTTTCATTTTATAAAACGTATCATACTGCATACTTTACTGTGGGAATTTACTCGTTCATTTTATTCAAGAATTTCACTGGAGCCCTTCTCATGTCTGCACATAGAATGCTCATCTCTATTGAATTAGCCCCTTTAACAAAAATTAAGTTGTTTTCAGCCCTTTGCTGTTAAGCCCAATGTTTTCAAATCACCCTCACACATGAATGATTCCTGTATGTGTACAGATCCGTTAGATAAATCCCCTGAAGCAGGATTGCTGGCTCAAAGCATAAATGCATTTGCAATTTGAAGAATTAATTCTCAAATTCAATATTGGGAAAGCTTTTGAAAAGCTGCTATTCTATTCATTTCTTAAAAATTTGTTTCAGTAAGATCTATGTAGCTGAGTGGTTTTGTTTGTTTGTGTGTTTACTCTGAAAAGACTCAAAGAATAACTTTTCTAAGCTCAACCTCAGAAATTTACTGACTTTTGTAGTTGGATTTTTTTATGTTTATGTTGTCTTTTTATTTGTATTTCTATAACATTATCGTCTTATTAAATATTGCTCTGCTAAATCTTGTATAGTTAGATAATATGAACTCTGATGTCAGCCAGCCTGGTTGTGAATCTGGGCTTTAGTCTTCTGTGACTGTGAAGAATTTATTCAAACTCTCTGTGACCTATTTCTTCATTGGTAAAAAATGAATAATAACCATCCTATCTCATTGGGTTTTTATGAAGTTAAGTAATTTAAGATATGTAAAAGCCTTTAGAACAAAACTTGATACGAATGAACACTCGAGTGCTGGAGATTTTAAAAGTCACCTCATCAATTTTGTAAAAAAATGTGGCTGCAATAATAATAATTCTTTGTTATACATGTTCAACTTTATAGAGATAGGAAATCGCAGATAAAAAATAAAAATTAATCAATCAGATTCATTTTCTGTAATTTGCATATAACTTTCTTACATGCAAAAATTTACATATAACACATTAAAAAATCAAGTTGGGAGCTAAAAAGTGTTTTGGGATGATGTTCTGACTTTAATGAGACAGCTAGATAGTGATTTTTTGAGATATGCAGGCACAGCCTGTTATAGGATTGAATAATGTAAAAGGAAAAAATAAAGGATATAATTGTATTAAGTAACTATTAAAAGTTTCTTCTATGAAATTTTCATGTTTTTCAATTAAATTTATATATGCCATTGATATTGCTAAGGGCTGCCTGATGTCAACATTTCTAAATATTATGAGTAGCACAAAGGTTAATTCTGGATATTTGAGAAGGTTGACAGAGAATCCGTTGAATTTTTAAACCAGAGAACACCTCCTTCCAAGAATGATTTATGAGAACCACATTATTTCAAAAATTGAAAGAACGGGACAATTAACAACCAAGAGAATAGATGTCATTAGGGATGTGGGAGGAATCACAAAACCTCTGCGGTGCAGGTGATGTGTTTGTTTCTTGATCTGACTTACTACAGAAGTATCTTCATTTTATGCAAGTTCGTTTAAGTGAATATTCACAATATGCAACAATTTGAAAAGATTAAAATAAAAGGTTTAGCAAGTGTCAATCTACACCCTTATGAAGGCTAACAGTTCCTCAGAGGGACCTCTGAGAAATCGATGAGACTCTTTCAGGTGGTAATCTGTGACTTTTCACTCTAGCTTCGATCTGAACAACTTTACATGTTGTTAATATGTGGGAGTTCTGTTTCCTAAAGCTTCTGAAACAAAGTACTACAAACTGGATGCTTTAAACAACAGAAATGTACTCTCTCACAGTTCTGGTGACAAGAAGTCAGAAATCAAGGTGTTGGTCACACCCTGTTTTAAGGAGGAATACTTACCCCTCCCTTCCAGCCTCTGATAGCTCCAGGTGACTTGCAGCTGTAGCACTTCAATCTTTGTTTCTGTTGCTGTGTGATCCACTCCAGATTTCACTCCCTGACTGTTTGTCTCTATCCGTGTCTAAATTTCTCACTTCCTATATGAACATCAGTCATGTCTGATGAAAAGATCCACTCAAATTCAGTATGATCTCATCTCAACTTGATTACATGTTACAAAGACCCTATTTCCAAATAAAGTCACATTCTCAGGTATAGGAAGTCAGAACTTCAACATATCGTTTGGGGGTCACAAGTAAACCCATAACACTATTCAAGGTTAAAATAAGCTTTCAAAGTCATTGGATTAAAATACATTCCTCATGCCTTATAGAGTTCCGCGGCTTTTCTGACCAATCTGAATAGAAAAATGGCCTAGGTACAGCTAAGTTTCCCTGCCCTCCAGACCCAGTGAATAGATGTGCCTTAGAATGTATTGGACTATGGTGAAAAATCAACTGTCCCTTTGTGCTTAATGTCTTACCCCCCAAAAATGCTGTACTGTGCTTGGGCTCATCAGTCCCGGTGATGGTACCACAATGCACTTCTCAAGAAGTGAGGGTAAACTGCCTCTCCTTCTCTTCCCTCAACCTTCCCTCTGTGCTGAACTACTCTTCTTAGTCCTCCTATCCATAAAAAATAGCTGAGCTTGGTCTTTTAGGTACTTAACTTCACCCCTAAACTTTTAGAAATCCATGTTTTCTCCACAGCAAGATGAGCCCAATGCTTTGCCAGCTCAAGCTGAAAACTGGTTGAGCGACACACTTATTATTTATGTATAAATCAACAACGCATTCCCCTTTGCTGCTCACACCTTTAACATGATTTAATATTTCAACACTGTATAGAGAATTATAGACTTCATTTCATCTTGAACCACATAATTCATTTTCATATATAGATCACAAGCGATTGGAAAACAGATTCTAATTGGCAGTTAGCCATTTATGTTAAATCTAGTAGCAAGTGTTAAGCTCTGACACCTTCCCTTTGAAAAGGCTTTTGAAATAAAATTGAAATTCATCATTCGGAGTTGAATGTTTTATGCTGCTGGGAGCTAATTACCACACGCATCTCAGAAGTGTGTGCTTCTCTCTCTTCCAGGCCACTTGTCTTAAACTGTAGGCTCTGGTTTCTACAATTTGTGCTAAAGCCTCCAGTTGCCAAATGGGATAAGGGCTGTTTGCACAAATTGTATTCTCTAGAGACTCTGGCTTGATCCAGGTGAATGCAAATGGTCGCACCTGTTCACTGTCAACCCTGGCAGAATTCATTCATCCTGGAGTGGGATCAATGGCTGTCAACTCTGAAGATCTGCCTGCAAAAGGAGTGGTGTATCTCACACATACACACACACACGTGCGCGCGCACACACACACACACACACACACACACACACACACACACACACACACACACATACACACATTGTTTGACCAAAAAGCTTTAGAGAGAGCAGAGTTGACCACTGCTGAACTGCAGTAGGCTTTTCAGTCAAGCTAAAAGGGGAATTTAAAATGAGCATAACGAGCCCAACCACTCCCCTCCCTTTGTCCACCTTTGACCAGTGTGCCCTTACCTCATGGTCTGGGAAAGGCATGGAGTGATTGCTTTAGCCTCTTGAGCCTGAAGTGACATACCACCTTAGTTATCCAAGTTCTTTCCTTGTAAAGTCACGCATTGTCTTTCTGGAATTCTTGACTCTGATTCTTAAATTCCCAGAGACAGGCAATTTTCTGACTGAAAGTTGAAAACTGAATTTTAATAGTCTGAATTTCTTGAATGTGTCTTTCTTTCTAGTGTTGACCCATTCCTTATCTTGTCTTGTGGTTATTTTTGACTTGGCCTTGCATGCTGGGTCCTGCTTATATGTCTTGCTCTTAATCATCTCTCTTATTATTTTTATATTATTCTGAACTATTCACATGTTTGTATTTACCCGCTGCATTTGGCCACTGGCTTCTGAGCTTTTCCCTCATTCTTTTGCTTATTCACTAGCCCAAGGAAGCCACATATCTGAGACGTGTGTGGCTCTCCCCATACCTCCTCATCCATCATAGACGTTGTGCATCTATCTACCTTGTTGTTCCTTTCTGACCTGACCTGAGCCATAGAATTCTTCTTAAGACACTTTTACAGGCAACTGCTGCCAATTTATCAGAGTTGGCATTTGTGATGGGTGCAATTTGATATACCTGTCCTTGTCTGGGCTTGTAGCCAGGCTCCAGATTCTCACCCTAAGTCCATAAGTGTTCAACCCTGAATAGGTAAGCTCAGTAAATATTGGTTAGATGAGTCAAATAATGAAGGAATGGAAAAATGCCAGAATTCCTTGACTAGTTGTGTAAACTGTTATGCTAGTTTTCAAGGTGCATTTCTAGTACCTGCGCTATGAAGCATCAGAAAGTTTCTTACTGCTTTGTGACTTTATCTGTAAAATGGAGATAATTACAATAGTGTCTGCTTTATAGAATTATTATGAGAGTAAATCTCAATGACCTCTGTAAAGCTTTGAATACACTGCTTGGCATGTTATAGTGCTTAATTGGTCATTTTTATCAATCAGCTGTTATATTTACTAAAACATATCTTTTGGGGGGATTCTTTAAAATGCAAATTTGAATTATCTTTAATTTTTCAATACTATCTTTAAAAATAACTAGGAATAATATGTTTGCCTGGATTTGTCTTTATAATAAAGGCACCAGTTTGCAATGTATTTCAAATGCCCAGCAAGGAGGAAATTTCCCTAATCAAGAATGTCAAGCATACATTTTATTTTGTTTGATTTGCATTTCTTTTTATTTTTTATTTATTTTTTAAATTTTTTTGAGTTGGAGTCTCACTCTGTCACCCAGACTGGAGTGCAGTGGCCACTCCCGGCCACCGCAGCCTCGACCTGCTGGGCTCCGACCATCCTTCCGCCTCAGCCTTCCAAGTAGCCGGAATTACAGGCATGCGCTACCACGCCCGGCTGATTTTTTGATTTATTGTAGAGAAGAGGTCTCGCTGCTCAGGCGGGTCTCGAACCCACGGGCTCAGACAATCCACTCACCTCAGCTTCCCAAAGGCACGCGGGATTACAGGCTGAGCCAGGGAGCTGCTTGCTTTTCGTTTTCAAATGGACTTGGCCTTGTCTTACAAAAGCATTTATCTATTAAGATTTTTATGTGAAAATTTAGGTGAATGCTATCAGTTAAATCATTTGAAATCCTTAGTGCCTGGGGTTGTCTACATGAGAAGGGACTTCCCAAAAAATAGAATGATCTTTTTGGAGGGTGGGCCCCTTGTAGTACAGACCTCTTCTACTAAGTAAATGTTCTAGGAACTCATAGGTTTTTATTTGAAAGCTTTGAGAAGGTTGTGTCATGATTTGTGGAAGAAACTTCCCGAGTTGTGACAAAGAGGTAACTGGTTCTTCCACCATGACAACACATGGATCCACACTGCGCTTTGACCGAAAAACAGCATGACTCTTTGTTCCTCACTCTCCCTATTCACCTGGTTTCATCTAAGTGACTTGTTTCCCCACATAAATAAAGTCCACAAAGGGAAATGATTTGCCAATATGGAAGAAGCTAAAAAAAAAAAAAAAAAAAAAAAAGACCGAAGCACTAAAAGGCATCAAAATTGACTAATTCAAAACTGCTTTGAGCCGTTGAAAAAGTGTCTCAATAGGTGTGTATTGCATCAAACAGAGAGTACTTTGAAGGTGACTGAAGTTTAAATATGTAAGAATATATACACAATTTTTATAAATAAATTCTGAGGTTTTGGGGGTTCCCCCTTGTATAGGGCTTAATGGAATCATTATCATCACTATTTTTTATCAATTAACTATTATATTCACTAAAACTTGTCTTTTTTCAAAGTTTCTTTACAATACAAATTTAACTTATTTTTATGATTTTTAATACTATTTTTTAAATACTTAGAAATAATATGTTTGTCAATTTTTGTCTTTGTAACAGAGGTACCAGTTTGCAATATCTTTTAAACATCCAGCAGGAAAGAAACTTCCATAATCAAGAAAGGCAAGCACACTCTTTATTTTGTTTAGTTTGGTTTTCTTTTTCAAATGGGCTCTGTCTTGTCTTACAAAAGCATTTATCTATTGTGATTTTTATGTGCGAATCTAGGTTAAAGCTGTTAATTAACCATTTGAAAACCATTTGATGCCTGGGGTTTACACAGCACTGTTACACAAGCAAATGCAAAATATGCATGCATACTTCTGATACAACTGCATGTTTCGTGATATGTAGTTAGAAGAGAGCCCACTTCCTTTCTTGGTTTGAAGCTAACCATCCAAACAAGACTTCTTCACACATACAGGATGGTAAGTGTGGAGAGAATGGTAGTCAACCTGGCAGTTACACCTGGTTTTTATATCACATCATTGAATTGTCTCAGTGAACACTCTCATGCAGAGTTTTAACTGGAGGGGTACTTTGTCAAGATAATGAAGTTATATTTACTGACCATTTAATAGGCAATTTTATGTCAAATACAAATGGCTACTTGCACAGAAGAAGATTCAGTATTATACAGAAGGAACACAGCCAAACCATGGTCTTTCATGCTCTGTCTGTTTCTACCATCAGTATAAAAACTGCATCTCTTCTTTAGGAGACTGCTATTATATTATGTTGCAGCATGTCAAAAGAGTGTCAGACATTATACTAAAAATGGAGAAATTTTGTCTGAGCTCTGATTAATTTATGACATCTATTTCTTCTTTTAAATAGCATTATTTTTAGCATTGTGGGGTGCAAGTAAGGATTTATTTCATAATAAGATGCATACAGGTGAAGATTGGGCTTCTAATTGGTTCTCTCTTCCCTGATAATGGACCAGGTACCCAATGTGTTGCAGTGTAATTCCCTTCCTCCTCCCTGGTTCCCTTCCCTAGCAGTGTTCAGCGTCTGCCAATTCCATCCTTGTGTTCGTGTGACCAGTGATCAGAGCCCATTTGTGAGTGAGAATATGCACTGTTCAGTTCTTTGTTTCTATGATAGTTCACTTAATATGAATGACTTGCCGGGCTCGGTGGCTCAGCCTGTAATCCCGCACCTTTGGGAGGCTGAGGTGAGTGGATTGCCTGAGCCCGTGGGTTCGAGACCCGCCCGGGCAGGCGAGACCTCATCTCTACAGTAAATCAAAAAATTAGCCGGGCGTGGTAGCGCACACCTGTAGTTCCCAGCTACGTGGAAGGCTGAGGCGGAAGGATCGCTGGAGCCCCGCAGGCCGAGGCTGCGGTGGCCAGGAACGGCCACTGCACTCCAGTCTGGGCGATAGAGTGAGACTCCAACTCAAAAAAAAAAAAGATAATAGTAATATGAATGACTCATCTATTTCTAATAGTAAACAGATAAAAAAATTTTTGAAGTACGTGTGTCTGTATGAAAGAATCCATAGAAATCATTATGAGTTAATTTTGCCTAAAATATGAATCTTTATTTCTTTCTTCCATGCATCTCATAGGTTTGTGTTAAAAACACAAAAAAGGAAAATGATATTGTCTTATAATGCATGTCCAGTCAAAACAGAATTCTTCCAGCTTTCACCGTCTCTTTGAGATTTGCTTGATAAGCTTTTCAATATTTTCTTTAGCTTATTATTGATGATTTTGAGGTTCTTATGTAATTTTTCCCTCAAATTTGAGTTTTTTACGTGGATATTTAAAATATCTCCTCATTATTTCTATTTTTATTTTTTCCCTTCCTGGAAACATACAGTTTTTCTACATTGAATATTTCCTTTTCTTCTTTGTAGATTTCATAATGCAAACATTGCATACACATTTCTGACCCTGGGTAAACATTATCTTTGAAGCAAATTGTTCTTTGGTACTAATTGCAAGCATATGACTTGACACAAATCTATCTGGAGAAATACAAGAATAATTTAAATAACTTAAAAGTTCAGGCTTAGTTATAAGCATCTACAAAATAAAAAGGAAGAAATAATTATGTTAAACAGGGAATACAATTTCAACATGTAATTTCAGGACTGCACATAACTACTCCTAGAATTAGAATGGTGAAAATAACAAGATACTAATAGAAACACATATCCCTCAAGGTTGCTATTCCAACTTCACCATCAGCCTTTCAGTTATGTAGGTTATAACTCTAATATACTCTATGAAAACCAAACACAACAGATTAACCATGTTTATATGAATACTCAGTGTAGCTAAAACTCAATACAGTAAGATTTTACTTAGGTGAGATAAACATATCTGAATATCATAAGACCTAGCCCATTGATAAAGATTTAAAAATTGATAAAGGCTAAAAAATGTTGCACATAATGCATGCTTATCTATCTCGGTGTCAGAAACAAGCAAATTTGGAAATTGCTGGAAAATCAGTCATGTTTCTAGTTTTTCTCCCAGGATTGATGAAACCTAATGCCTACATGGAAGCCTGAAATAAATGCCTTTATTTACCTAGTTGGTGTCTTTATCTCTAATCAATGGGAATGTCACTGGCAAATGCATTTCCATTCTACTTGATCCAAATGATTATGGATCTGTGCATTGAAACAAAAGGTTTCATCTTGATAATAAGCAAAAGATGTATAGTTTCTTGGATGGTTAATTTCATCCAAGAAACCTTTTAAACTCATTTAATATAGCTGTTTAGACACATGGAAAATGTCTGGTATCAACTTATAAACTATACCCTAGATAAATCCAAATGAAAAACAAAATGATCCAGAAATAGTTTAAGTGGATATTTTATGATGGAGATTTTGAGCAAATGCAATACTGTAAGTACAACAGAATTCCCCTAAACCTTTCTCTACTTCACTGACTAGAAAAACTAAGGGGGCCTTCCACTGTATTCTTTTTTTTTTTTTTTTTGAGTTGGAGTCTCACTCTGTCGCCCAGACTGGAGTGCAGTGGCCACTCCTGGCCACCGCAGCCTCGCCTGCTGGGCTCTGGCGATCCTTCCGCCTCAGCCTTCCAAGTAGCTGGAATTACAGGCGCACGCTACCACGCCCAGCTAATTTTTTTTTTTTTTATTGTAGAGATGAGGTCTCGCTGCCCCAGGCAGGTCTCGAACCCACGAGCTCAGGCAATCCACTCACCTCAGCCTCCCAAAGGCGCAGGATTACAGGCTGAGCCAACGAGCCCGGCTCTTCCACTGTATTCTTAACCAGTATTTGCCTAAGAAGCAATATTGATTGATTATGAAAACCTGCTAGTATATCTGGACATGTCTTTTCTCAACACTAACTTGTGTACTTATCAAGAGGTATTTGTTTATTTATTTAATATATTGTATATACTATATACAAGAAACTAGTCTGGGTTCTGATGATAAAGCATTTAAGCAAACAGGTAAAAATCTCTTTTTTTTATAACACATTCTATTTGAAGGAGAGATAATAATTTGCAAATAAAAAGACATAGTAATTTAGATTGATATTAGAGGGTTTTTGCTTGTTTGTTTCTGTGTAACAAATCACCACAGAACTAATTGCTTAGAAAAGCAATCATTTTATTTGCTTTTCATTCTATGGGTTAGAAAATTGGGTGGGCTCAGCTGTGTGGTTCTTCTGCCGGTCTTCCCTGAGGTCACTAGTATGGGTTGCAGTTACCTGGTAGCTCACCAGGGGCTGTATATAGTAATATAATCTCACTCAGATGTCTTGATGCTTGCTGTATGGAGTAACATAGTCTCACTCAGATGTCTTGTCACTCACTGTTGCTGCCTGGTCTAGGGGCCTTATCTTGGAAAGCTTGCCTGTGCTTTGTAAAAGCTCTCATTCTCCAGTAGGCTTATTCACATAGCAAACCCATGATGGCATTCTAAGATTAAAAAATTAAACCTGTGAAGTCTTTTGAGACCTAAACTTTGACATTCCCAAAATATCACTTCTACCACTTTTTTGTGATGGAGGAATCATCAAAGCAAGTAGTAAGGCTAACCTAGATTCAAGAAATAGAAAAATAGAATTCCTCTTTGATGAAAAAAAATTCAAAGTACCATTGACAATGAACATGAATATAAGGATAAGATAAACTTTTGTGGACACTTTTTATAACCAATCTTTCATCAAGTGTACTAAATATTATGAAGAAAATGAAACAAGGAAGAAGGCAGGGAATGCCATAGTAATGGAAAAAAATAAAAACCCTAATTGTAAAAAAGGCAAGATGCATGTGGAAAACTTGCAAAGAATAGAAGAATGAGGTATATGGCTATCTGGGGGAAGATATTCCACTCAGAGAAAACAGCAAAGGTCATGAAGGAGGAATGTGATTGACTATTCAAAGGAAAAGGAGATGGCCAATGTAGTTGATGTGGAGTGAAATTGGGGAAAAGTAGGGGAGAATGAAGTCAATGTTACAGACATGGGTCACCAAAAAGGGCTTCTGTTTTTACTCAGCACAACATGGGAAGACCTTGGAAGACTTTAAGGAGAGAAGTGAAACAACTTACTAAAGTTTTATAATGATCACCCTGGGTGCCGTGTTGAAAGTAGATTTTTGGTAGCAAAAACATGGAACCAACCGTGCTGTCCATCGAAGCTGGACTGGATAAAGAAAATGTGGTACATGTACACAATGGAATATTATGCAGTCATAAAGAAGGACGAATATATGGACTTTGCAGCAACTTGAATGGATTTGTAGTCGATTATACTCAGTGATCTATCACAGAAACAAAGAACAGAGTACCATATGTTCTCACTCATAAGTGAACCTTGAACAGTTATAATACTATAAGAAAGTGTTTGGCAGTAATGGGAAACTGTCAGGGGAGGTGGGGTGGGATTGGCAGTTGAGGGAAACTGCTAGGGGAGGGAGGGGCACACCTCATCAATGTTTGTATACCTAACCCTGAATTGTACCCCACATCTTTATAATTAAAAAAAAAAGAAAAAGAAAAAAGAAAGTAGATTGTTGGGAATAAGGCTAGAAACAAAGCAGCTAGGAGGTTATTCCATTAATCCAGATAAGAGATCCTTGTGTCTCAAACCAGGATCATAGTAGCAGAGAGGTAAAAAGTGATCATACCCTGAATATATTAAGGTAATGTTAACAAGATATGGTATCAGGTTGGATGTGAGCCATGAGAAAGGGAAGAAAAAGACAATTCTGAAATTTTTTGGTCTAACAATAGGAAAGCTGGAGTTGTTACTTACTAAGATAGAGAAGAATGAGGGAGAAGGAAGGAGCTTGAGCCATATTTGGATGTTTGTTGTCAAATTTTGTCTTAGCTTAGACTTTCCAAATAGTAAAATAGGTCCAATGATGTAAAGGCAAATAATTTATGGGGAGTTTGATTAGGAAGCAAATGTGTAGACAGCAAAGAAGAACTGGGAAAAATTCAACACATAATTCAACTGATCACTTCTAAATATTACTTTTTCCATGATCTAAGGGATGGCCTGAAACTCATCTCAGGATAATATGGACTGGAGAGAGGAAAGATTAAACATATATGCACTGGCCTTGGTGTTTTCCTCTTGGGTTTCTGTGCTTCTGAATGTGCATTTCTGATTATTGAGTGGGTTTGGGTTTTTGTGCAATTCCTGCTGTTACATCAAGGGAAGACTTTGGGATAGGAAGCCATCCTTTTCACAACTTAGATGTTTTTTGTGTCTACCCTAACTTCATTCCGTATTAGAAACTCCTTCAAGTTACAATCTCTACAAATACTTAATGTTAAATGGTTAGTGAAGAAACATCTTTCCCATTGATGGAGGAAAGATTGATTAAGATCTTCAGACTTGAGAGGTCTGAAACTTGCCCCAGTTGGATTATGGACCACATAACTGCCCATTCACCATTGTTACTGGGAACATAAACAACACAACTCTGTGAAATACCTGGGTTTTAAATGCAACCTTTCTTGGCTTCAGAGATGGCAGCAACACTGCCTCCTCTGGTAATCAGAATTGGCTTCTCCCATCAGCATATAAAGAACATTTTTTATCCCTTGGAACCCATGGAAACAGGGACTCAAATATTCAGTTTTATTTTGATTTCAATTTCAGTGGGACATTTACTATGTACCTTGGTGGAAGCATTTCATGGCAATGTGATCATTCAACTCAGCTGAACCCAAGGTGGAGAAGGAAGGCACAAATACTGTATAGCATGCCACCATCACACAGATTTCTCTTGCTTCCTGAACGTGAGTGGTCTAGTTTCAGCCCTCAAGCATCATTTTTTTGTCCACTGGCTCAGGGCATAAACTACACTGTGGAAGCAAGTGCACTCTTCCCGTAGAATGTTGTCCCTGAGTTGAGGCCTTAATTAAGATATTAATAAGCTGTTTTTTTCTGGGTGATGGGACAGAAGATAAGATCAATAGAACTCACAAAAAGGAATAAAATTTATGCATTTCATCCATATGAACTTTCCCCAAATATCCATAAATATCACTATGGCATGTTCCATGGTAGAGTTGTAAGGTCACCCTGGATAATAAATTACGATATCTAAATTTGGTCCTCATTCTTTCATCAAGTATTTCCATAATCTTAAGGGATTTCATCTCAATTATAGTATTATTCATCTATAAATTGAGGAGGATGTACTTATGATCACTAAAGTCTCTCCTAACCTTAACACTGGATGATTCTATGTTTAGCAAACACAATTAAAATAAATATTACTGAGCACCAACATTATTCCAGGAATTATGCCTAGGGTTTTGTGTGCATTGTTTTACGTAATCTAGAATGTCTTTGAGCTTTGAGGTAGATAATATTATTAGTGTACACTTGAGAACATTGAGCAGCAAATATTTAATTTAATACACCCAAGATTATATTTTTAAATAATTTTTTGAACCAGGGTTGGAGCTCAGATTTGGCTCCAGAGTCTTTATTTTTTTATTTCATGTATTTTTTTTTTGGAATTGGAGTCTCACTCTGTCGCCCACACTGGAGTGCAGTGGCCTCTCCCGGCCACCGCAGCCTCAACCTGCTGGGCTCCGGCGATCCTTCAGCCTCAGTCTTCCAAGTAGCCGGAATTACAGGCATGTGCCACCACGCCCAGCTGATTTTTTTGATTTATTGTAGAGATGAGGTCTTGCCAAGTTGCCCAGGCGGGTCTCGAACCCGCGGACTCAGGCAATCCACTCAACCTCAGCCTCCCAAAGGCGCGGGATTACAGGCTGAGCCACCGAGCCCGGCTTAGAGTCTTTATTTTTAATAACAGTGCTATACCAACTAAAGACTTCCAAACAATGCTCTTGTTAATAATAAAATAAAATTTCTTTGTATGTGAAAAACAAGTTGCTTCACAATGTTTATCATGATTGTTTCATTTGCAAGAAGAAAAAACTTAATAAGTCTGTAGTTAAAAACACAATGCAGTTGGAATTTTACATGATGCTATTTTCTGTTCTTAGGAACTTCTGTAGAAGTAGACCATTCTGCTTCCTTTGTCTAAATTAATGAGCCCAGCTATTTTTCTCTTCTTTTTTAGTCCTCAGATTATTATAATGTGGAAACATTGTTTCATCATGATGCTCTATTCTTCTAGCAGGCCGTAATTCTCTCTTTGAACACAAAAGATGGTTCTTAAAACAAATGTTCTCACCCTCCCTGGAATGAATTTTTTCATACATTTATATGGTAAGAAAGATTTTGGAAGAGAAATTTGGTATTCTCTTTTCCAGTGGCCTTTCCTTTTTTTAGTAGTTTCCAACCTAAACAATAGGTTTTTATGCACCCCCAAAATATTTCACTCCTCGTGAGTACCCAAGTTTACAGTTCTCCCTCTGGGTCATACAAAAAGAGCCTTGATTACTCACATTTCTTTTCTTTTCTTTTTTTTTAAGTTGGAGCCTCACTCTGTCGCCCAGATCAGAGTGCAGTGGCATGCTCACAGCCGCCACAGTCTTAATGTGCTGGACTCAGGCAATCCTTTCGCCTCAGCCTTCCAAGTAGCTGGAACTACAGGCATGCACCACCATGCCTGGCTTATTTATTTATTTATTTATTGCAGAGACAAGGTCTCACAAGTTGCCCAGGCTGGTCTAGAACCCCTGGACTCAGGTAATCCTCTCGCCTTGACCTCCCACAGTACTTGGACTACAGGATTTAATCACCGTACCTGGCCTAACTTACATACCTTATGAATATATTTTTTTTTTCTTCTTAGGTTCCAAGGCAGTTTCAGTTATTCTTTCATTGATGCCCTCTGCTTTGGTTATTTTAAAAATCAATCTTATAATATACTACTTAGAATTCAGTGTCCCTGAATGCCATTTTATTATTTTCTCTCTGTTCCTACCTTTCTCATAGCCATTTCCATAACAGATTTTTTTTCTGATCTGACATATGTTCCAATGTCTCCCAATTTAATATTATCAAAAAATTTCATTAACATGCTGTCTGCACCCTTTTATAGATTATTATCATCAAATCTAGAGGAGTCCACTCAGTAATTTCCCCCGAAGGCTCTAGCACCTATTAATCATAACCCTTTACTTATGATCTTTAAGTACATATTTAATTCAACTGACTACATGATTCCCTGAGCCAATCTGAACAGAATTTACAAGAAAACCTGCAGGATCCTTGTCCTCCCAAGGTCTTAAAGAGTATTTTAAAGACAATCATTATGAGCAACTTCTATTGTCTGTTTACATTACCAAGTAGATCAACTATTAAGGTATTCTAGAACTGGTTATTTTTTCCTTTTTTGATTTTTTAATTTCTTCAATATTTATATTTTAAACTAAGATTTATAAAAATGTCCAATATAATCACTTCTCTTGGGCAATAGGAGTATCTCTGACAATTCCCTCAAATATCTTACTCTGAAAATTGCTTTAGTTAAATTTTTTCAAGTGGAATGTCCTTTTGCATGTTTAGCCAGTACTTTTCTTTCTCCTACATTTTCCGTTTGTTTGGGCTTTTACTTATTTGGCCTTCTGCTTTTGCAACTGTATGTGTGTGTGTGTATATATATACACATATATGTATAGTGTGTGTGTATGTGTGTGTATGTGTGTGTGTGTGTGTGTGTGTGTCAGTTTGTGCCACTATAACAAAATACTATAGATTGTGTGGCTTAAAAATATATATATTTATCTCCTATAGTTCTGGAGATGAGACGGTCCAAGATCAAGGTACCAGCAGATTTGGTGTCTAACAGGGGTCTTCCTTCTGGTTCACAGACAGCGATCTTCTCACTGTATCCTCATATGACAGAACTTTCATAGACTTTTGTCTCAGTTCAGTGCCCAGTCCCTTCCCTAACTGTATTGACTGTTTTCATTTTCTGTCATGTGATTGACACATGCATAATGTTGGAATGCCGCAAGCAATATCCCAAAATAAAGGCCCAAGAAACAGCCTAAAGAGCAAAAGTTTCTATTTGACCACTGTTACCTACCCTTTTCCATCCTGTTCTCCCCATAGAAACTAGAATCCCTCTTTCCCTCTGCAGTACATTGAAACCAGGACTCCTTTTCCCCAAAGCCAGCCATGAAACCTAAAAATATTACTCTAACTTTTCTGCAGCCTTCTTGTGTTAAAAACTGACCATAAAGAAATTATCTGGCCTGCCTTGTTTGACTGTAGGTCCTAACATTCCATTTCACAGAAGGTTCTGTTCCACATCCCAAAGAAGAATTCTACTCAGACGTTGAAGAGAATCTAGGCAAATAGGCTTCACTAGGTTTCTTCACTTAGTCTATTAGTATTTGGTAACATCCTTTCCGTCCAATCATATTTCTACATGGCTATCACCTGTCTACACTTTGCATAACTGAAATATAAAAATGGACAATCCACCCTGTATCTTTGGGTCTTCATTCTGAAGGCACTTTTGTATACATATTAAATAAATTTGTGTGCCTTTTCTTTAATTAATCTTCCTTTTGTTAGTTGATATTTCAGTGAATCTTCATAAGGCAAAGGAGATCTTTTGCATGGCCCCTACAATAATTTTAGTTCATAGTGTTTTTAAGTTGCAATGACATGCACACTCAATGAATGTGAAACGACTCTTCTGCTGTAAGTCAAATATAGCTATTCTTCTATACTCTCCAATCCTGCCCCAGCCCTGCCACATATCAGCAAGCTACTTTAACTCTTTGATATCTTAAACAGAATACATGATGCTGTATAGTTTAAAATTCACTTTGTCTACGATTGGCCTTAAATTTAGAGAAAAACAATTTATTTAAAATTTCATGTAAATGATTGTTTTATTGGTCCCAAATAAAGGCAACTTTGATATAAATAAGTAAATAAATAAATAAATAAATAAAGGGTTCTAGTTAAGTATATTGATACTGTGGAAAGCCAGGCTTGTATTTTGAAATGACATTCTTATAAAGGGCTTAAACCAAGAATCATCCTTATCTTGGTCTTCCATCTACTTGGTTCTTATGTGTCATCTTCTTTCTCCATGAAGTAATTCATCTTCCCACTTTAACTTCAATAACATTAATATAACTACTAATGGCACAATTATCAGTTTTATTATGTGACACTTATCTAAGATTGGATTATTACAGATTACAAACAATTCAAAGCAAGAGACACATATTTGATAATGTTCAGGATAGCAGGGTGCTATTCTGTTTAAATCCTTTTTGACATAAAGGACTAAATAAATAATCACTAATCATGATAACTAAGTAGCTCAGTGAAATCCCACAGTGTGTAGGGGAATTAACAGCTAATTTGATCTACAAACAATTGCAAATTATATAAAAATGTGCCTAGTAATACAAATAATAAAAGCTCCCCATTTTTAGTTCTGTATCCAACCATATCAAATGTTTATACAGTCACTCATGTGAGCCCAGAAATGTATTAGGGTAATGGATACACAGTAGTTCCCTAGAATTTGCAATTTGTTTATTAGTTTATTCATTTATTTGTCAGTCAATCAACAAACATTAAGAGATTGAAAGCTACAGTTCAAGCTAACTTGTGTCTTGTATTGGTAAAAGAACACAATGCTGAGGCAAAAGAACTAAACTAAGAGTAAGCTAAGTTTCTTCTAGGTTTCTATAGGTACCACCTTTCATTCCCACCTTTTGCTATTTAAAAATTTTCTTGAATGTGAGTATTTGTGTCATTATAGCATGAGTATTAGTGTGGCAATGAGGAAACATTTGTTTCTAAGTCCATGATGACTTTCTAAGATGGAGTCAACTTGAATTCTTTTAAATTTCTGTTCATTTGTATTTATGTATTTACTATTTTAGAGACAGTGCTGGGGTTATGGGCATGAGCCACTGTGCACAGCTAAATTCCTTTAAATAAAGTGTCTTTGTTTTCCTGAGCCCTTGAAAGTTACAACCTGAGTTTCCCAGGAGCAGTGAAAAAGCCATTTCCATAACAGATATTTTTTCTGATCTGACATATGTTCCAATGTCTTCCAATTTAATATTATCAAAAAATTTCATTAACACGTTGTCTGTACCCTTTTATAGATCATTATTTTAAATTTCACATAAATTATTGTTTTATGGTTCTAAATATAAGAATAAAAATTTCTCAAAAATCAGCTGGGAGGAAGAGAATTAGTAGGAGTAGGGGACAGAAATGGAAGGAAGACAGGACTGATAGAGACACCAAAACTAGTGTATGGT
Organism: Cephalopachus bancanus; assembly: GCA_027257055.1. Lineage (NCBI taxonomy): Eukaryota > Metazoa > Chordata > Mammalia > Primates > Tarsiidae > Cephalopachus > Cephalopachus bancanus. Next base: position 11,150,504 of record JAPVLO010000017.1, read on the forward strand.
GGAGTGTTGCTTGACATAAACTCTCTTCACTCCCTCAATCAAGTTAATTTTCTTTAAATGCTATAAAACTCACAAACACAGTGGGATGGAATGTAGTTGCAAAGGGAACAAAAGCTGAGTTCATTATCTGAGATGGCACATAGAATGATTTGCTGAGGAAGACCCAGAGAGTGATGGCTGAGAATAGAACTTGGTAGAGGTTTGGCAGTCTTAGACTAAGCATAGAAGGGATTATGAACTTCCAGAACCCAAATTGTTGGGATCTAAGCCAAGACCAATTTCAGGTGTCAGAGGGTTAAGCTCTCCTTCCCCTTAGTATAAATCTTGGGTAGTATACACACATGCACACATGTGCACACACGTGCACGCATGTATTCCATATATGGGATGCCAACAAAATATATATACATTTTAATGGATGTTATCTGAGTATTACTTTTCAAAGTTGAATTGAATTACAGTAGCCATATGTAGTCTGAAGGTTACTCAACTGTGCTTCCACCATTATCTTTGGCTGTCCTCTCTGTCACATGGTGATGCTAGCGTTCATTTGATTAATGCCATCTTTCGAGCGAATGATGTACTTAAAAAGTGTGCAGCCAGGCTCGGTGGCTCAGCCTGTAATCCCGCACCTTTGGGAGGCTGAGGTGGGTGGATTGGCTGAGCCCACGGGTTTGAGACCTGCCTGGGCAGGCGAGACCTCATCTCTACAATAAATCAAAAAAATTAGCCAGGCGTGGTAGCGTGCGCCTGTAGTTCCAGCTACTTGGAAGGCTGAGGCGGAAGGATTGCCGGAGCCCAGCAGGTCGAGGCTGCGGTGGCCGGGAGCGGACACTGCACTCCAGTCTGGGCGACAGAGTGAGACTCCAATTCAAAAAAAAAAAAGTGTGAACACATTTTTTGGACTACTGTATGTATACATATATTATAGTCTATACATTTTATTTTTTATTTTTCAAAGAAAGAAAAGTTTATTTAAAAGTAATTTGGAGAGAGAAAGAGAAGGGAGAGAGAAGATTCACTTCCCCAAGGTAGGGGAGGGGGCCAAAACCAGGAAGCATGGTGACAGCCATAGCTCAAAGAGCACATGGCCACACTGGAGTCTAGCAAGGCAACAGCCACTGGTTGCTTGTGGCTGAGTCCTTTTAACCATTCCTCTTGATGCGGGAAGATCATTAAAGTGATTTGGTGGTGGTCTGTTCCATGTTATCACAAAGGGACAGACAAGCGCAGGCACTGATGTCAGGTGATAGACAGCAGGCAGATGGATGGGTTAGTCACATGATTACTTCCATGGTGGGGTATATCTGTGTCATGTAGGCCGCAAAGAGCTGATTAGATTAACTTGGGGAGTTTAGGTCCTGAGGGTTTTTTTTCCTGAAATAGGCTTGTTAGACATTTGCAATTCACAAATCCCTTGACCAAAAGTGGTCGCATTATCACTTTTATGACTTTGGCTAGCCAAAGTGTAATCTTTCATCTTTGGCCTTGACAAGGAACCTAAAAGTTTACTAGAGATTATTATGCTAAACAATGAATTGAAAGGTTGGACTGTCCTGGTCTTGCATCTGATGGAGATTTGCTGAGGGGGGATGGGACAGGCTGCTGCTTCTTTTGCAGTAGGATGTCTGAAGCTTTCTAATGGTTATGCTGAGGCAAAAGGACTAAACTAAGAACAAGCTAAGTTTTCTCTAGGTTTCTATAGGTACCCCCTTTCATTCCCACCTTCTGCTATTTTAAAAATATTCTTATTTGTACCTGGGAACAGGGATGAAGGTCAGGCTTCTGTAGCTACTTTCTGTTGCACGTGGGGCATAGAGCTGTCCCTACCTGTCTAGAGCAAGAGGAGGGGGTGAGAGAATAGGATCCCATGAAGTATTTTTAGTATTTGTATTCAAAGTATTGACTATAAGAATTAACATTATTATAATAAAGTCCATTGTAGCCACTGTTGGAACATAGCAAGTTTTTGATGTCTAATAAAATGTATTTACAGTTACCTCAGTGGGTTGATACCAACTACAGGAGTCCAGGCAGTTCTCACTGTTGTACCAGTAAATTCCTGAGTCCATTTGTAGATTTCCATTCCTGAAGCTTATCTTTTAATTTTTGGGGTTGTGATAAGAATTTATAGACAGTTATAAGGAGTTTTGTTAATGACTTAAATAAGGAAATACAGTTACTTTGACAAAGTTCGAAGAAAAATTTTAAACATTAATGACATGTAGTTAGGTGTAGCTTAAACTGAGAATTTAAAACAGGTAAACATTGGCAAGAGAAAACAGTTTCCTTTGTTTTTATAATAGGTCTGATATACTTCCACAATTATTGATGTGCTGGAGGGTGAAGCTCAGGTAACCTCTATGCCAGTGAGATGGGAGATTGACATTTTTCCACTTTTGATAAGAGGAGAGGGATGGTATGGGCCTTCTGACAGGGAAATATTATCTTAAATAAAGTTTAACAAAAATAATGCAATATTTATGCCTATAAGGAGATTTCAAAGTCTTTAGTAATTTGGCACTGAAAAGCACTATGGCCTATCACAAACTTCTGTGAGTGAAATCAGTCTACCTGGTCTGCAGTCAGCTCGGGAGGGTGCAGGGCAGATGTGGTTTCTGGGGCTTGTTTCTTACCCCACCCTAGAGAGACTAATTGAGAACTTTAAGAGTTTAAAAAAAGATTTTTTAAAAAGCATAATGTTGCAACACAAAAGTACAGTAGTTACTGCAAAAGTTACTTATTTAGCCAAAGTGATAGTCCAAAGATTTTTTAAAGGGGAAAATTCTTTTGGGTAAAGCTATATGATTTCAACATGAATGGCCAAGACCAAAAGGCAGGCACCTGTGTTAAATTAAGAAATTAATTTGGGTTCCAGTTCCCTAATATTTGCCTGGGGGGTAGTTAGAGTGATGGTGAACCAGTGCCAGGCAGTCTAGCAGATTTGCAGGCCTCTATAAGTGGCCACCATTTGTGAGCCGAGTGTTCTCTTCTCTCTTCAGAAGAGAGTGCACCTGCTTCCCAGTGGCTTTCTGGCCTGCATGGTGGACAAGGTCCAGGAGGTTAAGGCCTTCTGGGGGCAACTATGCTTTCAGTGCCTCCACAGACTATACCCATAAGCAATAGGCATCATCCCCTTAGCAGGTTTGTTCTTACCAGGTGTCTGATGAGCAGTTGAAGTTTTGTCACTAATGGTGACTGCCATTCAGGGTGCCTTTTTGGCCCTCTGGTTCTGCAGTCCTCCATGTTGGCACCCTGTTGCTTTTCTAGTGTCTCAGCTAGAAAAAAACTCAAAAGTTATTTTGATTTTTTCTGTTTCTATCAGTTTGATGTAAAACCCTTTGGAGTGAATAGACCACATGGATGTGAAATGATCTGTACCTATTTATTTATAACTATGAACAGGCAAAATTGTTAAAAACCCTTATGAATTACTAAATTGTCATCTTAGTTGTAAAATGTGGACAATTAGGTGAGAGTGATCAGTTCCCATCCTCATTGTGCTCACACAGAGTACCTAGTATTTTATCTGTCCGGAAGGAGAAGTACTAGGCTTAGTAAAAGTAACTTAACCTTATCATGTACAGCAGGATGTTTCGCATTTAAAGCTTTACCTGTCTCATAAGAAGGTGCTAGTTAGGCACAACTGGTGATTTCACCTTTTGTTTATAAAATACAACTTCAGCAAACCTAATATAGCAAACAGTAGTGTTATTCAGCACTAATATGTTAATACATGGTAAAGTTGGAGGTAAAATTTAACTAGAGCACTTACAAATTTGGTTGCAAAGGCAAATTAAAATTATAATTCATCTTTTTGTGGTTAGTTAATTGGATTAATGTACATGACTACTTTTGTCTGGGAAGAAGGTTGACACAGTTCCAGTTTAGATATAACTTGAGAGAGATTTATTATTAAAATGAAAACAAACAAGAATTTTAGTAGTCTTTTGTCCCGGCCACCCCCTTGAGAAGAGACCTATTAAGCCATATAGAAAGCTGAATGAGTTTCCCAAGTACACATGGGGGTGGTAACTTGTTGCAACTAGTAGGGCAACCACCAGGGGGTTATCAAGCAGTAGGAGGAGGGGGATGAGAAGGTTGGAGACTGGGGTTAGGTGCCATGGTGTTTGGCACTGGCCCCTTCTCCAAAGGTAAGAGAGAAGAAAGACTAGGGGCCAGGGCTAGGTGTCATGGCCATAGACACCAGCTCCTCCTCTGCAGGTAAAGGTGGAGGGCAAAAAGGAAGAGAAAGAAGGGAAACTGACAGAGAATGGAGTAGCAAAAGCAGTTTGCAAGAGAGATAAGAGTAGTTAAACCAGTTAGGTCAGCATTTGAGTTAGAGGGAAAGTAGGAATTGGAGTTGTAGAAGGAATAGGAGAGTATGAAGGAGGTAAAAAATCTTTTGAGGGAGGGGTGGCTCAGTCAGCAGCAGGATCAATACCCTCTGATGAGCCTGTGGGCAATGGGGTCTGGGGAGCCAACGCAGAAATATGGCAAGAGGAACAGACATCTGGGTGATGAGCTAACTCATAAAAGACCTGAATATATGGGAGGTCAAAGTACGTGTCATTTCTTGTGAAGTATAAATTAAACTGCAGGAGTGCATCAGGAGTTAAGGAGTCACCTTCCGGCCAGGTTTCACCATCCCCCAGCTTATATTGTGGAATATCTCCATACTTATCCACCAGATGAAAGGATCAGCTGGGGTCAGCAAAACAATATTGTAATAAAAGGAGAGTTGGGATGGGCTCTTAGTTTTTTGGATTTGTTTCTGGGTCTTAACCCATCCACATCCCCTGCTGGCCATCCCCAACAGGTTCAAAGGAATCACTGCAAAGAATGTGAGTCACCAGGGAGAGAGCATCTTCCCATCCCTGTGCCCACTGGAGCTCGTGGGATGCTATGCTCCACCATGTCTTGAAAGGCCTGGTATCAGGACTTTGAGCAATTGGAATGCTATGAAGTGTTTTCCAAGATGGGACTGGGAAAAGCCCAAGAGACCCAGAAAGTCATCCAAACCAAAACCAGGGGGGTCTAAGAGTGCACATCCAAATATATGGGTGTGTGGATGATAAATGAGGAATGACTCACCGGAGATGCAGGAAGGTGTACCATAGCTGTTGGAGTTTCAAGGTCCTTGGGAGAGACACTTTCCCAACCAGAGAAGAAAAGAGCAAAGTAACCAAGCACTTTGTTTCCCACTCATACAGGTGCTAGTGGTCAGAACTTTCCTTCGGGGACCTTCTTGCCTCCCTAGGGAGTAGCCCTAGACAGAGACCATCAGTTGTCCTCTGAGATGCAGCTCAGTCCACAGGGAAGCTCAGAGATCTTGGCTAGAAGGAAGTAAGGAGTTCATCTTAGTCCCTCAACATGTTGGGCCACAGAGGTCTAATGCCTTTCCCTGGTACCTTCCAATACGCTGAAGTGTAGCTTCAGTCAGAGTTTTCAGTTGCCACCAGGTTCCAACACAGTCCACAGAAGGTCACCAGTTAATAAATAAGAAAGAGAGAGAGAGATAACTTAGATAACTCAGTGGGACCTCCAAAAAATATTAGGGTATGGGTAGGGTGAGGGTGGATGGAGAGATGGAGAGGCAAGGGGAGGTGCAGCAACAGTAACCCAGAAATCTGAGTAATGCAAAGAATTGCAACACACCAAGAGGCAAAGAAAGAAAAGTTTATTTAAAAGTAATTTAAAGAGAGAAAGACAAGGGAGAGAGAGGATTCACCTCCCCAAGGTGGGGGAAGGGGCAAAAGCCAGAAAGCATGGCAACAGCTATAGCTCAAAGAGCACATGGCCACACCAGAATCTAGCAAGGCAATGGTCCTACACATTTTATATATTCTGGATATTCTAAAACAACTTGGAATTGATTAAATGAAGGTTTTAAAATCTTGAAGTAGAATGAAAGGTTTATCAGGAAAGGCTTCCCAGATGTGGTAGTCTTGAAACATGAATGAGATTTGATCATAAGAAATTTATAGAAAGGGCATTTTAAATGAAAAAAAAAAGTGTGGGTAAAGACTTAGAGTTCTAGTGTTCCCCTGTGAAAAATCATAAAATTGAACCAGAGGGGGTGGTACATTTTGCCTTCATGAGTGGCTTCCTTGGTTTTAGGCTACTCTTAGCATATTACGTCCAAGCACCTTTCTCACCAACCTCATGCATCTCAATAATTACAAGATTAAAGGAATTTTAGGATTGGGATGTGATTGCACTGTTAACTATTTTCAGTATTAGAAAAAGGAATAAGCTGGATTTAACTCAAATATAGCTCAACGCCAGATTGTCTAGAGTGAGAAGACTTTTACATCATCTAGAGAATCCCCAAATTCCAGTACACACTATCTCTCACTATTATATTTTCCACCTTTAGCAAGCCCAGATAGGGTAACAAAGTTGAGAATATAAGGCAGACATCCAAATAAATTGCGTTTTTGTGGGGAGATTTAACAAAGTGACCTGGAATTTACTTCATCAAATTTTTTATTAGTGCCTATACAAGTATGGTGCCACTCTCAAACTGTGAATAATAAGCATAGATAAATTAAAGTCTTCACAGCTTATAGAAATTGAATATATATACAAACTGTAGAAAATTTGGAGAAATATATATTGATCAATAATTGATTCTTAGATAAAATAATATTTTCAACTATTGAGACTAACAAAGCAGACTAACACTTATTGATTTCTTACCACCTACTAGACATTGTGCTAAACATTTATTACAATGATTCCTAATTCTATCATCCTAACACATTTGTATATTAAATCCTAAAAGATAAAATTCTAAATTCATACCTTCCATATTAGTGGGCAACATTTTTGACCACTTACAGTAAACAATATTTTTGCAAGATTGTTATCGACTTCTGGGCAAGATGGTGATGGAACAAGTCGGATTGTGAGAGTCTCTGCAAGAGCAAGTATCCTTAAAGACTCTCTGTGTGAGTGTGTGTATATCAGTGGGTGAGTGAAAGTCCATCTGAGGAGAGACTTGGGTTCAAACACTTGGGGCTCTCCTCTAGAGGTGACTGTAATCTCCTACTACCCTGAGATTGGAGACCCAGGTGTACAGGATCATCTGCCATTCTCACGACTATCTTGAGAGGAAGCAGCAGAGAACAGCAGCCCCTCAGTATTGCACCTTTCCCACACCATCACCTGCAGGAGCAGACCTGGCATAAGAAAGCTGGTAATGGAAATCTGGAATAAAGCTCCAATGCCGGTGACGGGACACTGCCAGGCCATCTTCTCAGTCCCAGATGGGGCAAAGACTTGCATCACCTTGCCCAGCTCCACCCAGCCTTCATCTTGAGACCCAGAGGCTGCTATCTCATCAGACTTGGAGAGATAGACATCCCTCCTCCATGCTGGAACAGGCACAGACACATCAGATCTGAGTGAGACTTGACAGCAGCAGCAGCAGAAAGTAGGATGAGTCAAAATCTGATCCATCCTTCTCCCACAGTTGTTTATGGGGCATCAGACCCATGCTGAGAGCAACCCTATCAGACTATGCTGAGAACAGAGGGGAGGTGCTAGTGACCAGAGCTGTTTCCTAAGATGAAAGCCTGAAAGAAACCTGGACTCACAGAAACTTCTGGAGAGCAAGTTTTTTCTTGTTTGTTTTTTGTTTTAGTTTCAGCTTTCTTTTTCTTCTCTCTTTCTTTCTGTTCTTGTTTACATCTTTGTACTTGCTTTGTTTCTGCTATTTTAAATTTAATTTTTGTTTTAGATTTTCTGTTTATGTATGGGTATTTTTGAGTGAGAGTACACTAACGGGGGGTGGCTTTTGTTTGTTTGTTTGTATAATTGTCTGTCTGTTTTTGTCTTTTTTGTTTTTTCTGTCTTTGTTTGTGTCTCTGTTTATTCATTGGTTGGTACTCCTATTTTTCCTCTTCTTCTCTCTCTCAAACTCCCTTTCATCTTCCTCTTTTCTTTTTTCCATTCTTTTTCCTCTTCTTCTCTCATTTGCTTTCAGGGGGCAAACAGACACCCTCACTGCGTAGACAGATTGTAAGATGGTGGAAAGTGGGTTTCAGGAGGTCCACACACCTGTCAGTGGGTACTGAGATGTGCAGGTAGCTTCTGAATCACAGCTCCTCTCAATTAAATTTCAAAACTGCAAAAATCACAGGCCCCAACCCCTAGTCCAGCTTTAGAATTGAGCAAAACCAGAGGATCTACATAAGGAAGAACAGAATATTGAGCAAACAGAAATAAAAGCTATCTCCCATCACTGAACAACAGAATTAAAGAAGAGGTTGAAACGGGGGAGGAGGAGCATACACAATTGAAGAAAAACCCAAGGAAGCATATGAGTCTCACACAGATCCCTGGGAAGTCAGCCACTGAGAATAAAGACTCCAGAACTCAAATAATGAAGAGTCCCCAGAATAACTGGTCTCAAACCACAAACCCAGATATCAAGATATTAATAGAGAGAATAAATAGAATTGAGGAGAGAAAAGAAAAAAGAAGGAATACGTTGCTAGCTGGGATAACAGCAATAAAGAATGCAGTGAATGAAATAAACAACAAACTGATAAGCATGGAAAGCAGAATTAACCAAGCAGAAGAAAGAATCTAAGAAATTCAGGACCAAAATATGGAACAAACCCAAACTGTTAAAAACATAGAAAAGGACGAGCAGGGGAGAAAAAAATAGAAAATAAGCTTAAAAAGACACAACAAAACCTCCAAGAGAAGAGCAATTATTTCAAGAGGCTTAACCTAAGAATAATTGGAATCCCTGAGGCAGACAGAGAGACAAAGACCAACTTGGAACAAACATTCCATGAAATTAACCAAAAAAACTTCCCTCATCACATCAGTGATGCTATCATTCAAACTCGAAAGATTCAGATAACCCCTGCAAGACAACAAAAGAGAAGACTAACTCCCAGACACATAGTAATTCACCTACACAAAGTAGATATAAAAGAAAAAGCTCTAAAGGCAGCAAGATAGAAAGGTCAGACTACCTACCAGAGAAGACCAATTAGAATAGCAGCAGACGTATCTACACGACACTTCAGGTTAGGAGAGCTTGAAGCCCAATCTTCAAAGTACTCAAAGATAAACAATTTCAGCCAAGAATTACCAGCCCAGCTAAGCTCAGTTTCATCAGTGATATCAAATAAAAATCCTTCCCAGACATTCAATCCCTAAGAGTTTACAATGCCTCCAGAATAGCTCTACAAGAAACACTAAAGAAAGTGTTAAACATGGAAGAAAGGAATAAAAGAAAGACAGCCCCTTTCTCAAGAATGCAGGAAAAAGATTGAAAACACACATGAATCAACCCCAAAATCAAAAGAAAGACAATAAACAAGCATCAGCAATAATAACAAACTCTACAAGAACCTCATGACATGGATAAACTCTCACATCTCAATAATTAGCCTGAATATGAATGAACTAAATGCACCACAGCGAACAATAGAATGGCAAATTGAATAAAATATTATGAGGCTACAGTATATTGTCTCCAGGAGATTCATCTCACCAGAAAGAACTCTCAGAGACTCAAAAGTAAGAGGATGGGAAACAAAATTACAGGCAAACAGAACATAAAAGAAAGGAAGAGTCACAAACTTAATATCAGACAAAATACCTTTTACACTATCAAAAATTAAATAAGATATAGAAATTCACTACATAATGATAAAAGGTTCAATTCATTCACAAGAAATACCCATCTTAATCATATATGCACCCAACATAGGAGCACCAACTTTCTTAAAGCAGCTTCTAGGTAAACTAAAAAAAAATATTAACACTAACATTATCATAGCTGGGGACTTAAACATCCCATTCACAACCCTCGACAGATGAAGACAAAAGTCAATAAGGATATCTGGAACCTTAACATGACACTTGACCCAGTAGACTTAACTGATACCTACAGAACACTCCACCCAACATCTGGGGAATATACATTCTACTTATCACCACATGGAATGTACTCTAAGATTGACCACATCCTCAGCCATAGATCAAACATAAACAAATTCCATAAGATTGAAATACTGCCATTTACCTTCTCAGACCACAATGGAATAAAAATAAGTATCAGCACCAAGAAAGTTACCCCAAAACCCACAAAGACATGGACTCTAAACAGCCTGATGCTAACAACTTCTGGGTCAAATGGAAATCAAAACAGAGATTAAAATATACCTGGAAACAAATGAAAATGAAGAAACATCTTACTAAAACCTGGGATGCTATGAAATCAGTACTAAGAGGGAAATTCATATCTCTATTAACACACATGAAGAAAATGGAAAGATCACAAGTTAATAGCCTAGCAAACCACCTAAGGAAGCTGGAAAAGCAAGACCACAAAAAACCCAACTTCAGCAGAAGAATCCAAAATCACCAAAATAAAAGCCACAATTCCAAGACATAGAAGAAAAAAATAAAATACAAAATAATCAGTGAAACCAAAAGCAGTTTTTTTTTAGAAAGGATAAATAAGATTAATGGTCCCCTAGCTAGAATGACCAAGAAAAAGAGAGAAAAAGCCCAAATAAAACACAATCAGAAATGCAAAAGATGAAGTCACAACTGACCCTCAAGCAATACAAAAGATTGTATCAGAGATTACTATGTACACCTTTATGGAAACAAACTCAAAAACCTAAATGAAATGGAGGACTTTTTTTACTTCACACAATGTCTTCAGTTTGAAATAAGAAGAAATCAAGACCCTAAATAGACTAATAACAACCCAGGAAATCAGCTATGCCGTAAGAAAACTACCTACAAAAAATGCCCTGGTCCAGATGACATTCCAGCAGAATTCTACAAAACACGCAAGGAGGAGTTGATACCAATCCTACTGAAAATATTCCTGGCAATCGAGAAAGATGGACTTCTCTCCAAATCATTTTATGAAGCTAACATCACACTGGTACCCAAACTGGGTAAAGATCCAACAAAGAAAGAGAATAACAAGCCAATATCCTTGATAAACATAGGTGCTAAATTCTCAACAAGATTCTAGCAAACAGGATCAAACAACATATCTCAAAAAGTATCCACCATGACCAAGTAGGTTTCATCCCTAGGATGCAGGGCTGGTTCAACATCTGCAAGGCCATAAACGTAAATAAATATATCAACAAATTAAACACAAAAACCACATGATCATATCATTAGACTCAGAAAAAGCTTTTGACAAAATCCAGCATCCCTTCTTGATAAAAACCCTCAAACATCTAGACATAGATGGAACATACCTCAAGATAGTAAGAGCCATCTATGGGAAACCCACAGTCAACATACTGCCAAACAGACAGAAATTGGAACCATTTCCTCTGAAAACTTGAACAGGGATGCCCATTCTCACCCTTCCTGTTCAACATAATTTTGGAAGTCCTAGATAGAGCAATCAGAGAAGAGAAGGAAACTGGGGGTATCCAAATAAGAAAAGAAGAAGTTGCAGGTAACATGATTCTATACCTAAAACCCAAGAGAATCTGTCAAAAACATCCTTGCGCTGATAAAGTCTTTGGCAATGTCTCAGGGTATAAAATATATGTGTAAAAGGCAGTCGCATTTCTATACACCAACAATAAACAAACAGAAACCCAAATAAAAAAGCCCAATCCCATTGACAATAGCCACACACTCAAAAAAAGAATATCTTGGGATCTTCCTAACCAGAGTCATGAAAGACCTTTACAACGAATACAAAACACTACTCAAAGAAACCAGAGATGACACAAACAAATGGAAAATTATTCCATACTCATGAACTGCAAATATCAACACTGTTAAGATGTCCATTCTACCCAAGGCAATCTACAGATTTAATCCAATAACCATTAAATTACCAGCATCATTCTTTTCAGACCTGGAAATGACTATACAGGAATTCATATGGAAACATAAATGACCGCAAATAACCAAAACAATCCTCAGCAAAAAAACTAAAAACAAAATACAAAGTGGGAGGTATCACACTCCCTGACTTTAAACTTTATTGTAAGGCTACGATAATCAAACAGCCTTGTATTTGTACAAGAACAGGCATATAGACCAATGGAACAGGATAGAGATTCCAGAAGCAAAACCTCAGTTTCTCAACCAACTCATCTTTGACAAAAGCTCCACCACCAACTGTGGGGAGAAGAGAACCTATTCAGTAAATAGTGCTGGGAAAACTGACTGACCACATGCTGAAGATTAAAATGAGACCTCTACCTATCACCATACACAAAGGTCAACTCTAAATGAATCAAAGACCTAAATGTCAAGCCTCAAACTATAAGAATCGTAGAAAATGCAGGAGACACCCTTATTGAAATTGGAACTGGCAACCAATTCCTGATCAAAATCCTAAGTGCCCGTGATATAAGGGATAAGAAAGACAAGTGGGACCTCATCAAGCTGACAAGCTTCTGCAAAGTCAGAGAAACCTTCAAGAGAGCAGGGAGATAGTCCACAGTCTAGGAAAAAATATTTGCCAACTGTATAGCTGACAAAAGCCTAGCATCTAGGATCTACAACAAACTCAAACACACTGAAAAGAAAAAAAAAAAACAAACCAAACAACCCCATTACAAAGTGGGTAATAGATATGAATAGACACTTCTAAAAAGAAGACATACAAGCAGCCAAACAGATACATGAAAAATGCTTAACCTCACTAGTCATCAAAGAAATGCAAATTAAAACCATGCTGAGATACCACCTAACTCCAGTCAGGATGGCCACCATCAATAACTCAAGAAACAACAGATGCTAGAGAGGATGTGGGGAAAAGGGAACTTCTACATTGTTTGTGGAAGTGTGAACTAGTTCCACCTCTGTGGAAAACAGTTTAGTGATTCCTAAAAGGTCTAAAAATCGACCTTCCATAAGACCTCACAATCCCCCTACTGGAAATATACCCAGAGGAACTCAAATCACTCTATGAAAAAGAAACCTGCAAAACCTTGTTTATTGCAGCGTTTTTCACAATAGCAAAAACATGGAACCAACCATGCTTCCTACTGAAAGAGGACTGGATAAAAAAAAAAATGTGGTATATATATATATATATATATATATATATATATATATATATATATACACAATGGAATATTACACAGCCATAAATAAGCACAAAATTATGAACTTCACAGCAACTTGGATGGACTTAGAGTCTTTAATACTGAGTGATCTATCACAGAAACAAAGAAGTAAGTATCACATGTTGCCACTCATAAGTGGACCTTGAACAATTATCATAATATTACAAGAAAAGTATTGTCAGTAGTAGGAAATTGTCAGGGGGTAGGGGGGATGGAATTGGCAGTAATGGGATTCTGCCAGGGGAGTGTGGGACACACCTCATCAACATGGGTACTTGCATAATGAACATTTGTATACTTTAACCTGAATTGAACCTCACATCTTTAAAATTAAAAAATTTTTAAAAAGAATGTTATCATTTATTTTTTAAAGTAAATCTGTGTGTTAGATGTGATTATTACTTCCATTTTTAAATGAGTAACTAATAAATAGAAAGGCTAAATAATTTGCTCCAGATCACCTGCCTACTAAGTGACAGAACAAAATTGAGACCCTGGTAAACTGATCATTAAAACTATACTTTTATCAGAACATTTTTTTCTACAAAATTTTAGATAGTAAATATTTCTGCTTTATAAGGCAGGTAGTTTCTTGTCACAGCAACTCAGTTAGACTATTGTAGCACAGAAGCAACCCTTGACAATATGTAAAGAAATATGTGTGGTGTGACAGTGTTCCAATAAAGCATTATTTGCAAAAATGAATGATGGGCTGGATGTGGCCCATGCTCTGTAGTTTATTGGCTTTTGCTCTAGAAGAGTAAAGACATATGCCAAGGCATGACACCATGTATTCAAATTCTAAATTGTGTTGCATTACTATAAAAAGTACTTTTATAAGAGAAGGTGAACATGAGTCCCTCTCCACCATTATACCTATGACAACCACTATTTTTCTGCAAAATCATATTTTTGAGTTATACCTTGAATACCCAGAATATTGCATAAGAAATCTCCTTTAAAAAACCAAATCCATGTAATACTTATCTCAGTTGTGTGTTTCTAAGCAATTTGTTCCCTGCATTGAGTATACTATAATTACTAAATCAAGAAATAGATATTGAAGACATAATAGGCATTGTGTTATATGAGTATAGAAAGTTGAGTAAGGAATAGCCTTGCTTTTAAGGAGTTGAAATAGAGCAGATATGAAAGTTACATGATAGTTGCAATTCACTATAATTCAGTAGTATAGGTACAATAATGCGTTCAAGATCATGGAAGTTCTAAGGAAGGAGAAAATATATAGAAGAAGCTTTGAAGTTTTTTTAAATGAAAAGGTGGTATTTGAAACTGATGCTTGTTGGAAGAGTGGAGGAGGCGGGCATTCTAGCCAGATGCAATGGTATGCAAAAATATGTTAGGCCACCATTGTGTGGGCATGCTTGGGGAATAGTGAGCAATGTAGCTGAAGGGGGATATCTGGAGGGACAGATGGAGAAGGTAGGATAGAGAAACGGCAAGAGGCAGGTTGCAGAAAGTATCCATGTTAAAAATGTAGGAGTTTATGTTTTATCTGGAGGCAGTGAAGGATTTAAACCAACTGGTGACTTAATCACAATTGTTTTTCAAATCAAGAAGTTAGTTTTTCAAATTAGTTGTGGTGAATATTTGAGGAATATTTTTAGGTAAGGCACTCCCACACATGGGCACAGTCGTTTAGGCCACTGCCATTTCTGACCATGCTGCTACCCCAGCCCTCTTAATGTCTTCTCTCTCTCCATTTCTACTGTCTCCATGGTTTGTCTTTTCCAAATTGTCATTTAGTTGGAATTGTACAGTACATAGATTTTTCTGATTGGCTTCTTTTAGTAATATGCATTTAAGGGTCTTCCTTGTGTCTTCATGATTCAGTAGCTCATTTCTTTTTAGTGTTTAATAATATTTCATTATAAATCACAGTTTAATTATCCACTCATCTACTAAAGGACATCTTGGTTGCTTCCAGTTTTCGGCAATTATGAATAAAAATATTAATAATATTCATGTGCATTTTTTGGTGTGAACAAGAGTTTTTAGTTTATTTGGGTAAACACCCAAAAGTATGATTGCTGGATCATATGGTATGAAACCGCCAAACAGTCTTTAAAAGTTCCGGTACCATTTTGCATTCTCATTAGCAATGAATAAGAGATTCTGTTGTCAGTGTTTTTGAATTTTGACCATTCTCATAGACTGTATACTGGTGTCTCGTTATTTTATTTTGCAACTTCTTAATAACAGGTAGTGTTGAACATTTTAAAACACCTTGTTTGATATCTGTATATCTTTTTTGGTGAAGTGTCTACTTACGTGTTTTGCATATTTTTCAGTTGGGTCTCTCTCCACTTTTATTCCACTCCATTACATTCACTGCTTTGCACTCAAGTCTGATTTTGCTACTATATTGCTTCCATGTATAAAGCCTTTTATGGTTGTTCACAGTTCTTAGGAAGAGACCAAAACTATGTGATCACACCCATATTCCACCTCAGCTGGCAGCAACCATAAGCTTCTTTTTTGTTGTTGTTCTTCTGATGTGGGCTATCTTTCATTCTTCATTTTTGCCATATTTATGCTAATTTTGGCATCTTCTCATATATTATCTTCTCTGCCCCAACAGACATCCATCTTTCTGCGAAATAACTTGTCAAAAATTTTCACCTTAGGTTATTTTCTCAAGGAAGACTTTTTAACCTTAACAAATTAAGATGATATCCTTGCTATAAAACTGGTTTATTGTTCTTGTCTTTTGTGGCGGAACTTACCAACATAATATTTTTAAAATGTTTAATTAATTGCTTTCTGAGGTAAAGGTCCCATGAGCAAATAGACTTTTTCACTTCTGTCATGATATTATAACCTGGGCATAGTATTGTACTCTGCCTGTAATGGGCACTTAGATTGCCCACAGTAGACACTATTAGATTTGCTCAATTAATCAATGAATGGACTTAGAGACCCTTGGATTCAATTCCAAGTTCTGTAATTCTTAGCTGACACATCTTAGATAAGTTTTTTGGTCAATTTCAGTTTCAGTTTCTTCCACACAGATTTATAGATAATAATTCCTGTTTGACAGATTTGAATTTTAAGGATTAAATGAGATACATTTAATTTGAAAGTTTTGTAATCTATAGCGCGATGTGTATATGATTTATTTTTACAATGGAACATTTATTTTCAGGGTTGCATGTAAAATGAAGCTTAAAATTATTAATAAACAGATTAATACTTGGTGGCTGACATGTCTGCATTATAAATATCTTCAAAGTCATTATATTTATTCTTAGTATATAGTGTTTAGGCTAAGATGATCCTGGAATCACCTTCTTTGAAAGTTGCAATTCTTACAACACAGTTTTGGGCCTTGTTGGCCTGTCTAGTCATCTGTATTCAGCAGACTCTGGGTGATAATCATTTTATAGATTTAGAATAATAGTTTCATATTATTCATTTTTTTAACTGATTGCTCACTTCAGCAGAGTAATCATTTTAGAATCTGTTAATGATCCCCTTTGATGGCTTTTATAGACACAGGAACCACATATCAAGTATCTGCAGTGTATAAATATATGAGATTGTTTTTAATTGTGTGAAGAGGTTTGTCCAAAAGAATCAATGCAAGCACAAAACCACAATCAGTGTCATATATAAGGTATACATTAACATCAAGAAACATAATTACCTTACAGTTGCAATCCATCTTATGTATGTAGGTAATATGTTTCTCTAATGTGAGCACAGAATATTTTCTGAAAGCAGATATTTTCTCCTACCATGTGGAATACGTCTGTATGTGCCTGAGTCCTGCTTCTTTTTGGCAGACAAGATAAATAAAGCAAAACCATCTCCTGAAAAACAGTGGCAACATATCTGCAGACCATTAATCTTCATGCGTGCTCACTTTGCTGGCAGTATATATGCCACTTTCTACATTTATGTAGGGAACTTCTTTCTAACTTTTCCCCTCTTTTCTTCTCACCCACGTTCAACTTTGGTCCTGCCTTGGATCACTCTGTTTGACAGATACTGTCTCTTTCCATATAATGGTTCAGTGTTGTCAATATCAGTAAATATTTTGCCTGATTGAATGTGACTATATATTATAAATGTACTAAGAAATCGTTCCCTCTTGACTCATTATTAAAAGTCATAATTTTGCTTATCGCTCTTATTCCTTGACTCTGCCTCTTCCTTTCCCAGACTTTCCACACTTCTCTTTTGCTTTTCTGTCTTAGTTCTGAACTTCATTAATTAATTCTGTTTTATTAGTCATTATCATCATTTTAATTTCTCTCTTCCTGCACCATTACTTATACTTCTACACTGTCAATGGAATATAGGGATAAAGTTTAGTTTAAAATATTTCACCTGCATTTCTGCAAAGAAGATCAATTATTCATTTTTTCAAACAGTTATTTTGAAACTATGGAAACACATGTTTTTCTTTTGGGGCTGGGGACAAGGAAAATAGCATATGATTTTCAACTCCTGCATTTTTCACATAATTCACTTTTGGCTTTGGGCTTAAAATTTCTTTTCATTGTTTGTATTCCTAATCAGTGGTCTCCTGAACTTAAAGTACAAAAGTGTCACCTACATTTAATGGTTCAGAATCCTAAATTTGATGCTGAAATATATTGCTGATTTTTAGTATCTATTTGGAGTTCGCTAAGAGTGACTCTCTCAAACTTTCTGAAATTGCAGAATAGCTATTCCTATGTCATGAGCCTGTGTAACTCATTCACCAGTGCAGTAATTGCTCTAAAAGAAGATGGTGTCAAAGCAATCAGAACTGTAAATTGTAGAATTAAGAGACACTTCAGATCCCTCGAATCCCTCAGAGCCTGGTGTTATTTTTTTTGACTGCCTCTTAAAAGGGCAGTAACGAGCTGTGAGAAATAACTTTTGGCATTAAACCTGCAGAACGGGAGGCATGTGAACATTCTTTTGCATTATTCTTTGTTGAGCTATTTTATAGTTTAGAAATGGCTCAATTGGGTTCTAATTTTTTAGTGTATTGCTCCAGTTATGTTTCATTTTGGAACACTATGTAGCCATTAAGAGGCTATCAAATGTATATTTCTAAAGTTTCCACTCAAGCAATTAATTAGGGACAAAGTTCTCAGTTATTTGACAAACTACGGTTTACTTTGAATGAACTTGGTCAAAACTGTAAAAGTTAAACAACTGATAATTTTGAGTATAGGTTCTAGTTTTAGGGAGAGAAATTGGGAAAGTTCTAGCTATACTGAAATATAAAATTGTAAGTAGGAAACTTTAATATTGTGGAAATTGTATGTTTTTTTAAATTTAGGATATTTTCTTAACAGGACAAGACTGCCTTGAACATCCATGATACTCTAACATTCAGATTTTCATCCTCTTAAAATTGTTTTACCTTTATCAGTCAACCCCTAATCATCCACTTGTATTTGTTCATTCACTTACAATTTGTTTTTCACTTATTAAGTTAATAATATTTACTAAAAGAGTCTTTCATTTCTACTTGTTTCTGGAAGTTTTGCCAATATTATACCGCTATTCCTTTTGACAATTAAAATCATTTTTTTCTTTTCTCTCTTCTTTATACCCTTCATTTGTATTTACCATCAGTTTTGGATTTTATATATATGTACATATATACATACATATGCATTATATATATGTATAGATTTTATTTCTTGTGTCATTCTATTTGTCATATATAGTACCTATATATTAAATACTTATACATATATTTTCTTCCCATTTCTATAATACCACCTTATTCAAGGAGCTCATCTCATTTCATTGTATATTATTACCTCCATTTTATAAATGAAAAACTGAGGCACAGAGATGATGAGTAAGTTCTCCAAGACATAAGAAATCTGAATCATATACAGAGAAATGTAGATTTCAGGCTATGTTTGAAAGGCAATGGATGACATGTTGTTAAAAGTCATGCAACACATGAAGGAAAAAATTTTTGACCTCTAAAAACCTGAATATTATCTATATTACAACAGCTTGACTTACCTATTACAAGCCTCTACCTTACAATCTAGAAGAATAGTGGTTAGCATGTTGTAACAGCATAACAAATGATTACTTCCATTATTTCTGCACATCAAATATTACTCATTATTTAAGACTTGCTAAATGTTTACTTTCAGCACCCAAACTTCCTTACTGCTTCCTAGAAGAAAATGATATCTCCAGTCCAGGATTGTAATACTTTATCTGACTTTAACAGTGCTTTACTTTTAAACGTATATTATACATAATTTTATCTGTATATACCATGTCATGGAAACCCAATTTCCATGTAGGAGTTGTTTTGAATCATTTTAATTCCTACAATAATGATCATATATTAGGCACTGAACATGTATTTGAAGAAAAGTAATTACAAATTACTTTTATGATTTTCAAAAATATGAAGGAATATGCCTACCATTTGACTCTTTGACTCTTACTTTTTAGGCTGTAGATGCATGCAACTCATGCATGCAACTGAAGAAAATGCTGTTTTCTCCTTCATGGAAATGGAAAACAAATTCTATTGACATTTTGGCGCTCAGAGACACTCACCTCACACGTAAGTTGAGGGACTCACAGTTGTTAGCGATGCAAAGAACTATCACTTCAAATTTTTATCTCAAAATATGAAAAATCTCTACAAATTATAGGCTTTTGTATTACTTTATGAGAGCTGAACCACAAGTATTGGGTCTGAGAAAGCCAACGACCTACTATAACGGTTTTTGCTCGTTTAACAGAAGCTGTCTCCCCTCTACTTTCAATGCTACATTGGGTGAGCAGGGCAGTTTGCTTCTGGACTAACATGCTCAACCACGTTCTCTTGAGATTTACTTCATCTTTTGCCAAGAGCCCATCATTTCAATCCCCAGTTTATGCTTGGACTGAAAATCTAAATCCGATTCTTCAAAAACATCTGTTCGGCCAGCTGTTCACTATTCTTATAGTCAGTATTAATCCAAAGCAAAGCTAAACTATCACCTTGTTCCTTGGTTTCAAGTTTGCTGACTAAGGCTTCACAATCTCCTGTGATACTTCTTAATTTATCTAGGTATCCACTCATTTATCTTTTGTTGATTCACCTAAGTATTAATTGAATTCATTTTCTACTGAGTCACTAAAACATGCTGGCAGGGTGCTAAGAACCAAGAAAAACTGGTTAATAAAATTGACCATGGTTCCTGTCCTAGCAGGGAAGTTTGATTCAGGTAGAATCATTTCTTCCCACCTAAGTCAGGGGGTGTCTACTGCAGACAGCCATTTTGCTAAACTTTCCATCTCCCAATAGTTATGGCCACCTGGAATCAATGGATAGCCCATTTTATCATGGTAGGTTAATATAAATCCATTTCTAATTCTTCAACATAATTTAGCAGACCATCTTTATTCTGTTTTATTTTTTCCTTTCATGTTGGACATTTGATATATTGTCTTTACTCTTGATAGTAGAAAGTTTCTTCATTTTATGGGGCATGTAATTCATCAACCCTCTGAATTTCTTCTTCATGACTAACTCACTAACTGTGGAAAATTTCTCATACCTACCTTATGGCAGTGTCTACTCCACCCTCGCAGAATTTCTGCATTTCTTCTTTGTGTCATCTCCCTCCCTACTACTCATCCTCATGGTTCTGATTAGTGCTGCTCTCTACTGTCTCAGTTCTCAGTGAGAGTAACTTCATACCTATGCTACAACTTTATTACAGCCTATATACTACAGCCATTTTTCCTATCTGATTGGTCTATATCAGCTAGTTCCAGGGTGAGCGCGTCTGGAGTGCTCTGTAGCACAAAATTGACTGTCTTCAGTTCTGCCATATACATTAAGACAGGGTCACAGCCAACATAGTGAGACCCCTTCTGTACAAAAATAAAAGTAAAAAAACATGTTAGTCAGGTGTGTTGGCACACAGGTGTGGTCCTAGCTACTCAGAAGACTGAGAGAGGAGAATCACTTGACCCCAGGAGTTTGAAGCTGTAATGAGCTATAATCATGCCACTGCATTCAGGCCTGGACCAGAGTAGGACTATGTCTCCAAAAACGGGGAGGAGGGCAGGCCACAGAAACCTGTCATTCAGCCTCTAAGTTGTGATTCAGTTTACGTAGATCTCCAACTCTGCTTTTATATTTATTACCCAGATGCTGAAATTATGCACTATTTAGCATTCTGCAGAAATGGCTATTTATTTAACTTGCTTTATATCTTAATACTGATGAACATGAAGTTCTTTTCATTTACTTTGCTCTCAATGTTTAGTCCTAATGTTTTGCCATTATAAACATATAAAATATTCATAAGGAAAAAGGTGGGAATATAATAAATGATTAAACTCTGCATGAAAGGAAGAGAAAAAGTATTCCCTGACAAAAATATGTAAAAATAGTTTAATAAAAAATCCTATATTTTTACTGAAATCAAATTATATTACTCTGCATGAAGCTATCTAGAAATTCAATTCATATATTTTTAAACTGTAAAATGGTTGTTTATCTCAGCAATTTGGACTTAAGTCGTACAATCATTCTAGAAGTTTTATCCATTAGTTGGTATTTTAGTCCAATCTGTGGCTTTTATTTTATATTTTATGATGCTAAAAAAAAGCTTGTTTTCTTATTGACTTTTTTATTATTTTCTATTCTTCATGATATTTTGTTAATTGTTTATTCAACTTAGATTTCTGACAGGATGGAAGTTAGGGAAAGTTGAATTTAAATGAAACATCTAGGTGTTTCTTTTGCTAATCTCAATGCCAAGCATATAAAGGACTTCTCAGAGGTATCTTACATGTTTCATTGTAAAGTGAGGTCATTTTTACCCTTCATTTGGGGATTAACTTATTGTTGTTAATCTAGAATTAGTATATTCTTGACTGTTCACACTAAATGGAGGAAAAAAACGATAAAAGCATCTCTGTTAGTCAGTAGGTCATGGAGAACACTTTCTATATTTTCTGTAAATCATTAATTCCTAACCTACTTTACTATTAGAATAACCTGTAAAATGCTTAAACATTTAGATTTGTTCATGTAAAGAACCAGACCTCCAGTAGAGGAGCATAGAATTTTGGCAAAACCCCTGTAGTGGTTTGTTTTTCTCATTTACCCAGAGCAACCTCTTTTCTACACTTACCACCCTCATCCCCTTATTCTTTTAAGAACAGTCACATTTTTTTTCCTGGAACGAATGCACAAACAATCCCATTGCTCCAATAGGAGTTGACTTGTCTGACCTCAACTCTTTAGTCACAGTTGACCTATCCAGGTAGAGTCAACCAGCCTAAGGTATACCCTCCCTGCCTCTCCAAATTAGTTCAAGAATTAACTGACTTGAGTTTAGACAATTCAGTATTTTTCCAGAACATTTCAAACCAGGACATGACAGAATATGTTCTCTACTGATAGCAGGAGCTCGATGAGGATGTGAGAAACAATACATTTTGTGACTCAATTTTTCCCCTGTGAAAACCTAACTACATTGAGAAGATGTAAGCTGTCAGCCAGAGGAGAACTTCAAGATACAAGGAGAAACAGAGTCACAGAAGTATTAGAAGTCATTGGTTGTCCTTATTCTTGAATATGAACTTGACTCATTATCTTCTGTTGGTCAGTTGCTCATCCTTTGTCTGGATATATTAAGCCAATACATTATAATCTGCACAAACTATTTTGAATTCAACAGTAGTTATTTACATGCTAATGATTTATATATCCTTCAATAATTTAGTAGCACTGCTTTAAACCACCCTGGTCTTCATTACCGAAGAAATTTCAATTGCTGAATCCATTCTAATATTAAATTATGAATTTCCCTTCTGTTCCTTTTCTGCAACTCAGGTCTTATGTACTGGAAAGTTATAGCCCGAATAGCAAGCTCTAGAGTAAATTCCAACCTTTTTGGTGGAAGATGTTTAACTAGCTTCCTTCATTCTCCACACTATCTCATTTGTGCAAACAAACGACTTTTGCTGTTTTGTTAACCTTAATTCAGTTTCCTTAATCATCCTATACTTAGTAATCTGACCACTTAGATAACTGAGATTCTGCTTTGATTTCTGGATCTCAGTCCTTGTTCTACTGAATTGCCTGATTTCCATTTTCATTGCTAGCAATGACTTATCTTTTTTCTGACATTTGCCATCCACATGGACCAGGTACTTACTAATAGGCTATGGTCAGTGATGTGTCCTCCCACATACCATCAATTTAAAATATGACTGACGGTCTGCCTCCTTAACTTGTTGGAATCACCTATCTTGGGCTCTCAATTCCAGTTTTTTGAAGCCTCAACCAGCATCTCCCATTAAATTATGGAACTTTCTCTTCCCTTATTTGTCAATTTTTTTTGGAATCAGATTTGAGATTGGCCCTAACCTTTGTCTAAGACATTTCTTCTGCCTCCGGACTATAGAGATGAGTTATTTCCCAAATACCCACCCCAAACTGATGGGCACGTCCAACTCTTAGCACACAAGTTTTACCTGTTTTACTTTTGAGAATAATTGGCAATACTTTTAAAAATTCTCAGATGTGACTATGCTGAAGTAATAAAAGACAGGAAACAATTTTTTGCAGATGGAAAAAATAGGCAAAAGTTGTCTGTCTTTGAAATCAACTGAAATTTTTAAAAAATGCCTTCAGAAGGTAAAGATGTTTAAAATGTAAATAATTTATATTGTGATGTTTGTAGAACCATCTTTTGCAAATATCAGATTTACAAGATCTTATGTTGTTTTGATAATACAAATTCGGACTTGGAAATATGTTAACAATTATTTTTTAAGGGAGCAAGAATTTTAAAAAAGTAACAATCATGTTTTGTGGCCTGTTAAGGATATAGGCTGTGGGTAATTTAAAGTAAAGCTTTTAGCCTATTTCCAGAGTGCTACATTCCTAACTCCCTCTTAACAGGGATCCCTGTTTGCTTGGAATCTCTCAGTGTTCTTGAACAGAGTGTCGCATCTAAGATCTGCTGTTTTCCTGGAAAAACAATGATAAGCACACACCATAGGCCTTTTCTCTGATCTGTGTCAACTCTGACACATTTAGAGGAAACAGTAGACTTTCTATCACATATTCCAGTTTTTCTTGTGGGTCCATTAAAATAATTACAGACATTCACGTGCATAAACACATGGTGACTTTACTCAAAATGCTCACAGATATGTACAGAAAACAATATCAAAACAGATATTTACAATACAAAGTGGCAAATGCAGCAAAAGGAGCATGGGCTGAGTGCACAACTCATTCTTGGATGGTCGCAGGGAGGAGTTATGGCTACAGAACACCAAAGAATATTTCTCAGAGCAAGTGAAGTCCATCAGCATGATTCTGTATGATGAGGAGTATGGACCTTGGGTAAGAGGAATTATTTCAAGTAAATGACATCAGTAAATGCTAACTCCTAATTTAATACTATTTTGTTAAGAAACCATAAGTAGGTTATTGCTGAGGTCTAAAATATGATGCTGTGTTTTTGTCAGCTTGGGCTGCTATAAAAAATACCATAAACTGGGTGACTTAAAATACAATTTATTTCTAACAGTTCTGTAGGTTAGAAATCCAAGACCCAGCAATTGCCTTACTAGACTCTGGTGTAGCTATGTGCTCTGTCGCCATGTTTCCTGGCTTTGGACCCCCTCCCAACCTTGGGGAGGTGAATCTTCTCTTTCTTTCTATCATTCTCTCTAGTTTACTTTCTAAATAAACTATATTTTTTAATCTAAAAAAAAAGAAGTTCAAGACCAGGTGACCAGTAGAGTCAGACTTTGGTGAGAGCTCCTTTCCTGGATCACCGCCTTCTTGCTCTGTCCTCACCTGGCAGAAAGAGCTAATTTGTGTTGTCAACATAAGATCTTATAAATCTGATATTTGCAAAAAATGGTTCTACAAATATTACAATATGTTATTTACATTTTTAACATCTTTACCTTATGAAGGTATTTTTTAAAATTTCAGTTGATTTCAAAGACAGACAACTTTTGCCTATTTTTCCCATCTGTGAAAAGTGGTGAAAACTTTTTTGCCTGTTTCATAAAGGCACTAATGTCATTCATGAAGGCTCCACCCTCATGACCCAATTTATCTCCCAAAGACCTCACCTTCAAACACTATCATGTTGAAATGAGGGTTTTAACGTATGGATTTGGGTGAAAGACAAAAAACCTTCAGCCACTGTGGGTATAAGTGGTGTTTTCAGGCAGTTTGAGACTAAGTTTGAAAAGATAAGGCTGAAGGTAGGATCTGGAAAGTAAACAAGATTAGATCATAGATAACTTTGCTGTATGCTATACCAAGGGACTTAGAATTTACCCACAAGGCATGCATGAGTTTAATAAAGGAACTTAAGAAATGGAACGATGCATCAAATTTTCTTCGGAAGAGATCACCGTGCAGGAAACTCAATAAATCTTCCTCAGCTGATGAAAACTAATTCAAACAAGTTGCTAATTCTAATTAATCTTCTTAAAATGCATATTAAGTGCCATATAAATAATGGAACAAGCAATTTTATGGGTTTTTTAGTAAAAGTAATATTATGAAAACAAGTTTATTTTATCATTTAGATTTTATTTTTAGTTCTGTAGTAGTTCTTGTAATTAACAATACCATAAACCTTAATACTTTTGGTGTACATTTTTTCTATAAAAGTATGGGATACGTGTTTTCCAAATTCCCCTGAAAGTTACTTTTGACTATAATATCACTAACTTTAGGAGAGTCAAATTTGTAAATGTGGTTGAAGATTTTGTTATTTTTTTCCAGAGATTTATCTCAATTCATTTATATTAACACCATTTTAACTATATTTATTAATTCCATCTTCTAAAATTGCTAAATGACTTAAGCCTAATCAATTCTCATTTGAAATAGTTTTGTGTGTGATTTGTACTTATACTGCTCATTCACACAGGACTTCTCATTGAATTGGGGTGGAGGGGGGACTTTCCTGAAGAGAAAATGTTTATAATAAATGCACACAACTATGATAATCACCTAGTGATTATCACTCCTACAATTGTACAGTGTACAGCCTTCCCAACTCTTTGCGATTATCTTAGTATTTGAAATCTTTAGGAACATTTTCATCTGCTCTATAAAATCCTTTTTCTCCTGGAAGGTAAACAGAATCACTTTGGAGTCAATTTGCATGGCATTTACATTGTATCTCCAAGATATGTGCAACTATATTCTACATGGAAAGGCTAATTCTTCAAAGGCGATAATGGAAGCACAGAGTAAGATACTAGTTTTGAGAAGATAGCAACATTGAGAAGAAATCAGTTTTGTAAGTGATTAGATAATCAATTGATATTTTCTGATGACAACTTGACTTCTCTCCACAAACTCTTAAATCCAAGGGGTTGAATAGGGTACACTCATATAATAAAGATGATCTAAGAACAATACAGAGAAAAGGGCATATGGGAAAAGCACAAAAAGTACATGGAATACACTACTTACAGGGGTTGGTTATTTGTGAATGTGCTAGGAGAATAAAGGAATTTCACATGGAAATCTTAGATAATGTTAGCATTCCATGTTTGGGAACATGATGTGGGTTAATAGGCTTTTCACCACGTTAGGGTATGTGAAGGGAATAGCAAATTTAGAGTGGGGAATAGGATGAGTTCTGTTTAGACCATAGATTTCTAGAAGGCTGTGGCCTATTCAGACAGATATGCCAAATGAAGATGGGAATACCTAGTTCTAGATTTTGTAAGAGAAGACAAAGCTGGAATGGAAACTTAGGAGTCACCAATGCATGGGCTCTGTTTGGAAACATGGTAGAAAAAAATGGCTCTTACATAGAGGATGCACACTGACAAAATGCTGAAGACAGGAACCTAGGAAACAGTCTTTATGTACTAAGTAAAAGAAAAGTTCTGACTGAGGATGAAAAAGAAATTCAGAAAAGGAAAAGGAGAACAGAGACAAGTAGGGTTTGGAAAACTGGATGATCAAGAAGGCAGCACGGAGTTTCCATCACTCAACAGTGTCAAATGTCACAGAAAGGTGAAGTAAAGGAGGAATTGAGGGAGGTCTCACTTGAGTCCAGGGGATCTAAGAGGACCCAATAAATAGATCCAATTTTCCTAGGCCTACCCTGAATGAATTTGACCAAGCATAAGGAAATGGAATAAGACAGTAACAGTAATAAAAAAATGACACAATTACCAAGGCAAAAATAACATGGTAGATGTGGTTCACTGTGAAACTAACAGAACACAAGAATAGGCAACCTGGCTTTCCCAGTCGCAAGCAACACTAGACTGGAGACGGTCTCTGCATTTGGGAACTGCTTCCTGAGGAAGACTCAGAGACAGAAAGTGAGGTGGAGAATGTGAATAAAAATGGGAGCGAGAAAAAGAGATTTCAGGCAGATGACAGTCAAATAAAAATGTCACTTTTACTCTCCACAATGCTGCTAGATGTGTGGAAACATGGACCTGCACACACCATTCTGCAGGACTCACATTTTCCAAGCTGTCAAAGTGAATCTGCCTGGCCCTACTTTTACCCTCCCAGAGGGGCAGAGTTGACCTTGCTGAGTTTGGGCATAAAAATAGAGACTACCTGGAGACGACCTGCTGTATGGGCATGCCACCAAGTGGTGGCATAAACCTCATACTACTTGGAATTTATGATTTGTGGCTATTATCATGAAATTCTTAATGTTATTTTTGAATCTATGCCAAGTCCAACCATGGCTCATCTCTTGCCATCTCCCCACCTCCAGGACAGGTTTGTAACTCCTGGGTCTCTGGCTCCCAGGGCTATGTGCCTCTTGTGTCCGCCATTGCCTAGACACTGCTGCTTCCCACTTCCCCAGCCCCCATCACCATGGGGCCAAGACATAGACACTGGATCACACACAACTCCCTGACACATTTTGAGGTGCGATGTGACAGCTGTCTTCCTCATCCAGTGCTGGAATTATTACTGGGTGACTAGGGAGGGGAGAGAGGGAATTCTCTTGCCCACTTCTGATAGGGCATGAAGTAGTTACATCCCCATGTGGAGATTAGACTTGCTAAAAGAAAAACTAGACAAGACAAATTTGACAGCTTATATGAGTAAAAATGATTCATGAATCTAGTAGTACTAAGAACCAGAAGAGGCTCATAGAGCTCAGCCCTATAATGTGAGGCTTTAGAGGCTGAAGACAAAAGCCAGATAGAGAAAGTCAAGGTAGCTGATTGACCACAGCTTGGTGCTTGTCTCAGTCGGACATGGGGTGATGAGGCATTTGTCTTATTTGCCTCATGATCTGATCTGTTGGCTGCCTGTGATTGGCTGAAACTTGGCTGTCTGCTATACCATCCTAAGTTAGGTTGGTTTATTTACAAAGTTATGTTGCACAAAGTCCAGGAGTAGTATCAGGCCAGTCACCTTCTGTTTATTTAAATGAACAGAGATTGCAGCTACTCGGTGGTCCTCCCTTGACATAAGTTCAAATTACAGGTGGCAGGTCATGGAAAGGAGAGATCGACTGCCATCCCCACCCACCTCCAGGGCAGCATGCAT
The DNA here is from genome assembly GCA_027257055.1 of Cephalopachus bancanus. Taxonomy (NCBI): domain Eukaryota; kingdom Metazoa; phylum Chordata; class Mammalia; order Primates; family Tarsiidae; genus Cephalopachus; species Cephalopachus bancanus. The sequence goes on from JAPVLO010000017.1 coordinate 11,179,133, forward strand.
CAGTCCTACAGCAAGGGAGAGGGGATCTCATAGGAGTGTCCTGTTGTGTGGACACATGGAGTCACAGGGCAAGGCCAGGTCCCCAGGAGTCTGTGTCTGTGCTGGCTGTTGATACCCCATCATCTAAAGGAGCTCAGTGTTACATAATAGGTAAGATACCATGATTGATAGGTTGAGAGAAAGAACACAGAAGAAAGGAAACACCGTATACTTCAGTAGCACATTTTTTCTTTTCTATGAATGAGGGACTCCGCCTGTTCATTTTGACCTGGGTCGTGTAAATTATCAGGTCAGCACCTGAAATACCCAAGTAGGGCTGAGACATACATTCCCTCTTTCTTTTGCATAACTCACCAATTTGGGAGTCACTGAGCGAGGGCTGAGGGAGTAGATTGAGGCCCAGGGTATAATTCAAAAGGAGCTTCCTTCACATGCAATCAGAGTGACAGAAAGGAAAAGCATTCCTGCTCATGAGTCATCATTAACTTTACATAGCTATTTCAGACTGAGAAAATAGCAGCTATGTTGTCACGGGGAAAACTCGTATACAACTAAGACGAGCTAGAGCACTTGATTTTTTCTTTTGTAGTAGGGGCAAGAAAAGTGGGGAAAGTTTTGAAATGATCTCTTTTCCCCCCGAGGCATCTAAACTATTCTCTGCACATGCCCATAATTGTACTTGTGCACAGGCATGCTCTATATTGGCATCAAAGACTATGATGGGGAGGTGGGGCAGGGTCTGTACTGGTTATTCTAAAGTGACTCATGAAGATGCCCCTAAGCCTTTAGGATCTGAAAAGAGCCTATCCAGAAGCACTCCTATAAAATCTTCTGTAAAGTTAAACCTTGTCTCAGGGGTTGGACCTCATTCACGCTTGAGGCAAAAATGAAGGGAATAATGAAGGAAGAATTGTTTTTGGTCCAGATGAGTCTGACCAAAACAGCCTGTGGCCAAGAGATCTCCAGCCCCAGCACTGTAGACTATTAGCTGGGTAGCCAGCAAGACTCTTCAGTTAGTGAGAAGGAGTCTGCCGCCTCGTCAGAGACACCCTAATAATCAGAGAACCTGTTGGCATCAGTACCTCTTTCTCATCTGCTCTAATGTTCTGGGAGGAATTCAGGCACTTGGAGCTGCTCAGCCTCACTGGGGGAACAAAGAGGAAATGGGCAGGATTGAGCTTTCAGAGTCTGGGCTGAATGGGCATGTCAATTCCTGCTTTAGCCTCTATGGAGTGAGTACAGTAACAGAATCTTCCACTCCTGGGGAGCCTGGAAATTACTGGAAAGCCAAAATCATGGTGGGGAGGAGGGGAGCTAGAAGTAAAATACACAGGGCTTGGAGCCAGAGCAGTTGGACACTCACATAAAGGTGACCCGGGGGCTCCTCAATCCTGCAGCGTACCCATTACTCATTCTTTGGCAATAAACCTGGAATTCAGCACTCTGGTGCTCTCTGGGCTTCTTCCTCTTTTTTCCAAAGTGATTGGCCATACTTCCCTTTGCTGATTTAACTAGCAGGTCAGCCTTTGGGAAAATGGTGTTAAAGAGAGAAATCTGTAAAATGACATATCATTTGGTGTGATTTTATGTGTTTTAGGAAGTTTTGGAAGCAGCAGCCTATCTGTCCCCTTGTGTTTAACTCAATTCTCTAAGCAACAAAATTTTAGACACAAACCACTCACACTCTTCAAATGGCTAACTTTCAAAAGAGCACAGGAATTTTATTCCTTGGACCAACTGAGGAGAGAAAGAATGCCATAGCACTCAGCAGGGCAATTCAACTTTCACCAGCTAAGGCAGAGTTAAGCCTTTAGAATTGTTACCCCCTTAAGGAAAATAAAACATGAGGAGAGGGAATTAAGATGATCTTGCATCATTAAGCAGTCATGTGCGTTACTGAAAGATGTTGCTTTCTTATTGGGACTATTAAGTATCACTTTGATTAATGGTTCCTGAGAGTTAAAGGCCAGAATAAAGACAAAAAGAAACATAAAAATATCAAGAATTTTTTAAAAATCAGAACTGGGAAGAATAGATGTTTCCCGCAATAAATGTTAAAAGTCATATTTGTGCTTACATATATGTACATAAAAGACACATTTAAAACAGAAGAGAGAATCTCCTCTCTTATAAAATTACTTTTATAATTTAATGATTCTCTCTAGCTTTTATGAACCCTCTTATGTTCTGCAATAATTTATATCAGTGTGTTTGACTTTTAATCAAATGTAGAGGTTTGTAGTCACTCACAATAAAACGTGCACTGAAAGAATGGTCTTGGAAACTTGCACTCAGCTGTGAGTGGACGTTTTCTTTTCAAATAGAAGGGGGTAGGATTGATGTATTAGGATTTTTGTGGCATAGCAAAAATGGGAATGGAGCTGACAAAGCAGTGTAGTTTGTCAAATATTTCACATTTCCATTAGACAAGAGTTGGCTTCCAAGTTAGCACCAAATTGGTGGGGGTGTGAATCATACATTTTGTTTGTGACAAAACCCTTATTTTATGATAGCCAATGTCTTGGATTAAGAGGCAGTTCTTAGCGCTTTAGTTTGAAGAATGTGTAACTTAGGTAAATTTTTAATTAAGAGGAATGTGGTGTGCAAGATTATGACTCAGCTCTTCCTGAAGACCTTGGAAGACCAGAAAGCAAGGCAGATGCCAACGAACAGATGTAAGGAGGCTGCCCAGGGGCATTCTATACAGGGCCACATACTACCTACATCATACGTTAATGACAATGTTGTAAATAATGTTGGAAATTTTGAGGGAAAATATAATTTGGCACAGTAATACCCAAGATCTTTTATTGCCATCAATCAATCAGCGAACACATTGGTCACTCAAGTACTGACAGCAAGAGGGATACCCAAGAAAAACATGGGAAAGGCCAGAAGTCTAACACCTGTACTGAAAGCAAGGGCTGTCTCTGAAAAGTTTAAGAAGGAATAAATGGTCCACAAGCCATTTTGAAAAACTCCTTGTATGCTAATTGCAGCCATCCAAGGTCACAATGCTCAGGTGTGCTGTCTAGGATCACACATATGGTGAAATCTTCTATCTTGAAGTACAGTGAGGTGAATTTAAAATTAACAATCTATTTGCCTGTCATATTGCAAGAACTTCTGAAGTTTTATCCTTGCCATTACCTCCAAGTGATAGAAACTATAGTTTTGATACAAAAGTAAAATAAAATCAAAAGAGAGAGAGAGAAAGATTTGGTCTAGGTCAAAGTTTCTTCTGCTGTTAAGGAGAATCTGGAGGCAGATTTACATTTGGGCTGTTGACTTTTTAAAGCTTATTTTCAGCAGTACAACATCTGCCTTATCACCCCATAGCTTTACTGCCACTACTATCTAATTGCAGAGAGAGACATGGTGTATAAGAGAGGGAGGAAGGAGAGAGAGAGGGAGAGGGAAGTTTAAAAATACATTCTTTGTACTAAGAGAATCAGAAAGATAAAGAGAGTCTGAAAGAATATCAGTTGTTTTAGAAAGTTTATATGTGCAACTGGGCAAAATTGATTACCTTTCCAAAATACTCCAAAAAAAATTGGAAAATTAAAAAAGACATTCTCCTCATAGAGTGATTAGGTGGTGCTGAAGCTGTGGAAGATTCTTAACATAAAAACAGGTTCACAAAAATACCCAATATGTTGGCTCTATGGAGGTCTTACTAGAGGAAACATTTTTATTATAATATTAGATTCCTAGAAACCCAAAATCAAGAGATTAGAGAAATTCTGTATGTCTGGGAAAGTGTAAGGAATAGTTTATACATTCTATTCAGGGGAAACAAGGACTGAATCATTTTTACTAAGAAATGGTCTAATACTTTATGTGTTTGTGTCAGTGTCATAAACGTTTTATATCAACAAGGGATTGAAAATCACACTTCTGCTATCAAGAAGTTCAGATTCTATAGTTATACAGGTTTTTAAAACTGTAAACTTTTAATTATGTGATTGTTATTTATTTATCCGGATCAGAAAATTTTAGTACCTTCCATTCAATAAGGCTAAATTTAACATCATTGAAGAAATTAAAGCAAAGCTCCTGCCTTACTGCACAAATCAAAATATTGGATCTTCCAGTCAAACTTAGTCTTCTTAACTTTTAGTTTGAATTAATAGAATGAAATGCCTTGTTAACTTTGGTGGAGCTATTTGGAACAGATTTATTTCTGCACACTCAGGTAATTGACTTAAATGCGTAAACAAATCTCTTTATCCAAGACAGCTATTTAAATGCATCAACTATCTGGTTTCATTTTGCATAAATCCAATTGACTTCCATGTGGTTTCTTTGCATTTTATTTGTTTGTTTTTCTGTAAGAACTAACTGGATGGTGGGAAAGGTACTCAGTTGTGAGCACAGATAACCACACCTTGAAAAGCGTTTGCTTCCAGTTTGGGGTGCAAGTTGAGTTTATTCTAAGTGATTCTGGCTCTCAGGTCAGGTGTCTGACTTCCATCTGTGGTGTGTTCTAGAAACCCCGGGGACAGATCAAGTCCCCCACGCACCTGGCAAACCATGCAACATTAGAGCTTGGTGTAGAGGGAAAAAGGTAATTTATTTTTCTTTGAACCCAGCTGGTATACCACATTCTTCTTGAAACAAGAGGATTGATCGTTCATGTAATTTTAATCTGGGTTAATATGCATTTTTAATAAAACTGCAGATGCTGCTGTTCTTCTTCGTACACATCCAACTCTATAGTGTCACTCACTGCTCAAGTTTTCTTGCTCATATGTTTGTGGGAAATAACTATGTTATAAAATGTGTAGTTCTTTGATGAACGTTGGCTTTTGAAACATCTTGTCTTCCTCTGTGTAAATGCAATCCTAAAATTATTAATTATCTCTGCAAACTACACATCCTAGGATCTTATTAGGGACTCAAAAATCTTCCTTGGTTGAAATGTAGCCAGCTGAGTCAAAAATTTTAATGGCGAAGGATTTTGAACAAACCGGCAGAAATTTCTTTGAGTGCACGACTGACAGTTCATTGTAACAGTCAGATGTGGTGCTGTCTCCTAGGACAAAGCCTCAAGAACATGTCATAGCTTTGTTAGCATATGAACAATATCTAGAATTGGACAAGTAAAAGAAGTTTTTCATTAAAGCCAACTTAACCACCATTTCCATGGAGTGATGGCTGTTTTTGTACCTTTGAACAACTGCCTGATTTTCATGTCTGCTGGGAGATGATTATCCTCAGCTGCTTTATACTTCCTGGATTTGGTTGGCTTTGTCAGCCTCTCATGCTCACTCATGGTCTCTGGCTTCTAAGACACCACCCTTTTGCTGACCCTTTCTACAAGTTTTGACTCTTATTCTCAGCCTTGCCCCTGGATCTCCCAACAGTCACAACAACTTCATTTGGTTAACACTTCTGAAGAAGAATCAGACATTGGCATTGGTTTGCCACAAATATTCTTAGGTTAATTTGGAGCTCACTGGAGCCTGCATTCACATCAAACCCTACTCCCTTAGAGTGTTAATGTGTATAATATCTATCAATTTACTCACATGAATATTGAGTTTAAAATGATGTGTCACAGTGAACATCATATAGTGCCTTACACCAAGGATCTAACCATGAGGTTGGAAAATAGAGAAGAGAGAACTGAGACTATCTGACTACCTAGAGCTGGAACGTTACCACTAAAAACTGACACCTCTGTCCACTAGACTAGTATCTTTCCAGAAAATTATTTCCTGGAAAGATAACACTAATCACAGGGAAATATATGATTTTGCTGTTTCCTTCAAGAAATTTTTGAAACATACTTTATTTGATCAATAGATAAATCTCCTGGGCATATAACCTACATTTTAAGATCACAGGTTGTCCACCTGAGCAAAAATTTACTTATCAAACAACTATTTACTTTTTAAGACTAGTGACAAATCCCTCCATCAATCTTAAACTATTAGATCACAAGTTTGATCTAATCCAAATTGATTCCCTGTCTGGAAAGACCCCCCCCAAAAGTAATTGAGTCCAAATTCTAAAACTCCATAAATATCTGTTCCTGAGACACAATAAGACCATCTAAGATGGAACTCTCCTCCATTGCAAGTATGCAGATAACCTTGGTTTTGCTTGATCAACAAATTACTTGGATGAACTTTTGAGGAAGTCAGCATTCAACAGATAGAGCAAGGCAGTTTTCTTAAAGTGTTGTAAGTGCTGCAACACTGGTAAAGAAAAGTGTGCTCAGAAAGAACTTAGAAGGTGCACTTGGCATAGCAACAGGGCAAGAGTGGAAAGAGACCAGGGCTAACTTTCTGTAGGAGAGATATTTAAGTGTCTCTGAAAATTAGTGAGGCGAAAAGGAGAGAAGGGGATGAGGATGGGCTGAGAGTGGGGAAATTTGTTTAAGAAACAAAGGATGATATGTGCAATGGTTTAGGGGCAAAAGGGGACAAGATGAGATTCTAGATGATAGTGGCCTTGGTATGGCTGGGCCACAGAATGATAGGCAGTAAACAGGAATGAAGTGGAGAATTAAACAGACCCAGGAGGGTTGGTGGAACAATGGTTAGAATACTTAGAAACACTGAGATTTGAAAGAGACTTAGTCACCAACTATTTTTTTTTTTTACAAGAGAAAAAAAACCCCACAAAATTTGGAGCAGATGACTAGAAGAAATGACTAGAAGGAAGGAAGAAAATGACTCCAGGAGTCCAGTAACATCTCCCTTCTCAATCTGTGTTCTCTCTATAGGACTGAGGCTGGGTTCACTTTAAGGAAATGTATTCAGTAGTTCCCTTGTGACCTTTGAATTATACTTCAACAAAACTTTAAAATAAAAAAGAGAGAGAGAGAAGTATATTGACCACAAATAACTTTCAGATTTCACATGCAATATTTGGTTGTGTTCACATTTACAGAACTTTGGAGTTTTAACGCATGTCTGCAACATTTGATGTAAAAGAACATAAATCATTGGCAAAGCATGCTTTCATCAAACCATGAAATATGTTCGCAAAGAAACCTTAATAAGTATGAAGATCTCCAAATCCATCCAATTTGCTGGAGAGTCCATGATTGGGTCCTTTTTTATGACTGCATAATACTCCATTGTGTATATAGAGGCTGCCAAAAATGTATACACATTTTAAGAAAGGAAAAATTAGTATTAAAATTGTAATACTCAATACATACTGATAATAAAAGATTAATACAAGTCATGTTTGACTTCTGCAATTACACATTGCTACTGTATTTCAATTCAACTTTGAAAAGTAACACATGGATAACATCTTTTAAAATGTGTATACATTTTTTGGCACCCATGGTATATACCACATTTTCTTTATCCAATCCACTTTCAGTGGGCAGTAGGATTGGTTCCATGTTTTTACTATTGTGAATAGTGTGGTAATAAACATGTGTATGCAGGTGTCTTTTTTTGTAGAATACTTTATGTTACTCTGGGCATATTTCCAGGAGAGGGGTTGCTGGATCATGTAGTTAATCCTTACTTGTACCCCACATCTTTATAATAAAATAAAATTTAATTTAAAAAAAGAAAGAAACTTAGTATGAGCTTTCCATTGACTATCTTTGAATTTAAAAAAAACTATCAAAAATGCATTGCAAGGCTAGATGCAGTGGATCACTCTTGTAATCCCAGCACTTTAGAAGACCAAGGCAGGAGAATTACTTGAGCTGGAGTTTGAGATGAACCTAGGCAACATAGGAAGACCTCGTCTTTACAGAAAACTAGCCAGGCATGGTGGTGTGCCCCTGTCACCCCAGTAACTCATGAGGATGAGGAGGGTGAATTCCTTCAGTCAAGGAATTTGAGGTTGCAATAAGCCATGATTGTGTCACTATACTCCAGTCTGGGTGACAGAGTGAGACCCTGACTTTAAAAAAAAAAAAAAAAAAAAAAAAAATATATATATATATATATATATATATATAAAATGGTAAGTAAAATTATACCAAAAATAGGCAAAACATATGTACTGTCATGGAAACTAGAAATAAGGTAAAATTTTATTATTAATGAAAAAGCAAGAATATTAGCTTCCTAGCACTGCTGTAACAAATCACCACAACTAGTGGCCAACAACAAAGGAAATTTATTTTATCACAATTCTGAAGGACAGAAGTCAAAATCAACATACTTGCAGTGTGGTATTGTGTTTAAAACCTCTACAGAAGCTCCCCCCTTGCCATTTGTGAACTTCTGGTAGCTCCAGAAATACTTGGCATTCCCTCACTTGTAAATGTATTTCTTCAATTTCTGCATCTTTCATCAACGTAGCATTTGCCCTATGTTTCTTTGTGCCCGTGTCTCTTCACCAGTCTCGTTGGAGTAAATCCCACACTAATGATCTCATCTCGACTTTTCTTACATCTGCAAAGACTCTATTTCCAAATAAACGGACAGTCACAGGTACTGGGGGTCAGGACTTCAACAATTTTGGGGAAGGACACAATTCAACCCCTATCAACAAGTTACAAAAATATATGTAGTGTGACTCATTTAGATAAAAGTATGCACATATGGACAGGTGTATGTCTATGCAAATCACAGAAAGGACTAGAAAGATAAAAACTATTTCAACTGTGCTTCCCTTTAGAAAGGATGAAGGGAAGCTTTCACATTTCCCCCAAAGTATTTAGAAGTGTTTGACTATTTTACAATGATGGTTTATTACTAGTATAATTTACTTTTTCCAATACATATTGATTGACTGCCCCCCCAAAAGATATCTGCTCCAATAAAACATATATAAAAGAAACATCTTAAAAAAAAAAAAAGATGTGGAACTTCAAGAGGGTATGTCAGCTCATTAAATTTATTTAGGATTCAGAATTTTTTAAACCCTCAAGATAGAAAAAACAAAATCTAGATCATATTTGGGTCATATTTAACTTATTTAATTTTCATATTTACTTAAGTTTAAAAAACTTAATTTTGCATCGTTCTCTATCTTTTTACTACATTCATCATTCATCCCAATTCAGGTGGCTTTTTAATTTTTATGAATAAAGTAAGTAAAAATAATCAAGGTTAGTTATTCTACAGATTCATAGTTTTTAGTCCAGTTTTCTGACCAGCATTCCTGCTTGTTTTCTAATTAAACATATATATGTAAATTCTGTATTCTAATATAGTATTACTTAGGCACAGTGTGTATAATGATATCAAAATAGTATTTTAGTGTGGTTAGTCAAGATCCACAATGTTTTCAGCTGATAACTATAATCAAAACAGCATAGACTTTGTGACCTGTGAACAACAAAAATTTATTCCTCATAGTTCTGGAGACTGAGATGTCCAAGATTAAGATATCGATAAATTCAGTGTCTGGTGAAGTCCCACTTCTTGATTCAAAGACAGTTCTATTCTCATTTTGTCATCACATGGTGGAAAAGACAAAGAACATTTTGAGAACTTCTTTTATAAAGGTCATCAATTCCATTTACATGGGCTTTACTTTCTTGACTTAACGACTTCCCAAAGGTCTCATCTCCAAATAACATCACTTTGGGGGTTAAATTTCAACAAATGTATTTTGGGAAAACACAGATATTCATACTATAACATTTAGCATTAAGTTTTCTTAGAAATTATAAACCATAATTCATTAATTGAGATATAACCATTCTGTAATCTTTACTTTAAACTTTATAATCTAAAGCAATGCCTACACTTAAATTCTTTTAACCCATTTTCCCCCTCATATTCATCAGTTTGGTAGTTTCTGTACTATGCTTGGTTTGTGAGAATTTTTTGACAAATTGGAGTGGTTCAGGCCTGGGGATAGCCTCCCTGTATATAATACGAGACCATTCTTTTCTGAGGCTTTGGAAAGTTTTCTGTGACCAGGAGTCTTCTTATATCCTTGGAATGTATCTCCCTAGTCACAGACCACCAAACATTTTATACTCCGTTTGCACTGAGAGGAAATCTCTCTCTTTATTTTCTCACTATTTCTGAAAGCATTTTCTTTTATTACCTCCCATTATGAGACACCCGCTTACTCTCTTCAGTGAGTTTAGAACATTTATAGTGGAGTGTGGAGAAAAATTGTCTATAAGTAGTTTCCACTGTTTTTCTTTCACAAAGTTCTGAGACAGGGGAATACTAAGAAGCTGTCTTTCTGGTTGTAATGGATGTAAGAAAAGATGCAAAATTTAACACAAATATCTCCAATAGATTCTTGTCACTACATTATTTAGGCATAATGATAAGTTTGCAATAAGCTCAACATTTGCTAACAAAGCATTTATAAACACTGCAAAGAGCAAATATTTATGTTTCTGTAGAGGTGTTTTCTAATTCCAACCTTGAGATGTGAGTAGAATAATATATATTATATATATATTAAGATTGTGCTTTTAACGAAACCGTTAAAGATAAAATTGAAATAAACGTCAGTAAGTAATTGTTCTATAATTAAGCCAATAAGTCATCTTTTTTCTTTCTGAATAGAATCTGACCCTGATAAAATTTATTTAAAAATTTCAAACCCATTTTTTTAGCATTGAGGTAAATCTTAGTCAAATTATCTTATGATTGACATGAATAAGAAATGTGTAGAAAATACATGTAAAAAATATGTTTGCTTAATACATAACTTGAAGACCAACAAAGAAAAATATGTACTGAGATGTTTTTAAGGTTTTTAAGGTGTATATTAAAGAAACAGGAATTAGAACTTTTCTTTGTCATTACACAGCAAAATAAAGAACTTCCCATTAAAATGGCCATGTTTTGATGAGTCTGAGTTTACTTGGATGCTAAAGCATTTAGAAATACACTGTTCAGCACCTTGTCCCTTCAGAATTCAGCAATGTTCTGCAGATATATCTCACCACATTTTCACTATAGTTTTATCAATATAAGTAAATATTCACCATTTTCAGATTGGTTTCTGTTTCATGTGTTTGTGACTGTTGAAATTATAGCCAGTGATTTTGTTGATCTTCTTTATTTTAATGCTTTCCTTCGCCTTGAACAAATAACAATTTCTCTACACTTAGTTTTCTATCTGTCAGGAGGAACATATGATCCAGATCGAATACATACATACAGATGCATTACATCAGTGGGAGAAACCATTTTTATTATATTTTTCAATATTTTAAAAATAAATATTATAAATTTTTCATATTATAAATATAAATTATAAATATAAATAATATAAAATGGGTTTCAACTCATTTTCCACTAAACATTTCTTTTTCTTCAAATAATTTTAGCTATTTAATCAATGCCCTGTCTGAATGTTGATTACATGTGCGGTTTAATGCCAAACACCAAGAATACCATAATGAACAAAACAGAGGCAACCTAATTTTTCCCCATGGAATTGACAGTGTTGTGCTGCTGGGAGAAGACGATTGGCACATAAAGAGGTGTGTAGGTAACGACAGACAACAACCATCCCACAATTGCAGGATATAATTCTGAACTATGATGATACTAGAAGGAGACATACATGATACAATGGGAGATATGAAAGAGAGCCTGGAAGATGAGTAAAAGAGTTCACTTGGGGACATGGTGGAGAAGACATTCCAAGCAAAAGAGGCAAATATGGGGATCTTGAGGCAGGAAAGGACATAAAACATTCTTGCCAGGTATGGTGGCTCACACCTCTAATTGCAACACTTTAGGAGGCCAAGGCAGGAGAATTGCTTGAGCTTGAGTTCAGGAGTTTGAGATCAGCCTGGGCAACATAGCAAGACCTTGTCTCTACAAAAAAAATTTTTAAAAATTAGCTGATTTGGTAGCAATCCTTATAGTCCCAGCTACTCAGGAGGCTGAGGAAAAGGATTCCCTGAGCCTAGGAGCTTGAGGCTGTGGTAAACCGTGATCTTGCCTCTGTACTCCAGCCTGGGCAACAGAGACTCCCCAAACTCAAAATAATAATAGTAATAATAATAATGAAAATTAAGAAAGAAAGAATATAAAACATTCTAAAACCGATGGAGTTAGAGTTTGTATCCTAAGGGAGAAAATAACAGGAATCCATGATGGAAAGGTGGGCAGAACCAAACAAGAAGTTCCTAGAATGACTTTAAAATTTTTTTTAACTCCCCTGGGAAGTTATGTCAACATTTTTAGCTGGAAATGGTGATTTGGCTCGATTTGAATTTTTTAAAGGGTCACTCTGATGGCCATGTGGAAATCAGCCTAAAGTCAGGGGAAACAAAAACGAGTCAACTAATTAGTTACAAATTGCCTAGCAGAGGCTTGGTGGCAGGGATGGAAACCTAGTGACAGAGAATTTTTTAAAAAGTAGATGGACTTGATTGAGATATCAAGTTTTTGCTCCCATAATCTCTGTCCTGTTTCACTGGTCTATGCATCTATTCTTGTACCAGTACCAGGCTGTTTTAGTTACTGTAGCATTGTAGTGAAGTTTAAAACCTGAAAATGTAATAAATACCACTTGCTGTGTTCGTTTTGCTGAGGATTGTTTGGGCTATTCATGTACATTTTGTTTCCGTATAAATTTCTGTGCTGTTGTTTCCAGGTCTGAGAAAAATGATGTTGGTAATTTAATGGATATTGCATTGAATCTGTAGATTGCCTGAATATCGCATGACCTCACTCATAAGTGGGCCCTGAACACTAGTCACATTAGCACAAGGGAGGAAACAGCAGTCACTGGGCACTGCCACGGAGGAGAAGGGCATGTAACAACACAAAATGTACCTGGTTCTAAACCGGAGAAAGTGAGGGCCAGTTGAAAGCCCAAACTTCACTTGCATGTAGCCTACTTGTATAGTTAATCCTTTCTTGTATCCCACATCTCTATGATAAAAGAAAAGAAAAGGAGGGACTTGCCTTCTAATTATTGGAATCAATAAAATTTGGAAATTGGATATAAGGGCTCAAAAAGGGTGAACTGTGTGGGACAACTCCCAGATTTGGTGCAAACACCTTGGTACATGGCATTGTTCTTTGTGGATAGGAAGAACACTGGAGGCAAGGAAGAATTGAGGAAGAGGAAATTCAGTTTCATTTTAGACAGACTACATTCCAGATGCATTAAAAGTTTTTAGAAGAGACATAGGTATGAAGTTGGCTGTGTGGGTCTAGAGACCAAAAGAGAGGTCTTGGATTGAGAAATCTATCTGGAGTTTTCTATGTAGTAGGGACATAAAACCATAAAAGCAGAGTGGATTATAAAGAGAAAAGAAAATATCATCCAGCATTCGGTTGTACACTACTGTGACATTTAGAAGCCCGGCAGAAGAGAAGACAAAACAGAAACAATGGAACAGTCTATTCTTTGATAATCTTTTCAAAAATATATGGAACAGAAGGAGAATGTAAGCCAGTGGTCACAAACTCAAAGTTATATCAGTGGCAGGCAGAGGAAGCAGCATGTTACAAGACAACAAGTGCTTGGTCACTTTTGTTGTCACCTGCCTTGTTTCGGACTCGTTTAAGCTGTTTGATGTAACAAACTACAAAAATATTTATGTCCATAAGATCTACAGTCTGCTAGCCATGAGTCTGGGACTTCTGACTCAACCCACTGTCAAAGAATTTTGTTTGTTTGAAAACAGAAAAATTGTCTTTTAACTTGTGTCATGAACTATGTTCCAAGTTGATTAAAGATAAGATGACAAATGAACCAAAGATTAATTTTTCTTATAACAATAAGGATATTTGAGAGCTAACTCTATCCCATTTTTATACACCCAGTTCTAGACTTCTACCAAACAGTATGGCTTCAAAGAATTTCTCTCTTTTCTCTTATGATAGATAAAGCTTTTTTTCCTATAACTGCTCTTTTTGGTGACTTGAACATTGTTACATAAATGTAAACTTTCCAATTTCTACAGTACACCATACATGCAAGGGTATTTATATCCTAATAATAACCTTGAATACATTTTTGATATATGATTTTCAAATACTTCAATGATATTTACTTTGATGTGAATGTATTCTTCTCAAAAAGATCCAGGTTTAGAATAAGTAGTCAATTTAATAAAATCACATTTTTATCGTTTTTCTAATTATATATTGAGTTCCTACGGTGTTCAGGATATTTCAGCTTATGCATAAGACTCTGGTAGCAAGCAGTGATCAAACAGTAATTTGAGAACAGCGTTTATACATTTGATCCTTTACTTACATGCTTGTATGATGTTACTGAATCAACCACAGCACACTGATGTGATGTGTGCTCCTGTCTTTAACAGCATCCATGTATCAAACCCACATTTATTAAGACTTCACAATGTGCAGAGTACCATGTTAAGCTCTGAAAATATACAAATGAAGAACACATGGCTCTTTTGAAGGAAAGAAGCTGTATTTTGAGATGACAATTACAACCTCAAGAGATGTATATATTGTGTTTAAATCCAGTGGGAGGGTGGAGTTGGGAGGGTCTAATTTAGCTTGGGGTGGAGGGTGGAAATAGTGCAAGACAATTTGTTTTGGGAGGCATAAGCCAAATCATTAAATATAAGTAAAATAGTCTCATAAACATGGGCTAGAAAGGGCATTTAGACAAAGCAGCAAATACTCTGTGATGATGAACTGAATTAGAGAACACTAAGGCATCAGAGTAACCAAACAATATCATGTAATAATTTGCATTATATAGGGATCCCTCCTTTTTCTGCAGTTTTGCTTTTCATGATTGTAATTACTCATAGTTAACCAATGGTTGAAAATATTAAGTTTTACATTGCACACTGTTCCGAGTAGCATGATGAAGTCTTTCTGTCTCACAACTAGGACACGAATCCTCCCTTCGCCCAGTGTCAGTATGCTCTCTGTATATATATTATCAGCCCTTTAGTCAAGTAGGTGCTATCTTGGTGATCATATCAACTATCGTGATACTGAAGTGCTTGTGTTTAAGGCAGACTTATTTTATTTAATAAGAAATACAAAGCACAAGAGTAGTGATACCAGCATATTGTTGTAATTTTTCTATTTTAGTATGTTATTCTTGTGAATGTCTTACTGTTTCTAATTTATAAATTACACTTTATCATATGTGTGTATTATAGGACGAAACCGTTTATATAAGGTTTGGTACTATCTTCAGTTTCAGGCATTCACTGGGGGTTCTTGGAACAATATCCCTGAAGATTAAGAGGAACTATTGTATTAAAATGAGAGAATAAAGGCAAAAATGTATAGCTCATTAAAAGCAATATCATCAAGGATTCTTTGGTGTTTCTTTAGTGGGTTACTGAGTTGATTCATTGAGATACAATGTACTTTGACATAAGCCATGTTCTAGCGTGTCTACAGACTGAGTGAGAATAGAAATTCACATTTGAAAGATAAATGTCAATAGAAATCCTATTACAGAGGCATAATAGGATAGTCTGAGTGTCTTACTTGTATTCAGATTTAAAGAGCTAGATCTTTCCTTTCAAAAAATATTGTTTTGTATTATAATAGATGAATTGAAAATGTTTCCCACAATTGTAATTTACTTTGTTGAACTAGAATAATTGATATTCACTTCTCATCTATTACAAATTGACTGGCTTGCTCTCAAATATATACATTTTACTTAACAGTCTGAAAGATTCTACTATGTATCAGGTACTGGAAGTACAAAGATAGGTGAAGCCTGTTCTCTACTTTTAGAGGTTTCAATCTAAACCGGAGAGTAAACAATTTTTACTGTGACACTTCACAAAAACTATAATAGAGGAAACATGTGGTACTGTATGGTAAATGGCAGAGGCTCCTGCTTGCACAAGTCTGAGTGGGCTTCAGGAAATGGGACCATTTGATCTGGAACTGAAATATGAGTAGGAAGTTATCAGGAGAATTTTAGGCACCGCAGGTGTAAATGTGGGATAAGGGTGCTAATTTTGATATCTGCTTACAGTTGGTGCTAGCCAAAATGATGGATATAGTCGATAATAGCAGAAATGAGCCACAGGGCTCAGACCAGATTATAGAAGACTTTATGTACCATAAATACTTTTACTATACAATATCACCTCTAAAATATTACCATACTAAAGATATCCCAAGCTTTCAATTTTGTGTTTATTTGGTTTTGTTTTTATCTTCTAATTATTTACATTTCAAAAACTTATTTTTCTCATACTTGCTCTTGCTAAAGAACAATGCTAATACTAAATACTGTGTTTATGTATTTATGTTTGAGAAAAATCCTTTCCACATATTTCTCTGTAACTCTCAACCTTCTTCTCTGATTTTCTACTCCTGAAGACATCTAAATGTGGAAACCACAAATAAAATCGCCTTGAATTCATACTGCCCTTGAAATTTTTATTCATGGCAACAAATTTGGGAATTCATTTCAGGAAGACAGTCTTTTCAAAACCCTACATCCAGTGCAAAGGAATTACTAAATGTTGTGTTCACATTTAGCAGGGGACAATAAAATGTAATCAATAAAAGTCTCACATTTGAACAAAATGATATATTTGTATTACTTCATTACATTTTCTTTTCAAAAAATCTTAACATAGGTAGTCATGAAAAGTCACAGACATAAAAATTATTATAAACATTCTCTAAGATTATATACATGCAAAACATTGTATACGCAGTATGTAAAGCATACACACAATTTTTATAAATATATAAACATATTTTTATAATAGGTAGTTAATAAATTAAACACATTTTAAATACTATTGATTTTATAATAAATTTTTACTATCTATCCATTTTCTTTCTTAGTATAAATTAAAAGTATGATTTATACATGTGATGGCCCATGACACATTTCTGACATTAAAAAGTCTACTTAATCTCACAACTTTGAAAACTAATCATTTTAAATGATTTCTATCTTTATTTGTTGAAAGGATCAGTGACATCCATTTAAATGTTCTACTTTGTTTGAAAATGGTACTCTGATGTTTTAGGACTAGAAAAATGTATTTTTTTCTAAGAAGCCCTCTGCATAAGATAAAAGCATATGACGGAATTTTTAATATCTCCTTGAATTTAATAAAGGATGGTACAAAAATTTTTTTATGTGATATGGGATATGGTGGTTTTAAAATCTCCCTTTGTCTCCTATTCTGACACTTTCCAAAGCAAAACCGAAGGTCACCGTGGTGACCATGGTTACCTTTCTACCATCACATTCAGGGTAAAAATCGAGTCATCTTTTTTTTCTTTTTTGTGACCACCTCTTCACAAGGGCCATAACTAAATATATATTTCAAAATCTAGAGCAAATTCATTTCAACATGATGCACTTGAGAATGTACAGTAAATATAAGTTCCTTGTTTAGAAATTAAAATGACTTACTAAAGTTCTTTATAAAAATAAACCATAGGCCAGGCTTGGTGGCTCAGCCTGTAATCCCAGCATTTGGGGAGGCCGAGGCAAGAGGATTGCCTGAGCCTGTGGGTTTGAGACCAGTCCGGGCAACTTGGTGAGACGGTGCCTCTGCAATAAATAAATATTAGCTGGGCTTGGTAGCACATATCTGTACTTCCAGTTACTTGGAAGGCTGAGGCAGACAGAACACCAGAGCCCACTGGGTTGACCCTGTGGTGGCCATGAGCATGCCACTGCACTCCAGCCTGGGCAACAGAGTGGGACTCCAACTCAAAAATAATAATAAAAAAACAATTTTAAATCATAAAAATTTATCCTGGTATAGATAGCAAGTTTAAAGTAAAGCTATTTTGTTCATTTTTATCCTCTAAAGCAGCGCACATTTTGATCATTTAATTATCCTTCATGATTAGTATCTGCTACACATAGAAGGCAACTAATATTCATAAAATCTTTCTTTTTATGAAATCTCAGTCTTTCCTATAGGGATGTACTGTTCGCTTTGGGATAAATTGTATCAAGTTTTGGCAATACTGGAACATTCAACTCAGCCTCAAGTGAGTGTTTGCTAAGACGGGGAATAGATAAACCCAGCTGCATAGAGCCATCGACCTATAAGATTCCAGTTCTCTATAAATAAATAAATAGTGACATCATAATGAAACCTAGTAAGTGTGGTTCCAGAGATATGACAAATTTAGGTCAAAACTATCAAAGTAGGTGCTGCATCCCTGCAGCCTCTCTTTGAATAATGCTTTTGAATGAGCCAAATGAAAAGATGAACTTCTATACTGGTTCCCAGCTTACAAAAAGAATCCCCCATTGATGACATTTCTGTGTAGCTAGAAAACACAGAAATCCTAGTTTCTATTACCTTCTGACTTCTGATTCTAATGGGCCATATGGTCTGTGATTCTTCTGTAAGTAACTTAATGCTTTGTGTAATTAAGAGAGCATATGCTTCCTGTACAAAATCACTGTTAGATCTCCTTTGCAAGGCAGAAACCAACATGGGCTCCGTCCTGATATCAGCTTTTATCTGCTGCCAATAAACGTTAAAATTACTTAATAAAATTCAGAGAAAATGGTGATGTATCTTACAGTTATCAAGACAATCACATACATTATTCTAACTTATTCTGAGACTCTCTGCCTAGGGGAACGCAGCACCTTGTCACTCACCATACCCATTCCCCTCCAATAGGCTTTTATGATGACAATTTCACGAGATCTAGCCAAATCTAAAATTCTCTTTAGAATCTTTTTAATATTTCTGTAATCTATTTTCTATAACAAAAATCCAGCTCACTGATTTATACTATCTCATTAGGAACCTCCCCCACCGTCCCACGAAAATAATGCCTTCAAATTAAGAACTGCAGGTGTATGGTCAAAGAAATGGCATGATTTCATGCATGAAGGAAATAAACTGTATATCACGTTTTTGGTTCCATATTCTGAGAATGGACTTAATTTGATCTTAACTCAAAATAGCTATAGAATTAAGCCCTTTATTCTGAATTCTTTGTCTGCTTTAACTTGCTGGAAACATGATCTAATTATTTCCCTTTGTCCTGCACAACACACGTTAGAGACTCAGAAAACATTGATTTTTTTTTTCTTGAAGTAGTAATTGTCAGAGCCCTTGGCTGGGAGTCAGGTGGTGGCTTCTGCACATATCAGAATTCACTGTAGGCAGTGGGAGATTTAAATCTTAAAACTGTTTAGTAGGAAAAGCAATGCTATGTGTGAGTATGTGAGTTAACTTTAATCTATTCCACAGAGCCAAGTGTTAGATTGAAATAATGACCATAATTATTCTGCATCTCATCTCATATCCATGCCTTTGCAATGCAACATTGTAATAACCTCCCACAATGATTAGGGGAAACATCTCTATCTTTTGACTCTGGACTTGGCCATGTGACTTGCTTTGGCCCAATAAAGGAGATAGCAGTAACAGCGTGTCAGGTTCTGATCCTAGGTAGCAAGAGAACTTGAATGCATCTTATTGAGTTCTTGCTTTTCTGCCAGAACCAGAAAAGAACATTCCTGGAAGTCTGTTGTTTCTGGGAGAAAGAAGAGATGTGTGCAACAGAGCTAACCCACAGGTAGATGAGAAACTCACCTGAGATGAACTGAACTCCATATATGCATGAAGAATACAAGTTTATTGTCCTATGCCACTGAGTTTTAAGGTATCTTGTTTAGCAGCCAAGAGTAATTAGTCTGCATTTGAGGTTTCCTAAATAAAATCTACTGTGGGAGGTGACTAGTCTACTTTTTTCAAAGATTTATATTGAAATACACAACAAAGATTTTGTTAATTAACATACAGTTTGTGAGAGACAGTTTTCTGTGCATAAAGTGAGGGATGTTGCCCCCTCCCGTCCCTTGGGGAGGTGAATCCCCTTTCTCTCTCTCTCTCTCCAACTTACTTTTTAAAAAACTGTATTTTCTAATTTAAAAATATATAATATAATAAATGAAGGGTGTTCAAGATATGTTATTGGGCCCACCCAAATTATTTGAGTCACTACACAGTTGATCACCCAGCTCAGCAGATTGACATCGTAAGACAATGGCTAAGGATGCTTTGGTTCCAAGTCTCTCTAATTCATGTAGGACTGTGTGTCTTGGCCTGACTCTAAGATTGACTGGATTACAATAAATATAAATAAATAAATAAATAAATAAATAAATAAATAACCTCATGATTGATTTTGTGTCTGCTTGCTAAGAAATGTTTGCCTTTTTGGAAAAGTGTTCTAAGACTTGCTTCCATTGTATGATGTAGAAGTAGTCATTTAATGTTTCGGGCAAAGTACTTCTGGCTCTTCACCTTCCACAGCATGGCGTATTTTTAACCTTTTGGTGTTTGTGGTTAGTAAGTTGTGAGAGCCACTTTTTAACTGAACATCTCATTGCTGATAAAAGATTTTCTAAATCTCTTTCCCTTGGTCCTCTGCCACAGCCACAGGCAATGTTCGGTTTAATTGTTGTCTGCCATCCTGGATCATCATGTAAGGACAACAAGAACGAGGCCAGATTGTGCAGGGACTTCCAATGGACCTCCAAAACCTTTATTATTTTAGCCTCTGAGATGTGAGGATTGTTTCTTACTGCAGCTGCTGCTACTCCTAGGATCACATGTCCTTTGTTAATGAGGCTATCAGGGGAGATGTGGTGACATAGTGTCCGTCTTCTCTAGTCACTGCCAGTGAATGACAGCAATGGAACTTTGCAGTTACTAAATGGACAACTTGGCGAAGATGAGGTTGTTATATTTCTATACCAATAACTCAAATGCAGCTCTCTCTTCTCAGTTGAAAAATATCTATTGCATCTTTTCTGGACTGAGAAACATCAGCTGACAGGGTGCTAATTACTTCTCAGTCAATAAGTAGACTGTCTTAAAGGAGAGGCCTGATTTCTCTTGACTGGGTCCTGCTCTGAAAGTGGAGAGAATATCTGGTTTAGAAGCCTCATGGCATTCAGGAATAATGACATGAAAAAACATTTTTTTGGAAAGTTAAGAAAGTTAAATAAACTTAGAATATTTTAATTCTA